>OW203743.1:15289302-15970440 GCA_934045075.1 Yponomeuta sedellus
TGAAATTTCTATTTTTATGCACAATAAAGTGTTCCCTATCTCTTTATCGATAATGGTTGAACGTAGCAGCACTTAAATTGATGAAGTAAAATATTTCGTATAAAAGAACCCAGAGTCGATCACGATAAAGAATAATAACTCAAATTGATTTCCCTACCCTTTTAGTTCGATTATATATAACAGTGTGTAACTAGTAGATAGCTCTGTACATTAACATACGTAAATCGATATAATGTAAAGACATGTCTACCTATGTGATATGTCTACCTTTCCAATGAATAAAATACAACTGCATATTTTCTCCATCATCACCGTGGTGATTTTCGCACACTGACAAAGGCCACTTTCTGTTTTGCTCATTTGTTTTCCGACGCCATTATCTCTGTCCAATGATCCGACAGACTGTGTCAAAATAAACTGTCATAATCTGACAACCAGTCTATTTATCCTTACTTTTAGTAAACAATATTCTACCGGTAAAGTATGAATTTGATTGAAACTGCCAGATTCCTATAAATGAAGTTACCTGGGACACTATTTTAGATAATACGCTGCCAATTTTATAAGCCCGATTAATGACCTTGCGAGAAAATATCTAGTTTTGGCATCAAACGTCAATTTTGAGGTTAGAATGTTGTTTACTAAATTTGACAGGTAAGGGTAAATGGACGGTAATTTATTTCGATGTAAAGTTGACGGAAAGCTGGTCTAGTGATCTGGAAAATTGATCAAAGGCTAGACATTGTGGCCTAAAAGGACGATATCCAACTGGAAACAATGTGACTTCGAATTCGTTTACCTTTTTTTCAATGAGGACATTTTAGCAATTTTTAAGAAACTTAATATGATGCTAGTTCTTGAATAGAAAGATTACCCACAAGCATAAAGAAATAACTGCCCGAAAAGTACTAATAATCGAAAAAATATGGTTTAAATTTACGGCGATAAATTTACGTATTAATATATCTTGGCCTCTGCATCAAGACGTCTCTTTTTCAGTCTTGTAATATCCTCTCTCATTGACATCGGAGTCTGCTTTCAAGTTGGATTCCAATTAGATCCAAATGCTTCTCCAAATTGGAATTGAGTTGGTGCCTCTATTAATAAGCCCGTTAGTGAGCTTTTTGTATGTTATATTGTTATTGAAATGCTACTAATGTGTTTGATTGTGATAAAAATAACACCCGAAATAACATCACATGGCACGGTGTTAATGTCGACGACGGTTGTTTTAGCTCCCTTCAAAGTTATATCCAAAACGCAACAACCTTGACAGTGGCACGTTCAACAGCACACGTCTAATTTTAGCCCCTAACACTTCCATTCTAAGATCTACAATCGCATTTTAACTGGCAGGAACAAGAAAACTTAATCCAAAACACCTTATGGGTCTAATTTGAAATACGAATGTCGTATTTTACTCCAGCACGGCAGGAAAACCATCATCCTTAAAACCTGTGCCTCTAGGTTCAATTTAAAGAACCAAATGACGTGTTTTGTCTCAATATTACTGGTAGTACACGCTGGTCACGCTACGTTAGGCACCGCTGCACACTGCCTAGTGACCAACTGCCTGTGATGGCATATAATGGGGAGGTAGTCCTTTGGAAGTACATTTAAGTATTCAAAGTGCCGCTTCTAAATTTGAGATAATCTGCCAACTATTGACGAAGTCAAAAAGACATCTTTTTTAATGTGCTGACTGAGGCAATAGCAAAATTCGAACAAAACACTCGGAGCAGAAAACACAAACAAAGAGAACACTAACAGAAGATGCTGCCCCGGGACACATCCGACCCAAAGGTTCCCACTACGCTTGTGGCGTTACGTCGCTGTACTGCAAGGGAAATTTACTGCATACGATAGGAAATACTGCCATACACGTCATTATGCCTTCGAGCCGTTTCTGCAGCACTGGTGCCACGGTGGAACTCGTATTCATAAATAACGCGATATTTCAAGTTCTCCATTGTGCGAGATCAGCGACGCCAAAGAACAAATAAGCAAAAAACAAATGAATCACAGTTTTCGAAACTCAATTATACCAGCTAAATATATTTACAAATTTTTATTCGGAATTCTTAAGCAAAGAGGACATAATTTCATATCAAAGTTGCCAGTACGACGAAACGCCAATTTCATGTGTAAGGACCTAATATAATTTAGAAGAGTGCAGGAATAAGCAAACAACCACAATCATGTGGAACGAGGTCTAATGGATGAGTGAATTATAAGATATGATGATTTTATCAGACCCCGGAATTTACATTTGACGCCACATAGCTGTAAAAAGAACGGTGTTCTTACCACGATATATTCATATTTGAGAGCTTTCGATAGTTTAGTGGTGACCGTTGCAAGTACAATCACGAAAGTAACAAAAATTTTAAATAAAAAATAAAAACCGACTTCGGCACCCCGAGGCACTAAAAATGCAGAAATAATTTAAACGAATGTGATCTATAAATTCGAAATTCGTATATTTCTAGGTATTGTAGAAGTATATCTTGGGGTCGGTGCCCAAAATTTATGTGATGGTCTGGAACTTGGCACCGACTTCGACCCGGGATTCGAATCCGGGACCTCATACCATGCAAGAGGTCCCGGGTTCGAATCCCGGCTGGAAACAAAAAAAAAAGTCCAGGTCTTGGATATTTACATGTTTGTGATGTCGTTGTTTCTGGTTCCCACGACACAGGGTATCCTAGTGTGGGGCCAGAAGCAATGTATGTGCCAGTATGTAAATGTTATGTTGTAAAATATGTTATGTTATAAAGCGAAGGTGATCTGTCAGGATCGTGGCAAGAGAGTCCCTGGTCTTTGCCTACCCCTCTGGGATACAGGCGTGAGGTTATGTATGTATATATCTACGTGATGAGATGATGTATCCAGCGTCCAGTGGCACCTTCACTTACACAAGACGGGTGAAGGGACTAGTCGGACGCTGCAGTGCCTAGGAAATTGTTTTTTTTTTTACATAAACCTTAATTTATTGATTTTGATAATAAACATGAGATGTTTTAGTTTTGCCCCTGAGGTCGAGGTAAAAGGAAAGAGGTTTTAAAAGTTTTAAGGTAGGTAAAAGGCTAGAAAATATACTTAACTTAAAAGTGAATATTTTACTGTTTTAATAACCATTTGCGTGGAATTTGGCAGATGATTGGTATGACAGCGAAATTAAATACTTTAAAAAATCTATTTAAAGGCTAAGTTATTTTTTTTTAATTGTCCTTAGCACGGGTTAGTGCATTAAAAAGCATATAATTAAATGCTTTAGTAAAAATGGCATATTTCTATCTAGAATAGAAGCCTCTAGAGAATGACATTCGAGCTGATGATCTTGGGCATCTGACTCTTAATATTCCTAGTGTAGCAAGTGAAACCATAGATTTCAATTTCTGGTTACTAGGTGCAACGGTGCCCTAGATCTGGGCGTTCTTGAGCTGGTCATCATCAGACTTCCAAACGTTTGGCTGTATAAAGTGACAGAGAAATTAAATATTTAAGTAAAAACGGCATATTTCTATCTAGAATAGAAGCTTAGAACCTCTCAAGACCGACATCTGAGCTGATGATCTTGGGCATCTGCCTCTTAATATTCCTAGTGTAGCAAGTGATAATGAAACTATACATTCCAACTGTAATTCCGGGTTTGTAGGTGCAACGGTGCCCTAGATTAGGGTGTCCTTGAGCTGGCCATCGTCAGACCTCCCAATCTTCAGCTGTAGAAAGTGACAGTGAAATTAAATACTTTAGTGAAAACGGCATATTTATATCTAGAATAGAAGTTTAGAACCTCTCAAGACCGACATTCGAGCTGATGATCTTCGAAACAATGTCCAACAGACACCAGAGAAAGAATGAAAGTATTTGATGAACAAAGTTTTTGTAACATCAAAACTTAACTTAATTTTTTGCTTTATAATTTGAATTTCTCAATTTCCATCTTAGAAAGTCTTCATCAGAACATCACCATATTACCCCGGGACTATTTTCACGCTATATCTTATGAAACATATGCATATTACTAATGGATAGGGCTCATTAGGCCTCATTTGCTGCTGTCCATTGAAGAGTTCAGTTCTCCAGCTCTGCGAGTCTTCATCAGATCTTCACCAAATTAAAATAGGACCAATGGGATTCTATACCTAATATCGAAATCGGTTTAGATTTGACGAAGTTATGCGAAAACAAAAAAAAAAAAAAGTAATATACGCGTCGAATTGATAACCTCCTCCTTTTTGAAGTCGGTTAAAAATAAAGTAATATGCGCGTCGAATTGATAACTTCTTCCTTATTGAAGGCGGTAAGGACCACTCCAAAAGTAACATTCAAATCCTTTATAACTAAAATTTAATACGCATTTCAAGATCTGTATTCGATTGCCAAGCTTGTGGCAAGTGGCAAACTCTGCTCTCTGTCTACGTATGTGTTTCGATCAAATACATAGATAAAGACCACTTTATTGCATAGCCAGAAAAAAATACATTTACAATTTCTGAGTAATGATGTACTATCCATTGTCGGTTGTCTGGAAGGCAAAAAGCCCCCAATTGCTGTGTCTTTGTAAATATTTTATGTTTATTTTTTCCTGATGTACAATAACATAACATTTACATACAGGTGCATACATTGATTCTGGCCCCGTACTAGGATACCCTGTGTCGTGGGAACCAGAAACAACGACATCACAAACATGTAAACATCCAAGAGCTGGGTTTTTTTTTGTCTCCAGCCGGGGTCGAACCCCGGACCTCTTGCATGGTAGGCAGATGCTCTACCGCTACGCCACAGAGGTCGACAATAAAGAATATTCTTGTCTCATCTTACCATTTGCGGTCTTATCGATTAGAGCGATCAGACGTGCTTTCAGGTCCACGCGAACGTTAGCATCTGTTGCTAACATCGCTCCTATTTCGAGGCAATTTGAAGGTTGTCCGCGTTAAGAGCGGAAACGTGATGTTCTGTTTGTCATTACCAGCGTATCACAATATTATATAACCTGTAGTTTACACCGGACATGTGATAAGACGCGAGGAAAATCATGTCTTCAAACAGGCCCTACAGATCCCAACCATCAAAAGAGGTAGAGGACGTCCACAAACCACCTGGTGGGCCACGAGGACTTGGAGCGAGCCCAGTTGAGCGAGCGGACAACCCAGGACAGAAAATCCTGGAGCAAAAGAACGAGGAGAGCCGATCCCAAATGATCGGATGAGGCAAAGACAAAGAAGAAGAAGAGTTTATGCCGGAGTTTCTCTTGCGTTTTATATTATCCAACACTGTGTTTTTAGAACAATCCCCTTCAAGATACTTCTGTAAGATTATTCAAACTGGGTAGTTGAATCACTTGTTTTTGGTTACTACCTAACTTTAGAACAGAATTTTATTTTTGAACAAAAACTTTCGTAAGTGTTACACGTTACTGGATTTTAACCGGACTTACCAACTAGGCTTTTGTCGCAAGAGTCCAACCAGAATTTTATTGTTTCTTGCCATAATTTCCTGATGTCATTCGTTTAGCGATCATTTCAATGTAAACTCTCGTTAACTATTAGGCAATCTATCGAAATTCCCATGACTAAAAAGGTCGTTGCAAAACCACGCAACAAACTAACCGGTTATTCCAAATAGAACCTGAGGTTAAGCATCGTATTCCCCGTTAGATTTAGCCGCAAATTGTCAGTCATTTGCTGGTTTTTAATTACCACCTACCCACCTACATAACTGTGAGTATGCTTGACCGATTGGTAATGGAAAGTCCATTGTATTGTTATCGGTTAGCTGAACAATCGAATGTTTTGCTTATATGTAGATTCTATGATTATGCGACCACATCTAGCGTAAGGACGCTAACTTGTAATGCGAAATACCACTCGCTGACGGAGAAGTAAAATATAGTGAGGAAAATAGACTTTTAGCTGCTCTATGTAAATATATTTTCCAGGCGTTACGGTGTCAGAATATTCACTTCAGATACTTGATGTAGTAGGTAGGAGTTACCACTAGTAGCTGTGAAAATGTATTAGCTCGCCTTTGTACAAATCATGTTTTTAGTGCAATAAGGAATTTTCATTTATTTATTCATTCCAAATCACCAAGTTCAGGTTTTTAAGGCGTCATCATCAACCCATTATGTCCCCGCCGCCCGAGGGGCACAGGTCTCTTCCCTGAGGAAGATATAGGCCATACACCTACCACGAGGGGCCACCGGCCAGTCCGGATTGGTGGAGGCTTGCAAGAATAGTGGCTGGTCTCACTGTCAGAAGTTTTTAAGCCGCCCTACGGCCTCTGACTTGTCTTAAACTGCCATTATCGACGTCAGCCGTTATCAATTGCCCAAAGTGCCTTGCGAACCGCTCGGAAAAATGCCACTAGCGTTAGTCATAGACGGTCACCCATCCATGCACTTTACGCGCCTAATGTTGCATAACCATCGTGATCGTTTAACATCACTTAGGCAGCTGGGGTTACGAGCGAGCTCTGGATTTAAAGCGTACCACCTAAATCAATACCAGAAGACTAATTACGCAATAGCAATTAGTATATATAATTTGACAGTTAAACGATTGGAATCGTTCAGGATTGGGTGCGCGTCATATAACATAACATTTAAATACAGACATATACATTGTTTCTGGCCCCACACTAGAATACCAAAGATACCTAGGATGTAAACTTCCAAGACCAGGGGTTTTTTTGCCGGGGTTCGAACCCGGGACCACTCGCATGGTAGGCAGGCAGTAGGCACCGCTACCGCTGCGCCACTGCGGTCATCAATATAGGGGGGACTCAAACATAAGAAGCCTGGCGGGTCCGAACTAGAGGGAAAAATCTATTTACAATGGCTCCACCTGCTGCTTCAAACTTCAATGAAAATAGAATGCATCGGAATCCATTTGAAATACGACTTCGAAGATTTCCTTGTTCGTGACTTAATTTAGGTTAAAACCTTCGTTTTCACTCACATCGTTATGCGATTTCAACAATAGGCTTAGCCGAGACCGATTTTATAGGTTTTGCTCAAGGTGGGTTTTCATCATGAACACTTGTTGCTTCCAACCGATCAACGGGTGGCAGTAACCGTCAGAAATATGGATTATGTAATAAAGCCGCCAAAGGTAGGTACCATATTTTGATATACGCATTAAATTTATGTTACTGTAATTCTGTGTACAAAAAAACCGGCCAAGTGCGAGTCAGACTCGCGCACCGAGGGTTCCGTACAAACCTGTATTATAGACCTGAGTATTTGGTATGAATTTCAATTTAATACCTCTACGCGTTTATGAGGAAATGGGTAGTAAGTTTAAAATTATTAAAAAAATAAATATTATGTGATGTAACTAAAAATTTATGGTTTTCGTAATTTTTCCTTTATCTATGCTATAAGACGTTGCTTCGTACCAAATTTCAAGATTCTGAGTTCATCGGAAGCACCCTGTAGGTTTTGATTCCCTTGCAAGTGTCGAAAATTTGCGGCATAAACGGCTGTATCTTTTGATTGCGTTGGCTTAGAAGTTTGATTTTTTCACAGCTTCAAGGGACAGTAGACCTGAGTAATTGATATAAATTTCAGCTTCATACCCCCACGCGTTCCTGAGAAAAAGGGTCTTGACAGACGGACGGACGGACGGACAGACGGACAACAAAGTGATCCTATAAGGGTTCCGTTTTTTCCTTTTGAGGTACGGAACCCTAAAAAGAATATTCTTATATTACGCAACGTATACTTATACTACATAACATAATAGACGAGGCATTGTAATTTTATGAAACGCGACATTATGATTATCTGAGGCGATGATTAATTATTTCCCCGAATCCAAAGAAAACTTTTCTCCTCGGGCACTTAAACCTTGGACAGCGAGAATAAAGCCGCCATAAAGACCACAATTACACCAATTACTCACAGAGACTACCACTAACACTGCGCCCGACAATTTCTACGGCGTTAATCTATTTCATAACAATAAACAGCCAACAGGCGGACGTTCGTTACGTCCGCCTGTTGCATCCGACAGAAAACCTAAGTTATCGACATAGCTCAGAGAACTAGCGAGCTGAAGTGGCAGTGGGCTGGCCATATCTCGCGGAGAACCGACAACTAGAGTACAGTGTTCTTGAGTGGAAACCGCGACTCGGCAAACGTAGTGTAGGACACCCTCCGACCAGGTGGGATGACGATCTGAGAAAAACTGCCGGCAGATGCTGGATGCGACAAGCTGAAGTCAGGGTGCTATGGCGCTCATTAGGGGAGGGTTATGTCCAGCAGTGGACTAATATAGCTTGAAGAAGAAGAAACAGGCAAAAAGACAATCGACTTTTATAGGTACTATGACGTTGCTGTTGCGGCAGTGAGTTGTTAGCACTAGGAGCGGAGGAAGGCTATCACTGCAGCAGAATTTCAAGCGCTTCGCGTGGTTTTCATTTCGAGTTAGTGGTAGATACTCAACTGTATTATTTATCAATAGTAATACAGTATTTTGGGTATATTCTGTGTCTGAGACTAACAACATTAGTAGTTTTCTTTTTAAAAAGTAAAATAAAAAATATGGCTGTTACGTTTAGAAAACTTTGAAGAGGTTCTTGCTGTTTGGTTGGGGTTTTCAAGAAATATAGTCTTTAGTTGCGTTTATACCTGTTTTTCACTTATTTCTCATCAAACTGACACTCAAAACAAATTTACGCTTCCTGTTGCAGGCAATTGCTCGATTTCTACTTAGAAACGTATACACTAAAACATTCGTAATCACTACACATTATTGATTTGTAACAGGTTCAACTTACTTGACTTTTTGTCGGAAGAGTCCGAACCGGCCCTAGAGTATAATACTTACATAGTTTGTCAATAGAATGATGAAAGCACGACGATGGTTGTTATTTGCCTCAATTTCGTAGGCTACCAAGCAATAGCAGTACAATGTCATTCCAGGGGTATAAACCGCACAAATAAAATAGGCATCTCACGTGAAGAAGATCGAATCTTGCGAGGTGCCGAGTTACTAGCACGTGTTATACCATTGAGTAGCACCGAGTAGCACCATTGCAATGCGATAGGTTACTAGACTACCGATAATGGGAACGAAACGACCATTACTGGAATAATATGACCCTATTGAACAACTATGCATTTCAAGACAATGTATGAACAGTAAAAATAACTAAATAGTTATTTTTCCATACTTTGTCTTTTATTTTAATTTGTGTGTAGGTAAGTATGTTTATAATAGTATTTATCTATGTAAGTTTATTTTATTACATATACTTACGTATGTATATAAATATTCGATGAGCACCAACTACCCGTCTCAATTTCTCCTTCAGCAATCTTTCCGATTTAAGGTTGCCTGGAAGAAATTGCTATCAGCAATAAGGCCGCCAATTGTACTTACCTCTTCTTTTGTAACTGTTGTCTCTGTAATTATTTTCTGGTGTGTACAATAAAGAATATTCTTATCTTATCTTAACTCAAACACATTACAAACTTTGTCGCGGTATGTCTCTACTGCTGCAAATGGCAGCTGACTCAGATTAGTGCTGGGGGCGTGAACCTTCAGCGCTGATTTTCAGTCAGTACCGAAAGCCCTAAGTGCTCTAGGTTTAGGTTACAAAGTAAAGTAGGTTTCGCTTTGATTCGCAGAGCTTAAAGTCAACTTAAGTTGGCCGGTAACAAATCAATATATGAACTTACAGTAAAGTGGAAAAGAATATTCTTATCTTGTCTCCACTATAGATAAGTATACTCGTATTTACTGTCTCCACCAAGGGAGCTACCAGAAGGCTAAGTCAAAGAAGGGCGTACTAGCGTATTGTACAGTTGATTACCGGATGGAAGACGACTCTGAAATGGTCCAAGAAACATTAGGGGGAACTAAAGGCTAACTGCACGATAAGTCTTATTACCAATCCATTAACTTTCCCATAAACTGTTTAGTATTCACACATAAAATGCTTCAGAGTGCTTAGTGCGAGTTTGACAGATCCAATCGAATAACTTTACTACCGCGTTAATCGAGCATCGAGTAGTGAGTATGAGTAAGTTAACCGTTCGAACTGGCAAAACGTTGTCACAGTACAACTCGCACTCGCGTTTATTTGTGTTTTGGCTGGTAAACGTGTTCAATTCTCAACGTAAACCATTACAACTCGCACTCAGCAATTTTAATTTCCATACTTGTCGCTAGGTGGCGCTTCCTCGATGCCATAGAAATATGAGTTTACGTTAACGCGATCGAGTAGTTAAAAACTCGCACTAAGCACTCTGTTTTCGCCCATAAAATTAAGACCGTATTTAGTTTTCGTAACGCGCGATTATTATGTGCCTCGTTGGTCGGCTTCGCTTTCCACTTTCTAATACAATCTTGTACGTGTGAAGCAATTACGAGTACTTTTAGTAGGGCAATGCACTGTTGATGGGGTGTTAGTGCCTTTTCACATGCACCCGGCCGCCGTCCGGTCGCCGGGCCGGGTAAAGCAGTAATTAATATATGAGCTCCGGCCGCCGTCCGGTCGTTGTGCATGTCTTCTTCTGCTTCAGGCTATATTATGTAGTCCACTGCTGGTCATAGCCCTCCCCTAATGAGCGCCATAGCGCCCTGTCTTCAGCTTGCCGCATCCAGCATCTGCCTGCAGTTTTTCGCAGATCGTCATCCCACCTGGTCGGAGGGCGTCCTACACTACACATTTGCCGAGTCGCGGTCTCCATTCAAGATCACGTTTACTCCAACGGCTGTCGGTTCTTCGCGAGATATGGCCAGCCCACTGCCACTTCAGCTCGCTAATCCGCTATTTGAAACGTATCAAATTTGACGCGATCAATGAATATTTCCTATAGTATTTAACGTAAGAAACTGAAATATATTGATTTTGCTAAGTAAGTATGCAGGATGGCTGCAAAATTTGCAAAGTAAATTTTTTTTTCCTCGTTTAATTCGTAACGGCGAAAACGCTATCCGCCATCATGAAACCATCTAAAGTATGTAAACAAACATCTTTCAGCCAGAGTCAGTGGACATTGATTATTATAGGACTTACATCAAAGTGATCTTCACATAAATACACCCGAGTTTCAATTGATAAAGAGTCGGGGGTCTCTTTTGACAAGTTTGAGCCATTTTTTCGAATGTAAATTTCACTGGGTACACGAATCCACACCTTCCCGGGGGTCTTTATTGACGTGTTTTTTCATTCTTTAACAATGCAATAATGATAATTGGTATATTTTGGATGTAAATTCAATGAAATCATGGTTGCGTTGTTGTTATTTCACTATGCTCAGAGATCACTTACAGAAAATTGAATGTCAAACTTTGTTTACAATTTTTTGGACTTCAAACCATAGACAAAAATGGCTGACCGCGTTTTTGGCTGTTTAGGAAAATAAAGTTTTTAGGTCCTCAAAAAATATATATAAGTACTAAAATATTTTTTGGTCTAATGGAAGAGTTAATTGCCGTTTAAGACTTACTTGAAAAGAGAGTCAAATAGCGGATTCTCGCATTCTTGCATGCAATTCTGCACGTAAAAGCTGTCATTGGTACTCATACATTACTACTTAGCCGGCCCGGCGACCGGACGGCGACCGGGTGCATGTGAAAAGGCATTAAGGGATTGGTGCGATTAAGCCTCGAGTAGACTGTGCCCTTTATTGAAAAGAACAGAGTGATTTAATTTCCTTCGACGAATTAGTTCGCGTGGAAGCGCTCGTGGCCTAGAGGAACCGCGTGATTCATCAATCAATCGCTTAGGTTAAGAAACAAAAGACGCGGTCAGATGCTGGATGGGTGACCATCCTCTGACTACCGCTAGTGGCATATTTTCCGAGCGCTGCCGTGCTTCGCAAGGCACGTTAAGCCGTTGGTGCCGGCTGTCATGTAATGGCAGTCGTTAAGCCATGTCAGAGGCCTTATGGCTTGATAACTTCTGACAGTAAGGTCCGCCACTGTCTTACAATCCTTCACCAACACGGACTTGGAGTATGGCCTAACTTTCCTCCCATACAGGAAGAGACCCGTGCTCCAGTAGTGGGAACATACAAGGGTTGATATGTTATGTAATGGCAGTCGTTAAGCCATGTCAGAGGCCTTATGGGCGGCTTGATAACTTCTGACAGTAAAGCCCGCCACTGTCCTACAAAACTCCACCAAACCGGACTTGGCCCCCGTAGTGGAACATGGCCAGCTAGGATCCTGACACAGCTCTTTCGCTTGGTCAATATTATAATTAGTTGCGGCATGCACGCAACCGGGTTCGGGTAGTTTTATAGGTGGTAAGTAATGGCATCTATTTTTCTCGTGCAACGTACGTAATACTTATCAATGCAGGAACATCATATGTTAAAATAACGCAGAATGCAATCATACCTGCATTCAGTCATGCTCAGAATACACACATCTAATTAAGAATCAACATTTCGAAACAGGATTTCCGACCGCTATCGATGGTCAGACGACATCGTGAGGGTTGCGGGTCAGAGATGGATCAGATTAGCACAGGACCGTGAGGAATGGCGCAGTAAAAAGGAGGCCTATGCCCAGCAGTGGGTTGATGTGGGCTGATTATAGGTAGATAGATATCGAAGTAAATGCTTGCTTGTACCTTTACCATGTCGCAACAGAATCCTATCCTCACACCTGTATCCCAGAGTGGTAGGCATAGACTAGGGACTGCCACTTGCCAGGATCCTGACAGATCAGCATAGCTACATCAACGTGCATGCACGCACGCCGGTTCTGATTACTTTACCATGAATGAAACTAAAATCTTTTACTGACTTACTTCCACTTAACAATCAGGCAAAATCACTGCAGACCAAACTCAAGTGTATACGCATACACAGACCATACTTTCTTGCTAGACATCTCCATGTAAAGACAGCACAATATTTCAACAGAGAGAAAAGCTCCTAATCAAGCTAATTTGCTTTGCAAACGATGATTCGACTGTTAATAACAGTCTTTGTCCAATACTGGGTCACTATTTAGAGAGATCTAGGTATTTTTAACGGACTTAAAAAAAGGAGGAAGTTCTCAATGTGACGCGTATATTACTTTTATTTACTAAGTTCTCAAACAACAATGCATCTTTGTGTCTGCCCTGAAGCTCCACAGTGCAGTTTGCGGGATTTCATAGAGGCATCACCCGGCGCGCTCGCAGTGGCGCGGTTTTGGGAGCGAGATGTCCGAGAGCAGGGCGGCGCTTTCGACACGAAAGAAGAAGACTAAGTTCTCACATAAATTCGTCAAATCTTAACTGGTTTCGAAAAAAATTTTTTTTTGCTTGAATAGATTTAACCATCCATTAATCCCATTTTAATTTGGCGAAGATCTGATGAAGACTGTCAGAGTTGGAGAATGGAACTCTTCAATGGACAGCAGAAAACAATCTAATGGGGCTTCACCTTTAGTTTTACATTATAAAATATAGCGTAAAACTATAGTCCCAGGATAATTTAGTGATGTCCTCCCTGATGGAGTAAGGACTATACTCTGCTCAGGAAAAACACGAGTCTTTTTGGTGGTTCACATTCATCATCATCAGCCTATTATGTCCCCACCAAGGGGACATAATAGGTTGATGAATGTGAACTCTAAATTTGAGATATGTATAAATGATGGTATTGTAAATTATTGTTATCATGACATGATTCACAATTTGTGAGGTCTTAGGTTCACTGATGACATAAATTTACAATACCTGAACCAGAGAGTTCATATATGATGGATGACATAAACTTAAGAACCAGGCCTCACTAACTTATTGAAGAAAAATATTGTACTTTTTGATCTATGGTACAGTCTCTTAGCTTTTAGAATATACCTCGGCTACTATTGGATAGAATCAGATATATTCATATTATTCATGTAATAGTAAAATCGGAACTAATATGACACTTAATTTCACATAACTTTTAAAGATAGTGACGAAAAGTTTCATACAGAGCAGGAAGTAGTATTACACTTGTGTGCTTTCAACAAAAACCGAAGCCTACTCTAGAGCCCGAGGTGTATTCTAGAAGCTAACAGACTATAAACAGAAGGCTGGTCTGAGGAGGATATAATAATAATAATAATGCAGATTATCTACTACTCAGAGCAGTGGTAGCTCAGTGGGTAGAACCATGGACTGGCAAGCGAGAGCCCCAGGTTCGATCCTAAGTGTGGGCATCTACCAATGACTTTGTTTAATTTCAAAGTTACGTACATTTGCGAATTTGTAGTCGCAATACCACACGATAACGGTGAAGGAAAACATAGTAAGGAAACACGTGGCTTGGTTGGCTCCGCTCGTATTGACTAGTCTTTCCTGTGGGCTAGGCCGACTAAACTGTCAGGATGGTATAGGTGCTGGGCAAGCCTAAACCATCTATAAAACCATGTCCCAGGCACTACAGCGTCGGAGTGGTCCCTTCATCCATCTAGTGCGAGTGAGGATACCACTGGATGCTGTACAAATCATCTCATTACGTAGATGCAAAAAAGGACAATCATCATCATACCACTCAGAGATTATTCACTTGCTTATTCACTACACATGCCACGGATTGGGGATTTCAAGCACTGGAGGAAATAGCATTTAGAACGCAGTTTGAATAATCTTCAGTAAAAAGTAATTGTGTTTTTATTAATTAGACTGGTAATCTAAAAAAACCTTTATATTAACAAAATTAATAATTAACTTCCTGGTCAATTCAATTCAACTCTGGTCACTTGTCCTGGTCTCAAACTAGGATACCCTGTGCTATGGTAACCAGGCAAGGAAAGGCTATAGAAATACACATAGACTGAGGCTATGTGTACCAATGTCCCGCAGACCCAGGAATCAAACCCTCTATTGTAATCAGACGTGACGTGAAAGCTTGCTATTTAGGGAAAATACGAATTTAATGCTCATTATGCCATCACAATTGATGACACGGCCAGTGACCTCTGATGTTATGCAAATTATGTTGATGCGTAAGCTACCAGACACCATCGCTGCGGATACAGAAAAAGCAACCTCGTAATTCTCCCAATGAACAGTTCAACTGAGAGATAAAAACTAAGTAAAAACAAGTTACCCTTGTCACTTACCGTATTTCAGATGGCCTTGCTCATTAGCACGGGGTTTCAAGATGTATCTAACCACTTCTGTTGACACTGCAGAACTAGATCTTCGTAACACTTCACGGTGACCGAATTACCGAGTTTTCCTCCACCGGAAATCTGCTCGTGGTCATGCTTAGTCAAACTTGTGTGTATAAGCAGAGTTTTTTCACAACGACGTAAACTGATTTTCAGAGTAATTCGTTTTGAAAACTTTTTCTAACTTTTACGTTGCAAATACGTGCGTGCGTCACCGAAACTTGGTGCACAACACTAGGAGTGATCGTTGCAAAGACGAACCGTTTTATAAGACCGTTTTGTGTTCCGCGACGATAGGACCGTTTTACGTTTCATTATAAAGCAGTGCCAGAGACTCTAAAGCAGTGCCAGCGTTCGTTCGTCGCGAGACCAGTCCTTAGATTATTTGACGCGGATATGTCCTTTAGTGCTATATTAATAGAGCCTAGAACGTAATGAGATCATTGCGACGTCGTCGTCGGCTCCTTGCTCGTTCCGTTCGTTTTGGTCTGTGATACAATAAAGTAATCTTTATGTCTATGAGTATACAGTCGAATATCGTGTAAAATAACTTATTTTTTCCGATGTTTCGTGATTTCGTCCCGTTCGCACTCGTTTGACCGTCCTCTGCGCCTTGCTCGTTCGCATACAATGAAACCAGTTGCGAACGAGGACCGTTTCGAGGACCTGTTTTCGTTCCAGAAAAAACGGTTGCGTTTCGTCGTCGAAAAATCGGACAACGACCCACTCCTACACAACACGTAGTGAATGAGTGAGTGAATGAAATAATTTTATTTCGCTTCGGCTAATGAAACGAAACGTTAACGAAACGAACGAAAATCTGTTTACTTTTTTAGTTCAGGTTCAGTATAAGGTTATCGATTTGCCAACATGGATGGAATAAGCGCAATAATCTCACTCGCCTACGTTTAAGATCAGTAAGGGGCCGTTATTTGTAAATATTTTAATAAATTAAAACTTTCATTGGTTTACTGATCTCAGACTCTCATCATCATGTAGCAAGATAGTTAGGTACCTACTGCACCACCAACTAGTTAAAAATTCTGTCACTTGGCGAAATTACTTACCCAAAGCAGTTCGGGAATAATTATAACGAACATAATAAGACAAAAAGTTTTTTTGTATTAAAAATTCTACGTATCCATTATACGGTTGTCACGTATCAAAGGTGTAAGTGAAAATTAGCATAATTCATAACATTATTATATTGTCTTACATTGGAAGCCCAGCATCATGTAGGTATAAGTATATATTTGTTTGTAATTTACTATAGAGTTAAATGTTTTGCACAAAGCTTTATCTGTATTTTCTACATTTAATGTGGAATTAACTAAAGCTTCACTTCTTCGGTGGCCTAACACCAAAAATGTTTGTTCCCACGCGTACTGTAGTTGCTCCCAATTCAATCTGAAATAGTAAAATAAAAAAAATTACGTTTATAATATAAAAAAATATAAATAAAAAAGGTTTTCTCTACATACCGCATGTTCAAAATCACTTGACATTCCCATTGACAATTCTACATTATTGAGATCCAAATCCAGCTTTTCACAAACGTCTTGTCGACATTTGGCCAATTTTAAGAAGTCTGGATTGGGACCTTTGGAGATATCATAGCCATACTGTCCAATAGTCATGAGGCCTCTAAACTGCAGATTAGGGCAGTTCTTCAAAACATGGTCTACAAGTTGCGTTGCATCTTCCGGTTCCGTCCCACTTTTAGCTGTTAAATGTTATATTAATTTAAGTGATTGAAGTTTTGAGGAAAAAAAAAAAAAAATTCTATAATATAATTTTAACTAAAAGCAAGCAGCTATATTATTTCATCTTGCGTATAAAAGACAACAAATATTTGTTAGCGATACATCAAGGTAGTTTGTAAAGTGGTGTTTTAAGATAAATTATGTTTTTTTAAAAACATTTGACTCTTTTAAAAAAATTAAATGTTCATAAAGTTTATCACACCTTGCTACGGGATATGTAATTTACAAAAAGTATATCACTCTTCAGATAGGCAACAGAGTGAGATTTTAATATGACTTACAAGTTTAGTATCATAGCTAAGTAATGTTACCGTCTTCTCCACTTGTGTTGACTTGCACCATAACATTTAATTTATCATCAGCATTTCTAAACTTAGGCCATTGTTTGTTGACATTATCAGCTAACTTTACTGAGTCTATCGTTTCTACTAGGAATAAGTTTGGACAGCCAAGTAGTTTGTTTACTTTATTAGACTGAAGATTTCCGATAAAGTGCCATTTGATTTCCTTGCATTTTTCAATTATCTCGGTATTATGCGCTTTGTCAGCGAGCTCATTGACATAGTTTTCGCCAAAATGCCTTTGGCCAGCTTGGTAAGCTTCGATTATTAGAGGAACTGGCTTTATTTTTGACACTGCTACCAATGTAGGGGAGCACTGAGGAAGATCCTGAAAAAAAAATATATATATACGTGTTTCCAGTATATTCTGGACTGTTTTCTCTGAGATAAACGATGCTTTTGTAAAAGAGTAAGTACAAGAGAATTTGGTAAGAAAGAACGATCAAATAAATTAAAAAACTTTAAAGATGTAGGTACCTACCTTGCTTCTTCGAGCGACAGCGGTCTCAATTTGAGCTAACACAGTTCTCAAGCCATACATTACGTCCACGTCGGTTTCTGTATCACTTGATGACATAATCCAGATTATTCTCACAAAATTACTGTATTTCAGACACTATCAATGAAATCCAAGAAATATTAGGTTATTATCTTTCATAACAAACAACGTCAAAACCAACGTTATCGATTCTTCTGGCCAGTGAGACCATCTCAAAAGTGAAGAATCTGCCACGCATTGGGCTTAAAATTTGCGAAAATCTGTCAACATGAAGCCCATCATAATGCATAATTTATCAAATACGTTATGTGTGATCTGATATAAACCCTTGTATGTCCCCAACTCCCCCCTGTTGGAGCATGGCTCTTCCAACATCGCAGCAGGACGGTTTGGCCATCTACCACATTATGTACATGTATGTAAAGAAAATGTAAAAAAGATTTTTATTGTCTCCAACAACACACTGGTTGAAAAAATAAGGCTAACACCCACATTTTTACAAACTAATCTCAGCCAAGTAACATTAATTATAGTATCATTGGCACTTTTTATAATTTATATAAAAACAGTGACCCATTATTTTAAACTCCTAACATAGCTCTCTCCTTGCGCGTTGGGCGACCTTGAGCCTTCTTATGAGGCCCATAGTCAGCGACCAGGAGGACTCTCTTTCATATTCATATCCTGTAAGGGCGGAGTTTATAATGAAATATATAAATAAATAAAAATAATAAAAATAAGTCATGACTGGCAACACACATTGGTTATTCACCTTGGTCTTGAGATACTGAGGTATTTTGAACGCGAACATGTGTTTTAGTTTCCCAAACGCTGCTCATCCTAGTTGTATTCGACGAGTGACCTCTCTCTTGAAGTCGGACTTACCTAACTAGACTGTCTGTCCCAGGTTTAGAGTGTTCAACCATTTCAAGGTCCTAGCCTCTAAAGTTTATCTTTTTCTTGTCCATGTTCATGTTTTTCTCCTTGTTTTAGGACCAATTTTGTTAAAAGCTCTGTTCAGGTCATAACATTAAACTCAAATCTTCTTATCTAATAATTATATAGGTAGGTAAATTACAAGTACCCAATTGTATATGTAGGTATGTCATAACGATGACATTGAACATTAAAATGGATGATATGTTCAAGTTTCCGTTAAATTTAATACTCTTTATTACACACCATACATAAACAAGTTACAAATACAAGTTTTCTTAGAACCTTTGAAAACTGCCAATATCTAAGACAGCTAAAATTTTCGAGGCAAATCTGCTAAAATGGCAGAAATCTGCTACAAATGGTCACACTTTTGCTGGCTGTCGAAAATTCAGCATCCGGTCATTTCATTCATTCATTTTCGTTCGTAAACTTACATGTAAAATGAGAGCAGACTCGCTGAGTCAACAACAACAACACTGCATCGTTTCTGAACTCAAGCTCAAACGTCAAACAAAATTGATTTTCGGTGTTTATTTTGTGATCGTAATTCGCGGAAATCCCGACTAATTCGCTGCGCTTTCGCAAAAAATCTATTTAAAAATGATAAACTAGTTTTCGCCCTATTGATCCTGCAGAGACCACCGCCATGAACGTGCTGGAGAAGGCTGAGAAAGCCTTAGAACAGCTCAAGCACGTAGAAGGCTCTACCAAGTATGATATTGCGTTGAAAACACGAGTTTTAACGTTTCCGGTGCAGTGTTCTCTATATTTTTACGCCTCTTGCAGAAGCCATGTGCTGCAAGCTGCAGCTGGAACGCTGGGGCGATGCCTAGGAGCGCTGGGGAATCGGCCAAATTGCGCTCGACACTATGCCAACTTATTACATTCTACTTTACCGACTTTGCTCTCATTGGCTAGTCACGAAAGTGTAAGTTAACGAGTATTTTAGAGCCTTTTAAGATAAGCTTATAGGCAATTAGCAAAAGGTCATAGCTTGAGGCTGGATAACATTGCATATGAGAAATCAGTAAAAAGATAAGTATGGTTTTATGTAACAAAAGATAATTAAATTTATTGATGCCAACAATACATAAAAAATCCAGCCATGCTGGATGTGCTGCAAGCACACAATGTGCTGCATATAATGTTTAAGGGCATATTTCACGTCTGTTCTTATGTAGCCAGTAGCCACAATGTTGTAAATATAGGTACCATAGCATTTTTATCATTACGCCACGAACGTAGTGCAACCGAGCGGTGGTAGCAGTGCAGTAGAACGCTGGCTTCTGAATCGGGAGGTTCTGCGTTAGAAAAGTTCACTCGCTAATAGTGAAACAAAACATTGTGAGGAAAACTAATGTCTGAAGTGTAAACGTACCTCAGAGATAGCTATGTACAGTGGCCCATCATTTAAGCTAAGTGCGGAAATCTCAGGTCTAACTGTTTTACTCTGTGGTCTAACTAAGGGCGATACAAATCTGGGCATCTGTCATACACTTCACTGTCCCATTTCATTATCCTTCAGCCCACAATCTCCCATTTATTAATTAAAATAATAGGTTTAGAAATTCTTAGTTAGAAACTTGAAGCGTCAAACGTGGATAATATTTATGTGTCACTTTCAGGCTGAAGTGCGTCTTGTAGGAGATGAAGCACTCAACCGAGCCGTGGTCGGTGGTTTCGCCTTCCATGCGCACAAGACCAACATCATTCTGCAGAACCAAATTGACAGCACGAGGAATGCAAGGTAAAATATGAAATCCACACTTCAGAATCATTTGTCCTGATGCTCAAAGTAGTATACCCTGTGACATGGAATCCCTGAGCACCTAATGTTGTTTGGATCAGTTTTACAGCTTTTTAGTTAAAATTCCTTTGACTTTTATTACACTGCTTAGATGGATCCGCGCAGCGCTCGCGCGCATCTGCCTTGGCGATAGCTGGCTGCGGCCAGGCGTCGGCAAGATCCGTGCGCAGGCGCAGACGCTCTTCCCCAAACTCAGCCAGATAGTGCGGCACACGAGCGACGTACAACTCATTGTCGAGGCACTGGATGTGAACCTGCCGAGGGTGCTGAAGGCTTTAGCGGACTATACAACCGATGAGGAGTTAGTTGGTGAGTTATGCAAATAGTTTTCTGCTAAATTTAAATTCGCCGTTGTTTTTGGCAGCAACTCTGTGGCAGCTACTGTTATAACCGTTTCCAGACATTGGGCACTGATATAAGCAAATCGAAGAGGGAGGCTATATCCTGCAGGGGGCTTCACATGGCTGAAGATGATGATCGAAGAGACTGCGCTGGAACTTAATCTTCACTTCACTGACTCTGCCAGTGATGGAAACTGGAGTACTTCCGACCTATAATGCGCACCAACAAGTACAGTCTTCTTCAACTTATCCTACAAGGAAATATTCCAGGAAGAAGGAGACCTGGAACACCAACATGTGACAGTGGTTTCAACAGGATACCAGTTCTTTGTTTGTATTGGCAACCTCGAAAAGCAAGATAGCCAAATTGGTTGCCAACCTCGATAGGAGACGGCACATGAAGAAGAAGAAGATTCTGCCACATCTATAAATATTTATGCGACTTTTCCTACAGTTTATTTTGTAGTACAATCTATACTGTTTTGTAGACTTAATTAAATAAATAAGTCCTTTTTTAAAAACCAATTTAGAGGCTAAAAATTCCACCCATGCCGGGATTCGAACCCGCGACCTCTGGCTATCCGTGCCAGAGGTCGCGGGTTTGAATCCCGGCATTGGTGGAATTTTAGCCTCTAAATAGGTTTTTAAAATTGTCCTCAGCATGGGTTAGTGCATAAAAAAGAGTATAAATAAGTCCTGTCAGACGGAGACCACTCCCTATCCTTCTTCGGTATCTCCCAACATCTGTATTCTTTCAGAACTCTCCAAAGCCCTGCAGCAGCACGTGGAGTCGCCAGAGCCGGCCGTCCGGCGTGGTGTGGCCAGTTGCCTCGCCCATCTTTGCCTGCACCGAGATTTACTTGTCACCGGCATCATTGACAAGGCCTTTGGTGAGTATTCCTGTGAGGTGTTGGTTAGTTACTTGGTTAGACATGAGATTGTCGTACTAAGCCCCGTGTCCTCAGCCTCAGATTAATTTTAAAGTAAATAACGTTCGTGTTCGACTTAAATATTATTTATACACTGATCCTGATAATCGAATCATTATTGTTAAACTTACTTGTAGGTACTAATGTCAATTGTTTTCTATATGGTACTGTGGGATGTCGCCCGAATCGTTCCGATTCACGACGGAAGTGCCCGAGCCGACCAAATATTCATCTAGAGTTATTCCCGAGTCGGCCAGAGAAGCGGCGGAAAGACACGAGTCGACGATTAGTGGTAGCTGACAGCAGTGGCAGCAGCAGCCACAGAATGTTAGTTACTGATCTGGATGTATAACTTTTTTTTACAATCAATGATCAACCGTACGGCGCTAATACATTTTAAGGTCATTCCTTTTCAGTGGCACAATTTGGTACATGTTACCGTAATCGCTGGAAAGGAATATAGAGAAATCCTTACATATTTTTATATATTTTTTTCAGATGAACTGTGGCCTCTTTCTTCGGACCACAATGCGGTACTCGGTTGGATTGGCGTTATAAAAGCCATTCTACAACTGAACAACCTTTCCTCCCTTATTGACAATGATGTGTTTACTGTGGAGGATTATTTGCAGGTATGTTTGTCTAATTCGTTGTTATATAATTTTTAATGCACTAACCTGAGCTAAGGAACATTTTAAAAACCTATTTAGTGGTGCCACCCATGCCGGGACTCGAACTCCCGACCTCTGGCTATCCGTGCCAGCGCTCTCCCAACTGAGCTAATGGGCGACTACCCGGCACCAGTGAAATTTCGAACCTCTTTACAATACTCTCTTATTACGTACAGGCAGCGACATCTGGCTGAAGTAATTTGCATCACTTAATTCGTTGTTTTCTTTTTATAGTACCTTGATATCGAAGCAAGGTTATCTGCCTGAGGATATGAAATGTAATGTCCCCTGATCACAATAAATATGTACGCTGTACGTCTGGCGCACCTGAGAAATAATCAGCAAGTCCCTTATGCAGATTGAGAAATCCTTTTACCGTGATGATTCGTCATCGACACGCTAAGGATAATAATAATTATTGTACTATATTTTTAACCGCTAAGCTGAAGTGGAATTAGGCGGGTCATCTAAGCCGTATGGGCCCAGAGAGGTGGGCAAAAATCGTCACTGACTGGGTTCCGCGCGACGGATATCGCAAACGTCGCCGACCCAAGCGGAGATGGCGGGACGACCTCACGACCTTTCTTCCGGGCTGGCCAAAAGGGGAGGCCTTTGCCCAGCAGTGGGACACAATCGAGGCTATTTAAAAAAATATTTTTATATAATTTCTGTGTACAATAAAGAATATTCTATTATTTTAATTCTTTATTTCACTAATTTTAAGAACAAATGTACAAGGATGTGATCAATGCAGCCATCATCCCTTGGGAAACCTTCGGTATGTTTAGTCATGATTGTCAGAGAAGTTTGGAATGTTTCCTAATTTGATACCAGGGCAAGTGATTGTGCTGTGTGGAAGTTAATGAAAATTATTATTATGTATGAACTATCTTATATAAATTGTATGAGCCACTCATACATTGTTATATTTTCCGCTGACAGCGTTACACACGCGAACTTAATAATTTTACCTAAACCATTCCAATTTTTGTACATATTTTAATTAGTGCATTATAGACCGTCATACATATCGGTTGTGTACTCAAATGACAACTCCCCTCCCTTGCATGACACTTTGACAAAGTTATATTTTCCAAGCACCGAAAATTTAACGCTGGCTTTGTTTATTAACGCTTAGTTGAAATACTTGTTGAAATGTTACTCGCTTTTTTCCTAATAATTACAGTATTAGGTGAGAATTCCTAACAAAACCCTCTTATTTCAGCTTTACCAGCTCTGCGTTCGCTACATAGAGAGCGCGACCCAGCACAATGTCCAGAACTCCATACAGGAATGCCTCGCGGCGTTACTGGCTCGAGGCACTGGGCAGTGCCGGAGGCATCTCACGGAGAGGCGAGCGATTCCCACAAGCTTGGAGCACAGGAGGCGAGGCGTTTCTAATGCTTTTGGTGAGTAAATGAATGAAGGAACGAAATCAGCACTACGTTCAGAACTCCATAAAGGAATGCCTCGAGGCGTTATTGGCGCGAGGCATTGGGCAGTGCCGGAGGCATTTGACGGACTTGCGAGCGATACCCACGAGCTTATAGCGCAGGAGACGCAGGTAGCAATTTTACATCCTGACTACGTCCATTCACGATCATTTTTGATGTAAATGACGTTGTTGTAGTCGCATCACAGACGTACAAAATGGCGGTCTAATGCCAGTTCCTAGCGACGTAATGACGTCAGTGTGACGTACATATTCGACGACTAAAGTAATTACGCTAAAGACCCTTAGAATCACATCATTTGTAAATAATTATATTAGTAAATATTTCAATTCGTCCCACCAGCTTCGGCCACGTCGCCTTTATGGAATCATCATCAACCCATTATTTCCCCACCGAGGGGCACAGGTCTCTTGCCTGAGGAAAGTATATGCCATCACGGGGACCGAGCTCTGACTTGGCTTAACGACTGTCATCTATCGACGGCAGCCGGCACTAACTACTTAACGTACCTTGCGAAGCACAGAACCGCTCGGATATGCCATTAGTGCTATTCATAGCATAGTCATAGACGGTCACCCATCCATGCACTGAACGCGCCCAGTTTCTGAGTGCTTAGTGCGAGCTTTTTAACTACTCGATCGCGTTAACGTAAACTCATATTTCTATGGCATCGAGGAAGCGCCACCTAGCGACAAGTATGGAAATTAAAATTGTTGAGTGCGAGTTGTAAATGGTTTACGTTGAGAAGTGAACGCGTTTACCAGCCAAAACACGAATAAACGCGAGTGCGAGTTGTACTGTGACAGCATTTTGCCAGTTCGAACGGTTAACTTGCTCATACTCTCTACTCAATGCTCGATTAACGCGGCAGTAAAGTTATTCGATTGGATCTGTCAAACTCGCACTAAGCATTTCGAACCTTCGTGATTGTTTGAGATCACTTAGGCAGCCGGGGCTACGAGCGAATCGTCATGGATAACAAATTTAAAAATATATGTAACTTTTCGTTACTTTTCGCAGACTCGGCCAGCGCCATTACCTCGGTGATCTCCCACCTGGTTCAGCATGAGGAGGACATGTCCGTTGCGGACGAGATGTGCTTCAGCGGGGGACTTCGGCTCGGAAGCCTGTCCCATCTCAATTCCTCCATGTCCAACCTACAGGTAAGTCCGTCCATGTTTGGCTATTGATGTACAAAAACACGTACATATAACAAGGGATAGCAACCCTTGTATGTCCCCCCTGCTGGGGCACGGGTCTCTTCCTGCATCGCAGGAAGGTTAGGTCATACTCCACCACGGGGGCCAAGTCCGGGCTGGTGAAGGATTGTAAGACAGTGGCGGGCCTTATTGTCAGAAGTGAGCTTGATAAAAGCGCCCATAAGGCCTCTGACCTGGCTTGACTGCCATTTTAATGACAGCCGGCACCAACGGCTTAGCGTGCCTTGCTAATGCCACTAGCAGTGGTCACGGAACGGTCACCCACCCTGCACCTAACTGCGCCTGTTGTTGCCTAACTCAAGTGATTGACTCCAATCACTCGGACCGACTAGGCCACGGAAGCCTGTCCCATACCAACTCCTCTATGTCTAACCTACGAGTAAGTCCGTTCATGTTTGGCTATTGATGTACAGAAACTCGAAGATTTAGCGCTGCTTTTCCGACTTTCGTATCATCAGCGTTAATTATTAGACTGCGGCTAGGCAGCCTGTCCCTTCTTAACTCTTCCATGTCCAACTTGCAAGTAAGTCCGTCCATATTTGGCTATTGATGGACGGAAATACAACGAGTTTTCGCTGTTACGTCGGTTACACACATATCCTTACTATATCTTGCCTGACGCACGTCAATCATCGTCGTCAATCACCGCATCATCAACGTTAATTATTGGACTGCGAATCGGAAGCCTCGATCGATATCAACCCTTGTATGTCCCCACTGCTGGGGCACGGGTCTCTTCCAGCACCGTATGAAGGTTAGGCCATACTCCACCACGGGGGCCAAGTCATGGGAATTTTGATAAATTGCTCAATAGTTACGAGAGTTTACATTGAAATGATCGTCAAACGAAAAGTATCACGAAATTATTGCAAGAAACAATAAAATTCTGGTCGGACTCTTCCCACAAAAAGCCTAGTCGATAGTCGATATCAACCCCGGTATGTCCACACTGCTGGGGCACGGGTCTCTTCCTGCATCGCAGGAAGGTTAGGCCATACTCCACCACGGGGGCCAAGTCCGGGTTGGTGGAGGATTGTAAGACAGTGGCGGGCCTTACTGTCAGAAGTTATCAAGCGCCTATAAGGCCTCTGACATGGCTTGGTTGATAAAAAGAGATCTGTCAGGGTTGTGCCAAATGGGAGACCGTGGTTTCTCCCTACCTCTTCCGAGAAACAGACGTGGCTTTAGTTATCTTTTGATAATTGCTGTACTCTTTCTGATTGTTTTCTCTACCTACTACGATATGTATGTGCCGAGCACATTTCGACTCTGCGCGCGCACTACGAACCCCAACATTCCTGCATCGCGCAATCAAAGTGTTTCACATGACATACCACAAATATACGGTCCGACTACCAACAGTCGGACCGGTCGTCCGATGCCTGGGCATACGATCTTCCTGGCGGGAAATTTCCCTTAATTGTGCAATAGCAGGATCACTCGCTCTTCCCTATATGTATTTTATTATACTATAAGTATACTCTACCTTTTCTGTTTATATTATATTTTCGTAGACACCAGACTCGCCCCGCAGCGAGATGGAGATGGACTTCGAGCCGGAACAGGTCGAGGCGAGACTGGACGAGCTTGTGCAGGAGCCAGAAGTGGCCAGCGACAGGGAGTACGACGAACATGTCCCGACTGAGCCCCAGCTGAACGAGTCGAAGGTAATGCGTTTCACAAATAAATTAAATAAATTAAAATTTGTATTTGAAACATGTTCATGCAGTACCTTGGTTGGAACAGCTCAGCTCAGCTCAGTGAACGAATTCTAGTGCACTGGGCTAGATACTGCTCGATCCGTAATTTTTAAGTTCAAATCATAGGTAACTTTAGACCTGAAATAAATGAGATACATATTTGTTTCAGATCAACATAGGGACTCTGATGGATGAAGATGTACCGCTGAAGTACTGCGCAAGACTCCTAGTGTCCAGGTTTCTACTTACTGGAAATAAAGGAGGGATTATCCCTGACAGGTATGCCAATAACAACAGTGAAATAGCCAAAAAAACTACAGAGATAAACTTGTAAAAAAGAGGATGTAATTTATAAACCTCTTTTGGTATTTCTTTCATTCAGCCTTAATATTTTTTTTTGTAGCTCATAAACGTCCCACTGTGTGGCACAGGCCTTCTCTCAGAGAGAGAGAGAGAGTGTATGGGCTTAATCACCACGCCCTATTATCATCAAATTAAAATTAAACATTACGTTCCTATTTAGAGGCCAAAAATTCCACCCATGCCGGGACTCGAACCCGGGACCTCCGGCACGCATAGCCGGAGGTCGCGGGTTCGAGTCCCGGCATGGGTGGAATTTTTAGCCTCTAAATAGGTTTTTAAATTGTCCTTGGCACGGGTTAGTAAAAAAATATATATAATTAGGGATGCAAAGTTTTTTTTATGATCGGATTTTATTTTATATTCTGATAGTAGACGTAATTTTAAGAAACTAATTTCATTTTTTTCTTGATTAATTGAGTTTATCATTGTTATTTAATTAAAATGAATATTATTCGGCGTGACGTCATATGTTACATACTCTGTGTGTAGGTAGAGCTCGCGATTGGATTTGTCTGTGGTTTAGTGTGACAATGTGAATGACATCGATGTGTTTGACAGATGCAGTTGACAGGCCATTGGTAGTTTTTCCACAGAATAACTACTACCACAGACGATTTAACATGTGACGTCATCATAGAGGTCATATGAAGGGCATTTGAATATTATTATTTACTTAAAATAAGGCTCATCTTTTATGATAAAAACCTCTTACATTAAAAATACTGTAGTTTGGATGCTAAGCTCGAAATGGTTTTTGATTCAGGAAGTTCACATTTTTTTTTGCATCCCGAATTACGTTCCTACTCTAAATTTATTTTTCACTTGCTAGCTTTTGACGAACACTAATACTGACTCTATTCTTTTTGTTGCGCTAACCCGTGCTAAGGACATTTTTTTAAAAACCTATTTAGTGGTTAAAAATTCCACCTATGCCGGGACTCGAACCCGCGACCTCTGGCTAACCGTGCCAGCGCTCTCCCAACTGAGCATCTGGCAAATGACATCCGGCTGAAGTAATTTGCATCACTTGCAACCCCAGTCGCTGCCTGTAAGTAATCCAGAGAGTATTGTAAAGAGGTTCGAAGTTTCACTGATACCGGTACTTGCCCATTAGCTCAGTTGGGAGAGCGCTGGCACGGTTAGCCAGAGGTCGCGGGTTCGAGTCCCGGCATGGGTGGAATTTTTAGTCTCTAAATAGGTTTTTAAAAAAAATAATACTGACTCTCAATTGTCTCTCTTTCCTGATTATTCTGATCAGTTTTGTGTCTACAAATTTACAATAAACTATTCATTCGACTTCATAGTCTCTCTCTGAGAGAAGGCCTGTAATCTGCAGGGGGACGTTTTTAGGCTGCTTAAAAAATATTTCATGAACCCTTGCAAGGAGAGAAAGATTAAGCTGGTAACTTGACCTGGAGCTTAATTGTGTATGGAAATAACAATGATCTTAGCGCAAGTATGATTTTCCCAGAATTTTGGATTGTTCAAAACCATTGAATATATAAAAACCTATTTAGAGGCTAAAAATTCCACCCATGCCGGGATTCGAACCCGCGACCTCTGGCTATCCGCGCCAGCGCTCTATCCAACTGAGCTAATGGGCGACTCACCGGCATCAGTAAAATTCCGAACCTCTTTACACTATTCTCTGTATTCTCTGTTTTTAGCCTCTAAATAGGTTTTTAAAATTGTCCTTAGCACAGGTTAGTGCATTAAAAATAAAAATAGTATAATCATTGAATATATATTCCAGGCAAATGCGGGTGTCCGTGAAATCCTCAGCCCTGAACTGTTTGTCGGAAATACTGCAGCTCTATCCGCAAGCCATGACTTTATACCTCGATAAAGACGCTGATGTCAAGTGCCATAATATATCGGGTGAGTTACATACATACGCTATTCTTAGTTCACGCCTGTATTCCGGAGGGATCGAACGAGACCAGGGTTTGACACTTGCCACGATCCTGACAAACCTAACCTGACTTTCTGAACGACCGTCAGACCCACCGACCGACCGGCCCACCAACCGAGCGGCCCACCGAACCAACCAACGGATCCACCCACCGGCTGACAAACCGGCAGGCTGACTCAACGTCAGACCCAGTGACCCATCGACCGACTGACCCACCGACCGACCTGCGCACCGACCAACCAACCAACGGATCCACCCACCGGATGACTAACCGGCAGGCTGACTCAACTTCAGATCCACTGAAACATCGACCGACTGACCCACCGACCGACCGGCCCACCGACCAACCAACCCACGGATCCAGCCACCAGATGACAAACCGGCAGGCTGACTTACCGTCAGACCCACTGACCCATCGACCGACTGACCCACCGGCTGACCGACCGACCGGCCGACCAACCGACCTATCGACCCACCGACTGACTTCTTAACCTACTCCATATAACGTATTATTAAAATAACGCAAAACCACAAAAAAAGTTACTTTAGTATCGAATCGATAAATAGACCAATTTCAATAAGCAAAATCTCATGTTTTTTTATGTACCGTGCACACTATACAAACTTTTCCAATGCAGGCTCTTCAGAAGGCACCGACTCAAACCAGGACCAAATAAACGACTTCATACTGGAACGGAACGTGTGCTACCAGGACTCCTTAACCGAGTCACTGAGCCAAGACTTGCTTAACAAAAGCATAGACAGCCAAGCCACGAGCCACTCCCAGCAGCTCTCGAAGAAAGACAGCAAAAGCCTAGAGAAATCCATCGACAGCGTCGAGCAGAAAAGCTCCTCGAAAGACGTCCCAAGCGCCTTGTTAGACAGCAAAGTTTACGCGAAAAACGACCTTTTCACCAGCGGCGACAGTACAAACCCTAACATGACATGCAGCAACTTCACAACGAACTCCAACATGACTGGAAGCAACGATCCTAACTCCACAGGCTATCCAATGAGCAGCAGCGGAGACGTACTCTCTTCCAGCATTGATTTGGACATGAAATTCGATCATTTCGGCGAGTCAAACACTAACCTTGAAAACCTAGACGCTTTGAAAGAGCTAAACAGAGAGGAACGCCCGAAGAGACCTTTGAGACGAACTGACGAAGTCCGCTCGAGGGATTGCCCAGATGGTTTGTTAGAGAAAAGCGTGGACACGAACAAAAGCGACGATGTGGACGGAAAAGACGAAGACGGCTCTAAAGAGTTCGAATGTCAGCATATGTCGGAAGTTTTCGCCCTTTTGGAAAATCACAGTGATCCTCAAATTCGGGGCCTAGTGAGATTGTGTATTGGGAGTTATTTGAGCGCCGCTTTGGACCTGTCTCACGGTAACTGCTACAGATGGAGGTACTTCAGTGTCCTCCCGAGGGACGTCAGCGATAATATTGGCACGGATAAGCTGGTGGAACTTGTGCTCAAGGTAGGACAATTGTTATTTATTTTCTTTGTTCCATTGCCCTTGACAACTTAAACGTTCATTGGATATCAACCCTTGTATGTCCCCACTGCTGGGGCACGGGTCTCTTCCTGCATCGCAGGAAGGTTAGGCCTTACTCCACCACGGGGGCCAAGTTCGGGTTGGTGGAGGATTGTAAGACAGTGAGGGTCTTACTGTCAGAAGTTATCAAGCGGCCTATAAGCCTCTGACATGCCTTAGCGACTGCCATGACAGCCGGCACTAACGGCTTAGGGTGCCTTGCCAAATACGGAAGCGCTCCGAAAAAATGCCACTAGCGGTAGTCACGGGACGTTCACCCATCCTGGATCTGACCGCGCCTGTTGTTGCTTAACGCAACTAATTGATACCAATCACTCGGTTTGACTAGGCCACGAGCGTTTCTAACGTTCATTAAGTAAACATTTTGTTTATATAGTGAATAATAAAATTCTTTTGACTTTGACCTTGTTCTTTGGTCACCAGGCAAGGACATCACAAATATCAGTTGGAATGGAGCCCACGACCTCTCTCTTGTTAGTCATGACTGTTATCGCTAGACCAACGAGGCAGTCATGTTACCAAAAGCGGTGGTAACGTAGTGGCAGAACGCCTAATTCTCAATCGGAGGGCCGTAGGTTCGAATCCTGGCATGTCCGATTGATTTGGAGTTTTAAGTTACGTACCTTTGTAAAGTTGTAGTAGCAATATCACTCACTGACCGTGAAGGAAAACATCGTGAGGAAACCCTAGTGTCTGAAGTGTTAAAGTACCTCAGAGCTTGTTACGTATAATGGTCCAACTATGAGGCTATGTGCGGAAATCTCAGGTCTAAGTAACAGTCGTAGATAGTGCCAACTAAAAGTATTTTGAGAAATTTTAAATTTCATAAATTATTTATTAAATAGATTATTGGGTCGTAGGTACCTATATAGGCTACATAAATAAAATGTTGCACTGCGAGATACGGGCCTAGAGAATATACAAAAACGATATGGAGAGTATAATAGAGAAAGACCGAAAATACAAGGGAGACAGAGAAGTGAAGCACCCAACTTTCGCCTTTATCTCTGCAATTACAACAGTTTTTGCTGACTGTTGTATATTACACCCCCACTGGCAGACCACTGATCTCATTGAACGTCTATTGATCTCGTCTCTAAACCTTACGGCGCTATAAATAAAGCCTAAATTACTCCGCAGGGTCTTTCAGACACCATCCACTCGAGCGTCAACCACACTTTGACGGCCCTCACGAAAATAGCCACAGCGCTCGCTACGAGTTCCCACTACACACTATTGAGTGACATTCTAAACGCTTTGGTGGTAGTGGAGAAAAATAGCTATTGGCTGTGTAGGGTTAATCTGTGTAAGCTGTACGAGAGATTACCCTATCAGAGGTGAGTGGGAAATATATGTTTTTTACCTAATTACTTTTACCGACTACCTACTAGAAACGGTTGCGATATTATAACCGCGTTGGTTATATCCTTCTAAGGCCCAAGTGATCACAAAAACAAATGTTATTTTCAAGGTCGGGCCTTACGAAGATAGTGTAGAAAAATACATATAGGCTGTGTAGGGTTCATCTGTGTAAGCTGTACGAGAGATTACCTATTAGAGGTGAGAGGGGTAGATATGTTTTGTACTTACTTACTTTTAATGACTACCTATCCACTACAAACGGTTGTGATATTCTAAATGCGGTGGTGGTAGTGGAGAAAAATACATATTGGCTGTGTAGGGTTAATCTGTTTAAGCTGTACGAGAGATTACCTTATCAGGGGTGAGTGGGAAAGACATGTTTTTACCTAATTACTTCTAAAAACTACTTAACCACTACACACTGTTGAGTGACATTCTAAATGCATTGGTGGTAGTGGAGAAAAATAGCTATTGGTTGTATGGTTAATCTGTGTAAGCTCTACGAGAGATTACCTTATCAGAGGTGAGTGGGAAAGACATGTTTTTACCTAATTACTTCTAAAAATTACTTAACCACTACACACTGTTAATTGACATTCTAACCGCATTGATGGTAGTGGAGAAAAACAGCTATTGATTGTAAGGTTAATCTGTGCAAGCTGTACGAGAGATTACCTTATCATTGGTGAGTGGGAAAGACATGTTTTTACCTAATTACTTAACCACTACACACTGTTAATTGACAGTCTAACCGCATTGATGGTAGTGGAGAAAAACAGCTATTGGTTGTATGGTTAATCTGTGTAAGCTGTATGTGATATTCTAAACGCGTTGGTGGCATTGGGGAAAAACAGCTATTGACTGTGTAGAGTTAATCTATGTTAGCTGTACGGGAGATATCCTATCAGAGGTGAGTGGGTAACCTATTTACGGACCAGCATATTTACGGACCAGGCCATGGAGTCTAATACTTACTTACATAGTTTTTCAATAGAATGATGTAAGCACGACAACGGTTGTTATTAGCCTCAATTTGGTAGCCTACAAAGCAATGGCATTACAATGGCATTCCAGGGGTATAACCCGCGCAAATTAAATAGGCATCTCTCGCGAAGGAGATCGAAGCGCGCGAGGCGCCGAGTTAAGTAGCATAGGTTATACTATTGCAATGTGATTTATTACCAGACTACCGATAGTGTGAATGAAAAGACCATTGGCGGACTTATATGACTCTATTGAACAACTATGCATTTCAAAAATGCGCCGGTAAATAGGCTACAAAAAAATATAGTGAACGAATGACTTTTCTGCTTTATTAAGCAGAAAAGTCATTCGTTCACTATATTCTTTCTGCGAAGAAATCATACTGTATTATTATACAGTATGATTTCTTCGCAGAAAGAATAGAATAGAAAATATTTTGTATCATTTAATTCTCATATAGTGTCCGCATGCGGTATGAGATGGTTAAATACTCTTCTTTACATTTTCTTCGCAGACTCTACATGCTGATCCCCGGCTACAACAACAGGAGTGTCCTAATAATGGATGCTCTGACCCGACTGTTAGCCGACCAAGACCAGAAAGTACGACACGCGGCTGCGAACACAATTGCTTTGTAAGTTTACTGATAAGATTTCCATGTCTCGTCGTCATCGTCAGGCTATACTAGTCCACTGCTGGACATAGCCCTCCCCTAATAAGCGATCATTAGAGGGTAATGCCCAAAATTCCCCACGCTGGGCATGCGGGTTGGGGATCGCAGTTTGGTGGAATTGTACTGCAGGGGGCGCTGCTGCCCATCCCCCGGTTTGTGTCCCTTAATCGCCTTTACGACACCCGCGGGAAGAATTTGGGTTGGTGCTATTCTCTAGGCTGACACCACACAGCAAGAGAAAAGTGCCATGTCTACTGCATATAAATTTGGCAGTTCCTGACAACCAATGAATCAGCCCGTACTGATCCACTGATAGGAATGATATCTTAACTTTTACATCCTTGTAATGTCTAGTATTTCTTCTATAGTATAAAAATAATTCGCTGAATGTGTTAGTAAGCGCATATACCATCCTTCGGTTAGTCGGGGTCGGGCAAATAAATACCACTTACTTTTCAGAATAATACCCGTAGTCTACCCATCGAGACACCAAACTCCGACACAAACTCTAATAAAATTGGCGGCCGAACAGAGCAAGCTGTTTACCTTCGAGACTCGAACCGAAGCCCTCGACCTGATAAGAGACATGTACTTCTACCACGACCTGCCGAAGCAATTCAAGATGGCGGAGCACATTCAAGATGGCGGCGAGAATCTCAAAATGGTGGTCGGCGATATGATGGGGAAGCTTATGGCGTCGAGTTGCAAGTTTTATACGGTGAGTTGTTTGAACACATTTTGCTTAGGCTACCTTTTTTAATGGATTGTTTTTAAACACATACAAAGTACTTAAACAAAGCATGTTAACTCACTCAGCTTGATAGTCAAAAGGTTTACACAAAATCAGTGAAAACTGTTTTACAATCAAGTTTAAATGCTACATACATTGTCCTTATTTTACATGTTCTTGTAAATATGAATACATTTTTCTTACGTTATCAACCCTTGTATGTTCCCACTGCTGGGGCACGGGTCACTCCCTGCATCACAGGAAGGTTAGGCCATACTCCACCACGGGGGCCAAGTCCGGGTTGGTGGACGATTGTAAGACAGTGGCGGGCCTTACCGTCAGAAGTTATCAAGCCGCCCATAAGGCCTCTGACATGGCTTAACGACTGCCATTATATGACAGCTGGCACCAACGGCTTAACATGCTTTGCGAAGCACGTCTCTTTAGATTCCCCCTTTAAATGGGGTCCCAATCAAATGGATTTAAAGAAAAGAAAGAAAGACATTTATTATAACAACAACACACGTCACAGAAACAAATGAATGAACAACAACAGAAAGAAAACGAAAAACACAATAGACAAAACAAAAAAAAACATACTGTTAAAGCCCGTCGCTTACAGAGTTTAAACCCTTACGCCTCTGCTCATAAGACCCGCTTTCCTGCAGCAAGGTCTCCTGGAGGCCCTCAACGCCATCTCACGAGCCTGGCCGCCCTGGAACCACCCAGACGCTTACACCGACCAGGGGATCCTGGAGTACTGCCTGGATAGCCTGGACTGCTCCAATAGCTCCGTTGCTGTGAAGACTCTGATGCTTAAGCTGTGTACTGCGGTGTATCCTGGTACGTTGAATTTTTATTCTCCTGGCAAGTGTGGGTCTGAGTGCCGTAAGCAGTCCTTAATTGTGTGACTATCGGATACCGACCAAGGGATCCTGGAGTGTTGCCAAATAATCAAAGCATCAAATACCTAATGCTATTTCGTGGTCTACTAAGCAATATTATTACAATCTGTGCAAAATAAATACCTGGATGTCTCCGCGAAGTGGAAGCGCCGAGTTAAGTTGCACCATTGGAATGCGATTGGTCAGTAGACTACCAATGGTGTCAATGAAACTTCCATTATCGTGCTAATATCACTATTGAAATACTCGTTGTAGACTTTTAGTCCGGATCTACTTACGGGTGTTGTTATATCGTAAAAGTCTACAATGTGTTGTGCTTACGAAAGTTTTACTTCAAAAATTGAAATACTCACTCTCTCTCTACTCTTATCTCTGTCTCTATATATTTAGGAGACTCGCCCCTCTAGACATTTGCAATATCTCCGTGTTTGTGAAGACTCATGCTTAAATTGTATACTGTGGGTTTTCCTGGTTAGTTTATTTATTTATTCAAGAGGTCAGTCTTTCCTGTCCTGAACCATTTTCATCCAGCCTTTCGCCTTTGCCTAGCAGTGGGGCACTTAAAAACTGACGGTGAACTTAAAAAAAAAAAAAATGAATTTGTGTACTTCTTACCATCTAAAATCGATCCTGACAAAATATACGAATGTCGCCTATTCGAAGTAATCCGTGATTATTTCTAATTTTGTTGCTTTCTAGGACTTTTCCCAATTGACGTACGTGCGCTTTAATCTAAAATAATAAAAAGTTTAGTATCAAAAATAAAATTAGGAAACGCAAGGCCTAGATGTCGAGAAAATCAGAAATAAAATTTTTGTATATGACTTCTTGGAGGCCTGTACCTTCCTCAGGGAAGAGACCCGTGCCCCTCGGTGGGGACATAATGGGTTCGTGATGATGATTATGACGTCTGAAGAAAAAAAACATGTCTCCCTCCAGTGGAAGTACACGCCGTGACGCGCCACCGGCCCAACCGCGACATATTCGAGCGCTCTGAGGACAACACCAGCTCCTCCAGCGAGCGCTTCCAGCACCTTCCGTCGCCGCTGCGAGCGTACGCAGGCCAGTACCAGACGGTGGTGCTGCGAGCGCTCAACGTGCTAGCGCATCTGCTTGAGGAGCTGACTCCGGCTCCGCGAGCGCCCGGCAGCCCGCAGCGGAGGAGCGGCGCCGGTGAGTAGCGGCCGGCGACGGGCCGTCGTCGTCAGGCTATACTAGTCCACTGCTGGACATAGCCCTCCCCTAAAGAGCGCCACGTTGTGCTATCATAGGGGGTAATGCCCGTCAATCCCACGCTGGGCATGCGGGTTGGCCGACAATTTATTTATTGCAATTTTCTGTAATATTCTCAATCAGAACAAATGTATTTATTAATTTATTTAGTTGTAGTTTTAAGCTCCTTTTTATTATAAGCTCATTTTACATTTTGTGTGGATGTGCTATTTGAAAATCAGCGCTTTTTCGAACAGAAATAGCAGACGCTGAAATAGTATCATTGTCACACGCACACTTTATTTTATAATTATTGTTATGTAAGCATGTTTGATTGTGGCAAAACAAATCTTTCATTCATTCATTCATTCGTTCGTTCCTTCGTTCGTTCGTTCCTTCATTCATTCGTTCGTTCGTTCATTCATTATCTCTTACGGGTTCTTCGTTTCGGCACTCTTATAAGAAATTTAATATTAAATTGCATTTTTCCTTCTGCAGAAACGACACCCCGTAAGACGAATTCCGAAGAAGAGAAATCCACCCTTCGGAAAAAACCACAAATGGTGGTTGGAAATCCGAGAGTGAACTTTGTGGGAAACTTTTACATGGAGCCCTTCTACTTGAAGCTGTACGACAATCTGAGGGCTGCGTACTCGAATCATAAGGTTGGTTTTGCCTTGAACACTAGCCAAATTACGTTTTACTTAGCCTAAAGAAAAGGTCTATGAAAAAAAAATTTAAAAGAAAATTACATAACATTGTCTATTAGTTTTAGAATATACCTCGGCTTCTATCGGATAGAATCGGATATATTCGTGTTATAGAAATATCGGAACTAATATGACACTTAATTTCGACTAACTTTTCAAAAGAGTGAAAAAAAGTTTTACACAAAGCAGGAAGAAGTATTACACTCGTGTCATCATCATCATCGTCGTCATCAGGCTATACTAGTCCACTGCTGGACATAGCCCTCCCCTAAAGAGCGCTACGTTGTGCTATCATAGGGGGTAATGCCCGTCAACCCCACGCTGGGCATGCGGGTTGGGGATCACACTCGTGTGCTTTCGGCGAAAACCGGAGCCTTCTTTGGAGCCCGAAGTATATTCGAAAAGCTAACCGTCTATACATACAAGCACATAAAGTTGACGAGAGGTCGTCATGGCAATTCTCTAGTGACGTGACGTTTTCAATATCGTTATATTTTTATTATGTATGTATCAAAATGTGAATAAAATAATACCACGTTTTCATTTAAGTTAATATTTATTCATCTGAATCATCTAACGTATCGCTACAAAAACTTAAAGAATCTTTGTCACTGGTATCTCCGACTTTTATAATAAAATCTTCTATTTAATTTTCCATTCCCATGTCTTTTTCCCAATATTCATTTTCAAGGTTCTGGACATGTTTTTCGAAATTGCTCCAGTTTTCTGCCGTGACTGACAAAATTGCATTCGTTGTTATCTCTTTAAGCTTTGTCAAACACAAATCGCTCTTTATGTTGTGTTCCCTGACGAAGCGTTTAACGGCGGCCCAGGTTAATTCAATAGGATTTAAATCGCACATATATGGAAGTAATCTAATAATATCATGACCATGTCCTTTAATTATATGGTTAATTTTATAATTGATATCAACGGGTTTATGTTGTTCTATAATTTTAAATAAATCTGGCTTTCTCATTGATCTATCGCACGATATGTTATTGTCTTCCAGCCAATTTATCATAACTGATTTTAGAGAACTTTTTGTTGGGGGTTTGTTGAGCTGGACACTATGGTAAGGTGCGTTATCCATTACCACGACACTGCGTTCAGGAAGAGACGGCAAAAGTTTTTCCGTTACCCATTTTTCAAAATTCTCGCCATTCATTTGACCATGATAGTCGCCAGTCGTAGTACCGGCCTTAAAAATTAAAGAAGCTCGAGGTATAAATCCGTTTTTCCCTCCTGCGTTAACAACTATTAGTCTATTTCCAGAACTAGTATCTGTGAGAATTCCTTTTGTTCCAATCATTTGCCAACACTTTTTGAAAGTTAAATTATTATCCACCCATGTTTCATCTAAATAAAAAATATTTCTATTTTGTTGTCGGAATTCTCTCATTTTTTTAAGTATTGGTACTGTTTGAAAACTATATCTGGCTTTTCAATTAAAATAGATCGTTTATTTTGACATTGACGCCATCTGTATCCCATTTTCTTTAACAGCCGTTGTGATGTACGAATACCCCAAGGAAAAGGTATTTTTTCACGTAAAGCAACGTGTAACTTAGGACATGTCGGAATGATCTTCTTTTGTAAATAAAATTCTGTTATGGTGTTGTGAATCACTGTACGATCAAAATCATCAACACAAAATTTTAGACCTGTCTTCTTCCGTTTTTTGGGTCATTTCAACTTTTCCTCTGCTCCCACTGATTTTAATTCTGATTTTATCCTAGACATAGTTCTTTTCGATAGACCTGTATTTATACACAGCCCTGTCTAATGTCTGATTGACAGAAAATTTGTAACAATTATTTTTCCGTTCAATGTCACAATTTTCTAACACTTTTCTAGCTAGTTCTCGAGCTTGAGAGTGAATTATTGGTTTTTTTGCTTGAACACGGGACGAAGATGCAACCGTAGCCATAATAAACGCGGTCGATACGGACTCGTGCGACACTAAGACTAAGACGACGCGGGGACTGTGCGGGTGTGCGGGGCGACCCCGCATCCGCGGCTCACCTCATGCCCCGATTGCCATGTCGACCTGTCGTCAACTTTACATTGCCTCTTACCCCACACTAGGATACCCTGTGTCGTGGGAACCAGAAACAATGACTTCACAAACATGTAAACATTCAAAAACTTTTTTTTTTTTTCATCCCGAGCCGGGTTCTCGAACCCGGGACCTTTCGCATAGTAGGCAGGTGCTCTACCGCTGCAATAATAATAATAAACTTTACTTGAGTACCTTGCGACAGTCTTCGTATCGAATGAACTCGACAAATTCTTGCCAGAGTGGTCAAAGGTGGCATATGACTGAAAATCTCGGTCTAATAGGTTGGGAGGCCTTTGCCCTGCAATGGGAGACCCATGTTGTGGAGGCTACATAAATAATAATCTATATAGATATAGATGGTCAAGGTCTGTTGACGAAATCCATGAGAAAGTCATGAAACTTTCCCGTTTCTAGAGGCGTCTTTCCGGAATTTTGGACACAATCATACGGCGATGGAGAATACTGTCAACGCCACCTAGTGTATGCTACTATGTATCTTTACTAATTTTTATTTCATGTTCTCTAGCGTAGAATAAAGGATGGTCTTATCTAACTAGTAAGGTGTTTATTTACCTCCATCCATCCATGGTAGGCACGTGTGGTGAAAATGGCCATACTCTATCTCTGAGAGGAGGCCTGTGCCCTGCGGTTGGACGTTTATAGGCTATATTTTTTTATATCTTTTCTAGTGGTAACATTTGCGAAGTTTCAATTTAGTGCGTAATTTAAAGACAGTTTTTTTGTCTTTATGACTTGTTTGCTCTTATTAAAAACTTTATTTTACTGTCTAATGACAGCACGGGTTATACCGTTGCAATGCGATTGGTTGCTCTTAAACTACGAGTACCTTACCGCCGCTCACGAACGCTGCTACGAAATATTAACTACCCCATTCGCCCGCAGATAAACCTCGACCCCAAATCCAGTATGTTCCACGATTTCCTCTCCACTATTCTCGACGCACTGGCCATACAGCTAGAACTCTCCACCGAGAAAGAATTCGGCTACGTCACCGAAGAAATACTGTACTATCTAAAGACAATCATGCCTTTGAACGCCGACAAATCTGTTTACTGCGTCACCCAGTTCCTCAAATGCCTCTTTGGTACGAACATGATCAACCAGTACAGCGACTTCATGACGGTGGCTCCAAAACCGCCTTCGGAAAAGGAAAATCTAAGCTTCTTCGAAGATGTGTTGTTGATTAACAAGCCGCAGAGTCTCACAGAGGTGGCAGAGGACTCTAGAAGGAGCAGTGTAAGCTCCAATAGGAGTATGAAACTCTCGTTGGATACGAAGAATCCGCGGATGATGGAGGAGAGGCAGCTTTTGATGAGTTTGGAGAGTTTCACGAGAAACAAAACGGACAGGAAGTGGAGCACTAATAAGAAAGAGTTGGAGAGATATATAAGGCTGTTTGAACCAGTCGTTATACAGGCTTTGAAGGTGAGGGTTCTTTTTAGTGACTTATTGATTTTCGGCAGCGAAATTTTTTGCGGCTTGATAACTTCTGACAGTAAGGCCCTGTCTTACAACCCTCCACGAACCCGGACTTGGCCCCCGTGGTGGAGTATGGCCTAACCTTCCTGCGATGTAGGAAGGGACCCGTGCCCCAGCAGTGGGGACACACAAGGGTTGATATCGATTGATTTTCGGCAGCGGAATTTTTAAAATAAAATAAATACCGTTGTGTCCGTTGTATCTATAGGCGAGAATATGTTTTAAGTATTTATTAATGATTCGCGATACTCATACATAGTTATATCTTGAAAGGGTCTAATCGCGATTGTTAAGCACCGTATGGTGCCCTACTTTTCTGTTTTAATAATAGGAAAATATTTTATTTATAAATCCGCGTTTAATCAATAATATTTACAAGACAATAACAAGAACAGACAGAGAGCTAAATTTAAAAAACTGACACAAGTAAAAAGACAATATTATTATGTCATCGTCATCGTCAGGCTATACTAGTCCACTGCTGGACATAGCCCTCCCCTAATGAGCGCCATAGTGTCCTGTCGTCAGCTTGCCGAATCCAGCATCTGCCTGCAGTTTTTCGCAGATCGTCATCCCACCTAGTCGGAGGGCGTCCCACACTACGTTTGCCGAGTCGCGGTATCCACTTATTCAATATTAATTCAATATTATGTACAAAAAGTCAAAACAATAAAAAAGGTTTGTCGCCAACAGCGATTATTTTATTAGTCCACCCGTGACCACGGCAGCGGCAACTGTAACGCCGAAACGTCGGGAAATAAGGTAATTACGTTTTACCTAATAAATTATCGCGATTTGACCCGTTTAATATCTTTACTAACTAACTCGGTTATTAGCTCTTAGCACCGGCCGCACGTGTTCCGCACGTATTGACTAGTCTTTCTTGTGGGCTAGGCCGACTAAGCTGTCAGGATGGTATAGGTGCTGGGCAAGCCTAAAAACCATCTATAAAACCATGTCCCAGGCACTACAGCGTCGGAGTGGTCCCTTCACCCATCTAGTGTGTGAGTGAAGATACCACTGGACGCTGTATAAATAATCTCATTAAGTAGATGCAAAAAGGCCAATATTTATTTACCGGTTTTTATTCTACTGTCATAATTTTGTAACCTGATGATTTTCCAATCAGAATAAATGAATTAATAATAATTGTATGTTGTGTCTCAACTGTTTTCAGTGGGGATGTCTTTGGTAGGTAGCTAATGAAGTGATATAGCAATTTTATTGTTTTGAGGTACTTTATTGCACTTTTCAAGGTGTGTGTGTGTGTCAAAACGTGCAAATAAATAATGGACAACAATTCGTGTTTTTTTTCCTTTGCTCTGTTTGAAAAGGAAGCTAAACTGGCTAAACCTACGTTCTTACTTTTTACCTCAGTTGAGATTTTCATTCACAATTTTCAATTTCAAAACCTTCTCATTCTAAAAGGGCGTATAAGCAGAACGAAACGGAATCGTAGTCGCATTATCCAAGCCCACATTGAAGGCTGTAAAAAAAACTGTCACTGCTCTGTCAGTGGTGAGTGAGTGATTTCTGCTTTGTTTTGGTTTGGACCATTCTGAGTGACAGATACAAATATGATTTTGATTCTGTGATTGCTCAATGACCTGTGGCAGTGAGCAATTTAATGGACGAAATATTTTTTCTCGAAAATTACAATTTATAAAAATTAAGAAAAAATGTATTCCTGTTTCGTGACCGATAATATCCGAGAGTATTGTCCATTATCTTATCTTATTGAAATTTTTTGATGTACGTTTAATGTATGTTTGGTAGTTTTTACTTACGTTAAATTCCATTTCAGAGTTACACAATGCAGAACGACATACCGCTGCAATGCCAGGTGCTCTGCCTCCTAAACCAGCTGTTGACGCTCCGAGTCAATTATTGCATGCTGGACAGCGACCAGGTCTTCATTGGGTTCCTGCTGAAGCAGCTGGATTTGGTGGAGCAGCATGAGATACCGTGAGGACTAGACTTAGTGATGCACAAGGAGATTAAGTATGTATGTATGTATGTATGTATGTATGTATGTATGTATGTATGTATGTATGTATGTATGTATGTATGTATGTATGTATGTATGTATGTATGTATGTATGTATGTATGTATGTATGTATGTATGTATGTATGTATGTATGTATGTATGTATGTATGTATGTATGTATGTATGTATGTATGTATGTATGTGTGTGTGTGTGTGTGTGTGTGTGAGAGAGAGGGTGTGTGTGTGTGTGTGTGTGTGTGTGTGTGTGTGAGAGAGAGGGTGTGTGTGTGTGAGGGTGTGTGTGTGTGTATTTTTCTTCTTTTCGTATCAGCGATTCGACAAGTTTATAGTTTTCCTGCCCAATAGTTGGCTACTGCAATTGCTTCAGCGTTGGCCTCTGTTAGGTCCTCCAGAGTGCAGCTGTGAGGGCACAATGGACATTGGAGCAGGTGCACCATGGATTGCGATCAATGTTTCACCATGTATGTATGTATTTATTAATATAAAAAGAACACATTACATGTTATAAATAAGGTCCCACAAAACCAATTACTTGCTTTGACTGTGGGAGCAGTATCGTTTACAATAGTTTTATCAGATATTTTACATAGTCTTTTTTTTCCATAATATTTGAATAGAATAGAATAGAAAAACATTTATCCAAATACCACAACACACATGAAATCTTAAAAATAATAACATGGCCAGATAAAGAACACACTTAAGATAAGAAATACCAATAATTAAAAAAATAGAATGAAGTAAATTCATACAACCGTGCACATTTGCACACTAGCACTTTCTTATAATAAGGATGACTTAGCTTCTTCTTCTTCTTCAGGCTATATTAGTCCACTGCTGGACATAGTCCTCCCCTAATTAGCGCCATAGCGCAACGTTGTGCCATCATTGGGGGGTAATGCCCATAATGATGACTTAGCTAAATTCTTTAAACTATATTTTTTTAGTATCTTATCGTGAGGAAACCTGAGTCGTTGTGTTCAAATAGTCAGCGCTTGAAATTGCCAATCCGCGGTGGGCACGCGTGGCGATTAAACTCGTACTCTCTCTGTTCCTGAGGGAAGGCCTGTGTGAAAAGTGAGACGGGTAGTTGGTGCAAATATGAACATTGATATACATACCTACTTATACTTAATAACATATAATACATAAAACAATTTATTATAAACATACACAAACTTACATTATTTACAATAAAGTTCCGCAAGAGGATAAAAAGAAAGACATACCTACATTAAGAAAAACAATAACAAAATCAAATAAAAAAAAATAAAAATTAGAGTGATAGATACAAATCATAAACCTTATTTTTAAAGATAGCTGGGGAAGCAGAGCGCCTTATTGAAACCGGCAGATCATTCCACAGCCGGGCGGCCCTAACAGCAAATGAATTGCTGATTAACCTCGTCGAATGACACGGAATCTTCAGCATCAGGTTCTGGTCAGACCGAAGGGCCCGGCTGTGGGAATCACTGAGGTAGATAAAGCGCTCTTTAAGCGCGCCTACAGGCTGGAACGATGTATATCATTTATAAATAATAAGAACTGGAACGACTTCAGGTGTTGTTTTATTTGTAGATATTTGTAGTAATATTAAAACAGAAAGACTGGATGAAATCTTTTTTCTTTCCAGCATTTATTTAATGTTTCTAGCTAAATAGTGTATGAGGGTCGACGCGCTCTTGACTGCACTTGCTGATTTTGCACTACTTTAATATCTAAGTAAATATAGACAAACATGAAACGTAATATAATAAACACTGCTTTAACAAGTGAATAACTGAATAGTTTCGTCTACGTACAGTGCGTCGACGCGCGTCGGCTAAGTCGGCTAACACAGTATAATTATGTTATTTGCAATGTTATTTTATTATTAAGTTATTAAGCTTTTTTTTTATTATATACAGTGATATTCGTTTAATGAGTTACATGAGTTCACAACTTGTTAATAGTAAACTGTGGATAACGTAGTGGACTACATGTTTATTAATTCCATAATCTAATTAGTTTTGTAATATGTTAATGTGTAGTTGTTTGTTGTCCCAAATAAAATAAAATAAAAAATAAAATAAAACGGATAAGCAGGTAAAATTCAGTCAGGTCTGTTCGAAGGGCATAGTAGGTAGTGGTGAAAAATGAGGGAAATCGAAGAATGTGTGACGTAATTTAAATATTTGAAAATGATAGATAGAAAAAGAAATAAAAATGGTGTAAAGAGGTTTGCACCGCTACTAGGCTACATACAAAGTACCTTATCATGTATGCCTATTTTTTATAAATAAATTATTGTTGTTAACTTTATCTTGATACCAGACGCAATGTCAGGCGACTGAAGCGAAAACACGTCATTGATGACAAATCTACTGAGGATGTGTAGTCGAAATTTCAATGGCTATACTCTTAACACCAGATCTACCCAGAAACCATCTGATTATAGCCAAACAAGGGCTGATGGCAGATTAACTCTGTCGCAAGCGCTTGGACCATGTCAATCTTTTAGAATTGGTCTATCAGTTCGTCTTGCAAGCGTTTGGAATACCCTTGTCTTTCTCATTTGCCCTTTCCGTGAGAAAAGTAATAAAAGGTAAATATCCGTAAAAAATTGCGATTGTTAACAAGTCTGTGGATCCTACACTAGGTGGACCTCTATCCGGGGATCCATATGTCTCCCTTCCTGTCTTCCTCCTCTTTCGTCTCTCCGTTGATAGAGAGAGATGGACAGAGAGAAAGTACAGAGAGAGAGGAGTGCTCCCTGCCATATTTTATTATATGTAGGTTTTATTAATATTAAATAAGGAATTTTATCTGTCCCTGCAAGTTTAGTATTCGTGCATTGTCCTTTTCATTTTGTCTTTTCCGTATGTAGATCCGTATATAGGTAGGTAAACAATATTGTATTTATTTCCTCATCGCGTAGATTGTTATTATAACGTATTGTAAGTTTATCATTATTGTATTAGTATTGTAGTTTATATTATTGACATAAAAAGGATCCTTAACGACTCAAACTCAAGCTTACATTGAATCCTCAGTTCCCCTTCCCCCTTCCCCTACAAATCAAAAACTCAAACACACACACACTCACACACACACACACACACACACACACATACATACACAACCGCATAATATTTTAGCTCTTCTCACCAACAGATCTGCCTTTGTGAGTTTTACTGCGTGTTGGCTTTGGCGCATGTTGCCAGTGATTTGTTAATCTAATTATTTTAGTTGAGATTTTGCGTTTTGTTTCTGCTTTTATTTATTGTATAGTTGTGGGTAGCTGTTATTGGCCTTATTAACAGTATTTCATTACTTGTATTATCATTGATTATGTTCGCTGTTGATACCCCTAAGATATAAAAAATAAAATAAAAAATCATAACTATGTATGTAACTGTTTATGTAGGTATATTGTTATTTATTTAAGTAGTGTATTAATATATTTATATTTGCACCGACTACCCGTCTCTTATTTCCTCCAGCAACTTTCCGTCGTAAGGTTGTCTGGAAGAAATTGCTTTTAGCAATAAGGCCGCCAATAGTACTTAGTATCTTTACATGTTTTATAATATGTGCTCTGGTGTACAATAAAGAATATTCTTATCTTAAATATAGTTGAGCCATATCATAGATTTGCTGTATGCACGTTAATTTTTATTTTATTACGGAACAATTACTTTGCTGTGATACATTTAAGTTCAACCCGAATGGAGAACCGTGCCCCAAGATACAATTTAATTTAGTTTGGGGTTCAGAGTTACTTTATACATTGTTGTTTTATTCTGCTCAATAAACATTTTTAATTTTCATTTTCATCAGGTAGTTACGGGCCAAACTAAAATACGAGTATAACAATAAACGGTGACGATTTTTACAACGGACACTCTTGTTTCAGTAATTGTACCGAGCTGGTCAGCGACATAATGCTGTTTCTGGCGCAGCTGTCCTCGTCGAAACATCACAGCAAACAGATCATTGAAGTCCCTAAGGTCTGTACTCGACATACATACCTGTGGCTCTTTTAAAAGCGTATCTACATAGCCTGTTTGTCCTTTTCACACTAACAAGTTTTCGTCAATTTAAATTCGTTATCGTTATCAACCCTTGTATGTCCCCACTGTTGGGGCACGAGTCTCTTCCTGCATCGCAGGAAGGTTAGGCCATACTCCACCACGGGGGCCAAGTCCGGGTTGGTGGAGGATTGTAAGACAGTGGCGGGCCTTACTGTCAGAAGTTATGAAGCCGCCCATAAGGCCTCTGACCTGGCTTAACGACTGCCATTATATGATAGCCGGCACCAACGGCTTAACGTGCCTTGCGAAGCACGGAAGCGCTCGGAAAAATGCCACTAGCGGTAGTCACGGGACGCTCACCCATTCCATACCTGACCGCGCCTGTTGTTGCTTAACCAAGTGATTGATTCCAATCACTCGGTTCGCCTAGGCCACGAGCGAGAAATTATAACTTTAAATTAACTTTACCTTATAAACAATCGCGATAGGCCCCGTCAAATGTATAATTAATTATAAAACTGTTTACGCTTACTTACATTTGTCTTAGTTGAAATATGTACGTGGGAAGGACGGTGTTCATGCATTAGCTCTAACGCACGTGACGTGTATTTGACATCTGATACGGTTTTCACTTCTCTACAATCTGTAAAATATCATAGTCTGGTTCTTAATTGAGTTAGAGAAGGATTCAGAGTGTTCTAGCTTCAAACTTAAGGTAGGGTCATGCTACTTCGCAGGCCAGGTAGCGCCTAGATAGGCCGACAGGACATGGAAACAGTCCTTTCTGACGTCGCAACAAGTCTTGACAGGTGTGGCAATGTCTGGCGCGGTCGGTCAGTTAAGGGTTGTGCTGAAAGGACTTTGAAACTTCAACTTTGGACTGAAAGTCTTTTAAGCCTATTAAGAGAGACTGGCCTCTACTTTGAATATTTATTATTTTAATTCTTTATTGCACTAATTACATGAGTAAATGTGCAAGGGCGTGCTTAATGCAAGAAGCATTCTCTTCCAGCAAACCTTTGTTGTTGAAGAGACTCGCAAAGGGTAGTGCAGGAAAAGAAGGTGAACTACAATAATAAACTTATATAAACATAAGAACATACGCCTCAAGACTAAATCGAGTCTTTCAGCCTTTTTTAGCCTTTTAGTATTTTAAAGAGCCTTTTTGCATTTAGACTTTGAGTCTTTTAGCTCGTTTTTTTTAAAGACTCACTCTGAAAAAACAACTTGAGATTTTTAGAATCGATTCCACTCAAGAGCTCTGAGCCGCAAGGCGTATATGGCTGTCACGGCCGAGGCGTTAGATTGACGTTTACATCGATTTACGCAATAAGTTTGCCGCGTTTTTGGAATGCCACAAGAGCACAGACCTTCACGTGTCTCCACTCTCGATCGACAGCTGATCCAACTGTGCGACGGCCTCCTAGCTGCCGGGGCGGACAGGCCGTGCCTGGCCGCGCTAGGCCGAGTGGCGGCCTTGGCCTTCGCCGCCAGTGGGCCTAACATAGGCCGAGTGCAGCAGCAGGAGGCGTGTGCTGCCAGGGAGGTGCTTTCGGCCATGATCATGAAGATTGCTCATAAGAAGGAGGTGAGATAATGCCGGGCGATTCGTTTATTGATGACAACGATGATGAATGTTTAGTTCACCTTGTAGTTTCAGTTTGAATTGTACCGTTCACTAAGCCGCAGTTTTTGCGCTACTTTGAATAAAACCTTTTCATTTAATTCAATTTAATTTCAATGAATGGATGGATGGGTGATTGATTCAATTGATGGATGGATGGAATATTGATTGAACGAATGAATGAATGAATGAATGAACGAACGAACGAACGAACGAACGAACGAACGAACGAACGAACGAACGAACGAACGAACGAACGAACGAACGAACGAACGAACGAACGAACGAACGAACGAACGAACGAACGAACGAACGAACGAACGAACGAACGAACGAACGAACGAACGAACGAACGAACGAACGAACGAACGAACGAACGAACGAACGAACGACCGACCGACCGACCGACCGACCGACCGACCGAATGAATGAATGAGTGAGATGAATTATAAACTTAGTGTACGACCTAGTTCTAGCGGTGAGAACAGCGCACTACCATCAATAAACGTGGTAGAAACATAGAGAAATATACGTTAACAAGCTAAACCGTCTTTCCACCACCGTCCATCATCTCTACTGTACAGCAGAGCGAGAGTAGTACATGCTCTCCTTTCTGATCGTCCATGTTTAGGACCACTATGTTTACAATGTCTTAAATAACACTGAGTGTATAAGATAAGAATATTCTTTATTCTGCAAAGTCGGTACTCCGGGCTGCAAGTGATGCTAATTACTTTAGCCAGATGTCGCTGTCTGTACGTAATACAGAAAGTATTGCAAAGAGGGTCGAAATTTCACTGATGCCGGTGAGTCGCCCATTAGCTCAGTTGGAAGAGCGCTGGCACGGATAGCCAGAGGTCGCGGGTTGGAATCCCGGCATGGGTGGAATTTTCAGTCTCTAAATAGGTTTTTAAAATATTCTTTATTGTACACACCGGAAAAAAAAAAGATAGAATTGGCGGCCTTATTGCTGATAGCAATTTTTTCCAGGCAAACTTAAATCGAAGGGCGCTATGGCGCTCATTAGGGGAGGGCTATGTCTAGCAGTGGACTAATATAGCCTGAAGAAGAAGAACCTTCAATCGGAAAGTTTGCGGAAGAAGAAATTGAGACGGGTAGTTGGTGCTCATCGAATATTAATGTACATACGTATACGTAGTAGAATAAACTTACATATATAAATACTATTATAAACATACATAAACATTTAGTATAAACATTATATACTATCAATTATAGCACACACGTAGTTAAAACGTATTAAGACGCTTTCATAAGGAGGAACTACGACATAATAGTAACTTATGTAAGCAATTTAATGGCGGTTATAGGTACTTGTTATTATGTCGGAAAAGTAAGGCTATAATTCTGGTTTAAACTTTCATAAGCGTAAGCTTAGACACAAACATAGAGGCTACGTAAAAAAAAGCGTAGGCTTTAATTTGTTTAGTGATTCTCACAAGTTTGTTTAGTAATATTCATCAACAATATCAGAAACGTATTAACGAATTTTCATCTCTATTCCTATAGGCACTAGACCTAATATCCTGCGTGCTGGCCCTCTCGCAAGATCAGCCCGAGAGCTACTATCACTGGTCGCAACTGGCCAGCGATACATTGCTCGCTCTGCTCGGCAAGGCCGGCGTGGAGCTCGATAGCCGCGGCGCAGTGGACTCGCTGGAGCGGTTACTAGAGCTGATATACAGGTGTGTAATTGGGGAAGACGTTTTCACAAGAATCACAAAACTTGGTGGGAATGGGCGAGACACCTAGTTAGACAGGAATATTGTCGAATGGATGGCATTCTTAACAAGTGCACACACACACACACACACGCGCACACAATCACACACAACATACACACACACACACAACATACACACACACACGCACACACATACAGTGATGCAAATTACTTCAGCCAGATGTCGCTGCCTGTAAGTAATACAGAGAGTATTGTAAAGAGGTTCGAAATTTCACTGATGCTGGTAGTCGCACATTAGCTCAGTTGGGAGAGCGCTGGCATGGTTAGCCAGAGTTCGCGGGTTCGAGTCCCAGTATGGGTGGAATTTTTAGCCTCTAAATAGGTTTTCAAAAATTGTCCTTAGCACAGGTTTGTTACCAACCCTTGTATGTCCCCACTGCTGGGGCACGGTTCTCTTCCTGCATCGCAGGAAGGTTAGGCTATACTCCACCACGGGGGCCAAGTCCGGGTTGGTGGAGGATTGTGAGACAGTGGCGGGTCTTACTGTCAGAAGTTATCAAGCCGCCCATAAGGCCTCTGACATGGCTTAACGACTGCCATTACATGACAGCCGGCACCAACGGCTTAACGTGCGCTCGGAAAAATGCCCCTATAAGCGCTCGGAAAAATGCCACTGAAGTCACGGGACGCTCACCCATCCCGTACCTGACCGCGCCTGTTGTTGCTTAATCAAGTGATTGATTCCAATCACGCAGTTCGCCTAGGCCACGAGCGCAGGTTAGTGCAATAAAAAGAATATAAACACACATACATTTTTAAAAACCTATTTAGAGGCTAAAAATTTCACCCATGCCGGGATTCGAACCCGCAACCTCTGGCTATCCGTACCAGCGCTCTACCAATTGAGCCAATGGGCGACTCACGGCATCAGTGAAATTTCGAACCTCTTTACAATATTCTCTGTATTACGTACAGGCAGCGACATCTGACTTAAGCAAATTGCATTACTTACAGCCCCGACTACCTACTTTGCAGTTAGGTTTAACATCGGAACGATATCACTGTACCCACAAGGAACAAATTCGAAATTTCACTGATGCCGTGAGTCGCCCATTGGCTCAATTGGTAGAGCGCTGGTTCCTTAGCACGGGTTAGTGCATTAAAAATAAAAATAGTGTAATCATGTGGGTACAGTGATATCGTTCCGATGTTAAACCTAACTGCAAAGTAGGTAGTCGGGGCTGTAAGTAATGCAATTTGCTTAAGTCAGATGTCGCTGCCTGTACGTAATACAGAGAATATTGTAAAGAGGTTCGAAATTTCACTGATGCCGTGAGTCGCCCATTGGCTCAATTGGTAGAGCGCTGGTACGGATAGCCAGAGGTTGCGGGTTCGAATCCTGGCATGGGTGAAATTTTTAGCCTCTAAATAGGTTTTCAAATTTGTTCCTTAGCACGGGTTAGTGCATTAAAAATAAAAATAGTGTAACACATACATTTTACAAATTATTATTTTCATTGTAAGTCTTAGTTCTTTATAGTAAATCATTCTAGAACTAAGAAAATCTTCGTAGATCTTCTATGGAAATTTCTTTTCGTTAATACGAACAATACGGTAATAGCGGAACTACGTATGCGAAAAACACGCTTATGCGGCGTGCGATTGCCTGCAACTGCTCGATTACACGGTCGATTTTAATCACGCGCCGAATGTGACTTTTTGCCGCACGGCAAAAGTCGGCAGGCTTTCAACTTTGGGGGCCTGCGATTTTAGTCACTTGCAGCCTAGCCAAATTGCTGTCTAGGGTGCGTTCCGAAATGCGATGAAATCGATTACAGTGCCAATCCATATAAGTGCAGTAGGCACAAGAACCCTATTTCGTGCGAGATACTTTGGGACTACTAAATTTGGTCGGCTTCGCGCTGTAATAGATTTCATCGCATCTCGGAACTGAGGGTTAGACGATCGATATCAGCCGTGCGGCATTAGTCACCCGTGTAAACCCCACTTAAAACTTTTATATCGCGTAAAAAGCGAAAAATCTAAGCTGTTCCCGGCAGCTGATAAGCTGCTTCTAACATGTTAATGTCTCAGGTGGTGGCGTAATGTTTCATATTTTTTACAATTTGATTTATGATTTGCCCTGTTAAGTACTTGCTGCTTATTATTTATTCTTGTTAAAGGGACGTACTGCTGGAGCAGAGTCGGGTGGAGACGGCGCTTCGAGTGCTCTTCTCTGCGCCACCTGATCAGGTTATCACACATATAACATCATTCCATCAATATATCAAGTTCATCAATCCTTTAATCTATTACTTTATTAGTTCAGCATCTAACAATCCAACAAGCCATTAATTGACCAGTCCAGCGATCTCTTAATCTATTAATATATCAGGTCAGCAATCCCTCAATCTATTAGTTTATCAGTTCGGCATTTATCAGTCTAACAAGTTATCACTTCATCCGTCTAGCAGTCCCTCAATCTATTAGCTTATCATTTCAGTATCTAACAAAACATCAGTCCAGCAATCCCTCAATCTGTCTGATTGTCACTCCGCCATCTATCAATCTGACAAGATATCATTTCACCAGTCCAGCAATCCTTCAATCTGTCGGTTTATCAGGCCACTTTCTATCAAACTAACAAGCTATCAGATCATCCTTCAAGCTAAGCTGACTTTTCTGCCTTTTGTAGCAGCAGACACAGAGCGACCTGCTATTAATGTTTTTTGTATGTCTATTTTTTTGTTGTCATGTCATTTTCATTTTACCTTTGTATGTGTGACTAATGTTGCAATTAAACCTATTTCTTCATTTTTTATCAGTTGTGTGTGCAGCAATTAAATATTACTCTTAAAATAGTGCTCAAAATATTACTCTATCACTCCACTATCTACATAATATATCATTTACATACATGCACATACATTGCTTCTTGCCCCACACTAGGATACCCTGTGTCGTGGAAACCAGAAACAGCGACATCACAAACATGTAAACATCCAAGAACTGGGGTTTTTTTTTGTTTCCAGCCGGGATTCGAACCCCGAATGAAATATAAAATGATCAACTGAAATATTGAAGAACTGATGAACCGATGCCCTAGTGTGGGGACAGAAGGAATGTATGTGCTTTTATGTAAATATTATTACATATTATTTTTTTTATTCCAGCATTTTTTGAAATAAGAAGCTTCATCACTTCATCAGTGCAATCCGACCTTAGTAATCGGGACAGATTACATAAATTTTCACAAATAACTTTTCATATCTTACGTTTCTATGTTCTACTCTCAGGCCACAGCGCCGCTCAAGCTGAAACTCCGATACCTCGCCACAATCATGGTGTTGCTGCGAAAAATACTGGCCCAAGTGCCCGAGAGCGAAATACTCCTGACAATAAACTACTTGAAATCCTCATACGTCTCACCCCAGTCCATATTCTTCAACGTTAAAACCGACATAGACCCGCTGAACGTACAAAATGTCAACGAGAATTGCGCGAATTTGTCGTCCGACGTTGTACTGGTCAGATTCTTGTTCAAAACGCTGACGTACGTGGTGATGGAAATGGACAACTGCCACGAGCTGGACTGCGCCAATTTGGACCTTAAAACCGAGGACAGTAAGGACGAGGATCGCAAGCTGATGTACTCGATCTGCGTGAACATAGTGTGCCACGTGAAACATATGCTGCATTTGGCGAGTGAGTACCGCTTTTTTATGTCTGCTAATGTTGGTGTTTCAAGCGCTGAGGTATTTGAACAGCTCAGATACTCTGGTTTACTCAACTCTGCTTCAAGTATCTAAACGCTTGAAATTGGTATTCCGCGTTGGGCGCGTGGTAATTAGAGAAGGCTTGTGCCTTAGAGAGAGAAGGCCTGTGCCCTGGAGTGAGACGTTTATGGCTACATAAAAAATGGTCCTATATTCACGGGAAGAGTTGAGTGACTACACTACAACGCTCGTCGTAGGTGCAAGTGTCGAAAAGTAAACTTTAGGCGGTAAAATTCATTGTAAGTGGGTCAGGCTCTCATAAAAACGACTTTCCGAGGTGGGCACCCTAAGCAATGTTAATAGTCCTAAATATAGACTTGACGTGAGTTATCGATATCAGCCCTTTGTATGTCCCCATCGCTGGGGACGGGTCTCTTCCTGCATCGCAGGAACGTTTGGCCATACTCCACCACGGGGGCCAAGTCAGGGGTGGTGCAGTATTTTAAGACTGTGGCGAGCGTTACTGTCACAAGTTATCGTACCGCCCATAACTCCTCTGAGGTGGCTTAACGACTGCCATTACATGACAGCGGGCACCAACGGCTTAACGTCCCTTGCAAAGCACGGACGCGCTTGGAAAAAATGCCACCAGCGGCAGTCACGGGATGGTCACGCATCCAGCATCTGACCGCGCCTGTTGTTGCTTAACCCTCGTGATTGATTCTGATTACTCGGCCACGAGCGCTTCCTGGTTAGTTTATTGTACCCCTTATTGTTTCCAGACGGCTGCATGTTCCCCCTAACAGCGAAGACGGCGCAGACAGTCCTTCACAACGAGCAGAGTGGCCTGAACACAGGCCTCTACAGTCCAGAAGAGAACATTCCGCTGGAGTTGCTGAACTTGATCTGTCTGAGGGCCGCTAGGCGGTTCCCGCTGCTGACTGTACATTGGTCGCATTTGCTTATAAGGTAAGTTCTAAAAAACCACTGACTTAGGATATATTTCCTTTTGTTTTATGTAGTCTATAAGTTCCAGTGCAGGCATAGGGCCCTCGCTCAAAGAGAGATTATGAGCTTAATCCAGACTTGGCCCCCGTGGTGGAGTATGGCCTAACCTTCCTGCGATGCAGGAAGAGACCCGTGCCCCAGCAGTGGGGACATACAAATGGTTCATATCACCCATATACTCTATCTTAGAGAAACCCTGTGGCACGCAATGGGACGTTTCGAACTGCTGTAAGTTTTGTTCCAGATTGAAGTTTCTCGACCAGAAGTACTGGCAGACTCTGGTCGGGTTCGTCCGTAATCTCCCACTGAGCAGTGATAAGACGGGGCGCGAACTGGAGATGGACACTTTACAAGTGGGGTGCTTTATGGCCTACTGCGAGTATTTTGTAAGTATTAAGTGAGTGAGTAGCTGAATGTGAGTGAGTGCTGAAAAACCTAAATAGAGGCCAAAAATTCCGCCCTTGCCGGGATTCAAACCCGCGACCTCTGGCTATCCGTGCCAGCTCTCTCCCAACTGAGCTAATGGGTGACTCACCGGTATCAGTGAAATTTCGAACCTCTTTACAATATTTAAAAACCTATTTAGAGGCTAAAAATTTCACCCATGCCGAGATTCGAACATGGGTGAAATTTTGTGGAACATGGGTGCGTCCTGACTGACGGTCAACCTGTGTCCTTAGATAGACAACGGCCTCTCGGACGTGGCTTCTAGTGAACCGAGTGTACGCGCTAAAAACTTAAATCTAGACTGCTAAGGTGCGTCCTGGCTGACGGTCAACCTGTGTCCTTAGATAGACAACGGCCTCTCGGACGTGGCTTCTAGTGAACCGAGTGTACGCGCTAAAAACTTAAATCTAGACTGCTAAGGTGCGTCCTGGCTGACGGTCAACCTGTGTCCTTAGATAGACAACGGCCTGTCCGACGTGGTGCACCTGACGTAAACCTTGTGCACGAGCTGAAAAATCTGAACCTAAATTCTGTTTAAATTTAGCCTCTAAATAGGTTTCTAAATTCTGTGCCAAGGTGCGTCCTGACTGACGGTTAACCTGTGTCCTTAGATAGACAACGTTCTGTCCGACGTGGTGTACCTGACGTGGCTTCTGGTGAACCCAGTGTACGCGCTAAAAACTTAAACCTAGACTGCTAAGGTGCGTCCTGACTGACGGTCAATCTGTGTCCTTAGATAGACAACGGCCTCTCGGACGTGGTGCACCTGACCTGGCTGCTGGTGAACCGCGTGCACGCGCTGAAATACCTAAACTTAAAGTCTGTGCCAAGGTGCGTCCTGACTGACGGTCAACCTGTGTCCTTAGATAGACAACGGCCTCTCGGACGTGGTGCACCTGACCTGGCTGCTGGTGAACCGCGTGCACGCGCTGAAATACCTAAACTTAAAGTCTGTGCCAAGGTGCGTCCTGACTGACGGTCAATCTGTGCCCTTAGATAGACAACGGTTTGTCCGACGTGGTGCACCTGACCTGGCTGCTGGTGAACCGCGTGCACCTGCTGAGCCGGCACTGCGGCGAGCCGGCCGCCGCCGCGCTGCTGCAGCGCGTGCACCACTGCGGCGGCGCCTCCGCGCTGCTGCTGCACGCCGTGGCCGCCAGGTGCCACGGACACCTGCAGGTCAGTGCGCCCGCCGAGTTACTCCATAGGTTAGTGCGCCGACCGAGTAAACTAAAATCCGTCATTCGGCGGAGCGGTTTGTTTTTTTAATATCATTTATTCGCCGGAAGCAAGTCCATTGGCATTTTAACAGATACATTTGTACATGTACAATAAAAATAAACTATTACTGTAATTAATATAAAAATAAACATAACATTAACTTAAATCTAAACAAAAAATTACATTAAATTTGTCCAACGGTACTTGTGATGAACTGAAATACACACTTAAACAGTTTTGGATTTGATAAAATATCTTGAACGCGGCGGGGTACAACATTCCGAGGTTGACAGGTATCAGCTGTCAGGAGCGGTTTGACAGATAGAGTGTTACCATGTGTGAGGAAAATAAAATAGTGATGAGGTTGATCGATATTTAATTATCGATAGAATCCGGCCTGAGTATAAAATCGTCGGTTATTTAATAACTCCGCTCAAGTCATTTGAATAAACCTTACGGGAGAGGAAGATTTATTATATTAGAAGATTTTGGCCTGGATACTAGTCTTTTGGGCCATCAACCATTATTTCGTTAGCCAACTGTGCTGCCAGTATTAAGTAATGAGAAATCGTGCCGTTTTTTACGGTTTAACAACAATCGATATTTTCTTGCTTAGTATATACATCAAGTCAATTTAATAGCATAAAAATATAACATGGAGCTTGCACATCAACGTCTTTATTATTAAATTAATTATTACATTCCCGTTTTAAATATAAAACTCGAAAAAATTAAACAGGTTTTTTGTTCGGATCGAACAGGATCGTACATTATCGACGAAAACAACACTAGGCTGAACCTGGCAACATTATGCGATTTTGAGTTGTCAAACCGCTCCGTCGAATTACGGATTTTACTTTAGTATATAGGTTAGTGTATACGTTCGTGTATAGGTTGGTGTATAGTGTAATGACCAGGTGCTGGAGACGTTCTAATACTGCAGTTGGACTGACACTGTTTGTGGCCTGCTGCTGCACTCCGTAGCCGCCAGGTGCCACGGACACCTGCAGGTTAGTGCGCCGACCGAGTTACTCTATAGGTTAGTGCACCGACCAAGTTAGTGTATAGGTTAGTGTATAGGTTAGTGTATAGATTAGTGTATACGTTAGTTTATAGGTTAGTGTATACGTTAGTGTATACGTTAGTGTATAGTTTAGTGTATAGGTTAGTGTACTAACCAGGTGCTGAAGATATTCTAGCTCCGCAGGTGGACTGTCTCTGTTTGTGGCCTACTGCTGTATAGGTTAGTGTGAGTTAAGCAACAACAAGCGCGGTCAGGTGCAGGTGGGTGACCATCTCGTGACTACCGCTAGTGGCATTATTCCGAGCGCTTTCGTCCTTCGTAAGGCACGTTAAGCCGTTGGTGCCGGCTGTCACGTAATGGCAGTCGTTAAGCCACGTCAGAGGCCTCATGGGCGGCTTGATAACTTCTGACAGTAAGGCCAGCCACTGCCTTACGATCCTTCACCAACCCGGATTTGGCCCCCGCGGTGGAGTATGGCCTAACGTTCCTGTGATGCAGGAAGAGACCCGTGCCCCAGCAGTGGGGACATTCAAGGGCGATATCGATAGGTTAGTGTACTGACCAGGTACTGGAGACGTATTAGTACCGCAGGTGGACTGTCTATGTTTGTGGACTACTGTTGCACGCCGTGGCCGCCAGGTGTCACGAGCACCTGCAGGTTAGTGTACCGACTATGCCATAACGAAGTTAGTGAATATAGGTTAGTGTACAGACCACGAGCTGGAGACTTTCTAGCTACGCAGGTGAACTATCTCTGTTTGTGCTCTACTGATGTATACCGTGGCGGCCAGATGCCACGCACAGCTGCAGGTAAGTGTATCGACCAGGTGCTGGAGACGTTTTAATACCGCAGGTGGACCTTGGCCTACTGCTTCCGATCAGATCATGGCGGCTAACTGTAGATTAGTGTGTAACGGTGAAAACCTCTACACCATTTTTTTTATTTCTTTTCAAAAATTAAAAATAGTCATACATTTTTCCGTTTTTATCCAGTTTTCTGTTTTTATTATAAATAAAACAGTACAAATAAAGCACGAAGTTAAAGTCGTTCCAGTTTCATTATTTATAAAAGTTTTATAACACTACAAGTGTACCGACCACGCGCAGCTGCAGGTTAGTGTAGCGACCAGGTGATGGAGACGTTCTTATGCCGCAGGTGGACTGTCTCTGTTTGTGGCCTACTGCTTCAGATTATGGCGGCGTCTGTAGGTTAGTGTAACGAGCACGCACAGCTGCAGGCTAGTGCAGTGACCGGGTGGCTAGAGACGTTCTAGTTTTGCAGTTGTATTGTCTCTGTCTCGCCTCAAATTGATCGTTGTATTCCTGAGCCATACAATCTACTATTATTGTACCAACGCGATAGATAACGATATAAAATGCAACACGGGACAAACAAATCGTTGTTGTTTTTAACTTACAAAGTCCGTTGGTCTGATTTTATATTGTTTTTATGTAGCCTATATATGTCCCTGTGCAGGGCACAGGCTTTCTCTCAGAAAAAGAAGTATGGGCTCTATTACCGATAGGTAATTTCAAGCGCTAGGCAGTTGAACACCTCAGACAATCAGGTTTGCTCACGATGTTTTCCTTCACGTTTCGCGATTGAGTTAAGTTTGGTCATGCCTTTTTGTTTTGAATAAATCAACGTTTGTCAACTTCCCAGGACGAGTTCGCGCTGAATACACACACCGTCCTGTCGGGATGTCACCCGAGCCAGTCCGGTGCGCTCGTGTTTCTCATTTGCCGCATCATCGGCAAGTTGGAGCCTGCCATCGCCATCAGGTAAGAAACGTCTGCAACACAAAATTAAGTTATTTTATTCATTGTAAAAACAGTATCGGGGCAACCAAATCGTACCGACTTCGTTGGCTCGGTCACTTAGAAAGGATGGAAGAGGTTTAGGCGGCGAAGAAGGCATACCTGGGGCTTCTAAGCGGTCAAAGATCCGTTGGCTGCCCCATATATAGCAGGAACGACGAAGTGGTTAAGGAGTTGCGTGAGCTTCAGGCGGGCGTCTGAGATGAGTGGCGCCTTCTTGTGTCGGAGGCCACGACCCACTTCCGGGCACTGAGCCAGCGGAGTAAGTAAGGTTAATTAAAAACTAACAATGTTATGTGTAAAAAGTTGATGCCACGGAAATTCTGTAAGAAACTATATTCCCTTATTTTATTCCAGTATTTTTTTCCAGATTCGCGAAACTCGCGATAGAGCGCTGCAAGCTGATCAAAGAGTTGCCAGTGGACGACATACTGGTGCAGCTGTCAAAGGAAGACGTCCAGGTCGCCTTGGAGCTGCTGCAGAGGGATAAAATACACGTGCGGTGAGAGACGATCGACTGTAGTCCCCGCTGCACCTAGCTTTACACTGTTCTAATCATTCATACACTCATTACACTCAGAACAGAGTTTCATTTATAAAACAATCCATCGCAGATATGCCAAGCTAATACTGGAGCTGAACTCCCAGAGTGCTTAGTGCGAGTTTGACAGATCCAATCGAACAGTGCATAACTTTACTACCGCGTTAATCGAGCATTGATTAGTGAGTATGAGTAAGTTAACCGTTCGAACTGGCAAAACGCTGTCACAGTACAACTCGCACTCGCGTTTATTCGTGTTTTGGCTGGTAAACGTGTTCACTTCTCAACGTAAACCATTACAACTCGCACTCAGCAATTTTAATATCCATACTTGTCGCTAGGTGGCGCTTCCTCGATGCCATAGAAATATGAGTTTACGTTAACGCGATCGAGTAGTTAAAAAACTCGCACTAAGCACTCTGGTGTCGTCGGTGCTCGATCTGCCCCGCCGGATCTGGCATACCACATAATCATTTATACACTCATTACACTTACAACAAAGTTTCAGTTATTAATATTATTCTAAGTTATTTAGAAACCAATCCGTCGCAGGTATCCCTAGCTTATACTGGAGCTGAACTTCCTGGCATCGTCGGGATTCGACTTATCTCCGTCGGACCTTGAATAATAAATAATCATTTATACACTCATTACACTTACAACAAACTTTCAGTTATTAACCAATCCGTCGCAGGTATCGTAGCTGAACTCCCTGGCGTCGTCGGTATTCACTCTCTCCCCGCCGGATGTGGCATAACACATAATCATTTGTACACTCATTACACTTACAACAAAGTTTCAGTTATGAAACAATCCGTCGCAGGTATCCCAAGCTTATACTGGAGCTGAACTTTCTGGCGTCGTCGGGATTCGACATGTCTCTGATGGACCCGGCATAACACATAATTATTTTTACACTCATTACACTTACAACAAAGCTGCATTTATAAAACAATCCGTCGCAGGCATCCCAAGTCTGAACTCTCTGTCGTCATTGGTATTCGACCTGTCCGAGTGCAAGTGTGCGACGGAAATGGATGAAGTGAGACGTAACAGCAGACTTATCCTCAGTTTCTCGTAAACGGACCATTTCTTAATCTATTTTTTATAGCTGCCTATCAGATTACTCTGGCAAGAAGCTGCTGGATGTTGGCGGCACAAGACCGGGAATCTTGGATGACCACGAGAGCATATGTCCTGCAGTAGATGTCTATTGGCTGATAACAGTTTTAAATTTTCTTTTTTATACTTTGACCAACTGACAGCAAAGTTCCTCTAATCCTCTGGCTACAAAAAGCCAGAGGATAAATGTATCCCAGTTTAATTTATAGAACAATCCGTCGCAGGTATCCCAAGCTGATACTGGAGCTGAACTCCCTGGCGTCGTCGGTATTCGACCTTTCTCCGTTGGACCTGTCGCACGACCGGACGGTCAACCCTCGGTACATCGTGACGGCGCAGGTTGACGGTGCTTGGCTGCTTAACCTGGTCAAGAACAGGTTCGTTATTGTATAAAAATATCTAATTTATTCCAACTGAACTATTTCGTAGCCTACCTATTTGCTTTTTAGGTAGACATCTACAGGGTAAGCCTAAAATTGATAGGCAGGTGATGATAGAATTTGATAACGACAGCGGTCAGTATCGCACTGACGACTTCCCAAATGTGAGACCAGTATTTTACCGATGAGCTCTCATAGCTGGTGTAACAAGACCTTCGAAAGCACAATCATGAACATTAGTTCTATTCAGATCTTATCAAACATACCTTTTTGTTGGCTAGATGGCTATAGAGCAAGCTTAAAATTGATAGGCGGGTAATGATAGAATTTGATAACGACAGCGGTCAGTATCGCACAGAGAGCTTCCCGAATGTGAGGCCAGTATTTTACCGATGAGCTCTCATTATAGCTGGTGTAACAAGACCTTGGAAAGCACAATCATGAACATTACTTCTATTCAGATGTTTTCAAACATCGTGCATGTGTATGTTTTTTTTTTGTTTCGTCTATTGTATATTTCGTTTATATCTGGTGTGCTCACATTATGTAAATTTTTCTGTTTTCTTGTTTTTGTGATGTGTCTTGTTGGTGTAATAAATGTCTTTACTTTCTTTCTTTTTCTTTGTACTACCTTTTTTGTTGGCTAGATAGCTATAGAACAAGATTAAAATTGATAGGCGGGTAATGATAGAATTTGATAACGACAGCGGTCAGTATCGCACAGAAGACTAGCCGAAGCTGAGGCCAGTGTTTTACCGATGAGCTCGCATAGCCGGTGTAACAAGACCTTCGAAAGCATAATCATTAACATTACTTTTATTCAGATGTCAAACATCGTGTACTTCCTTTTTTGTTGGCTAGATAGCTATAGAACAAGCTTAAAATTGATAGGCGGGTAGTGATAGAATTTGATAACGATTGCGGTCAGTATCGCACAGAGAGCTTCCCGAATGTGAGGCCAGTATTTTACCGATGAGCTCTCATAGCCGGTGTAACAAGACCTTCAAAAGCACAATCATGAACATTATTTCTATTCAGATGTTGTTAAACATCGTGTAGTTGGCTAGATAGCTATAATAATAATAATATTTGTTTCCAGGACAAGATATAACTATACTATAGAGTAAGCCTAAAATTGGTAGGTGGTAAATAATAGAATTTCATACCGACAACGGTCAGTATCCAACAGAGGACTTTCTGAATGTGAGGCTAGGGTTTCGCCTACAAGCTCTCACAACTGGTATGACCAGACCTTCGAAAAGATAACAACATTACTTACATTCCATTTCAGATGTTGTCAAACACCGTGCACTACTCGCCCAAAAGTTGAGAAGCAAAAAGAACTAGCTCAGCTCCTATCAAACCTGTCAAAAGACGACCTGTCAACAGTTCTCTCCTGTCAAGAGTTTGACAGAAAACTCCTGAACGCCTGTTTCAAAGTCTCCTGTGATAGTTACTTGAGGGATTTATTTAATGCGATCTCAGTTTATGAAACAAGGGAGATAGAAAGAGACGTACTGAAGCAGGAAAGAGAGATAATTAAAATGAAAGAGGAGATGCTGTCGGTAGTTGACAGTAACAAGTTGAATGTTGTTAACACACTGCACGTATTCAAAAAAGGCGATAACAAAGAGTCCAAATCCCAATTCTTCATTCCGATTAGCGAAAATCAAGATATAAATGAGAAATTCGGCAATCTACAGCTTACAGAGGAAGAAATCGAGATAGTACCTCCAAAAGTGCCGGAGTTGTACAGCGAATCCGTAGCGGTGTTTGACAAGTCGCTCTCCGACGTCATCCGACTGTTCCCGAAGCAGAACCGACCGCTCAGCCAATCGGAGAACTTCAATTTGAATTCGGAACACACGATAGATCGCTACACGAAACGTTGCCACCAAGTGTTTCAAGACAAACTATTCTACCAAGAGTTCCTCACCGTGCAGACTATAATGACCGGTTACTTGCAAGCTTTGCATAGAATCTTGGCGTTTTTCGACGATATAGACTGCGAGATACTTGACAAGTGCCACGATGACATACTGCCGCCGAGCTTAGCGAAAAACATCGCAGTATTCGCTGTGATTTCTCTCCAGTACCTTTCGTTTCTCATAAAGAACAAGAAGATAGTAGAAAGTCCCGTCAACACTGATGTGTCGTTTAGGACGAACGTTGTAACGGAAAAAGTGGTGGTAGAAAACGTGATATCGTTGACTCTGGATAACGTGTCCAAAGCGTTGGGCTTCAAGGAGATATGGACGGAATTGAACGCGGATAAGAACCTAAATAGGAACCAGTCGGCCATCAGTTGTTTGTACGCGATTGTGAAGTACTTTGTCAAGGTGAGTCTTTGGGAGTTCATTGAGATATTAGGTGATACAGGCTTGAAGATAATCTAAAACATAAGCTCACTCAAGTTCAAGTAAGCTTAAAGATATGTTGTAGAGGAACCTCTTTACAATACTCTCTGTATTACGTATTGCAAAGAGGTTCGAAATTTCAATGATGCCGGTAAGTCGCCCATTAGCTCAGTTGGGAGAGCGCTGGCACGGTTAGCCAGAAGTCCCGGGTTCGAGTCCCGGCATGGGTGGAATTTTAAGCCTCTAAATAGGTTTTTAAAATTGTCCTTAGCACGGGTTACTGCATTAAAAAAAGAATATAATAGATTTCAAATGTATTTAAAAGGTATGCCGTCACAATTCCCTCCACAGAACACCAAGCCGCTTATACTAAAGCGTTTCATACAACCTTTGGAAGAGGGACCGAAGAGCGACATCGTTCTCACTTGCGACAAGATATTGACACTCGTGGAGTACTGGGAGGACAACTTTTACGCCAACGGCTGTAATAGGAGCGACATTATCGGCCAGGGATGCCGGAAGTCGGTTGAAAGATTGCTCGTCGCTTTAGCGAGGTATAGTATTTTCTAAGGTTAACACGAGCACTAGACATAATAAAAACTGTATTATATTTTTTTTTTTGCTGTAAGTGATGCAATTTGCTTAAGCCAGATGTCGCTGCCTGTACGTAATACATAGAATAGTGTAAAGAGGTTCGAAATTTCACTGATGCCGGTGAGTCGCCCATTGGCTCAATTGGTAGAGCGCTGGCACGGATAGCCAGAGGTTGCGGGTTCGAATCCCGGCATGGGTGAAATTTTTAGCCTCTAAATAGGTTTTTAAAAAAACTGTATTGTTACGAGCTAGGGTTCTAGATTTGGAGGTAAAACGCCAATGACAACTTCTTAGGATTAATTCACGCTGCAGGTCTACACGACACGAAGTCCACACGTTGATTCCAATCGCAGGTCTAATCGAAGTCCAATAGTATCGCTGAGGTCGTAGGTTATCGCTCGTATCGCAGGTATGTTCGCTCGAAGTTTTCTCTTCGCAAGTCCAAATGGAACTGACTGCGCGCCGCGGCGGCTGCTATTTATATCCGCCCGCAAGGATTCTTGAACATTCCCGTACGTACCTACACTAGGTGCACGCGGCAACGACTCTAGAACCGTTTTATGTCATAGAGTTTTGAGCCTTACGCTTGTGGACATACGAGTCATTATTGCTTGCAGTGTTAATAAAACGCAGCATGCGGCGACTATTCCATAGGCTTCCAGAAGGCTCTATTCTAGATGGTTCAGGATAGGACCGCGACAGTATTTACACGGATTTTACTCGTTTAACTTTACATTTTTACAATTTTCCGACGTTTCTCGTGGTCTCGGTCTTCCGAATAAATACAGTTTTCATTAGCGAAGTATGTTAGACTTTAATACATTTTTTGTAGCCTATAAACGTCCCACTGCAGGTCACAAGCCTTCTCTGAGACAGATCAGTGTGTTTTATAAATTGATTTAAACACGTATTCAGTGGAAAAAATATACAATAGAATTTATTCAGCACAAGAAGAAAGACAGAGAGCAACATAAACATCATGTCAATCCAAACGTCGAGATGCGATCGGCCAGGATTAAAATAAGGTTCAGCCAGTTGGTATTGAAATCTCTAACACGCCCTCTTAATCCTGGAAGACTTCCAGCATATCTTGAACAAATGACTTATGCTTACAATTAGGCAGTGCCTTCGTGAGAACATCGGCAGTCATCTACTCGGTAGGCATATAGGTTAATTCAATGACTTCATCATCAATAGCCTCACGAACATAGTGGTACCTAATGTCTACGTGCTTCGACCGTTTATGAAACACTGGATTAGTGGCAAGCTTCGCTGCAGACTGGTTATCACTATACAGTGTTACAGGGTTACTCTGACCTATCAATTCAGCAAGGATCGCACGGACGTATACCGCTTCTTTGGCCGCTTCAGACAAAGCTATATAATCCTTACCTTAACCGCATATACAGATCCATAAATTGACGTGAATCAATGCATTATTCATCACAAATTTCCATTCGACGTAATTTTCACGTCCGCGTAATTTTTCATGAGAAAAATTTTGATTTTTTTCTTTCCGACATATTTGTAACAACTTTCTACTATTTTGTGCTGGCCCATAACCTTTTATAAATTGATTTAAACACGTATTCAGTGGAAAAAATATACAATAGAATTTATTCAGCACAAGAAGAAAGACAGAGAGCAACTTAAACATCATGTCAATCCAAACGTCGAGATGCGATCGGCCAGGATTAAAATAATGTTCAGCCAGTTGGTAATGAAACCTCTAACAGTGTGGGCTTAGTTACTAAGCGTGTCCGAATAATTTTCAGTGACGCTTTCGGAAACACTGCATGTACTTTATAAACTGTGCATTAATTTCGTAAACGGTGCACTAATTTAGTTAACTCTGCACTCATTTCATGGGTGCACTAATTTCGTAAACTGTTCACACGTTTCGGAAACTGTACATTAGTTTCCAAAACTGGACACTAATTCAATAATTTTAGAAAAGTGCACTCATTTCATGGCTGCACTAATTTCGTTAACTGTTCAAACATTTCGGAAACTGTACATTCATTTTCAAAACTGAACACTAATTTTAGAAAAAGTGCACTAATTTCTTTAACTGTGCACTCATTTCATGGGTGCACTAATTTCGTAAACTGCTTACACATTTCGGAAACTGTACACTAATTTCGAAAACTGAACACTTATTTCAGAAAAAGTGCACTAACTTCCGAAACTATGCACTAAATACGAAAGTTGAGCATTAATATAAACTATGCACTTGTGCACTAATTTCGAAAGCTATTCAATGATAATGGAAACTGTGAACTTATTTCGAAAACCGTACTCTAGTTTCGAATGGTCCTCAAACTTTTTTATTAAAATACTAGCTGGCCCAGCAAACTTCGTACCGCCTAAAAGTCGAATCATATTTTTTTTTCTCTCCGTAAGAACCATCCTTATACTTCAAGGAATATTCTAAAAAAACAATTAGTGAAATCGGTTCAGCTGCTCCCGAGGTTTGCGCTTCCGAACACATTCAGCGATTCATTTTTATATCATAGAAGATATACAGGAGTAAATACGTGCACATCTTCTCTCTCCAGACTGGACATAGTAAGCAGTATAGCGCTAATACCTCCGATTGCTTGGTCTGCGGTGGACCTCAGCTCCAAGAAAGAAGATCTGCAGAAGGTGGACCTACCGTTACAAGCGTTGCAAGATATGGACGTGCTAGAGTCTTTTCTGTTCAGGTGAGAGATAGTTCAACATTTTGACTGTTAGTTTCAATGAAAAAAAAACATGAGCACTTTGGAGTTAAATTACTATCAATCGTGAATATCGTGATAAAGATTTTTCTCTAAAAATAATAATTTTCAATGTACAGGCTTCGCAATATGCAAGTTTTGGACCGATTTTTATTGCTCCATCGTTACGTCGTTAGTACACTGGACAGAAGGTTGACCTTGCGTCATCAATTTTGTTGCAATATTGCCCTTAACGTAACTGAAATAGTGACTGTAGGTACAAGTGTCAAACTTAGTGTGCTTATGGTGTAGTCCCTATAGTACAAAAAACAAATAGTAAAACAATTGTTATGAACCCTTGTATGTCCCCACTACTGGGGCACGGGTACCTTCCTGCATCGCAAGAAGGTTAGGCCATACTCCACCACGGGGGCCAAGTCCGGGTTGGTGGAGGATTGTAAGACAGTGGCGGGGCTTACTATCAGAAGTTATCAAGCCGCTAGCCGCCCATAAGGCCTCTGACATTGCTTAACGACTGCCATTGTATGACAGCCAGCACCAACGGCTTAATGTGCCTTGCGAAGCACGTAAGCGCTCGGAAAAATGCCACTAGCGGTAGTCACGGGACGCTCACCCATCCTGTACCCGACCGCGCCTGTTGTTGCTTAACCAAGTGCTTGATTCCAATCACTCGGTTCGCCTAGGCCACGAGCGCTTCAGTAAAACAATAATAGCAACAAATACCCAAAGCTTCGGACTAAGTGTCCTAAATGAATGTGAGAAGACATATTTTTGTCACTTAAACCATTAATCACATCACATATTATTATATTCCTTCATTCACGAGACCTTATGTGCGTAATTACGACGCACACTTGTTCGGGTTTTCCTCTAATCCCAATTTTTCTCCTCAGGGTAAACTTCATAGGTTGGTCATCCAAGAAGCAGTTCGAGGAGATCTGGGTGGCGTTGCTAGCGGCTTTACAGGGCAACGGTACCCACTGGGCAGTGCACGGGATCACGCAGCTGCTACTGAGCACTGTGCCCAGAGTACGCCGGACCGGGGTGGAGGGGGAAGTTAGTCTTCACCTGCCAAGGACCACTTTGGAAGTCAATAATGGGTAAGTGGACCTCTCTAAAAACTTACTAAAGTCTGATTTTTCATTCCGTAGAATTCTGACATTTCGTAAGTGTTGCTACTAAAATAGTTCTCCACCGAAAAAGAGACAAATTTGACCCATTTCAGAATAATATCATGAACAATACATCGAATTAACTTTAATTACTTTATTTTATTCTAGAGCTAACAACACCACCACCTAATTTAAGGTTTAGTAAACCTTTTTATAATGTTAGCTGTCACGTCCCGTCTGTCACTTTGATTGATTTTCATTCATTCGACTTCTTTGATTAAAGATTTTAATAAATATGTTATCTTTACTTGCGCGGTTTTTGCTAGTTGTGACGAAAAGAGACGTAATTATCACTCGTCGTAAATTCATTTTTAATATGGAGCACCGCACTTTATAAAATGGAAACATTCACTAACAAATAAAATGTACAGACTCAGATATTCAGACTCGTATTGAAATTGAAAAATGTGCCTGGCCCAAAAGGTTTGTAATCTCGGATATGTCAAAAAATTATAACTGTCAGAATTCTACGGAATTAAAAATCAGACTATAGTTCCACAGCTTAGGCTCTGTCTATACTTCAATATACAAGAACCAGTTCGAGGAGATCTTGGTGTCCACTGGGCAGTACATGGGATGACGCAGCTGCTATTGGGCACTCCCCAGAGTATGCCGGACAGAGGAAAAGGGGGAAGTTAGTCTTTACCTGCCGAAGACTACTTTGAAAGGTCAATAATGGGGAGTATTAGTACATTATAGTGCCATGGCTAACTCTCTATTTGTACTAGAATGTAAAACAAGTAATTCGATGACATCGACATAGCTTTATAAGGTAATGGTACCCACTGGGCAGTGCACGGGATCATGCAACTGCTACTAGAGTACGCCGGACCGGGGTTGAGGGGGAATTTAGTCTTCACCTGCCAAGGACCACTTTGGAAGTAAATAATGACTAAGTGGAACTCTTTAGAAACGTGCTACACTGTTTCACAGCTTACTTTTGTCTATACTAGAATGAACAACAAGCCGTTCGAGGAGATTAGTTACTCACTGGGCAGTGCATGAAATCACGCAGCTGCTACTGAGCACTGTGTATGAGTATTAGGGGTCGGGACTCGGGAGGGGAAGTTAATCTCCACCCACGAGGAATGCTTTGGAAGTCTGTAATGGGTGCGCAGTACTCTCTAGAAAGAGAACGGTAAACATGTAATTTTCTGTCATTACTATGTTTTAATAATACAAGCCTTCATCTGATTTTAGAGGACCTTGGGATTAAATAATGCCTGATTGGATCTGTCAATACTTTTCTAGAGAGATCGGCTCATGCAATATCGCTAAAAGAGTTTGTAACACTTTACCCTGTATTACGGCGTAAAATGTAACAAACTCTTATAGCCTACCCTCTAGTTGGTTATTCGGCACACGTCCTTGGCCTTTGTGATGCTTCTTCTTCTTCAGGCTATATTAGTGTTTAGAATAGAAGTTTGATTTTGGAACGCAGACTACTTGACCGAATGGACAGTTGTCAGAGTGCTTAGTGCGAGTTTGACAGATCCAATCGAATAACTTTACTACCGCGTTAATCGAGCATTGTGTAAGTGAGTTTGAGTAAGTTAACCGTTCGAACTGGCAAAACGCTGTCACAGTACAACTCGCAATCGCGTTTATTCGTGTTTTGGCTGGTAAACGTGTCACTTCTCAACGTAAACCATTACAACTCGCACTCAGCAATTTTAATTTCCACACTTGTCACTAGGTGGCGCTTCCTCGATGCCATAGAAATATGAGTTTACTTTAACGCGATCGAGTAGTTAAAAAACTCGCACTAAGCACTCAGATGAGTCTGTGCACACTTTGTCCCCTTGTTTTTTGGTTGTAAAAAGTGTGGAGCGTTTGTTGGCCCAAATTGGTGTGGCAATTAGAAATCGGGCTTGTATCTTCGTGTGAAGTGTGAGATACGTTCCGGGACGGATCCCGTATTGACAGTGTTGTTGTTGGGCGACGGATCGCCCAAATATATTGTGGTGAAACGCGGTGTAGTGAAAGTGCACTGCAGGTACGTAGCTTTCTGGGGAAAGAGCTCTTGGGGGTAGACGGGGAAGTCTAGGGATCCCCAAACCTCAGTGCACCCACCCCGGGCGGCGCCGGCTGCCGAGTCGAGAGGCGTCGACGCGGACACTGATTTTTAAGTGGAATTTCTTATTAGTTTTAAGTATTAGTATTTAAGTGGGTCCTTTACCCAACAATTAGTCCACTGCTGGACATACCCCTCCCCTAATGAGCGCTATAGCCCAAGGTTGTGCCATCATTGAGGGGTAGTGCCCATAATCCCCACGCTGGGCATGCGGGTTGGGGATCGCAGTTCGGTGGAATTGTACTGCAGGGGGCGCTGCTGCCCACCCCCCGGTTTGTGTCTCTTAGTCGCCTTTACGACACCCGCGGGAAGAATTGGGTTGGTGCTATTCTCTAGGCCGACACCATCCAGCATCAGCATTCAATATTTAGATAACTCTAATCCTCGCGTTTTTCTCAACTATATAGTCTTACTATTCACAGACTGGCTTGAGCGCCTGAGATGTTTGCATACCTCAGCGCTTAAAATCGTAGATACGGTGTGGACTTGCGGCTCTCTCTCCGAGAGAAGGCTTACGCCCGGCACATTTAAGGGCAGTTTATCATATTCTTAACATATCCTTTTTTACAGCATGCAACGCCTGAGAAATCTTCTAGTCGGCACTTCGGCGTTCAGTGCACAATTCGAGAACGTCAACTTGGAGAGAATACCACTGATGAGGGACCAAAGTGACGTGTACCACTACGCCCAGTTCAATACAGACTTTCTGAAGCTGGCTGCAGGTTTGTGCTGTTTTAGGCTTTATTAGTTTGAATTTAGGGTTCAAAGCGTCTTTTAGTCTTTACCACGTTATTCAGCGCAAAATTCAAGAACGTCGTCGTGTGGGGAATACCACTGATAAGGGACCAAAGTAACCTGTACCGCTACGCCCACATTAATATAGACTTTGTGAAACTGTGTTTGTGCTGTTTTAGTCCTATTTGGTTTAAATCTAGGGTTCAAAGCGCCTTAGCGTCTTTCAGTCTTTACGTCATTATTCAGTGCAAAATTCAAGCACGTCAACTTGGAGTGTATACCACTGATAAAGGACCAAACTGATGTGTACCATTATAAAGATTTACTGAAGCTGGTTGCGGGTTTGTGCTGTTTTATGCTTTATTGGTTACAATTTAGGGTTCAAAGCAATTTAGCGTCTTTTATCTGTACGTCATTGTTCAGCACACAATTCGAGAACCTCAACTTGGAGCGAATACCACTGATGAGGGACCAAAGTGATGTGTACCATTACGCCCAGTTCAATACAGACCTTCTGAAGCTGACTGCAGGTTTGTGCTGTTTTAAGCTTTATTGCTTTGAATTTAGGGTTCAAAGCGCCTTTTATACTTTTACTTCATTATTCCGCGCACAATTCGAAAACGTCAACGTGCGAGGAATACTACTGATGAGGGACCAAAGTTTAATACAGTCTTTCTGAAACTGGCTGCAGGTCTGTGCTGTTTTAAGCTTTATTCGTTTGATTTTAGAGTTCAAAACGCTGTTCAAAAATGTCTTAGTGTGTACGTCAATGTTCGGCGCACTCTTCAAGAACGTCCACTTGGAGCGAATACCACTGATGAAGGACCAAAGTGATGTTTACCACACGCTTGGCCGGTTTCCGAATCAAGACCTTCATTAAGTAAATACTTAAGTAGGGTTCTGTCACGCTCTTCTCTGAAATATTCGAAGACGCAGTTTACACGTTCAGTCTGGCGTCAATCAATTTCATCAGTCTGGTTAGCCTGATTGTCTATTCAGTGGACTGATGGGCCAGACTGACGGATAGTTTATTTTTTTTGGTAAACTTGCAGCTTACATAGAAATGGACAGTTCTAAACGACTAACTATAAGCTAAAAATAAGTTTCCGTATATGGTAACTATGTAAAAAACATGTGCAAGTTAATGTAAAATAAGTTTAAACTACACTACAGCACCTAGGACGCGTCCTTGAGGGCTCTTAAATTGAAAAAGGAAAGTAAACCACTGCCATAATAGGTAATGCCTTCATGCGTCCCAAAGGGTATATATTGGCCTTTTTTGCATCTATTTAATGAGATGATTTATACAGCGTCCAGTGGTATCTTCACTCACACTAGATGGGTGAAGGGACCACTCCGACGCTGTAGTGCCTGGGACATGGTTTTATAGATGGTGTAGGCTTGCCCAGCACCTATACCATCCTGACAGCTTAGTCGGCCTAGCCCACAGGAAAGACTAGTTTGTGGAGATGATGTAGACACCCACTCCACGATAGGTATAGTTTAGTTGAAGTAGAAGTTGGAGATAGCAAGCACAGTTCGATAGTAAGAAAAGGGTTTTAGCGAAGATGAAATGAAGCGTATTATTTAGAATTGAAGAAAGAATTATAATACAACAGCGAAGCAAAATATATGTACAAAGATTTAGAAGTAATAAGTAAGTAGCTACGTAAATTATACAAAGGCAATAAAGCGCGCGCGAGCGTCGTGGTTCGAGAGCGGTGATACGAGCACGACTGGCGTGTTGGTCTGTCCGCGCGGCCGGCGCGGCCGCAGCTCACGCTTAGGCGCCGCGGGCGGTGAGGTGCGGCGAGACGGGGAGTGGCTGCATAAAACTTGTTCCTAAGGACGCGTTCACAGGAGCATAAGCGGAGCGGGTATTTAGTCGCTTGACCGCTACATCTTCCCCCCGCCAGACCGTGACTACGGTCGATAAAAATCGGGCAGCTTGACTCGCCGACCACTTCGTGTTCTTCGCTCTTGGTTCGTGACGGAAGTGTTAGTGGCGGTGTTGCTGACTGGAATGCTGACCGGTGTGTTTACTTCCTTCATGATGTAAGCGGGCTTGAGTCTATCTATGGAGACGTTTACTGTTTTCCCACGAACCTTCAAGGTGTAGTACTTCGACTTTCGCTCTATAACTTCGAAGGGTCCAGCATAGGGAGGTTCCAGTGAGCCGCGAACATGATCTTGGCGTAAAAAAACGTGTGAGGAGTTGTGTAAGTCACGTGGAATGTAGAACGGCGAGTTTCTGTGCCACGAAGTTGGTGTTGGTGCCAGTTTTGCCATGTGAGAACGGAGTCTGGTAGCGTACTCTGTGATGTCAGCCGCAGTGTAGTCGTCTTTTGGTGACAGGAACTGGCCAGGTAAAAGAAGGGGCTCACCATAAACGAGTTCAGCAGGGGACGCTTGTAGGTCGTCCTTCCAGGTGTTCCTCATGCCCAACAGGACCAGGGGCAGAGCTTCTATCCACTGCGAGGAAGCGTAGCACATAATGGACGCTTTGAGCTGACGATGCATGCGTTCGACGATACCGTTAGCAGCAGGATGGTAGGCGGTCGTGCGGAAGTGGCGCGCACCAATCAAGGCAGTTAGGGCTTTGAAGAGGTGGCTCTCAAACTGACGACCACGGTCGGTCGTCACTCGCACAGGACAGCCGAATCTGGCTACCCAGCCAGAAACAAGGGTGGCAGCACACGTCTCTGCCGTGATGTCCTTCATTGGGATAGCCTCAGGCCATCGAGTAAATCGGTCGATGACAGTGAGAACATATCTGAAATCAGAAGAAGGCGGTAATGGCCTTACTATATCGAGGTGGATATGGGAGAACCTCGAGGAAGGGGCTAGGAAGGAGGAAAGGGGGGAAATGGTATGTCGGGATATCTTGGATTTCTGGCAATTCAAGCATTGCCGTGCCCACTCTCTACTATCCTTGCGAATCCCTGGCCAAACAAATCTCTGTGTTACCAGTCGCACCGTAGCTGATCTTCCTGGGTGGTGTAAATTGTGCAACGTGTCAAAGACTTGCTTGCGCAATTGTGGCGTGATGTATGGTCGAGGAGGTTGAACAGAAGTGTCGCAGTAGACAGGTAAGTCACAGTCTGCGCTTTTTACCTTTTCGAGCCTCAAGGTAGTGCCATGACGTAAAAGCTCTTGCAGTTCAGGGTCATCATTCTGAAGACGTGCGAGGTTCTCGTAGTCGATGGCTGGAGTGACCTCTTCCACACGGGACAAAGCGTCAGCAACAATGTTGTCCTTGCCTGGTATGTACCTTATGTCTGTCGTAAATTGTGAGATAAAATCGAGGTACCTGTACTGCCGTGGGGAACATTTGTCTTTATTCATAGAAAAGGCAAAGGTGAGAGGTTTGTGGTCTGTAAAGACGGTAAATATCCTTGCCTCAACCATATGGCGAAAATATTTTATCGCCTCATAAATAGCCAGAAGTTCTCTGTCATACGGACTATATTTTTTCTGAGCAGTGTTCAGCTTGTGGGAGAAGAAAGCCAGAGGCTGCCAGTTCTTACCAGAACGCTGTTGCAGAACTGCTCCAAGAGCCGTGTCAGAGGCATCAGTAACTATAGCTAGTTCCGCAGAGGTGTCCGGGTGAGCAAGAAGGGTCGCTTGAGATAACGAAGTCTTGCAGTCGACGAAGGCGTTGAGTCTCTCTGGCGTCATGTCAACAGGATGTGAACCTTTCATTTTTGGTCCCATCAAGGCTTCGTTCAAGGGCGCTTGTAATCGCGCAGCGTTAGGAATGAATCGGCGGTAAAAGTTGAGCATTCCTAAGAAGCGACGTAGTTCCTTGACGGATTTTGGGACAGGAAACTCCTGGATTGCTTGGACCTTGCTCTCAAGTGGTTTTATACCAGCTGCAGATACGTTGAAGCCAAGAAATTCGACCTCTGGAGCGCCGAGTACACACTTGCTAGTGTTAACGAGGATGCCGTACTGTTTCAGGCGCTGAAATAGTTGGCGCAGATGTTCTCTGTGCTCTTCTACTGATCTTGAAAACACGAGTATGTCGTCAATATAGCCGTAGCAAAAGTTGAGACCAAGAAGTACCTCATCGATAAACCGTTGAAAGGTCTGCGCCGCATTCATGAGTCCAAACGTCATGAATGGAAATTCGAAAAGGCCGAACGGCGTCGTAATGGCCGTTTTCGGTATATCGTCTGGGTTGACGGCAATCTGGTTGTAAGCCTTTATCAAGTCGCACTTAGAGAAGATAGTACATCCAGAAAGTTGATAAGAAAAGTCATGGATATGACGAATCGGGTACTGGTCAGGGATTGTACGAGAATTAAGTGACCGATAGTCGCCACAGGGTCTCCAACCGTCATCTTTCTTTTTGACGAGATGTAGGGCTGAGGACCACGGACTTTCTGAACGTCTGGCAACTCCACTGGAAAGCATGTCCTCGAATTCTTTTTTAGCTGCCTGCATGCGTATTGGATCGAGGCGACGAGGTTTTGAAGAGACAGGTGGGCCAGGCGTCGTCCTAATAAAGTGCAAAGTGTTATGCTTAGGAGCCGATAGTATACCTGCCGGTCTGGTGATCTCGGGAAACTCGCGCAACAGTTGATGAAATTCTGATTCTCCAGTGACGGCTTTTACAGAAGCAAGTTCCTCAGAAACTCCAGATGAAGTAGCAGGCGCAGTGAGAGTCGTCAGGTTGTCCACGATGCGTTGGTTTCGGCAGTCTACTAAAAGATTGTAGTGGATGAGAAAATCAACACCTATTATTGGTTTTGACACGTCAGCTATGGTAAATTTCCATTGGAAGTCGCGTCTGAGTCCGAAATCAAGGTGGAGTGTTACCGGGCCATATGTGTGGATCACAGAGTTGTTGGCAGCGATTAGATCAAACTTCGACTTGGGACAGGGCGTCTTGATGTGGGACCGCGGGAAAACACACAAGTCAGAGCCAGTGTCCACGAGGAACTGCATCTTCGTCGATCGGTCAGTAACAAACAGACGGCCTGTTGGGTGAGGGCAGTCGTTGGCCGCTACTTGCGACCGCCCTGATAGTTTTCCGCCTTGAAGGTACACGGCTGCTTGCAATTGCGGGCCTTCTCACCGTAGTTGAAGTGGTAAAAACAGTGCGTATGATCTGACGGTGGCTGTTTTGGTCTAGAGCGACTGCGTGAGTGACCGTTACGGTTGTACCTGGAGCGTGAGTGTGAGCGTCCGCCTCGGTTCAGGCGAGTAGTAAGCAGTTCTACTTGCTTCCGTAGTTCGCTGATCTCCTTCATCATCTCGCAGTTTGGAGAGGAGGATGTGCTGGCCATGGCTACCTGAGGACTGGATGGAGCTATTTCATGCACCTTGTCGGCTAACTCACCCTGCTTTTCTAACGGTAAATCCATCTGCAAGGCCAAGATCGTTTGTATGTTTTGCGGCAAACGACTGGACCACAGGGTAAACAGGAACTCTGAAGGTACTGCGGGACCGGCTAAATCTTTTAAATGTCGGAGGAATTGCGATGGCTTCCGATCGCCAAGCTCTTCGTGCACCAGAAGTTGTTTTACGCGCTTTTCTTGTGATGCAGATAGACGCTTAATTAATTCCGTCTTAAGCTTTAAGTACTTATCAGTAATTGGTGGTGCCTTAATTACGTCCTTAACCTCCTTAGCATATTGTGGCTCTAGACTAGAAGTGATGTAATAGAACTTTGTTTCATCCACCGTTATTTTAGCCAAAGCGAATTGTGCTTCCATTTGTGCAAACCACAAATCTGCATCTTCGGGAGAGAATATAGGCGCCTTTATGCCTACACGGTTCACTTGTTCGGTTTCTTTGGGCTCACTCATAGTAGGTAATATTGAAAAACGCTCACCGCTTATGATTTTGAATTACCGTTATTTCTTTGTCCGTTATGTCGCCGTGCGAAGAATGTAGGAAAGTTATCCGCTTCTACCTTACACTCCGTGAAACGCAGGATCTCTTCTTCAGTCGGGGTCACCAATTTGTGGAGATGATGTAGTCACCCACTCCACGATAGGTATAGTTTAGTTGAAGTAGAAGTTGGAGATAGCAAGCACAGTTCGATAGTAAGAAAAGGGTTTTAGCGAAGATGAAATGAAGCGTATTATTTAGAATTGAAGAAAGAATTATAATACAACAGCGAAGCAAAATATATGTACAAAGATTTAGAAGTAATAAGTAAGTAGCTACGTAAATTATACAAAGGCAATAAAGCGCGCGCGAGCGTCGTGGTTCGAGAGCGGTGATACGAGCACGACTGGCGTGTTGGTCTGTCCGCGCGGCCGGCGCGGCCGCAGCTCACGCTTAGGCGCCGCGGGCGGTGAGGTGCGGCGAGACGGGGAGTGGCTGCATAAAACTTGTTCCTAAGGACGCGTTCACAGGAGCATAAGCGGAGCGGGTATTTAGTCGCTTGACCGCTACAAGTTAATACGTGCGCAGCCAACCAAGCCGCGGGTTTCCTCACGATGTTTTCCTTCACCGTTAGCGTGTGGTATTACGACTACAAATTCGCAAATGTACGTAACTTTGAAATTAAACAAAGTCATTGGTACCCGCACTCGGGATCGAACCTGGGGCTCTCGCTTGCCAGTCCATGGTTCTACCCACTATGCTACCACCGCTTCACCGCCGAAAGGGTACCGAGATGATAATTGATACTTTTTTGCCTTACTGTGGTTATGTTTAAGTTAAATAGATCAATGTCCAAAATATCACTCAAGGAGTTAAATAGATTAATCGCTCTATATTAGAATATTTTGATGCTTCATCAGTCTGGCATCAATCCGAGCTTGATCAAGGTCACGGACTGACCTGACGTCAGACTGAACGTGTAAAGTCCGTCGAAGAGACAGCACTGTAGCTAACTATTTACTTAGTAAAATTTTCAATTTGGAGACCGGGCCTCAGTTCAGTACCAACTTTGTGAAGCTGGCTGCAGTTTTATGCTGTTTCAGGCTTTAGTTGTTTAAATCTAGGGTTCAAAGTGCCTTAGCGCCTTCTCCCCTTGTACTTGAGTTTCTTCTAGTCTGGCAGACCCTGGTCTCTGCCCACCCCTCAGGGATGCAGCCGGGAGTTCACCCAAGCACGTCCTGGAGCATAGCCTGAGCAAAAAAAGGATGTTTAAAATTTACATAAAATTTATTAATCTCATCGTCGTCGTCAGGCTATACTAGTCCACTGCTGGACATAGCCCTCCCCTAAAGAGTGCCACGGTGTGCTATCATAGGGGTAATGCTCAGAATCCCCACGCTGGGCATGCGGGTCGCTGTTCGGTGGAATTGTAGGGGGCGCTGCTGCCCACACCCCGGGTTGTGTCCCTTAGTCGCCTTTTACGACACCCGCGGGAAGAATTGGGTTGGTGCTATTCTCTAGGCCGACACCACACAGCAATCTTGTATTCTTGATTAATCTACTTTGATTTGATGCATGTGTCTATTATTTATAAATAATCTAATAAAGGCTCATAATTATGCTTATGCTTATTAGGCTTATTATTTGTTTGTACAATGTGTGTATAATTATTTAGATTAAGAAATGGTTGTATTCTTTTTTCAGTTGTGCAATAAAGTATCTCTCTATCTCAATCTATCACTCTCTATAAGTTGAACTATATCTATATCTTTCTATGTCTGCTATCTCCTGCTCTCTGTTTTATTTTTCAGAATCTTTCTTGGGCTTAAGCCTTTGTACGTCAACACTTACCTGTTTTTTTTTTCTGTTACTTAATTTTTGTGCAATAAAGCGTAACAAAGAAACAAATTATTAGCGCAAATTATTAGGGTTAGTGCATTAAAAATAAAAATAGTATAATCATGTGGGTACAGTGATATCATTCCGATGTAAAACCTAACTGCAAAGTGGGTAGTCGGGGCTGTAAGTGATGCGATTTGCTTAAGCCAGATGTCGCTACCTGTACGTAATACAGAGAATAGTGTAGAGGTTCTAAATTTCACTGATGCAGGTGACTCGCCCATTGGCTCAATTGGAAGAGCGCTGGCACGGATAGCCAGAGGTTGCGGGTTAGAATCCCGACATGGGTGAAATTTTTAGCCTCTAAATAGGTTTTTAAATTTGTCCTTAGCACGGGTTAGTGCATTAAAAATAAAAACAGTATAAAATTATTATTATTATGTAATATTATTTTGTGAAGTCTATTTATACCGGCTGATGCAGTTCCAAATCCCAGAACCCGGAACCAGGAACCGGCGTGCGACGACTCATGAACGTTGATAAAGCGAAGGTGATCTGTCAGGATCGTGGCAAGTGGCAGTCCCTGGTCTCTGCCTACCCTTCTGGGATACAGGCGTGAGGTTATGTTATGTGTGTTATGTATGTGCAGCTCCAAATCCTTACTTCCAACAGACATAGCAGACGACGCGCCCTTCCGGGTGAAGATTCAACTCAAGCGGATGAGGAGGAGCAGGGTCATCGATGTGAACAGCTGCCTCCAGCTGCTTATGGATGTTGCTACGCAGATGCTAGAGCCCAAGGTAAGTGAGTTTGTCCACAGATAGGGCACGTGTTTTTTATTTGCTTAGCACTAGATTCTACGTACTCGAAAGGGGTTATTCTACTAATCCCCATTGAAAATCCCCATTGATGGGGATTTATGAATGTTTTGTTCACAAATCCCCGGCTTAGCGGCTCGCATCGCGTCTCAAATCTGCATAATTATTTCTTTACTTGCTTTATTTGCATAATTCTTTCTCCCGGAAGCCGCCGACTCACAGCGTTCATAATAAACTGTATCTTAAAAAGTATTTCTGTTTTTACTTCCCCCAATAGGCGCCATCGGGCTTAGCAGCGGGCACCGCGCTCCTATTTTTTGATTCATTTTTATTGTAATAAGTCGCAGTGCAGATGATACATTACACTTAGCATCAAGTTACACTTTAATTTAATATAAAAGTAATATGTGTGAATATGCTAAGATGAGGAGCCTCTGCTTCCTAAAAGAGGGATAACACCCTGTAGCTTAGGGTAAGCAGTGCTCATCCTCAGTTATATGATACAATATATAACAGAATGTGTGTGTGTGTGTGTGTGTGTGTGTGTGTGTGAATTAGACATATGCATTTGACCCATATACATTAACCTACAGTTTTAAGAAGCTCCTCCGTTTCTACGTATGACAGTTTTTGGATCCATTGGCTAATTACCTATTTACATTTAAATTGAGCCATTGGATAAATTGAGAGCATTCTATTTAAGTATATAATTGTACAGGTATGGACCCAGAAACCTTAAAAATCTCTTACCAAATTCGGATTTACAAGCTGCTGTCTGGCAGACTCTGTCGTTTCTTCTCTTATTTTCTTGTGAATTTAAACTAAATACTGTCAGTCTATGCTGTTTTAGAAGAATACTTCGCACAAAAAGCTGTCGAACCGTCAACACCTGGCACGATTGATATAGACACGTAGTCAGAAACAGAAAGGGCCTAAAAGTTGATACTTTTAATATGGCGCGTTGTGCTCTTTCTAAATTAATAAGGCCTGTCTTAGGAGCCCCTCCCCAAGAGCTGATGCAATAAGTGAGCGCAGATTCACGCAAGGCTTTATAAATTTGTTTAAGTAAATTTGGTTCAACTACATGTCTAAGATTTTTAAATATATATATTAATTTTCTAATTCGTGTGGTAAGTAATTGCACATGAGGAGCAAAATTCATGTTGTTGTCTAACAATATACCCAGATATTTAAAGGTATCACACCTTTGGAGAGGTTTACAGCTACAAGTATCCGATTTGGATGGGTACCGACAGCATGTATGAGCAAGTATATTATTTTTAGAAGAAGAATATTTTAATAATATTCTTCTTCTTCTTCTTCAGGCTATATTATGTAGTCCACTGCTGGACATAGCCCTCCCCTAATGAGTGCCATAGCGCCCTGTCTTCAGCTTGCCGCATCCAGCATCTGCCGGCAGTTTTTCGCAGATCGTCATCCCACCTGGTCGAAGGGCGTCCTACACTGCGTTTGCCGAGTCGCGGTCTCCACTCAAGAACACGTTTACTCCAACGGTTGTCGGTTCTTCGCGAGATATGGCCAGCCCACTGCCACTTTAGCTTGCTGATTCTCTGAGCCATGTCGATAACTTTGGTTCTCTGTCGGAGGCATTAGTTACGACTCCTATCCTTCAAAGAAACTAGAATAATAATTTTAGGCAAATTAAATAATTAAACTAAACTACATAATAAACGACTCCCTTTCTTCACCTCTCTTGCCAGGCGCCAACGGGCTTAGCGGCGCGCACCGCGCTCCTAAACTGCATAATCCGCTGCAGCTCTTTGTTCACGGAGCCGCGGCAGTGGTACTGGCTGGCGCGCCGCGCCATCGCGCTGGCCGCCGATGGCGCCGCCTCGGCCTTCGCCACGCCGGCGCTGCTAACCGTACTCAGCCTCTGCCTGGCCGCCTTGCCCGCGCAACTGGACGTGAGTTAATACACACAGTGGTGCTGACAATACTTCACATGGACCCCGTGTACTTCGTATCACCTATCCTGTGCGGGCGGTCTGTTAGTTGGACTGTCCGCACAGTATTTTGTTATGTTATGTTGTTGAAGGAAGAAGAACAAATCCGATGTTATTTTCACTCGATTTATTCCACAATGCAACACAACATTGTGGAATAAATCGAGTGAAAATAACATGGCAGAGGGCAATGCCAACTGGCGTGTACTGGGTAAAAAGCTTACAATGACGATGACATAGCATTTTATGTAGGTAGGTGTTTCCTTAGTAATAATAATGTGCATATTTGTACATATCCTACTGACCATCCCCTCCCCTCCCACTGCCCTCCCCTGCTCTCCCTCCCTCCTCTCCTTCCTTTCTCTCGACTCCCCTCCCTTGTCCGTGCTATCCCATCCCCTTCCTTTCGTTCCCTACCCTCACCTTCCCTCACCGCCCTACCTTCCTCTCAATAAATGTTCGACAAAAAGTCGGAGAAACGGTTTCTATGGGAAAAAAATGTTTTAGGTACGAGGACAGTGGTAGCGTAGCGGTAAAATACCGGTTTCTCAATCGGTAGGTCGTTGGTTTATATCCCGGCATTAGCAAATTTTTTTATTTTTTAAGGAGTCTTGGTCATCCAAAAATTTAGATTTCGATGACGAATAACTCCTAAAAATTATTACGATGACAATGACTCCTGGAATCAGCAATGACCTGCAGTATAACTTTACAAATACGAAGTTAAAAAGTAGCCATTGATAATGCCGGGATACAAAACGACATACGGACTGGGTAACCGGTGTTCTACCGCTTCGCTCAACTGCCCTCCGGTACCTAAATCACCATCATTAAGAGTATTTCTATTTTAATCTCGAGCTTAGTCCTCCACTCACGAAGCCGAAATTACCCCTTCTACCGCCACCACCACAATAACCGACCCCTCTCTCTCCAGGAGCTGTCCACAGTCCATCAGAAACTGCTGAAGTCCCTATCATCGGGTTCCGCCCCGCTCCGCCAGGCGGCGCTGCAGGGCTGTTTACTACAGCTGTATGGCAGAGCCAGGCACCTGCTCGCCCAGCAGAACACCCCCAACCCCTATCAGGAGCTCGTCACGCAGTTGAACGTCACCGTGACGCAGTATCTAGGGAGCAAGAACAAGTGAGTACAAAGATGATGGTAAAAAAAAACTCAATGTAAAGGCGCAGAAATCTGTGTTTATGAGTGTGTGTGTTTCAGGGAGTTTATGTGCATTTCTTTGTGTATGTGTATTTATGTTGGTGAATGTATAGAACCGCTACGTCCTAAGGCAGCCCTGCATGTTCGTCACACAGTTGAACGTCACTGTGACGCAGTATCTGAACAAGCAAGAACAAGTGAATGTTACAGTGAAGAAAAACTATAAAATAATGATGTGTGTGTCAGTGTGTATGTGTGTGTGTGTGTGCCAGCCACAATACTATTTTATTATTTTAACTAGGTGCTTTTTACCTCATTAATTAAAATACTAGCAGATGCATCGGACTGGAACTTTCAGTGGGCTCAACCTCTGTTGCTCGTTTGACCATCGAATTATCTTTGCCAGAATATCTCTGTACGAGCAGAGTCTCAACTGGACGGTGCTGTTCACACTCATAGAGTTGGGCCATCCGGAGCTGATGAATACAGCCGTGGACTTCCTCATAGCGAACCCTCGGCATTATTGCACGGACCTCGTTGTCAAGGTAAGGTTAGAGAGAGAAGGAGCGAGATAGCAGGATGGGTGAGTGTGAAAAATACGTATGTAGATGAAAGGGAGAAGAGGGGGAGAAATAGTAGAGAGCAAAAAGGGACATAATTATAATACATTGAATCGCAAATTTTGTCAAAGTGTAATAAATGTAATAATAAAATCAAGATAGATAAATAGAAGCATATACAATACAAGAAGTGAGATGGGAGAATGAATGAATGTCGGAATAAATTAATGAATTTATTTTTAATTTTTTTATTAGAATGAGACGGGAGAAAGAGTGAAAAAGTTGAGGGAGAGTCACGACCTCATTTATAAAACATAATCCCTAAGGTAGTCCAAAAACACTCACTAAAATAGTCTGTGGTGGAGGTTTTACAAGGAAAAGACGTAACCACAGACAAAACAAAATGCCTCTAGAAGTATTTTAGTGGAATCTTGTTTTTATAAATATGGCCGTCAGTCTGTAGACTGTTTTGTAGATATTTTTGTTTCTATCGATATAAATGTATTTTTTCCGGGATTCCTTCATAGACGCATGGAATGAACGTTAATGAACGTCTGTTATGGGAAGGTTTAAAATGTACAGGTACCTAATTAGGTATGTCATAAATGTGCATTAGTACAAAGTGCGCATACCTTGAGATGTAATGTTCATATAATTGTGATATTTGCAACAATGTATGCAATGTAATTTTAATGTGTAAATGTTTATAATAGGCTTACCTACTTCGCCTAATAAACATTCTTAATTGATGTTGTTTTTGCCCGGGTTGAATTTACACTAGGTTTTAAACATTGTAAAAAATTATCATGCTAAATAAATAACTTTAAAAATGAATGAAAAAAAAAATGATCGGTCATGGTCGTGGCTAGTGGCAGTAAATTTAGTATGTAATTTATTTGTGACTTAAAAGACTTATACTAGACTATAACTAAATTTTGACATACATGTTTTGGTTTATAATTAAAACTAGCTGACCTTCGTACCGCCTAATAGTCGATTCTTTTTTTTTTACCCCCGTAATAACTATCCTCGTACTCCAAGGAATATTCTAAAACTGTTTTAAATTAGCGACATCGATTTAGCTGCTCTCGAGATTTACTCTTACCAACACATTCAGCAATTCATTTTTATATTACAGATTATTTAGACTTCTAGATGTATTTCTAAAGACATTAAAAGATCTACTTATTGGCAAGTGTTATTATAAAATTTAAGACTTTCTAAATGACACACTGTAACTTGTATACCCTCACTTTATTATATTTGTATGCCTATGTACTGGTAGGACCATGGTGATATGTAATTCAAGACTGACCGCCAATTATGTAAAATAATTACCTATGATTACACTATTTTTATTTTTAATGCACTAACCCGTGCTAAGGAACAAATTTAAAAACCTATTTAGAGGCTAAAAATTTCACCCATGCCGGGATTCGAACCCGCAACCTCTGGCTATCCGTACCAGATAGCCAGAGTACCGTGGCTGGTACGGATAGCCAGAGGTTGCGGGTTCGAATCCCGGCATGGGTGAAATTTTTAGCCTCTAAATAGGTTTTTAAATTTGTTCCTTAGCACGGGTTAGTGCATTAAAAATAAAAATAGTGTAATCATGTGGGTACAGTGATATCGTTCCGATGTTAAAACCTAACTGCAAAGTAGGTAGTCGGGGCTGTAAGTAATGCAATTTGCTTAAGTCAGATGTCGCTGCCTGTACGTAATACAGAGAATATTGTAAAGAGGTTCGAAATTTCACTGATACCGTGAGTCGCCCATTGGCTCAATTGGTAGAGCGCTGGTACGGATAGCCAGAGTTTGCGGGTTCGAATCCCGGCATGGGTGAAATTTTTAGCCTCTAAATAGGTTTTTAAATTAATTACCTATGATTCACAAATAAATTAATTTGAATTTGAGCATCCGCTGCTGTGCTAGGCTCATCACCTGTTGTCGACGCTGACATAAAAGAAGACTTCTTTGCGTTAAATGAATATAATATTGATATTTTACAAAATAACTTATAGTAAAATATTCGAGCGTGCGTTGTTTGCGAGTGACATTTGCAGAGTAACTCGCCGGCGCGCCGCGCGGGGGCGCGCAGGTGAAGTATGTCAGCAAAGAGGCTAAATAATCTTCAAGCCGGGCATGTACGAGCGTGTACACCTGTATTGCAGCAGACAGCGCCTACTTCCTCCGTTTACAAATAGTTATCAACCCTTGTATGTCCCCACTGCTGGGGCACGGGTCTCTTCCTGCATCGCAGGAAGGTTAGGCCATACTCCACCACGGGGGCCAAGTCCGGGCTGGTGGAGGATTGCAAGACAGTGGCGGGCCTTACTGTCAGAAGTTATCAAGCCGCCCATAAGGCCTCTGACATGGCTTAACGACTGCCATTATATGACAGCCGGCACCAACGGCTTGACGTGCCTTGCGAAGCACGGAAGCGCTCGGAAAAATGCCTCTAGCGGTAGTCACGGGACGCTCACCCATCCCGTAATTGACCGCGCCTGTTGCCAAGTGCTTAACCAAGTGATTGATTCCAATCACTCGGTTCGCCTAGGCCACGAGCGCTTCGTGGCTTCGGTTTACAAATAATCTACACCAAATACAAATAATGATGGTTTTAAAAAAATCTGTAAATTACTGTTTAAAAACAAAAGTATTTAAGGAAAAGTGTTAATTGTCCTCCCTCTATGTGTGTGAGTAAAAAATGAATGTAAATGTGAATGCGTGAGTGTGTATGACTGTGTGAGTGTGTGTAAGTGTGTGAGTTTGGCAGAGAGAGAGGGTGTGTAAAAATAAGTACTTACATTTTGTTATAACAGTCAAATGTATAAATAAGGTGATATTAAGATGAAATAATCAGTCCCTGGTATCTGCCTACCCCTTTGGTATACAGGCGTGAGTTTAAGTGATGTGTATCTTTTCCAGGGTATAACATCGATGATCCGGCTGCAGGTGCTCCCAAAGGAGCTGAAAAACACAACAATAGAGAAATTGCTCGATAATATGAATAAATATTCGGAGCATCACGCCATACAGATATTGATGGTGCATCTTTTCTCTGGTGAGTGTTTTAAATTATACTCTTTTTTTTAATGCACTAACCCGTATTAAGGATATTTGAAAAAAAAAAGTCTAGGTTTTAGAGTGTTTTAAAATCAAGGTATTTTGTTTAGTAACCTCTTACGTTTATGTTTTTAAAAATACGATGGGATGAAATACTTCGAAAACGCTGAAAAGTCTTCGAATAGTCTGTGATGGAGATATGGCTCGGAAAAATGTAATCATAGATAAGATAAAACATTTAAAAACCTATTTAGAGGCAAAAAATTTCACCCATGCTGGGATTCGAACCCGCAACCTCTGGCTATCCGTGCCAGCGCTCTACCAATTGAGCCAATGGGCGACTCACCGGCATCAGTGAAATTTCGAACCTCTTTACACTATTCTCTGTATTACGTACAGATCAATCAATTGGTAGAGCGCTGGCACGGATAGCCAGAGGTTGCGGGTTCGAATCCCAGCATGGGTGAAATTTTTAGCCTCTAAATAGGTTTTTAAATTTGTCCTTAGCACGGGTTAGTGCATTAAAAATAAAAATAGTATGATCAAGATAAAACATATCAAACTTTTGAATCATATCAAAATTTTTATAAACCACCATTTCACTAAAACACTCCTTGTTTTAGTGATTCCTGTTTTATAAAAAAAATATTTGTTAATCTAATAAAAAATGTTTGATAGAAACATCACTTTATAAAGCACATTTGGAGGTAAAACGCCCATGACAACTTGTTAGGATTTATTCACGCAGGGTCTGCTCTGCAGGTCTTCACAACTTCGGTGCACGTGGTAACGACAGTTTCATGTCATTGAGTTGCGACCCTTATGTTAGTAGACATACGAGTCATTATTGCTTGCAGCGTTATAGAAGCATGCGGCGACTATTCGATAGGCTTCTAGAAGGCACCATTCTAGATGGTTCGAGGTGGAACCGCGACCATATCATTCAAATGTAGTCCACTATATACTATTTATTCTCCAGCGGACAACAAGCTTCTGAGCCCGAAACTCACGTCTGACGTGTCAAATATGGAACCCGACGTACTCATGAGTTCGATGGAGCGAATAACTCTCCTGTACAAAGTACTGAGAGAGTCCAGGGGTGAGGAGAGTAAAGCGGTCACCATGGCGACGGTCAAGTACTCTCTGAGAGAGACGCTCCCGCCGGTCGCCGCGCTCAGCAGGGTTGTCATTGAGGTGAGGAATTTGTTAGAGATAGATGGAGTAAGTTAAGGCTTTAAAGGGAAATTTCCTGCCAGGCAGACGTATGCCTGGGGACGGCCGGTTCAACTATTGTTAGTCGGACGTTCTATTTATGGTATATCATGTGAAACGATGCAGGAATGTTGGAGTTTGTAGCTCGCGCGCAGAGTTGACATGTGCTCGCCACAGCTGTAATGCTGTAGGATTTTGCATTGCATGGATACATACATACATACGTAACCTCACGCATGTATCCCAGAGGGGCAGGCCAGGGACTAGGGACTGCCACGCCACGATCCGATCCTGACAGATCACCTTCGCTTCATCAATGTTCATAAGTCGTTGCATGCACGCACGCCGGTTCCGGGTAAAATCCGAAAAAAAATCCTTACTAATATTATAAACGCGAAAATTTGTAATTGTATGGAATTTAATGAAACTTTACAGTAATATAGCTTATACATCAAAATAACACAGGCTACAATTTATTTAGAGCGGTAGCAGCTCAGTGGGTAGAACCATGGACTGGCAAGCGAGAGCCCCAGGTTCGATCCCGAGTGCGGGCGTGTACCAATGACTTTGTTAAATTTCAAAGTTACGTACATTTGCGAATTTGTAGTCGCAATACCACACGCTAATGTGAAGGAAAACATCGTGAGGAAACCCGCGGCTTGGTTTGCTCCGCACCACGGTGGTACCGTAGTAGGTCATAGGACTCGGATGGCAATGACTGAGCTAAGCCATGATATCTGGCTCAGTTACCCACTAATTGTCATACTACCTGAGGGTATAAAAGGTTTCGCAATCTATTGTTCCCAACATTCCTTTTTCGGCATCCGAAGTGAACACAAGTAATTAGTCATCAACCTGTTATCACCAAGTGCTTTAATTAGCCCAAGACGCGACGCGTGTGTTTAAGTTCCAACTTGTCTGTGACCTGCTATTTTACAATGGAATTTGAAGTCACAGGTATGTATTATTAATTTACTTTACTATTTTGCCTTTTCCTTCTACATTTTTTTTTTAAATAGAGTGCTACGCCAACGTGGCATTTTTTATGTATTTATGTCTGTATATTTTTTACGTTGAAGCTTTTACTTATGTTTGTACCTACTTGTACCATTCAATTTGGTATAGAAATATGGGTTACAATGTCTACTACTAGGCCTCTCCAAATTTAGCTGCGTCATGCTGCGTCTGTAAGGTGCAGCCAGGTGCTACGCCGCGCGCCTGAACGCGTAGCAGGCGCGTAGCACTTGCTACGAAACATGTATCTATTTTGATCCGCTTTTAACGTATTTTTATTTTGTTTTAGGTACTAGTATTAAGTGTTCTTTCAAAAGAATGCTTGTACTAGATACTTGGCTGTCTATTAAAGACAGCAAATCTGAACTGGAGCGTTGGCATCGAGTTTTTCGAGACCTAATACAATTGCTGCCTGATGTTGAGAATTACATTGCTGATGACTTGGAAAAAAGAGTTACTAAAGTTTGTACAAGATTGGTAGCAATTTGGAAGCAAGTCACGCGCAACCATTCTCGCATGGTCTCTAAGTACGGAGACTGGCTGAACGAAATTGAAGTTTGCGTTCTGCCAACTTGTGCAACAGTAGGGAGCCACAACACCCAACGGCCAGCAGCAGAAGCTTCGACAAGCACCCAACAGCACCAGCACAGGAAGGACTTTGAGGAATGTAGCAAGAGATCAAAACGCCGCAGGCTTGCAGAGTTAAGTAAAGTAGACAGTTCTGCGATAAATTCTTTGTTGGACGATTCTAGTCTATCTAACGCCGCTGCATCTTTAAATTTCAGCACTGACGAAGTCTTGTCTCTTATAAATGAGACAAAACTGACTAAACATCAGTATCTTTTGGTGAAAGACTTCGTTAATGCAAAATCACCTAATGCATTACCATCTTATCAAAAAGTGTTAGAAGCTAAGAAGCGGTGCTATCCATCGCAAGAGTTTATCACGGAATCATCTGCTGAAGTAGAATTACAATCATTGTTAGATCATACTGCTTGCCGGATACTAGAATCCCAAAAACCCGTTTTGAATAATATTGACCCTAATAAAGAATTTGTTTTGATTGGAAAATGGGGTTTCGATGGGAGTACGGGGCACAGCGAATATAAACAGATTTTTGGAGATTCTGGTATCGATGATGATGGCAGTATGTTTGTTACTTCATATTGTCCTCTTCAATTGGTTTGTAAGTCCAATACCTCCGACCCAGATCAAATAGTTTGGAAAAATCCGCGCCCTTCTTCCACCAGGTATTGTAGGCCTATTCGATTCCAATTTGCCAAAGAATCCAAAGACCTTTCTGTGCAAGAAGAAGCTTATTTCAAGACTAAAATTGATAGTTTACAACCGACTTCTTTCACTCACGGTGAATATGAAATAAAAGTGCAGCATTCTTTACAATTAACCATGGTTGATGGTAAAGTGTGCAGTGCTCTGAGCGATACATCTTGTAGTAGATGTTATATTTGTGGTTCAACTCCAAAAGAGATGAATGACATTGATAAATCGCTGAGCAAAACTGCAGATAGTGGTACCTATCAATTTGGACTATCTCCTCTTCACTCGTATATCCGATTCTTCGAATATTTAATTCACGTTTCTTATAGATTAGACATAAAGAAATGGCAGGTACGTTCTTCAGACGAAAAAGCTCTTCTTGCACAAAAAAAACAACATGTGCAGCAACAGTTTAGGCAGAAACTTGGTCTAATAGTCGACAAACCGCGAAGTGGAGGAAGTGGCACATCTAACGACGGAAACACTGCCAGAAAGTTTTTTTCTAACTCAGCGGTTTCAGCGGAAATTACTGGATTAGATAAAATCCTTATTGACAGATGTCATAATCTGCTGCAGTGTCTTTCGTCGGGATACAAAATTAATAACGCCACTTTTAAAGAGTATTCTCTAGAAACAGCACGTAAACTTGTTGCTACCTATCCATGGTACAACTTGCCATCGTCTGTACATAAGGTCCTCATTCATGGGTCGGAAGTAATTGAACACGCATTATTGTCAATAGGTGAGCTTTCGGAAGAGGCCGCCGAATCTTGCAATAAATTAATCAAACTCTTCAGGCGTGACAACACGAGGAAAATGTCTCGGGTTGTCACAAACACCGACTTGATACATAGACTTCTCCTTAATTCGGATCCTTATATTTCTAGTTTAAGAAGGTTACCACAGAAGAAGAAGTCTATTCTATCAAAAGAAGTATTAAATTTGTTGTCGGTTTAGGAAAAAATGTAAAAAATAAGATAGGTATTTATGTTATTTTTTACATAACTCCTATTATGTAAATATAATATTTTTTGTCCAATTGTGTGTTTGTACTTAGATGTTAGTTAAGTATTTACTTTATTTGTAATATAAAATGTAAATAGTAAGGTTTAATAGTTATTAAGTTGCAAACCTTCTTTTAAGTGTAATAAAAATGCATAATTTTGTAAATAAAATAAGCTTTTTAAGATTATTTTGTTTTTTTTTTATTGTGTTATGGCTTAAAGTATTACAAAACACCATAATAATAATAATCAGCTATGACAACGACAGTCATTATTATCGCGAAACCCTATGACCGCTACTCTTAGGGCGTGGAACCAGTGTGCGCACGTATTGACTAGTCTTTCCTGTGGGCTAGGCCGACTAAGCTGTCAGGATTGAATAGGTGCTGGGCAAGCCTACACTATCTCTAAAACCAAGTCCCAGGCACTACAGCGTCGGAGTGGTCCCTTCACCCATCTAGTGTGTATGGATGTTATTCTCATTCTCATTACGTAGATGCAAGAAGGCCAATCATTATCACAATTTATAAAGAATTTGTGTGAATTGTTCAAAATATGACGATAAGTGTCAAGTACGTAGGAAAAAATCTACCCGATAATCCGGCGTAGACGAAGTCGCGAGCACCAGCTAGTAAAGGAATAAATGGAGAGTTGTTTGGATGAGCGATTTAAGGTAACAGATAATGATATTGAAAAGGGACAGCATTCTTTATTTACTGGGAGAGTGCAGTGATCTTTGTAACGCATATATTTGACGTAGCTCGGAGATCAGGGACTTCATAACGTAATCTGTTCACATAATTTTTAGGGGACTTCACATAATCTGTACAATCTTTAAATAGCTTATAAAGTAAGGAAGTTGTACGCGTTCTATACGTATATGTACCAAATATCACAATTAGTGTGTAGTGTGTGCGTGCGTGTTTCTGTGTGCGCGCGCGCGTGTGTGAGTGTGCGTATGTGAGTGTGTGTGTGCGTATGTGCGTGTGTATGTGCCTGTGTGCGTGCGTGTTTCTGTGTGCGTGTGAGTGTGTGTGTGCGTGTCTTTGGTGTGCTAGCATGTATATTAAAGTGTACTTATTGTCATGTATGTATTCACAGTTCTTGGAAAGTTGCAAGTTGGCCGAGAAGCAGCATAGTGCGCACAGCGTCATCGTGTCGGCTGCCGCGCAAGCTGAAATACTTTTTGAGGTAAAACCGATACATTTAAAAGTCTTGGATCTTTACATGTTTGTGATGTCGTTGTTTCTGGTTCCTACGACACAGGGTATCCGTGGGGCCAGTAGCAATGTATTTGCCTGTATGTAAATGTTATGTTTAAGGCAGACTTAAAACGTATATTCATCTAACGTTGTCTACTTTTACTGTCATGTCCAGCCAAAATATAAAAGTTCGGTCTGTCAGGCCTTAGTCGTTCAAACAGTTAGTATAAGAAAGATAACATTTATGCAAAAAATCATAGGTATATAGTGGACAAAACAATTGAAGTTTTAACGTAATAACATAAGTGAGGGAAAGAGAAGAGCAGAAGATCGGGCTCAGTAGCATGTCTTGGGAAAGTCCACCAGTGAACTGACACCGGCTTATGACGATGATGAAAGTATTCTCTACCTATCTATGTATCTATCTGCAAGTCCTCATAACACGCATATCACTCCCCAGGTCTTCGAAGTCTCCGTAGCTCAAGACCAACTGCCGGTCCTCAGCGGCTGGATATTCGACGCCCTCTGCCACCTGTTAAGCGGCAAAATCACGTCGGCCTTCCTCCCCTACTGCACTCTTCTACTCCTCATATCGGCGAGTCCAAACGAATACATCCGCAAATTGGCACCCCTATGCTACTACGTACTGAGGCTGGGCTTCTACAACTGTAGGAGGGAGGAATTTGGGGGTGTCTTCGATGAAGGCGCGTTTGATAGCAAAATGTCGTTTTCTGACAGGCGGTTGCTTTGTACAGTAGCCTTGCATTCGAACTTTAACCGACCACAGCTGGATAGGTTGAAGGAATTGTGTGAAGGGAACGACTGTTTGGATGACCTGGCTAAGTGTTTGAACGCTTAGGGGGTTGAAAAGGGGTTGACAAGGTTGTGGCAAAGAGGGAAGAGCGAAAAAAATGGTATTAATAAGAAAATGCTCGACAAAAGACACCCGGAAAACAGCTGTAAGGTCACATCAGTCACTCGCACAGCAAGCCCGTAAGACCTTTCCAGTCACTCGTAGCAAAGCCGAGACTTCTACAGTAATTAAAAATAAAGAAACTCCGATACATTGGATTAGTACAAAAGGGCGACTACAGCGCCAATAAGTTAGATCGACAATCGATTGAAGCCATCTAGTGGCATAGGGCCGAACTAGCAACTACGCTGGCTGGCTTAGATATGGATTGTGTTTAGGAAATTATGGCGTGAGGTTATTCAGCCCACAAGTGGCAGTGGCGATACTGTTGTTAGACGTTTTAGTCCTTGTGTTGGAGGTGGTAAGGGCTGTTTTTACCTGCGATAGGGACTATTATTTCTGTTGCTGTATAAACACATTTGATCAGTTAGCTCCGACTCCGCTAGTAAAGCGGGTTATGAGTTTCGAGTGTATGTATATCATGTCATGTAATGGCAGTCGTTAAGTCGTGTTAGAGACCTTATGGGCGGCTTGATAACTTCTGACAGCAAGCCCCGCCACTGTCTTACAATCCTCCACCGACCCGGACTTGGCCCCCGTGGTGAAGTATGGCCTAACGTTCCTGCGATGCAGGATGAGACCCTTGTCTCGGCGGTGGGGGCATGCAAAGGGTGGATATCGTGTCATCAATGTTATATATATCATGTCATCTATGTATATTTCTTTTTTTACGCCCTGTAGTCTAAACGGCTTGATGAATTTGAGCTTCAGAGGTGTCATCGGATTCGTCCTAACTGTGAGAATGACACTGAGCATATAATAATTCGATATCAACCCCTGTATATCCCCACTGCCGGGGCACGGGTCTCTTCCTGCATAGCAGGAAGGTTATGCCAGATTCCACCACGGGGGCCAAGTCCGGGTTGGTGGAGGATTGTAAGATAGTGGCGGGCCGTACGTTCAGCAGTTATCAAGCCCCCTGAAGGCCTCTGACATGGCTTAACGACTGCCATTACATGACAGCCGGCACCAACGGCATAATAATTATTAATACTTAATCTTTACAATTTTTACGCGTTCGGGCATTTTACATTTTTAAATACTTAATTTATTGATTATACATAGCGGTTTAATTGATTGAAGTGATAAACAAGATTGTCTAGATAAATTCTCCTATTAAATGTCATCTCATGTTTAAGTTATTACAGTTTGGCAAAAAAAAGTAGAAATTTTAACTGGAGCATGATAATTGGTTGTTTCACATAGAATTTTGTCCACAGATTACCTTTATTTAAATAGTATTGTTATTTAATAATGCATTGTTATTTAATAATGCAATTATGTTAGCATTTTATTTATGCAACTTCTGTAAGTATAAAAATGTAATAATTATTAATTGTTTATTTTATCAATAGAATACTATATGGATTACTTTTATGTAAATAGTATTGTTATTTAATAGTGCATTGTTATTTAATAATGCAATTATGTTAGCATTTTATTTATGCAACTTCTGTAAGTATAAAAATGTAATAATTATTAATTGTTTATTTTATCAATAGAATACTATATGGATTACTTTTATGTAAATAGTATTGTTATTTAATAGTGCAATAATTGCAGCATTTTATTTTTGCAAATTATTTAAGTATAATAATGAAGTAATTATTAATTGTTTATTTATTTCATTACCACAATATTAACGAATTTTTTTGAAATATATTAGGCTACCCTAACACATACGTTGCACATTTTTTTGTCAAGCTGTATGTTCACCTATTTGTTTTTTTTATTATTGCGCGAGACCCCGGCTCGATTCCCGGTGTGGGCATGTACCAATGACTTTGTTTTCTGAGTTATGTACTTTTGTGAAGCTATAGTAGCAATGCCACTCGCTAACAGTGAAGAAAAACATCGCGAGGAAACATGATGACTAGACAAAGACAAGACAAAGACAAATTTTGTTTATTGCCAGTTATAAAAGGAACGTAAAAGAAAATTAAAACTTTTGTGTACATCTAAATACATATGAGGTAAGGCAACATACACACTATTTTTATTTTTAAAGCACTAACCCGTGCTAAGGAATAAAAATAGTATAATCATGTGGGTACAGTGATATCGTTCCGATGTAAAACCTAACTGCAAAGTAGGTGGTCGGGGCTGTAAGTAATGCAATTTGCTTAAGCCAGATGTCGCTGCCTGTACGTAATACAGAGAATAGTTTAAAGAGGTTCGAAATTTCACTGATGCCGTGAGTCGCCCATTGGCTCAATTGGTAGAGCGCTGGCACGGATAGCCAGAGGTTGCGTGTTAGAATCCCGGCATGGGTGAAATTTTTAGCCTCTAAATAGGTTTTCAACATACACTTTTCAGAGAAAATTTTAAATTGAAGGCTCTGGCAAAAGGTGCCACGCTCAGCGTTGTGCCTCTGAATGTGAATGTATAAATAGATGTTTGCATAAAACTAGGTGTTTGCATACCCTTGAATTGCCAATCCGCGGTGGGCACGCGTGGTAATTAAGCCCACTCTCTCTCTCTGAGAGAAGGCCTGGCCTCTGTAATATGGTGTTTATCGGGTAAATCAGCAATATTTATTCTTTTTTAGCAGTCGGGCTTAGTGACGAATTATTATGTATTGATCTACTACAATAGAAATGTATATTTTGAAAAGTGAGCTTAGATTGTTAATAGTGTGTGTATAGTTATAGTCAGAAAAGGTTGTTGAAATGCAATTATGTTGTACAAATGTAATAAATAGAGAGCTGTACATTTAAAGGCCTGCGCAGACGAGGGGGTGTACCTTGGGGACAAAAGTCCCTGAATCGTAAAAAATGTCCTCCGAGTACTTGTCGCGGACTCAACGCCTACGGTGTGCGGTCATTTTGTTCCCCGGAAATTGTGTGAGGCGTACGCTATGGAAGCACATATTCTGAGTTTACATTGTGTTGTAATTTACATGAAGTTGATAAAGTAAACGTTTTAAAAGAAAACACCGAACTACTGTCCAGTCCGGTCTCTTGATGTCCTCGGTAACTTGAGGGACTTTGTACGGGGTACTTTTAGTCCTTCGTGTACGTTATTCGATAGAATTTATAAGAGATCTATATCGACGGACAAAAAAGTACCCGGGCGATAGTCCCGTCTGCGCAGGCCTTAACTGGTTCAATCGCGATAGTAAGGTAATTAAGTTTATCTCGGAAGCGAGGGACTCAGGTTCGACTCCCAGGGCGGGCATGTACCAATGACTTTCTTTTCTAAGTTATGTACATTTGTGGGGTTATTGTAGCAATACCGCTCGCTGACTGTGAAAGAAAACGTATTAAGGAAACCTGAGTGTCTGATGTGTTCAAATACCTCAGCGCTTGAAATTGCCAATCCGCGGTGGGCACGCGTGGTAATTAAGCCCATTCTCTCTTTCTCTCTCTCTCAGAGAAGGCCTGTGCCCTGCAGTGAGACGTTAATAAGCTACAAAAGAAATGTCTTTAAAATGTTAACAAAGTATTGCGACTTGTAAGTTAACAATATTGTGAATAGTACAAGTGTAGATTTTTTGAGCAGAAACTTTTACGTTTGATGTAGGAAGGAGATAGCACTATGAGAAACGTGTTTTGCATCACGCTCGCTCTTACACCTCTACATTATATTATGAAGTAGGTTGTGTTAATCACATTAGCCGCTTTTATACAGTCAATTTTAATTATTACTATGAGGAATCATTCATAGTGACATAATTATTTTTATTTTAAGGCCGAAAACTAAATAAATAGGTACTTTAAAATGTCTTTAATATAAGACAATTCGCAGAGTTGGATCTAGGTTCGTTTGACTTAATAAGGGCGCTGGCACGTATGCTAGAAGTGTGGGTTCGAAACCCGCTGCGGCCCAACACTTTTCCTTGTATATTAAGTGCGTTTATCAGGGTTAAGTTAGGATGTTAAAAATCATTAAAAACATATTGAAATAACAGAACACTATTTTCGAAAAAAGAAACAAACACTAAACGTAAGTAAAAATACGCTTCCGGAATATTCTGGAACCACCAAATAGGCAAATATTATATTTAGGGTCTGTTCAAACAAAGCACGCGACAACGACGCGACTTGGTAGCTATAAAAATGTCGCCGATATCAAATTCGTATGAAAGCGTTGCAGCTCATTCGCGCGATGGCTGAAAGTGATTGACTCCATAACTGATCTAAACGCGATTGCGATCGCGATTGTTTATTAGGTGAAACGAAACAAAAATAAAAGAAACTACAAAATAACAAAAAGAAACATTTATATAAAGCGCTCCTTGCCAAGTCGAACTGAGTGATTGGAATGAGTTGAGTTAAGCAACAACAGGCGCGATGAGGTGCAGGATGGGTGACCATCCCGTCACTACCGCTAGTGGCATTTTTCCGAATGCTTCCGTGCTTCGCAAGGCACGTTAAGCCGTTGGTGTCGGCTGTCATGTAATGGCAGTTGTTAAGCTATGTCAGAGGCCTTTTGGGCGGCTTGATAACTTTAGACAGTAGGTAAGGCCCGCCACTGTCTTACAATCCTCCACCGACCCGGACTTGGCCCCCATGGTGGAGTATGGCCTAACCTTCCTGCGACGCAAGAAGAGACCCGTGCCCCAGCAGTGGGGGCATACAAGGGTTAATATCGATAACTATGTATTAGCATCGGGAGTCATTAAGAAATAGGTTCTCTCTTCGACATGTTTGTAGCTACACGTGATCTGTGTGAACAGACCCTTATTTACAACTAGAATGTAGGCAAACAGTACGTTTGAAATGTAAATTTGAATATAAATGTTTTGCAAATAATTTATTGAATAAGAAGGTGCTTTATAAAATCTTTCTACTGTGAATGTAAGCGTTCAGCATGGGTACTACGAAGACGGTAGTCGCGCGTTTTTAATGTCAAAAGTCGCGATATTCCACTACAATAAATGTCAAATTCTGACATTTTATATCAGTGATACAAAATGCGTGATTCAAGCCATCGTACTAGCCAGGCTTGACTCCATGCACCATTTACCTGTACAATTTTAAAAGCTATTGGTTAACTAACTGGTTCGCCACCATATGGTTCTAATTGTTCTCTCCTCAAGGCCATTGTCTATCAGGTTGAGTCTAAGAATAAACCGAGAATTTTGGTACTGATTGGGTAAAATCCGTAATGGATGTAATTGCATAGGATCCTCCATAATATAATACACGGTGTTGATTTGAAAATTTTAAATCCGATTGAGAGGCAATTCAACTCATCACACTGGGCCATTTTAAATAACATAACCTCACGCCTGTATCCCAGAGGTGTAGGCAGAGACCAGGAACTGCCACTTGCCACGATCCTGACCGTTCACCTTCGCTTCCTCAACGCTCATAAGTCGTAGCGTGCACGCACGCCGGTGCCGGGTACTTTTCTACTTCCCCTTTGCTAATACATCCACTATTCGGTCGACGTATGTCCGCCTGGGACGTCCCTTACCGGCCCTTGCACTCACGGTAGCAATATAATTATATTTGTTTCGCCAATCTTTCTTTTTTCATCCTCTCCACATGTCCAAATCAACGCAACATTCCTTTCTCAATTCTAGTCTGTTCTACATGTTTTCTTGAAATAAATTATTACTTTAGTAAAATGTGTTATTACTTTGGTCTTCTCATTTCGCGAAAGGAGTATTGAGACAAGATATTTATTTGGCTCAAATATGGTACATTTCAGATTTAACCAAAATTTAGTGTTTCCAATATCTTTACCTATTCTAGGCATGCAAATATTAAAAATTAGAACGTGTTATTATTTATTTTTCATTAAAGAAATTACAATACACACATTAAAGAAGCACCTTTTTACTGTTATTTTTCGCGGGTATCTGAAAATAACTTATTGTTTCGCAAACTTTCAGGACGAAATTGCTTTAAAGATATTTAGAATCGCCCTTCAATTGGTTTTAAATTCATAAATTAACGCCGTGTATATGACAGTATACTTAGGTACCTAATAAAAGTTATTTCCTATCTAAGTTTATAAGTCTAATCTAAGATATCCTTTGTTCTTGGAAATAAATGGTTATCCGTTCATTTTTTTCATTCATTCAAAATACACGGTCACGAAAGCGCCAGTTTACCCAACAAAGGATTGTACATTGACATACATATAATTGATAATATTCACGCAAGATGTAAGTATAATTATTATTTAATAGCAATAATGTTGAGATTGTAGCGCAAGGCTTCATTTATTTATGCAATTAAATGTAAGTTTTGAACAACGTGTGTACTTTTTAATACAATCCTGTTCTCTATTTGGTTGGGTGGGCAGCCATCCAATATTTACCCTGTTTCTTGTACAATAACAATCCGTTAATCTACTGTTAACAGCTGTCACATGTTTTTTTCGTATGCTTGGTCGACTGACAGCTTTCAACTGAGTGCTTAGTGCGAGTTTGACAGATCCAATCGAATAACTTTACTACCGCGTTAATCGAGCATTGAGTTGTGAGTATGAGTAAGTTAACCGTTCGAACTGGCAAAACGCTGTCACAGTACAACTCGCACTCGCGTTTATTCGTGTTCTGGCCAGTAAACGTGTTCACTTCTCAACGTAAACCATTACAACTCGCACTCAGCAATTTTAATTTCCATACTTGTCGCTAGGTGGCGCTTCCTCGATGCCATAGAAATATGAGTTTACGTTAACGCGGTCGAGTAGTTAAAAAACTCGCACTAAGCACTCTGCAGATTAATGGCTTGTTAGTGTATCAGAAACCGGGAGTTAGACAAATGTTTTGAGGTGGACTTCCACCACATCCTTAGCGTCACTCACGTGGTCGTTTAAATTAGGCAGCGGCTTACATTTTAAGTCCTGCGCAGACGAGGGACTATCCCCCGGGTACTTTTTGTCCGTGTATATAGATCTCTTATAAATTGCATCGAGTAACGCACACGAAGGACTAAAAGTAGGTACCCCGTACAAAAAGTCCCTCAAGTTATCGAGGACATGAAGAGACTGGAGTGGACAAAAGTTCGGTGTTCTCTTTTAAAACGCATTTTCTTTTCCAACTTCATGTAAATTACAATACAATGTAGTCAGAATATTTGCTTTCAAAGCGTACGCTTCACTCAATTTCCGGGGAACAAAATGACCGCACACCGTAGGCGTTGAGTTCGCGACAAGTACTCTGAGGACATTTTTTACGATTCAGGGACTTTTGTCCCTCGGGGATAAAAGTCCCTCGTCTGCGCAGGCCTTTACATTGTACATTGACATTCAGTAACTGAATGTCAATTCTTTTCGTTGAACTAAATTGAATTGAATTAAATTTAATGAGATCGTGAAAGTCAAAAAGCTAAGGAAAAATAAAAAACAAAATTTCGACTTAACTGAAGTATGTAAGTATCTAACCCATACTCCGCTGATAAGTGGGTAAATCAGTTTTTTTATTTTGTTCTTATCGTGCTTGTGACAAAACTATTTAGCGCTGACAATTCGCACTGTTATTTCCTTAACGTCACTAATCAGACTTTTATTTCAGTTTTTCAGTTTTTTATAAGTTGGACAGAAGATTACCTACACTTGACCCCAGTCACGCCTGATAGTAGGTAAGCGAAGACGGGGTCTACGATGTTACGTGCTTACCTGTTTAAAGCCGGTTAACTCTACTTTTGAAGACACCCAGGGTATACAGTCTATTTATTCTTACTTGTCAAATTTAGTAAACAAGATTCTAACCTTAACATTGAGATTAGATGCCTAAACTAGACATTTTCTCGCAAATTCATGAATTATCATGATTTCATGAACTATGTTTTTAAAATTGGCAGCGTGTTATCTAAAAGAGTGTTCAAAGTTTAAAAACCTATTTAGAGGCTAAAAATTTCACCCATGCTGGGATTCGAACCCGCAACCTCTGGCTATCCGTGCCAGCGCTGTACCAATTGAGCCAATGGGCGACTCACGGCATCAGTGAAATTTCGAACCTCTTTACACTATTCTCTGTATTACGTACAGGCAGCGACATCTGACTTAAGCAAATTGCATTACTTACAGCCCCGACTACCTACTTTGCAGTTAGGTTTTAACATCGGAACGATATCACTGTACCCACATGATTACACTATTTTTCTATTTGTGTTCAAAGTTACTTCATTTATGGAACTATGGCGGTTTTGGACTAAAAAGTTACAGTTTACGGGTAGAATCTTGTTTACTAAATTGGACAAGTAAGAATGAATAGACTGTATGTCTCCGGAAAGACAGACGATGGTGAATCGTGTTTTTAAATAACGTACGCTACGCAGTGCTAACAATTATATTGTGCGAGCGAGACAGCATGCTCCTCCGAAGAACAGTCTTAAGGGCCAGTTTCTGAATTGAGAATTTGGCTTACCAAATTGTTAACTATAGTGGTGTCTCTTAACCTGTTGGATTATAAGTATGAAGGCAAGCCAGAGATCCGTGATATATTGCGCAAGGATTGCAATATATTTTCAATTCTTTTTTTAATTCCCCTAGGATTCTGCTAGGCACTACAGCGTCGGAGTGGTCCCTTCACCCATCTAGTGTGAGTGAAGATGCCACTGGACGCTGTATAAATCATCTCATTACGTAGATGCAAAAAGGCCAATAGGTACTACTACTAGGATTCTGCCAATGTCAGGTTCAATTCAAATCTTTTTTATGGCACCCCCTAGGATTCTGCCAATGTCAAGTTTGTGGAGATAAAAAAATATGTCAGGGTGTTGTGGAGATTTTCGCAGTTAAACAACTAAGAGACCGACGGAAACAGATAATCAGTGACATTGAGATTTCGATGTATAGAGTAACGTAGCAAACCAAATAGTTTTCTGTTTCGTTATCAACCCTTGTATGTCCCCACTGCTGGGGCACGGGTCTCTTCCTGCATCGCAGGAAGGTTAGGCCATACTCCACCACGGGGCCAAGTCCAAGGTTTACCAATCCTCTAACACCGAGACAACACTACAGTTAAGTATTTACTTAACGAAATTCTCAATTCGGAACCCGGTCCTATGAGTTGCAACAACTTTGGGCCAGTTTCAGAATTGAGTTGACTTTTAAGTAAAAGTGTCTTTTGCATGGCGCCGAAAATATTTAAGTAATAAACTCCCACCGTCAATTAAAAATCTTAATTTTACAATTTTTAAGAAGAAACTTAAGGATGTGCTGATAGAAAAATGTTACTACACAGTGAACGATTTTTTGGCTTACAAACTTTAATTTTTATTGTTTAATCTTTATTACTTGACATTACATTAATTATTGACATTATACATTTGACATAATATATTTGGACATTACAGAAATTAAATGTAAGATTAATTTAAGACTAGCATAAATTTTGGAATCTTGATACTCAGAATGTGATGAAAATACTTAAAATTGTTTTTTGTGACCGCTCCACTATGTAGTAATAAGCTTATCTTAAATTTGTACGCCGAAATGGCAAAACACGAAGGAACTCATTATTATGTAACATCTGCATGTTGTAAGTACTCGTGTTTACGCAAATAAACTTATTTGATTTGATTTGAGAATTCCGCGAAGTAAATACTTAACTGTAGTAACGTTTCTTTGAATTTCTCATCAAAGAGCGTGACAACGTTACTTATTGGTGACTGTTTCGTAGTTGTTTACATAATATTATTAGTTAAGTATGGGGTAGGTACCTACATACCTATATCCAAGATGATAAATCTTTTTACAGAACTAAAATCAGGATAGTGTAAAGAGGTTCGAAATTTCACTGATGCCGGTGAGTCGCTCAGTTGGAAAGAGTGCTGGCATGGATAGCTAGAGGTCGCGGGTTCGAATCCCGGCATGGGTGGAATTTTTAGCCTCTAAATAGGTTTTTAAAATTGTCCTTAGCACGGGTTAGTGCATTAAAAATAAAAATAGTAAAATCAGACGTACCTAAATTACAAAAGTTCTAGCAATGATAAGAAGTTGGGGTATAGGCGCGCGACTAAACCGGTTTCGGTCACGGGGATTCTGCCGTGGCTAAAGGGAATTTTGCTGAGAATTTACAGGTCAAGAACGAAATTCTCAGAAACCGTTAGTGTCACAACGAACTTCAATAATAACTTCTATATGAAATAGAAAATTCTTATCATACTACCTCACAAGTAGGTTTGTGTTAGTACTGTACTAACACATAATATTATCTACCGATTTAATCTTAATTAGTATCCGATTTGGATCCTCACAGATACAGAAGTTTAGCTCAACTTTAAACGCACACCGTACCAGCCCCTACAGCGTCTGAGTGGCCAAATATTATTATTATTAATGATACTTTTATTGCACATAAATTTTAACTATAAAACCGTTCAATGCGGCGAAGTTAATGCCATAAGCATTTTTTACCAGTCAACCGCAGGTGGTAGACGAAAAAGTTGGTAGGCGTGCAAAAAAAGAAGAAAAACAATATAGTAAATACGATTATGGATAGGATTGGACTAGAAGCTTCTATGAATCATCATGGCGGTGATAGCGGAGCGGTAGAACGCCCGCTTCTCAATCGGGAGGTCGTGCGTTCTAATCCCCAATGACTTTGTTGTCTAAGTTATATACCCACATTTGTGAAGTAGGTAACAGTAGCAATACCACTCGCTAACTGTGAAGGAAAAGATCGTTAGGAAACCCTAGTCTCAAGTGTTGACCTATCTCAGCGCTAGCTACGTACCTACCTATAGTTTAAATTATTTTATTTGATAGGCTAAATAATCTCCGGCCTTACTAATAAAGGTTATTAGTAAGGCCGGAGATTTATAACTTTATATAACTTTTCAAAATAGTGAAGAAAGTTTTATACAGAGCAGGAAGTAGTGAGCGCTGGCACGGATAGCCAGAGGTCGCGGGTTCGAATCCCGGCATGGGTGGAATTTTTAGCCTCTAAATAAGTTTAAAAAAAAGTAGTAAGTATTACACTCGTGTGCTTTCGGCGAAACCCGAAGCCTACTCCAGAGCCCGAGATATATTCTAAAAGCTAACAGACTGTAGCCTCGTACGTATAATTGTATATGTATTTACTCGTATTCTGCCTACCTCGTAGGTCTAGCGGTAGTATCATGTCTAATTACAACGCCGAAGGTGGCGGGTTCGATTCCCACTGGGGGTAGCCGTTCAATTGTACAAATGATCTTCCTTGGTTTATTCCCATGTTTGTGATGTCCATCTCTGGTTACTACAGCACAAGGTATCCTAGTTTGGGACCAGGAACAGTGATCGTGTTGTGTGAAAGTTATTGTAAAGTAAAAACTAAATACCTATGGAGTTTTTTTGTCCATTTTTTCTCCAAAAAGATCTAGATTTTGAAATGGACTCCTAGTTTGAATTGTAACGTTCATTAAGCCGCTTTCTGCTCTACTTTGAATAAAACCTTTTCATTTAATTTTTATTGCTTATTCTGTTCGGCGGTGGATGAGGCGGCTCTTCGAGGAGAAATCCCCATAGTTTTATATCATCCCTTCTTTACACTATTTTTATTTTTAATGCACTAACCCGTGCTAAGGAACAAATTTAAAAACCTATTTAGAGGCTAAAAATTTCACCCATGCCGGGATTCGAACCCGCAACCTCTGGCTTTCCGTACCAGCGCTCTACCAATTGAGCCAATGGGCGACTCACGGCATCAGTGAAATTTCGAACCTCTTTACAATATTCTCTGTATTACGTACAGGCAGCGACATCTGACTTAAGCAAATTGCATTACTTACAGCCCCGACTACCTACTTTGCAGTTAGGTTTAACATCGGAACGATATCACTGTACCCACATGATTACACTATTTTTATTTTTAATGCACTAACCCGTGCTAAGGAACAAATTTAAAAACCTATTTAGAGGCTAAAAAATTCACCCATGCCGGGATTCGAACCCGCAACCTCTGGCTATCCGTACCAGCGCTCTACCAATTGAGCCAATGGGCGACTCACGGCATCAGTGAAATTTCGAACCTCTTTACAATATTCTCTGTATTACGTACAGGCAGCGACATCTGACTTAAGCAAATTGCATTACTTACAGCCCCGACTACCTACTTTGCAGTTAGGTTTAACATCGGAACGATATCACTGTACCCACATGATTACACTATTTTTATTTTTAATGCACTAACCCGTGCTAAGGAACAAATTTAAAAACCTATTTAGAGGCTAAAAATTTCACCCATGCCGGGATTCGAACCCGCAACCTCTGGCTATCCGTACCAGCGCTCTACCAATTGTGCCAATGGGCGACTCACGGCATCAGTGAAATTTCGAACCTCTTTACAATATTCTCTGTATTACGTACAGGCAGCGACATCTGACTTAAGCAAATTGCATTACTTATTGCATCCCTTCTTTGTTCCCACTGTTGGGGCATGGGTTCCCTTCTTGCATCACATGAAGGTAACGCCATACTCCACCACGGGGGCCAAGTCTGGGTTGGTGCAGGATTGTAAGACAGTGCCGGGCCTTACTGTCAGAAGTTACCAAGCCGCCATAAGGCCTCTGACATGGCTTAACGACTGCCATTACATGACAGCCGGCACCAACGGCTTAACGTGCCTTGCGAAGCACGGAAGCACTCGGATAAAGCCACTAGCGGTACCTACCTAATCACGGGACGGTTACCTATCTTGCAATTAACAGCGCCTGCTGTTGCTTAATTCAAGTGATTCAGTCCAATCACTGTGTTCGACTAGGTTCCCATAGGTAATACTTATAAGTCTTTTCCTATGAAAAGATACTCTAGATATAGGTACTTAACAATACTCTAGATATACTTAATGTTTATTAAGGTTTAGTAAGGATTACTGCTCCCTGGGTACAAGTAGTACCTACGATGGCACGAGTCACGCGTTATGTGGCTTTATATTGTCAAAATTTGACAGTTAAAGTACCTACTGGAAAGTCACGATTTTTGACATCTAAAATACGTCTCTGGCGTCACCGTATTCTCAGGCGGGTCGGAATTATGCTTCTACCTCTTTCTACCTTTATCGCGACAAGGCAATAATCGGTAGATAACGTCTAATTGTCGATAAAGACCAGTCATTGCGTTGCGTTCGGCCGTGCGATCAAAATGGCCGTCACGAGAAAGGGTTACATCTACGGCGCGGCCCTTTCCAGCTCTGCGTGCGTTTTGATGGTGATCCTAGCCATAGCCACGGACAGTTGGGTCAGTACTTTTCAGTTGTCTTGTTTCTTCTTCTTATTCAGGCTATATTAGTCCACTGCTGGACATAACCCTCCCCTAATGAGCGCCATAGCGTAAGGTTGTGCCATCATTGGGGGGTAATGCCCATAATCCCTACGCAGGGCATGCGGGTTGGCTATCGTAGTTTGGTGGAATTGTATTGTCTTGTTTATGCTGAGTTTATCTGTAGATTCTGTCGTGAACGTGCAGTTCGTGTGTCCACAGCAATGTTAACGTGTTTCGTATATTTCTAAGAAAAGTTATTATAAGAATCACGGAATTATAGGGAAGAGCGGGTGATCGTGCTCTTCCACTATAAAGGGAAGTTTCCCGAAAGGCAGATCGTATGCCTGGGGACGGCCGGTCCAACTGTTGTTAGTCGGACGTTATACTTATGGTAGGTATGTCATTGAAACACTTTGATTGCGCGATGCAGGAATGTTGGAGTTTGTAGTGCGAGCGCAGAGTTGACATGTGCTCGCCACAGAATCTTAAAAGACCGGGAAGTTTGGAAATCCTTGAGGGAGTCCTGCAGTGGGCTTGGAATAGCTGATGATGATGATGGAATCTTATCATACGTATGAGAGCAACTGATAGTTAGGTATAAGATAATTTTAGAAAAGATAACCAAGTTTTTTTGCCGCTGCCTTTTTATCCACCATTCTACGGCCCAAAGACAGAGGCGAAGGTTTTATAATCCTACTGTAATATATTGTATGGAATCAGGCGTTACTTTGCGGAAATCTTTAATAGTGACAAGCTCACTTGTGAGCCTGAGGATGCCTCGTGTTAGAGGCGAAACGCGTCGCGCATTTTCTCACACAACTAATTGGTGTCGGTGGTTGTGTGTCTTGCTTCTGCTTGGAAAAGTTGGAGAGAGGGCGGTGCATTAACTAACCGCATTGTGCTTTTGGGATTTTTGGCGGAATTTAGCAAAGCAATTTTCACATTTTAATGCTACTGTAATATTATAAATAATAATAAAGAATATTCTATCTATCTATCTATTATAAATGTTAATGTTTGTCAAGATTTTTCTAAAGCAGCTGAATGGATTTAATGGAAATTCGGCGTGCAGATAGACAAATATCTGAATTAAGAATACGTGGATCTCTTATACTGGTAATGCATTGCCGTGAGAGAGTTTCTAACGTGGGCGTGCCCCCGGGTTAAAGTTAATAATATTCAATACAGCTTATATACCACCCACTGTAGAGCAGAGGCCATGCTGTGTGGTGTCGGCCTAGAGTATAGCACCAACCAAAATTCTTCCCGCGGGTGTCGTAAAAGGCGAATAAGGGACACAAACCGGGGGGTGGGCAGCAGCGCCCCCTGTAGTACGGGGGGTGGGCAGCAGCGCCCCCTGTAGTAAAATTCCACCAAACTGCGATCCACAACCCGCATGCCCAGCGTGGGGATTATGGGCTTTACCCACCAATGATGGCACAACCTTGCGCTATGGCGCTCATTAGGGGAGGGCTATGTCCAGCAGTGGACTAATATAGCCTGAAGAAGAAGTAAGGCAGAGGCCTTCTTTCAGAGAGAGTATGAGCTTAATTTACCCTCGTGTCTACCGCGCATTGGAGGATACCAGAAAGTACACACTTACATCAGTGCCAATACGCGGTGGACACACCTGGTAAACCTTACACTCTCTGAGAGAAGGCCTATGGCCTACAGTGGGACGTATAGGTATAGGCTATTAAAAATCCCTACTACATACGTAGGTGAATAGAATCATGGTTGTAATATGTTTCTGGTTGTGCAATAAAGTGTTCTCTATCTATCTATCTATCTAGGTGGAATATTTAAACAAAGTGGCGTTTAGAGTGGAGTTTACACGTAACATGAACTCACGCCTGTATCCCAGAGTTGTAGACCAGGGACTGTCACTTGCCACGATCCTGTCAGAGTGTCTTGGCAACAAAACGTCTAATGAACTCTCTGTTCCAGATAGTATCCACGGCAACAGACGATATCCTTACCGCTGACAGCCACATCAGATACGGACTGTTTGGAGGAGAACTCGAGCTAAACAACTTGGCGACGCCCACGTACAGCACTTTGTATAGTGAGTTGACAATTTTGGTAAAAAACCTATTTAGAGGGTAAAATAATTGAAAATAATTGAAAATAATAATTAAAAAAAAATAAGTACATAATTGATTGATTGATTTGAATTGATTAGAATTTGTTATTATTGTTACTAATATAGTCTTAAGTCACTATTGTTACTAACATAATATGGGTACTTAATGCCTGAAATAAAGAATTTTTATTTTTTTTATTATAAAAATTCCACCCATGCCGGTAATCGAACCCGCGACCTCTGGCTATCCGTGCCAGCGCTCTATCCAACTGAGCTAATGGGCCCGGCATCAGTGAAATTTCGAAACTCTTTACACTATTCTCTGTATTACGTACAGAGAATAGTTCGAAATTTCACTGATGCCGGTGAGTCGCCCAGAAGCTCAGTTGGATAGAGCGCTGGCACGGATAGCCAGAGGTCGCGGGTTCGATTCCCGGCATGGGTGGAATTTTTAGCCACTAAACAGGTTTTTTAAAATTGTCCTTAGCTCGGATTAGTGCATTAAAAATATAGTATAATTAAAGTACATTAAAAAAATAGTATAATTTTGGTAAACTTTGTTCATGTTACTCGTATTTCTTATGTAACGACTTGTTAAATGTTTCGTGTGCAATGAAGTATAATAGATACTTCTGAACCTTTGTCGAATCTTCATGTTATGTTGTTTCTTATGCCACTTTTTTAAAACCAAGCTTTCTGTAAATGTTTGAACATTGTAATGCCTTTTTCTTTTCTCTCAATAAAAGTACTAATCACTAAAAGTGGTATCTTCCAGACAACCAGTCAACAGACTGATTCGAAAACTTTGGTTTCAGTGACATGTCTCCTCGACATCGGCGCCTGCGCCGTCAGCTGTAAGACGACCGCGGCGGCGAGAGAGGCAGAGGTGAAAAGATGTTTTCATTTCTTATACTCGAAAAGTAGTGTTGTTTTGATGTGATTATTGGGTGGAAAATGCTGCTTCCCTCCATAGAGAGGGAAAAACTCATTCAAATTACTTCCCACCTAAGGGCCGGAATGAACTATAAAAATAGAACTACTATCAGATGTGAAGAGTTTTATGTAAAAAAAAACTAATTAAGAAAAATGTGAGCCATGTGAGTTTCTAAACAGCCAGTGTGAACTTAGCGCACACTTCTTTGAGTGGAATAAACCGCAACAATTACCCGGTGAGTTCCATATTTAAAATTTGAAAAGTCGACATAAATTGGCGGGATACTAATCTGTTATAATATGGACCTGTGACAGAATAAAAAAATAGGTTTTTAGTTTCCTCAAAATCGAAATAAAAAGTAGAGTTTAACACGGGTAAAGGAATCAATTCCTACTCGAACTATAGTCTAAATGCTCTGGAAATTGATTCTTTCGACGAGTATTACTAATAGAGTATTACTGATATTTACTCCGCTGACTCAGCGACCCGCATGCTTAGCACGCACGTTTTGACTCTCCTTCGGCGTCGAGTAAGAGACTTAGGAATACTTGCCATGTCTAAAGAGCAACCATGGCAGCCAAAATTTGATTTACCCAATAGCATGCGGTCTTCGCTACCAAAAAGTAGTTACGGCCTTATTAAATAAAAGTATTGTATTTTTGTCTGACAACACTGTAAAATTGTGACCGGTTTTTACCAATAGCTGAACATCATAGATAGATAGAATATTCTTTATTGCATGTACACCAAGGATTACATGAGAGACTTATAAAATAACAGTACAGTACAAGTGGCGGCCTCATTGTAAAGTTAAGAATTGCGTTTCGTTCCAACGCAAGTAACTAACCAAAACCTTGTTTTTTTCTATATATTTTTTATACACAAACATGCGTGCGTGCTGTCAGGATCGTGGCAAGTGGCAGTCCCTGCTCTCTGCATACCCCTCTGGGATACAGGCGTGAGGTTATGTATGTAGGTGTATTTTTTTATAAGCACGCGTTACAATAGTTTTAATTGACGACCTGACAACCTCCTCCTTTATTTGAAGTCGATCAAAAATAAGTGGTATGCCTTAGAGAAGACCTACCCTACCTAGGTACCTTACCGAATGGGAAAGATAACTCAAGCGCAAACTCCACTAATAGTCTAGGAACCCATTGTCATTTTTTACAAATGCGTACAATCTGCTGAAACGTTCCCTAGTGTGCACACCTAACTACTGTACTTACTTGTAACTAAAGCACGCATACTCTATTCCAGGCACTATTTCCCTGGATTCAAAATATTACGTAAACTTACGCCTGTATCCAGGCCCTAGAGTCTAATTCTTACATAGTCTTTCAACAGAATTAAATAAGCACGATAATGGTTGAAATTTAGAACATTTTCGGGGCTTAATCGTGTAGTAATTTATTGCTATTTTACCTCGACGTTTCGACGACGTTACAGTCATCGTGGTCACGAGAAGACTGATGTTGGGTACCCGTTCGCATCTTCGGCTGACAAGGTTTCAGACTATGTCCCCTTAATCAACCATCAATTAGGTACTACGCGATTAAGCCCCGAAAATAATCTAACAATGTTTTCAAGTCACGAAAGTTTAAAATATGTTACGATAAAAAATATCCAGTTATTTGCTGTTCGAGTCCTTCATAGATTTAAAATTGAATTTATGGCATGGTCAGTTAACGAGCAGCTATTTTTTCGTGCCCCTGGCTTTAGAAACCACTGGGGTCTGGGGTGTTCAGGGCAAAGCCTTTATTAAAGAGGTAGGTCGTCTGAGGTTTTTTATCGTACTTGAAGTTTGCATCAACGTTCTGCTTACATGCCGGGAAAATGTACCTAGAACACAACTATTCTAATGAAGTGTACATCTGGGAGTAATTGTCTTTGAGTAGCTTGTCTTAATGTCGTCTTGTATTTGCCTTGTGTGGTCGTAATAGCCAATTTTATTTTTACGTAGCCTCTGTGTTTGTGTTGTTTCTCACCAATGCATTACTCCAGCAATGTCTGATTTGCATTAACTGCTCCATGCATTTCCCGACATGTCAGACTGAAATTGCATCGTATACATAATTCAGCCTTCACCATGTCCACAGTACATGGTGAAGGCTGAATTATATAATACGATGATTAGAAAGAGATTGATAGAAAACGTCATGCACGCTTCGCATCGCAAGGCAATCCGCGAAATGGCTCAAAAAATAAATACCGAACCGTCCATACTTCGGAATTTTGTTATACCGAGCACTGAACACAGTGCTAAAAAATACCGAACGGTTCGGTAGAATACCGAACACCTGGGAAGCCTGGTGATGGGCCACCTCAGACCACTCCGGCAGATGGTGGTTGATATCATCTCCCCACCGACTTCTAGGTCACAAGTAAAGTCGCATCAATACGGTTGGAAGGTTCGCCGACGATCATTTGGTTTATTTATTTTGCACACCGCACCAGAGCGCTAAGTGACGTCAACGAGCCAACTGTACAGATATTCCGACCGGGTTGTAGTTCAAAAATAAATTAAAAATCATGACAGCCCAGTCAGATTGAGCCTAAACACCTGTAAAAACGCCTGTCTACCTTTACTTCTGTCTTACAATCTTCCACAATCCCGGACTTGGCCCCTATGGTGGATGTGGCCTTACCTTCCTGCTATGCAGGAAGAGACCCGTGCCCCAGCTGTGGGGTTGATTTCACCTGTAAAAAGTACACATACACTGGGAACACTAATAAAGTCCCCAAGATACAGGCCTAGCCTACTTTGGGGACTGCCGATAAACGTAAAACAGTTTATGTAATACCCTCCACTGTCTATTTATAAGTCACTTTAATTTGTATTGTCTTCTTGGAAATAAATGATGTTTTAATGCACTAACCCGTGCTAAGTACTTAACCTAGCTCAGTAGGGAGAGCGCTGGCGCGGTTAGCCAGAGGTCGCGGGTTCGAGTTCCGGCATGGGTGGAATTTTTAGCTTCTAAATAGGTTTTTAATAAATGATTTACTTACAAAAAAAACCCTTTCAACGTTTGCAGGTCCGTGCGTTAGCTGATCAGTTCAGACCAAATCCAGCTTGTGTGGCCATTACTACTGTCGACGAAACGAATCCATGTAAGTCAAATTTGACCGTAGTAGTGTATAGGAAAAATCGTGTAGAAACCCGCGGTTTGCTTGGCTCCGCACTGTTAGAGGGGGAGGATTGCGCTCCACAAGGTCCTTTGGAATTAAACCACTGGAATTCATTTAACTGATGTTTATTGTGAATCTGAAAACACAGCACGTACAGTTAGTCCGGAAATTCGAAAAAAAGGTCACTTCACGTAATTAAAGGTAATCCGATAGGTTTGTGAGTTAGGGCTCGACTGCCCGCGGCATGCACCTACTGCAATTTTTATATTAAGACTCTGCGCGGCGACTTTATTTATGTCCGCAAAATTGGGAAAATGAGCCCATGAACCTAACAGCACGTATTGACCGATCTTTCCTGTGGGCTAGGCAGACTAATCTAACTGGATGGTATAGGTTGGGCAAGCTAAAAAATAATATCCCAGGCAATGCAGCGTTGGTGTCGGTGGTGGTGTGTTCGTGTCTTGCTTCTGCTTGAAAAAGTGGGAGGTGCAGTAACTACAGCGTCGGAGTGGTCCTTTCACCCATCTAGTGTGAGTGAAGATACCACTGGACGCTGTATAAATCATCTCATTAAGTAGATGCAGAAAAAGCAGTAACTAACCGCATGGTGCCTGTGGGATTTTTGGCGGAACTTTGGTAAAGTAATTTTTAGAATGAAAAGAATAGAATATAATTTGGCACATAAAATTACAATAAGACAAACTTAACACTTAAATGTAATGTATATGTATATACATTACATTTAAGTGTTAAGTTATATATATATATATATACATATACATTACATTTTATTGCTAATATGGATTTCCGCAAAGTAACGCCTAATTCCATAAAACTCCTTTTTAGCCATTGCTTTGCATTCTGTCAATATTTCTTTATTATCTATAATATAAAAATGAATTCCTGAATGTGTTGGTCAGCGCAAATCTCGAGAGCAGCTGAACCGATTTCGCTAATTCGTTTTTTAGAATATCCTTGAAGTACGAGGATGGTTCTTACGGAGAAAAAAAAACAGAATCGACTGTTAGCCGGTACGGAATTCGCTGGGTCAGCTAGTCCATAATATAAAAATAAACCGCTGAATGTCTTGGTAAGCGCAAATCACGAGAGCAGCTGAACCGATATCGCTAATTCTTGTTTTAGAATATTCCTTGAAGTACGATGATGGTTCTTATGGAGAGAAAAAAAAAATTAAAGAATAGACTGGTACAAAGTTTGCTGGGTCAGTTAGTTACTAATATAATAGTTCCTGATATTCTCCTTCTTATTTTATTCGCAGTGGATCGCTCAGCTACCATCAGCTCCACCTTCTACATTCTTCAAATCCTGGTCCTAGTTCTGCAATTGTTGTCGGCTACCATAGCAGCTGTTTTGGCTGTTATCAATGGGCCCATGAATCCCATTGAGACCGTATTTGGGTTGCCAGGTAAGATTTTTATAAGGAATTTTATAATATCTTTTGCTTATGCCAGGTAAGACTTTTATAAGGTCACGTATCGACTTTTATAAGGTGGTCATAGGTTGTGACCAGGGTTTAAAGGAAAGTTATTGCTGGTGTAGAGAAGAAATACGTTTAATATCAGTTTTGTCAGACACGTTTACAGTAAGTAGAAATAAGAGATAAATTTATGTTAAGCACACTTTGTGCCAAAAGGGCTACTATTACATAAAGGATAATTTAGATCACAATGAGGTCTGGAATTAGGTAAAGCCAGTATAATGTATGAGTTCTATGTTTTATAATAATTAGGTATACTACTTAATTAAGGACTTTGAAAAGACTAAGTTTGGAGTTTTTTTTGTCCATTTTTTCTCCAAAATAATCTAAATTTTGAAATAGACGGCTAGTTTGAATTCTAACGTTTATTAAGCCGTAGTTTCTGCGCTACTTTGAAAAGAACCTTTTCATTTCATTTTGAGTTATAAAATCAACGCAACATGCGTGTTCCCTTGGGATGGTTATATTTTCTTTCCCCACAATCTGGGGACATGCAAGGGTTGATATCGATCGGAAAAGATATTTTATCGAGTGTCGATTTGCTTACAGCGAAACAATATTCCCCAGAATTAATTATAGATATAAAAGTAGTCAATGAAGGTCTATGGAATTCAAACTCTTCTTAACCAGTTGCTCCCCACTCCTCATTAATAACTACCTCTATTATAAAAACCTATTTAGAGGCTAAAAATTCCACCCATGCCGGGATTCAAACCCGCGACCTCTGGCTATCCGTGCCAGAGGTCGCGGGTTCGAATCTCGGCATGGGTGGAAGTTTTAGCCTCTAAATAGGTTTTTAAAATTGTCCTTAGCACGGGTTAGTGCGTTAAAATAAAAATAGTATAAAAATACTCCTATTATTTTTATAACTATTGTGTGTGTGTGTGGTATAAAGTAGAAGGTGGTTCGGGGTGCTAACTTAACTTAAAAATAAAAATCATAACTTGTTTTATAATAAGTTTTATCTAAAAGTGAACATGACAAATCTTAAAAACTGTGACAACTAAAAAAACCCCAGGTCTTGGATGTTTACATGTTTGTGATGTCGTTGTTTCTGGTTCCACGACGCAGGGTATCCTAGTGGGGCCAGAGGCCTGTATGTAAATGTTATGTTGTGTTAACTATTTTTATAACTTACAGTTTAGAACATAGGATCAACAATCTAGGACTATACTCGATTTCCGCCTAAAACGACCGTTTTTAGCGCAAATCGATTAAAATCATTGGATTATTAGTACTACATTCTAGGCTGTGTTTTATAAATATTTATCACAGATATTAAGATTTTTGATGTTTACTTTTTAAAAAAAAGGACGCATTATAAAACAAGTTATGATTTTTATTCCATTGGTGGCGCAAGTTAGCGCCCTTAAGCGCCTTAAAATAACAGATATTTTTTTATTTATTCAACAAAAATCCACAGCAATACAGTTAAAATAAACAATAGTTACTCAAGGGGGCTTCTACACGGGCCATATTTTTACTGCAATACGTGGCCGACAACTATTGGTGTCTTTCTCCAACATGTGAGTAGGAGAGGGACACCAATAGTTGCCGGCCACATATTGCAGTGAAAATATGGCCCGTTTAGTTAGAAGCCCCTTTATAATTTGTACATGCAGCCAATGATGGATTTTGCTACTTTGAATATTTTTTTCAGGTTGTCTTTGGGCAAACGTAGTGACAGCTGTTCTTGGCCTCGTTGCGATGCTGATGTTTGGCGTATACTACGCATCATCCGGTTTGAAGGATCACCTGGCGTTCTCCTACATCGCTAACGGAGTGTTCCTGCCTGATCCGGGACTGGGATACTCGTACTGGTGAGTGTCGTTTACTCCACTACAAAGACTAAGCAGGATAATGTTTTTCTGGCGTACGTTTTATATTCTTTTTAATGCACTAACCCGTGCTAAGAGCAATTTTATGCAATGTATTGTTAAGAGGTTCGAAATTTCACTGATGCCGGTGAGTCGCCCATTAGCTCAGTTGGGAGAGCGCGGGCACGGTTAGCCAGAGGTCGCGGGTTCGAGTCCCGGCATGGGTGCCTCTAAATAGGTTTTTAAAATACAATCTCTTATATTAAATTACACATAGAGACGCACTAAACTCAAGAACTATTATTAAATCCAAACACTTTTCCTTTCAATTCCAGATTAAAACCTTTTCACTGAATAAACCCAATTTTCTTCTTCTTCTATCTCTCTCCTCTCATATCATATCTTCTCCCTCGCCACTCACACGCCGCCACCCTTCGCTTCCCCTTCTGCAATTGCCATGATCAACTATCATCTTTTAGATTTGCCAACACTTAGTTTTTTCACTAGCATCATACTAAGTCTACAAATCACACTTACAATTTCATTCCAATAGTATGACAGTTACAATTTTAGCCCAGGAACTTTATCATTTCAGCTAAATATTTTTTTTGAAGCGCTCGTGGCCTAGTCGAACCGACTGAATGGAATCACTTGAGCTAAGCAACAACGGGCGCGGTCAGGTGCAGGATGGATGACCGTCCCATGACTACCACCAGTGGCATTTTTTCGAGCGCTTCCGTGCTTCGGAAGGCACGGTGCCGGTTGTCATGTAATGGCAGTCGTTGAGCCATGTCAGAGGCCTTAAAGGGCGGCTTGATAACTTCTGACAGAAAGGCCCGCCACTGTCTTACAATCCTCCACCAACCCGGATTTGGCCCCGTGGTGGAGTATGGCCTAACCTTCCTGCGATGCAGGAAGAGACCCGTGCCCCAGCAGTGGTTACATTTTTATGGGTTGATATCGGTTTTTTTTATTATTCAGTGTACAGCTCGTATATGTAGTATATATGGTTTATGCAGTGTTATGTTTGTTTTTAGGGTTTGGTGGTGCTATTAAGAAAAAAAATCATATGATGTATGTTCTCTTTTTCAGGCTTTTGATAGCCGCCATCGTCTTCTCCTCATGCAGCGTGGGCCTCATAGAGCTAAGAAAGTTCATGCTGGAAAGAGACCCGCCGCCGCCCACCATAAAGGTTGAGAACCACTCCGATGGGACCATCTTCTTGTATTAGTTCATGAGTTAGGAAAACACCGTGAGGAAATCCGCGTCTTAACACTACTGTGTGATTGTGAAATAGTTGGCGATATTTTGAGGTAGTATTTATCAATTATTTATAACTACTTTTAATGCACTTCAATTTAAAAAAAAAACGTATAATGGGTCGGACTTAATGCCGTACGCATTTCTTAATCACTCGCGATGCTCATGTATAGTTATGTATTAAAATTTAACGAGTCTAATCGCGATTATTTATTTGTTAATACGAAATTCCCTTAATTCCCAACGTTTCAACAGCGTTGCAGTTCCGTACTCGCCACGTATCACCCGTGACCACGGTAACAGCAACGCTGCCAAAATATCGGGAATTAAGGTAATTACGTTTTATCTAATTATCGCGATTAGACCCGATTATTATATGAATAAATATTTTGAGGTAATGTTTTTTTAAACTATGATGAATCGGTATTTTTAATAATTAATTATTTAACCGAAATCAATGCACTATAAAAGTTAAGAAGTGACCCTTAAAGGTGGAAAGAGACCCGTGCCCCAGCAGTGGGGACATACAATGGGTTGATATCATCAACGGGATTGATTGAAAACTATCAAAGTTGTAGGAAGTTCCGTTATGTCAAAAAATGTTTTCTTATGATATTTATTATAATTGTATAAGAGACTATCGTCCTATGTACGAATGTATTTGAAAGAACGATTGAGTTGACCAGAAGATGCTTGAACAATTTTTTTTTCCATTTGCATGTTTTGTTTTGTTTATCTTAAATTGGGAACGGAATTCAGATGAAAAAAAATCACGTAGGTTCCGTTATTTTTAAAAACCTGCGCCATAGACTTCTGAATCTTGGTTAAAAAGTGCCCTTAAAGGCCTGCGCAGACGAGGGACTTTTGTCCGCGCGGGACCAAAGTCTATGAATCCTGAAAAACGTCCTCCCAGTACTTGTCGCGGACTCAACGCCTACGGTGTGCGTTCATTTTGTTTCGTACGCTCTGGAAGCAAACATTCTGAGATAACATTGTATTGTAATTTACATGAAGTTGAAAAAGAAAAAGCGTTCCGAACTTTTGTCCACTCCGGTCTCTTGATGTCCTCACTAACTTCAGGGACATAGTGCGGGGCACTTTTAGTCCTCCGTGTGCGTTACTCGTTACAATTTATACGAGATCTATATCGACGGATAAAAAATTACCCGGGGGATAGTCCCTCGCCTGCGCAGGCCTTAAAAGCCGAATGAATTCTTCCCTTTCGGCACTTCAGAGTCTACACTCTGAAGTAGTATTTTCGGTATTTAATGTTTAATGTTAACTTAATTAATGACTGCGATTAACTTCGTAAAATGTACAACTGGGTACGGTTACGCCAAATGTAAGAAAACCTAGAATTTAAAAACCTATTTAGAGGCTAAAAATTTCACCCATGCCGGGATTCGAACCCGCAACCTCTGGCTATCCGTGCCAGCGCTCTACCAATTGAGCCAATGGGCGACTCACGGCATCAGTGAAATTTCGAACCTCTTTACACTATTCTCTGTATTACGTACATCCCGGCATGGGTGAAATTTTTAGTCTCTAAATAGGTTTTTAAATTTGTACCTTAGCACGGGTTAGTGCATTAAAAATAAAAATAGTAAAACCTAGAATGTTTTTGTTTGTATAAATGAATTAAGTACTTCAATTAACTTAAATAAAACATTTAAGTAGCATATAAACTTTATTGTATAGAGCGTTTTCCTAGTGTACAATTTTTTTATACGCTTTTTGTTAGTCAAACATCTTTAAATAGTGTTTTAACGATTTCTATAATAGCCTGCTTATATTTAAGATTTACCTACATCTAGGCAAAAGCTGAATGTAATTAAACTATGTATTTATATACATATTTCAGTATCATATTTTCTTTAATCTTATGCTTTAACTAGAAGTATAAGTAGGTAACAACTATGTAAATTTCACAGTCTATTAGTTAAGTTAAGTAAAAAATTAAATTTTAATCTTATACTATTTTTATTTTTAATGCACTAACCCGTGCTAAGGACAAATTTAAAAACCTATTTAGAGGCTAAAAATTTCACCCATGCCGGGATTTGAACCCGCAACCTCTGGCTATCCGTACCAGCGCTCTACCAATTGAGCCAATGGGCGACTCACGGCATCAGTGAAATTTCGAACCTCTTTACATTATTCTCTGTATTACGTACAGGCAGCGACATCTGGCTTAAGCAAATTGCATCAGTTACAGCCCCGACTACCTACTTTGCAGTTAGGTTTTACATCGGAACGATATCACTGTACCCACATGATTAAACTATTTTTATTTTTAATGCACTAAACCGTGCTAAGGACAAATTTAAAAACCTATTTAGAGGCTAAAAATTTCACCCATGCCGGGATTCGAACCCGCAACCTCTGGCTATCCGTGCCAGCGCTCTACCAATTGAGCCAATGGGCGACTCACGGCATCATTGAAATTTCGAACCTCTTTACACTATTCTCTGTGTTACGTACAGGCAGCGACATCTGGCTTAAGCAAATTGCATTACTTACAGCCCCGACTACCTACTTTGCAGTTAGGTTTAACATCAGCTGACTCCATACTAAATTTGATTAAAATCGCTCCAGCAGTTCAGACGTGAAGAAGTAACAAACATACACACTCACAAACTTTTGCCTTTATAATATTAGTGTGAAGCGCGATGGCTGTAAGTAATCGTTTTAACGAGCGAAGAGTTAGGTCAAATTTATGAAAAGTATCGTTATCATAATAAACCCTTGTTGTCCCCACTGCTGGGGCACGGGTCTCTTCCTGCGTCGCAGGAAGGTTAGGCCATACTCCACCACGGGGGCCAAGTCCGGGTTGGTGGAGGATTGTAAGACAGTGGCTGGCCTTACTGTCAGAAGTTATCAAGCCGCCCATAAGGCCTCTGACATAGCTTAACGACTTCCATTACATGTCAGCCGGCACCTACGGCTTAACGTGCCTTGTAAAGCACGGAAGAGCTTGGAAAAATGCCGCTAGCGCTAGTCACGGGACGGTCACCCATCCTGCACCTGACTGCGCCTGTTGTTGCTAAACTCAAGTGATTGATTTCAATCACTGGATTCGGCCAGGCCACGAACGCTTCTAAATAAACTTATCAAAAAGATATTATAGCCTCATGAACACTTTTTATGAAAAGTGTTATAGTTTTAATTTCTTTTTTATGCTGATATTCTCAGTTGTTATCACTATTGAACCTGGATTTATGTGCTCTAAATGTATTAGAAAAATCTTTTTTGATCCGGCATGTCGTTTGTACCAAAACCAAAGTACATCTGCATGGGAATAGCCCGTTTGAGGAGCCGCCTTAAGTTGATCAACTTTATTTTCTCTAACCAACTCCACCACGTGAAGAAACTTGGAGGGAAAATGTTTAACTTATGAACTTTCATTCAAAGTGGCTCCGAGGCGGTTTATTAAGTCGAAGTGCCTTAAGTATTAAAAAAAGAAGTTAAAGTCGGTTTAGCAGTTTTAATTAGAATTAAAACGAAGGGGAATTCAATCTGGAGTTCTGTCTTCAGTCTTATAATGGGTAAGAAAATGTTTTTGTATTTGAATTTTTGTGCACAACTAAGCGCTCGTGGCTTAGTCGAACCTAGTGACTGAAATCAATCACTTGAGGTAAGCAAGAGCAGGCGCGGTCAGGTGCTGGATGGGTAACCGTTCCGTGGCTACCGCTAGTGGCATTTTTCCGAGCGCTTCCGTGCTTCGCAAGGCATGCTAAGCCGTTGGTGCCGGCTGTCATGTAATGGCGATAAGCCATGTCAGTGGCCATATGGGCGGCTTGATAACTTCTGACAGTAAGGCTCAAAACTGTCTTGCAATCCTCCGCCAACCCAGACTTGGTCCCCGTGATAGAGTGTGGCCTAACCTTCCGGCGATACAGGAAGAGACCGGTGCCCCAGAAGTGGGTACATATTAGGGTTGATATTCATTAATTCAACGGAATTTCTGGAAAACATAATAAATCATCTTGTTAAGTGTCTGCTATTAAGAGCAGCTTTGAAATACGATCGCGAAAAAGAGTGTTGGTTCCGTACATTAATGTAATAGTACATTACACAACTAGGGTGGTAATACAAAGAAAGGCCGAGATCGCAGAAGTTTGCGGCCCGAGCTGCAAGCGAGGGACGTAAATATGCGATCGAGAGCTATCTTTATTACCTACCTCCCGTGTTGTGTACATCTTTTTATGTCTACACTTGGCCAGAAAGCGGCTTTTTCCGTACGCGCAGCGTGCGAAAAAAGCCGCTTTATTGCCAGATGTGGCATAAAAAAACTTACACTAACATACACATAAGTAGGTTATACTAGGATTAAGGAAACCCATAAAGTTCACCTACCCACCTAGAAACAAAAATCGTATCTTCTTTTTCAGATAATTTTTGTCAGATCAATTTCTCACTCATGTCAAATAGTGAGTTTAGGACCCGGCAAGTGACGCCCCACGTTACCAGGCACGTTAAGCAGTTGGTGCCGGCTGCCGTCTATAGATGGCGGTCGTAAAGTCAAGCCAGAGGCCTTAGGGCGGCTTGAAAACTTCTGACAGTAAGACCAGCCACTAGTCTTACAAGACTCCACCAGTCCGGATTTGGCCCCCTTGGTGGAGTATGGCCGTACCTTCCTGCGATGCAGGAAGAGACCCGTGCCCCAGCAGTGGGGACATACAAGGGTTGATATCGATTTTTTAGACAGAATAGGCTCCAATGGCTTTCAAGCATTTAACTAAAGTTCCATCTGAATTTTCGGGTAGAAAACCGGAACGGTCTCTTCTCTGAAGTATAGGCCATACTCAACAATATGGCCTACCTTCCTCATAGAAGAGACCCGTGCCCTTCGGTGCGGACGTAATGAGTTGATGATGATGATCAAGGGACGTCCCAGGCCGACTACTTTGACCAAATAGGGGATGTATTAGCTAAAGCACCCGAAACCGAAGTGCGTGCATGCAACGACTTATGAACGTTGATGAAGCGAAGGTGATCTGTCAGGATCGTGGCAAGTGGCAGTCCCTGGTCCCTGCCTACCCCTCTGGGGTATAGGCGTGAGGTTATCGTATGTTTTTTTAGACCCTTCGCCGCGAACTTAAGGCGTTTCGGGGCGCTAACTAGCGTTGGAAAAATGGAAAAAAATCATGACTTGTTTTATAATACGTTTTAACGTGAAAATATGATCTATATCACTGCTGTGGTTGAATAAAAATTTCACTTTTTGTACCGGAAGCAGCTATTGATGTTTCTGAATATTTATTATAGAATCACTTGCATAGAATAAAATACAGAGCACAATCTTACACATAAAAGCATAAAAATATACATCCACAAACGTTTCGTCCAAAGTAATAAAATATAAAAAATATACTTACATAAGCACAAAAATATGTCAGAAAAAATAATGATATAATATGCACGCAAAAAAACAAACTAAAATTAATGTCGAGCAAACCGCCCCGAGACATACCCGAGCCCAAGGTTCCCATAACGCTTGCAGCGTTACCCCGCTGCACAGCGAGGGAGATCCTCTGCATCAAGTATGCCTCGGAGCGACAATCCATGCCACGGTTCCTCAGGCGACGCCCTTATTCCTTTATGAAGGCCGGACTGCCCAAACCCCCGTAGTCTCAATGGCGAAAGGCACAAAAAAGTTACTGCACATATATCATATATCTATATTTCAGACATTTGTGTCTAGCAGCCGCCTCCGCAGCAGCCCCAGGAGAAATGGCTGTTGAGCCTACATGAGACGGTGCAAATGTACAGACACATGTGGCATCCCACAGCAGGGACCGATCACTTTCCCACGGAATCATAGTGAGACTGTCCGGACGTTTCCCATGACTGCGACACAACCCTGGTGGTTCGAGAATCGCAGGAATCTCAGCCGCAATAAGAGCCCTCCGCAGAAGACCATGGCGTCCCAGCGAATTCACTTGTGCACCACAAATACAGCGATGCGGTTGACATATCCCACAGCCCAAACGAAGCGCCACGGCCACGCGCAAAGAGTTGTTGTCCAAAAGAATTCCCAGCTGCGGTGATGGTAACGTGTGGAGCCACAGCCCAGAGTCCGGCTGCGAAACTGCCTTTAAACGTGCCAGCTCGTCACCTGAACTCTGTTTTTACGTTTTTATCTAAAAATTAACATTAGAAATCATAAAAACTGTGGAAACTTTTTTAGAAGACTTACCCCCGGTTTCTTGTACACTGACGAGCCGTTAATCTTACAAAATCGTTAATCATACAAAAAAAAAACATTTGACAGCTTTAAAAACCTATTTAGAGGCCAAAAATTCCACCCATGCCGGGATTCGAACCGTCAGGAACCTATGAACAATAGATTAGAACTTTAATCGATTTCCACTAAAACGGCCGTTTTTGGCGGAAAGAGATTAAAGTTCTTGGTTGTTGATTCTAGATTTTAGGTTCTAAAAATAGTTGTCAAGATTTCTCATGTTCACTTTTAGATACAGACGTACCTATTTATAACACAAGTAATGATTTTTTTGTTTTTTGGCTTAAGCACCTTAAGACAAAAAACCTAAGATTAGATAGCTTTAAATTAAAAACTCTTTGTTGTTTTGAAGAAATTGACCACTTTAAAGCGTCAAGATGAGGCTCTCGAATTAATTACTTTTCTCAAGTTGTTGGTGAGAGCTCGATCAAGGTTTTACTTTTTCATTTTCAGAATTCCGTACCCCCGTTTACCGTTGGAGTAAACGTGTTCTTGAGTGGAGACCGCGTCGTGGCAAACGTAGTGTAGGACGCCCTCCGACCAGGTGGGATGACGATCTGCGAAAAACTGCCATGCAGTTGCTGGATGCGGCAAGCTGAAGATAGGGCGCTACGGCGCTCATTAGGGGAGAGCAATGTCCAGCAGTGGACTAATATAGCCTGAAGAAGAAGAAGTTCCGTACCTCAAAAGGAAATACGGAACCGTTATACACTTTGTTGTCCGTCCGTCTGAGGTGTTTAAATAACTCAGCGCTTGAAATTGCGAATCGGCGGCGGTAGGCACGCGTAGTAATTAAACCCATACTCGAGAGAAGTAATTAATAAGCCCATACTTTGAGAAAGGGCCGGTGCCCTGTAGTGGGACGTATGTACATACATACATACATAACCTCACGCCTGTATCTCAGAGGGGTAGGCAGAGACCAGGGACTGCCACTTGCCACGATCCTGACAAATCACCTTGGCTTCATCAACGTTCATAAGTCGTTGCATGCACGCACGCCGGTTCCGGGTACTTTTTATCTTCCCCTTTGCTAATACATCCACTATTTGGTCGATGTATGTCCGCCTGGCACGTCTCTTACCAGCCTTTCCACTCGCATTCGCAATATATATATTCGTCAATCTTTCTTCCTTCATCCTCTCCACATGTCCAAACCAACGCAACATTCCTTCCTTTCTCAATTCTAGTCACTACATCCTCTTTCAGTTCACAAAGTTCTTTAAATAGACTATTGCGTGTCCTGTCATTCGAAAACAGTAAGGACGTATTTTTAAAAACCTATTTAGAGGCATAAAAATCCACCCATGCCGGGATTCGAACACGCGACCTCTGGCTATCCGTGCCAGCGCTCTTTCCAACTGAGCTAATGGGCGACTCACCGGCATCAATTAAATTTCGAACCTCCTTACAATATTCTCTGTATTACGTACGGGCAGCGACATCTGGCTGAAGTAATTTGCATCACTTGCAGCCCCGAGTACCTACTTTGCAGTTAGGTTTTTACATCGGAATGATATCGCATGATTATTTTCTTTTTAATGCACTAAACCGTGCTAAGGAAAACTTTTAAAAACCTATTTAGAGGCTAAAAAATCCACCCATGCCGAGATTCGAATCCGCGACCTCTGGCTATCCGTGCCAGCACTCATTCCAACTGAGTAAATAGATAATTTATCTATTTATCTATCTGAGCTAATGGGCGACTCACCGGCATCAGTGACGAACCTCTTTACGGTATTCTCTGTATTACGGGAATAAGTATTGTAAAGAGGTTCGACAGGCAGCGACATAATACTAATATTGTCCTTAGCACGAATATAGTGCATTAAAAAGAATAGAGTAAGGACGTATGTAGGCCACATAAAAAAACCAAACTTAGAAGTTTGATTCTTTCACAAGTACAACGCATTTGCGGAATGCAGAAGCCTTATAGGATTCGCTGCAGGGCACGGGCCTTCTCTCAAAGAGAGAGAAATGAAATTAAATGAAAAGGTTTATTCAAAGTAGCGCTGAAACAGCTGTAAAATTCAAACTAGGTGTCCATTTCTAAATCTAGATCATTTTAGACAAAAAGCCGACAAAAAAACTCCAAACTTAGTCTTTTAAAAGTCTTTAATTAACAGAGTTTTTTTAATATTACTAATCAATTCTGATTTGATTTGAACCTATTCAAGAACATAAGTCTAAGTTTTATGACAGAGTTTACATAATTATTTTAATTTCATCAGACATTATTGTCATCTAAATAATCCTTTATGTTATAGTAGCGCTCGTGGCCTAGGCGAGCCGAGTGATTGGAATCAATCACTTGAGTTAGGCAACAACAGGCGCGGTCAGATACAGGATGGGTGACCGTCCCGTGATTACCGCTAGTGGCTTTTTCCGCGTGCTTCCGTGCTTCGCAAGGCACGTTAAGCCGTTGGTGCCGCCTGTCATGTCTCTCTGCTCGGCAAAAAAAGTGTCGTAACACAAAAATGTTGAATTCGAGATAATGCGACTTTTATGATTTTTTATTATTTTATACACTGATGGTGAAGCGGTGGTAGCTCAGTGGGTAGAACCATGTACTGGCAAGCGAGAGCCCCAGGTTCGATCCCGAGTGCGGGCATGTACCAATGACTTTGTTTAATTTCAAAGTTACGTACATTTGCGAATTTGTAGTCGCAATACCACACGCTAACGGTGAAGGAAAACATCGTGAGGAAACCCGCGGCTTGGTTGGCTCCGCACGTATTGACTAGTCTTTCCTGTGGGCTAGGCCGACTAAGCTGTCAGGATGGTATAGGTGCTGGGCAAGCCTACACCATCTATAAAACCATGTCCCAGGCACTACAGCGTCGGGGTGGTCCCTTCACCCGTGAAGATACTACTGGACGCTGTATAAATCATCTCTTTAAGTAGATGCAAAAAGGCCAATATTATTATTATTACACTGATATCATATTAAATTTGGGAGTTACATTGCTGAAAATTTATTTGCAAATAGTATATCTATATCCATTTCACATAGTTGGTATTTATTTGAAAAATTATGTATTTTTTTTAAGTAACTTTCAAGGTATGTTTAATTTGGCATATGTTATGTTATGACTCTTTTTTTGGAGAGTTTGAAAATATTTTAGAAAATAATACTCTTTTTTATAGTATAAAAAACAAATCTGTATTAAAAAATATTACTGCTTTCTTTTTCTAATACAAAGTTTCTAGTGTAGTAAATTTCTTAACAATATAATGTTATGGCGTTAAGCACACCATAATAATGACGATTTTACAGTCGGTCAAATGAAATATTGGCTATCCAATGGTACAAATATGTCAAAACGTTATTATTATGTATTGTGACGCTTTTCTTGCCGGGCAGCGAATGTGATGGCAGTCGTTAAGCCATGTCAGAGGCCTTATGGCGGCTTGATAACTTCTGACAGTAAAGCCCGCCACTGTCTTTCAATCCTTCACCAACCCGAACTTGGCCCCCGTGGTGGTGTATGGCCTAACCTTCCTGCGATGCAAGAAGAGATCCGTGCCCCAGCAGTAGGGACATACTAGGGTTGATAACGAACGTTATAGTAGCCCCTCTGGCACAAAGTGTACTTTAACACATTTTTGTATTTGTCCTGTCTCAGCTAAGCCATTTTTAAAGAAATAAAAATAAACCAAAGATTTTTTAAACTTCTAATCAGTCAACAGCGGGACGTTTTAATCTCTTAGCTTGTAAGAGAAATTCACTTTGTCTCACCCTTAAAAGGAACATTATTTAAGGGTTGCTACGCACTGTATTTAAAAATATTTATAGAATTAATTAATTAATTAATCAATCAATCAATTAATTAATTAATTAATTAATTAATTTTTTCTTATGTAATGTCTTGTTAAATGTTTCGTGTGCTATAAAGTATAATTAATTAATTTAAAAAGGAACAAGATTTAAGGGTTGCTACGCACTGTATTTAAAAATATTTATAGAATTAATTAATTAATTAATTAATTAATTAATTAATTAATGCGTAGCGTCATCAGCGCGTAGCAACCCTTAAATCTTGTTCCTTTTTAAATTAATTAATTATACTTTATTGCACACGAAACATTTAACAAGACATTACATAAGAAATAACATGCACAAAGGCGAGCTTATCTCTGAAAGACATTTGACAATGTGCCTACATTTAAAAAAGTTTTTAATTTGGTTTTATATATGTGAAATTATAGCACTCGACCATCATCGGGGGGTAATGCCCATAATCCCGACGCTGGGCATGCGGGTTGGGATCGCAGTTTGATGGAATTGTACTGCAGGGGGCGCTGCTGCCCACCCCTCAGTTTGTGTCCCTTAGGGTCACCGCACACGGGCCACCGGCCACAACCACAAAACGCCGCCACTGGCATATTTCCTGTAATTTTCATACATTTTATATGGACTGGCCGCACACGGTTGGCGCCGGTGGCGGCCACATGCTACAAATCGTCGCAGCTTGCTTCTTGTGGCTCGCACCGGCCACTAAACGCCGACCCAAAAAGCCGCCACACGCCACTGGCGCGATTCCGCGCCCCTCTCTCCCTTTCCTCATTTAACCTGTGTAAAGTGTAAACTTAAAAAAAATGTTTAAAAAACTTTTTAGGATGGTTTAGAAGATTATCGACATGTTCGTTGCATTTGTGTACATTCGTTAAAATTGGATGTATCCAATAACTACAGTTTCGTCTTCTACGACGACGTCTTTTTCCGACGAATTGAGTCCATTATGATACTGCACGCAATAGCCTTCCTTGGGTAACTCAAGAGCCAGATATGAGTGGACACACAACTCCCTCACCGTCAAGTGTGTCCCATTCATATCCCAGAGATGTTAACTATATCTGGCTCCCTCACACATACTCTCAACTCAGTACGGTAGTCATCTCCTGCTACTTTATCCAGCTCACACACAATGCGCGAGAGCGAGATCAACATCGTCTGACATCGGTTACATTCGGCCTGATTTCTCGTCTTAACCAACGAGCGATGAGAGAAAGTTCACCAAAAGAAACGTGTCTGGATAAAGTAGGGAATAAATAGGTAGACTAGACTGACTCACCACTTGTGTCTCGTTTCCACACGCACTTAGTAGATTGGACGTCGTGTGAGCTAGGACACAAGTGGTGAGCGAGATATGATAGATATATAGTGTGTCTCGGTGAGCAAAGATATGAGATATAACAACTCCCTCTAAGGACACACTTTGCCCAAGTCTAGCACGCAAGGGTTAAAAAAAGTAGCAGCCACCGACCGCAAGTGTCGACCACCGGCCACAAGTGGCTGTCGCGCGCTTCAGCTACCTTTGTAGCCGCTTCTAGCTTCTCGTGGCGGCGTTTGTGGCTGTCGCGTGTGGCCCGTGTGCGGCGACACTTAGTCGCCTTTTATGACACCCGCAACGATGGCACAACCTTGCGCTATGGCGCTCATTAGGGGAGGGCTATGTCCAGGAGTGGACTGATATAGCCTGAAGAAGAACAAGATAGCACTCGACAACCGTGAAGGAAAACTTCGTGAGGAAACCGAAGGGTCTAATATGTTCAAAAACATCTGCGCTGTAATGAGGGATTTTTCTGACAGCTATTAAAAAAAAAAATTGTTCTAAAAGCTACGATGAGATGGCGCTGAATCGCAAGGGTTTACCTTTTTTTGTTTGTTATTGCTTGCCACAGGTAAAAACTTTATTGCTGTTTTGCGATTTTCATCGACTAGAAGGAATCTTATCTGTGATCAACTGATCAACGTCAACTGATCAACCATGATTTTAACACGAAAATCAAATAACAATAGTGCAAGAGCAAAAAAAAAAAAGAAGGAGGAAATTCCACGTGATCTGTGGACTGTGGACCACAGAATAAACTGGAAAGTGGCTTATCCTATTAAAAAAACAAAAACCCTTACTTGAAAACGCCATCTACTGACAAATTAGGAACTACTTTTCTTAGCTGTCAGAAAAATCCCTCATTGCCAATTCTTGATGGGCACGAGTGTTAATTAAGGCGATTCTCTCTCTTTCTGAGAGGAGCTCTGTGCCCTACAGTGGGGCATATTGACAGGCCTTCACTTCATAAAAAAAATAGTTTTGTCAGTGTCAAAAACCCACTAAAATAAGCGTAGATAGAGTAGAACTATAGATCAAGGCACAGTGTAACCGTTTTCACGTCGGTGAATATTATTTGTTTGTGTGCGTGAATGTTGCCACAGTAAAAGTGAATTGCCATAATGAGGGATAAAATATTTCAGTCCTTCATACGCCATGAATAAAAATGCAGATTTAGTTTTGAATTTTATTGATCATACATGTCTGACAATAGTGACAATTGTTTGCAGAACGTAGCAAACGTTTTATAAACAATTGACATTTTGTATAATTAAAAATACGTTTTATTTTACACGTTTAAATTTTACAAGTTAAGGCGCTTAGGGACGCTATCTAGGACCACCAATGGAATACAATCATAAACTGTTTTATTAATAAGTTTTTTTCATATAAAAATTCACCATATAAAAAATCTTTCGAAGGATACCTCAGACCACCAAAATGTACATTTTGTCGAAATGTAGAGAGCATATTCGAGCATTGGATGTAGGTGACCAGTTCTCTCTTCTAAATGCTAGCACCCATTTTTCCAGAACAGAACTATTTTGAAGAAATCTGGAAAAGAAACATTGCTAATATTAATAAATATTGTAATACATCTAAATATAATAAGTAATAACTTTAGTATTATTACTCGCGATACTCATACATAGCTGTTGTATATTGAACGGGTCGATTATTTATTAGGGAAATAAGGTAATTACGTGTTACCTAATAAACGATCGCGGCTAGACGGTATTGTACGAGATTCATTGATACAAATTCAAATTTGAATTCTATACTGAATTCAAGGGCACATTGCTTGCGGCAGAATGCACAAAAACACCGAAAAGGTTCTTGCGATAAATTCGAGTTGACACATTTTCTGCTGAGTGGAATGAATACTGAAAAATTATAATATGGGCAACAAGTCACATAGGACGGCGATGCAGCTATCTAACAAAGCATCAGGATATTATATTTGATAATTCAGTGCTGTAGCCGTAATGTTTCTGTCTCTATTGTTTTTATTATAGATTTCGATATCAACCCTTGTATGTCCATAACTCTGGAGCACGGGTCCTGCATCGCAGAAAGGTTAGGCCATACTCCACCGCAGGGGCCAAGCCCGGGTTATAGTTTTAGGTACATTTGATTTTTAATAACGATACATTAAGTATTAAAGATTCATAATATATTTTGATTACGTTTGTAACTTAATATCTGTACAAGGACAAGCCGTCGAAGTCTGGGACTTCGAGTTAAGTAATGATCACGCAGCGTTGCCAGATATACGATTTAAATCGTATTCATACGATGTTTTACATTTATGTTGCATATACTCGTACGATCAAGGGGCAGAAATCGTACGTAAACATACGACTTTTTTTAGATTTTATTCAACCAAAGTACTAATACCAACATAGCACGTCACTATTTATTCTTTTACTTACTAAGTAGCAACCCTTAAGGTAAATCTAACTAATGTGCGACGTTACCGGTTACTCGTTTTTGTGACACAGATTATGAACGCTGCTTCAGTTCAGTCAATCTTATTAAAACAAAGATCCGAAATAGGCTGAGCAATGAAACTCTAAACAGCACACTTTTGGCAAAACAACATATTAAGCGCTATGGGTGTTGTGTGGATTTTTCTCAAACAAGAGCAATAATATTAACATTACAGTAAAACCCTTTACGGGGATAAATAAAAACCTAAAAATAGTGTGTTTATGTTTAATCGATTGTTTACTTTAAAGTAATAAAACAAAGGTTTTGAAAACGTTCTGTTTTTTTAGCAGCCTTCTTAGGGAATACTACTTTTTATTTTCCCATCGTACGGTCGCTTATAACGTCTGCCAACACGGTCAAGTAATGATCTGGATTTTCGACATAAACGGATGGCAACATTTTTTTACTCTTCGTTTTTTTAGGTTAGGAAAGAAAATTCTATTGAATTGCTTTTCTTACGGACTAGTTGCAAAGCTACTAGTTGAAACTTAACTAAAATACTCAACATAAGGCAACTTTGGGCTTAACAATAATTGAAACACAATAATTACTTACCTATCAAAGGAAACTTCCCCCAAAGCTCTTTCTTAACGATTTCTGCATACGAGTACACTACAATTCACCATACTTTCTCTATTTAGGTCACTTTTAATATATCATTTCACAAATACACGGTTGCTCTTCGAAACGGCTAGCGTAGCGTTAAATATGATAAAATTTTCAAAATCTTGTCGTTTGTTTGCCCCCAAAAACGTCAACTTGACACTGGGGGCAAACAAAAAAAGCAGTTACACTTTTGCTGTTTACTCTATCTCTTTCTCACCCATGGTCGCTACGAAGTTTGTTTCATTTAAAACTTGTATGTGTGCGCTGTGGCTTGCTCTATAGTTTTACTCCCTCTACGAAAATAAGACTAATCCGACAGTTAGTCGTGAAGTCAAAGACAAAAACAAAAACAAAGTTCCTCGGACCCTTTTTAATTATAATTTTAGAAAGTGACAGGATTAATTTTAGTTTAGTTTAGTTGGGCGTATCCCGAATCAACAAGAATATACAAAAATATTCTCAAAAACTACCATTTAAAAAACCTTGTTATTATTAAAGTTGCTCAATTTTTGGGCTAAGTTACCTACACGTCTTCTTTGAGGGCCCAGGAGTATCAATATCAAATTCGACAAGACGGTCTCCTCCTTCGTGAAGTCGATGCCCATTTGAATGCCAGGAGAGACATCAAACTTTTCTTCAATAGCATCATCGAGGTCGTCTCCACCTTCTTCTACATCCTCGATTGGTAGGACATTCATGCACTCACTCCCCTTCCACATTGTAGAGCAATTCATCCCAGCCTTCCTGCAGGAGCAAGAACTAGTACAACCTTTATTGCACTTGCAGGAGAGGCTTTTCAGAAGTAGTTGGGGGGGGGGGTTATTTTCACTTATAGTCCTTAACAAAGATAATTAAATATGCTATAACTTCAGTTCCCATCAATTTCCCCTGAGATACCTCAATAACCTGATATGTTGGTCGAAACTTAAACATTTCCAGTTTTCCAACATTTTGAGAAAAATAGTAACATTGGGAACCCTGTATCGTGTGACCTATTAGACCTACACAATTGAATAAATTAGAGCTCAAACTGTCAGGAATTTTGTACTCTTTAAAAAAGTCGTTTTTTTGGCACAAAACAAAAAAAAAAAAAAATGTGGTTTTTCAGCAACTACTCAGCGCGCCAAAATTTGAGACTGCTGCAAATCTGTATAAATACTATCTTGATAGACCCAAACCACATACCAAAAGTCCAAGTTTACCGCAATTATGTCTATTTCGAATGTAACATATGACTGGCCTACAAAACATTGAAAGACAATCAAAAACACTAAGAGAATAAGCCGCCCCGGGGATATATCTGACCCAAAGGTACCCATGTAAATTGTAAAATGTTGTATACACAACTACACGAAATTATGGAATCATCGTCTCGCACGACGGTCCACTCTTTAACTTCAAAAACCAAGTCGATGCTGGGCTTTACGACAGTTAAATTACACTCCAAGATTAAAACGGTAGATAGCAATTTTTGTAACGTCCCGGGCGCCGCAGAGTTGTAATCTCCTTATCCCTAATCCGGCAAATGTGACTCCATTACATCAGAGCCGCGGGCATCATTGTGGTGGTAATGAGGTTCTTTCTAAGCGGATTCCTCCGCTTGCGGCTGATGAGTATTATCCCATACTCAACTAAACTTAGGGGTATAAAAAAACTAACGCCCAACGCAAAAGCAATGCGTACGGGACACCAAATCGAGTAACCTACAGATACCTACAAAGGCTACAACTAACTTAGCCATATTGTGATATATATTTTGTTAAAATAAATATCACAATACACGTAGTGTGCGTGTAACTTTCATGCTTGTTTGAGAACTACTACTTAATTACGATAGATATTGACTTTTATATTCGACCTCTGTGGCGCAGCAGTAACGCATCTGCCTACCAAGCGGTCCCCGACCGCGAGGTCCCAGGTTCAATCCTCGGCTGGGGACGAAAAAAAACCCTCGCTTTTGGATGTTTACATGTTTGTGATGTCGCTGTTTCTGGTACCCACGACACAGGGTATCCTAGTGTGGGGCCGGTAGCAATGTATGTGCCAGTATGTAAATGTTATGTTATGTTATATGTAGATTTCAATCAGGATTACTATAAAATCCGAACATAAGAGTACGCCGACGACCTATTCTTAGACCTAACAGATGTTTACAAAAAAGTTCATAAAAATCTGTGCAGCCGTTTCGTAGGGGTTGGATAACAAACACATGACACGAAATTTTTATTTATTAGATTATCCCTATTCTGCAATGAATATTTTGTATTTTGTGAATCAGCGATTGGTATCAAGGTCTCGATTCGCAAGCGGAACCGTCCGTCTGGCGACGCATAGCGGTCCAACGCGTTCATAAAAATGAAGAACCTCGTCAGTTTTAATCCGGCTGTCTTTATGAATTAAACGTCTTTGCTTCTTTTGCACAGGCAATATTTTAAAAAGGCACTTTAAGGAAAATCGCCTTTTCCAAGAAAGGTATGTAATGAATTCCAGATGAATCTGGCTTGAATGCAACGAGTAATAAATGCTGCTGTCGCGATAGATGTTCGTCATGGCGGCTGTATACGCTCGCCCTAGAGCCCGAGCGTTTATAATTCGTTGTGGGTTTTACACAATCGGCTCTAGGGGCTCGTCCTGTGAAACTTGCAATGTAAGATAAATTCGCTGGCTCTCAGGCAAATGTGTAAAGCCACCACCGAGTGCGTAGCAAATGGCAAACCTTAAGTCGGAAACACATTAAAACTTGACCCGACGCGACGTGTCGACACCCGATGTACACCGTGCAATCACCGTGCGTATGGGGTCGCGTCGGATGTTCATAGTGCCGATGTACACCGTGCAATCACCGTGCGTATGGGGTCGCGTCGGATGTTCATAGTGCCGATGTACACCGTGCAATCACCGTGCGTATGGGGTCGCGTCGGATGTTCATACTGCCGATGTACACCGTGCAATCACCGTGCGTATGGGGTCGCGTAGGATGTTAATACTGCCGATGTACACCGTGCAATCACCGTGCGTATGGGGTCGCGTCGGATGTTCATACTGCCAATGTACACCGTGCAATCACCGTGCGTATGGGGTCGCGTCGGATGTTCATAGTGCCGATGTACACCGTGCAATCACCGTGCGTATGGGGTCGCGTCGGATGTTCATAGTGCCGATGTACACCGTGCAGTCACCGTGCGTATGGGGTAGCGTCGGATCTTCATACTGCCGATGTACACCGTGCAATCACCGTGCGTATGGGGTCGCGTCGGATGTTCATACTGCCGATGTACACCGTGCAATCACCGTGCGTATGGGGTCGCGTAGGATGTTAATACTGCCGATGTACACCGTGCAATCACCGTGCGTATGGGGTCGCGTCGGATGTTCATACTGCCAATGTACACCGTGCAATCACCGTGCGTATGGGGTCGCGTCGGATGTTCATAGTGCCGATGTACACCGTGCAATCACCGTGCGTATGGGGTCGCGTCGGATGTTCATAGTGCCGATGTACACCGTGCAATCACCGTGCGTATGGGGTCGCGTCGGATGTTCATAGTGCCGATGTACACCGTGCAATCACCATGCGTATGGGGTCGCGTCGGATGTTCATAGTGCCGATGTACACCGTGCAATCACCGTGCGTATGGGGTCGCGTCGGATGTTCATAGTGCCGATGTACACCGTGCAATCACCGTGCGTATGGGGTCGCGTCGGATGTTCATAGTGCCGATGTACACCGTGCAATCACCGTGCGTATGGGGTCGCGTCGGATGTTTATGATGTGATTCTAGTCTTAGAAAAATTAAATAGTACAATTTGTTGCGCTGAAGCTTAAGCGCTCGTGGCCTAGGGAAGCGCTCGTGGCCTAGGCGAACCGAGTGATTGGAATCAATCACTTGGTTAAGCAACAACAGGCGCGGTCAGGTACGGGATGGGTGAGCGTTCCGTGACTACCGCTAGTGGCATTTTTCCGAGCGCTTCCGTGCTTCGCAAGGCACGTTAAGCCGTTGGTGCCGGCTGTCATGTAATGGTAGTCGTTAAGCCATGTCGGAGGCCTTATGGGCGGCTTGATAACTTCTGACAGTAAGGCCCGCCACTGTCTTACAATCCTCCACCAACCCGGACTTGGCCCCCGTGGTGGAGTATGGCCTAACCTTCCTGCGATGCAGGAAGAGACCCGTGCCCCAGCAGTGGGGACATACAAGGGTTGATAACGAACGATTTGTTTCTGTGTTCAATGTGTTTCTGCCATTAGTATCTGTACCCCTCTGGGATACAAGCGTGAGTTTATTTAATGTATTTGTAAATCAATTATTTTTTGTTACTATGGTTTTTTTGTTTAACATTTGTAATATTTATAGTTTATTGCACACGAAAAACACAGAAAAGAAATAAAATTTAGAAAAATACTAAACAAAGGCGAACTTATCTCTATGAGAGAACATGTTGTAGGTACATAATACGCTCTGAATGGTGTTTAAATAAAGCTATGAAATAGACAGCTAACATTTTATTCAAAGTTTTTTTTTGCTTTTCTAAAAATAAAATAAGGCTTTGTTTGTATTGAGTAGTAAACTCCTCAATTCCTTTACAGAGATATATAGATTTAGTTTTCTACTTAAAATTTAAAACCAGTTCAAACTAGATAAAACTGACTGTTGCTGTGAACCACGTTTCATAAATGTGTACGCATTTCGACAGGTTATATGAAAACTCTGTGCCACACAGAGAAAGGCTTTCTCTCTGAAAGAGGGACAGTACGTGCTTAATGATTAGGCTGGGCGCATGCTAAGACGCAGGCAGCGCAGCACAGCGCAGCGCAGATTTTGAGAAGCATGGAACGTCATTGAGATACGTACGCTGCGGCGCAGGCACGCGCTACGCAGACATGTGTCTGCCCTGCTCTGCGTCTCGTAGTAGTCCGGCACAGATTTCTGCGCGACGCATGGACGTCGTCGAGGCGTGTTTACTAACAATTTTGTTGCAATGACAGAACATTTCTTTGAATTAGTTCGCTGTCAACCTTGTTTGTATGATTTCAATATCTTTTTTGAATAGTCTGGATGATTTCATCCAGACTATACAAAAAAGACATTGAAAGAGTTATTACGGGTGAGATTTAGGTACCAAGTTATGGAGCGAATAGTTGCGTCGAAGCAAGCGGAGGGGGGCTATGTCTACATCAACTGCCCTGCCCTGTACTGAACTGTGCTGCGCTGTGCTGCGTAGTATGCGTCTCAGCATGCGTCCAGCCTTATGCGTGCCTAGTGCAAATTAGCGATTTCAAGCACTGCGTTTTCAAACGCCGGCAGTCAGGTCTGCTCGCGGTATATTTCCATTACGAGAGACTATCTAACAGCAAACTAGCATATTTTTAATATTCTTTACTTAGTATTGGAGTAAAAAAAAATCTCCAGAGTCGTTAGGAAACACTTTTTCAGACGAAAATGGGCAAGAGGGAATTTCTTACGGTGACAAAGGGGCGTAGTTGTAAAAGTGTTTAAGGGTTCCCTAGGAAATCTTAAAAACTCTTTCGTCGTCGTCGTCAGGCTATACTAGTCCACTGCTGGACATAGTCCTCCCCTAAAGAGCGCCACGTTGTGCTGTCATAGGGAGTAATGCCTATAGTAAAAACTCTTTATCATAAAGTAAATATTTAACGGGTCTAATCGCGATTTTTCGATTAGTAAAACCGTTTCAATAAATGAAACTATTTTACTAAACACAAAATTTTAGTGTTTAGCGGAAAGTGATATCTTAAGAACTCTTTATCATAAAATAAATATTAAACGGGTCTAGTCGCGATTTTTCGTTTAGTAAAATCACGCAAATCTGGCACGGATAACCAGAGGTCGCGGGTTCGAATCCCGGCATGGGTGGAATTTTTTGCTTCCAAATAGGTTTTTTAAAATCATTTCATTTAGTTTCTAGCGGAAAGTGAATAAAGTAGTCACAGGTTCTATACTGTAAGTTCTAAAAATAGTTCTCGCAGTTGTTAAGATTTCTCATGTTCACTTTTAAATAAAAACATATTAAAACGCAAGTTATGACTTATTTTAGTTACCACTTTCCGTAACCAACCAACCCGGTCTTGGGCCGCGTGGTGGAGTATGGCCTAACCTTTCTGCGATGCAGGAAGAGACCCGTGCCCCAGCAGTGGGGACATACAAGGGTTGATAACGAACCACTTTCCGTAATCTCAAATGAATATTTTGTATTTTTAGTCCTAAGCAGCTAAAGGCCGAACCACACCAACGCAGTGCCGTTGGATCTCCATACATAATCCATATAAATATTACTGCAGTAAATAACATACAATTTACATACAGGCACATACATTGCTTCTGGCCCCACACTAGGATACCCTGTGTCGTGGGAACCAGAAACAACTACATCACAAACATGTATATTTTTAAAAACCTATTTAGAGGCTGAAAATGTCACCCATACCGGGATTCGAACCCGCAACCTCTGGCTATCCGTGCCAGCGCTCTACCAATTGAGCCAATGGGCGACTCACCGGCATCAGTGAAATTTCGAACCTCTTTACACTATACTCTGTATTACGTACAGGCAGCGACATCTGGCTTAAGCACATTGCATCACTTACAGCCCCGATTACTTACTTTGCAGTTAGGTTTAACATCGGAACGATATCACTGTACCCACATGATTATACTACTTTTATTTTTAATGCACTAACCCGTGCTAAGGACAAATTCAAAAACCTAGTTAGAGGCTAAAAATTTCACCCATGCCGGGATTCGAACCCGCAACCTCTGGCTATCCGTGCCAGCGCTCTACCAATTGGCGACTGTATTTTTTTGTCCCCAGCCGGGGCTAGTCCGTCAGAACGACGCCCGCCAGAGGGAATCGAACCCACGGCCTCCGGCATGGTCATCAGACGTGACACCGCTCGACCAACGAAGCAGACAAATTGTAAATTCTTTGCGAAGACATTAATTTTTGTGTTCATAATTACCATCATCCACCATTTACGTCCCCATCGATGGGGACGGGTCTCTTCCCTGAGGAAGGTGTTCTCTGTTTTTGTGTTCTTATTTCTACGGAACTCAAAGATTAGGGCAGAATTTTCACGTAATTCTTTCCTACGACTTTTTTTGTAATTCATGTCCCGAAGTGTCCGGCCGACCTGACAAAGGATTTCCGTCGGGTTCGGCCTCTAAGCGGTAATTTACTTCGTTAAAATTCTTTAAGAAATTATTTCACTCTGGAGGATTGATTTTAGTTTTTTTATTCGCACTCTTTCTGTGAGAGACGAAAAATTGGGACCACCACGGTACAGGTTCGCCTATGGTGGGGGCATAGCTAATAAAGTTAGCACAGAAATTTAAGCCACCCTCAATGTTTAAATGTTAAGAGGCTCCCCAAGGACAAATTGAATTACATTAAATTCAAAAACCTATTTAGAGGCTAACAATTCCACCCATGCCGGGATTCGAACCCGCGACCTTTGGCTATCCGTGCCAGCGCTCTTTCCAACTGAGCTAATGGGCGACTCACCGGCAAAAGTGCAATTTCAAACCTATTTACAATATTCTCTTTATTACGTTTAGGCAGCGACATCTGACTGAAGTAATTTAAATAGGTATTTAAAATTGTCCTCAGCACAGGTTAGTGCATTAAAAATAATATAATTATTAAATTCAATTCAATTTATTTAAACGTTCAGAATTTACATTCTGTTTGCTGTATGTCAAAGTACAATGTAACATGAAAGTGAAAGTCGCTGCCTTCGGGCCGTAGTGTAGTGGAGAAAAAGGCAGCGGGAAAAAAGTTCCACTTTTAGTTTAACTGATTTAAGAAGACTTGAGAAAAGTGACCGAAAAGATGGTCACTTTTCTCAAGTCCTCTTAAATCAGTTAAATTGAAATTGAGTAATGGTTTAACTATCGGAAAAAATAAAAAAAATAAGCCATAATACCTATGATATGGCTTAACGACTGCTATTACATGACTGCCAGCACCAACGGCTTAACGTGGCGTGCGCAGCACTGAAGCGCTCTTCGCAAGCGTTCTCTAAAGAACTTGCGTCGCGCCTCAACGACACGACCACAGACTCCAGGGCTGGCTCTTATCTCGGGCAGAGGATAAGTCTTGCCATCTAACGAGGTAATGTAGCCAGCACACTAGGGACCCCAGAGGGACAGTAGGGACCGCTCCCCAGAGGCGGCGATGATCTGGGCGCAGTAATTGGTTTTTAGGTAGTGTTTTAAATTAATTAATTTATATAGGTTTTTTTGTTAGTATTAATTTAGATTTAGCTTGTATTTAGTAATACATATATAGATTTAATTTTTCAAAAAAAAAATACATTCTGTTTGCTGAATGTACAATGTATGCCGCCATAGCGGCCCGTAGGAGAAAAAGGTAGCGGTATAAAAAAATCCACTCTGACCATCTTTTACATTAGAGGTAGTCTATAAGTGGCCAGTAACTCTACCCAAAATACCTAACAACTAAAACATTCGATATTAACTCTTGTATGTCCTCACTGCTGGGGCATGGGTCTCTTCCTGCATCGCAGGAAGGTTAGGCCATACTCATACGGGGGGCAAGTCCGGGTTGGTTACTAATACATTAATTAATGGAGCAAAAATTTGTATATGGAACGTAAAAAAAACATGTGACATAAAAGCAGTCAGTCATTTAAAAAAGAGCACTCTCCATTTTCCGGCAAACTATAACGCAACGAGCGTGCAAAGTTAATTGATGAAATTTTCTGAAAACCCCGTAAGCGAATGCGTCCAAACGATGCCTTTATAGTTCTCGTGTCAAAATGTGTGATGGATGACGCGTCAGCCAGGGCCGAGTTTCATGAAACAGAAATGCGTGGTTTATTATTAAAATTCGATGTACCTACCCACATTTCGCAGCAGAGTCTTCCTACTCCACTTTAATTTTCTTTATTAGGAAAACCAACCATTACAATGTTACCAATGGCGTAGCTACGTAGGGGCAAGGCGGGGCAATGCCCCGGGGCCCTCAAGCTCAGGGGGCCCTCGAATCCTTACCAGAAATCTCGATCAAACTAACCTGAATTTTCTCCTATTTTAAAATAAATAGGAGGTTGTAACCCCTCCTTAATCATGACAACTCAGTTGAGAAAAATTCGAAAGATATGAATAAGGAATTCCCCTAAATTCTTTCTGTAGGTTGGCAGTGTTGTCAATTTGACGGATAATTATATGTGGGGTTTATTATTCATCAATGTGCGTTTTATTGTATTTGTTAAAGTACTTGTATATTTCATATTTTTATTTCAGAAAACCTAATCAGTTTACATAGCAGTGGGGCCAAATTTTTTAATTTGCCCCAGGACCCTTTGTTACCTAGCTACGGCAATGAATGTTACATTGGTGATTAAACAGAACACCTGAATAAAAGCATTTCGCGTTTTGCAAGAGCATCCACAAACTAAATTGCGCAAAAGGCGGGGCAGAACATATCAAGTAGAAAACCCAGAATAAAAAACAAAAAACCTTCTGGCTTTTTTATGTTTTTTTTTACCCCAAAATAAAATCTAGGAATATATGATATTTAATAACTAAACAGAGAGATATATATTTTATATGTATATCATCATGTCCATTATGTCCCAACTGAAGGGCACGGGTATAGGCCATACTCCACCACGGGGGCCAAGTCCGCATTGGCGGAGGCTTGCAAGAGTAGTGGCTGGTCTTACTGGTGGAAGTTTTCAAGCCGCCCTAAGGCCTCTGACTCATATGTATATACACATATACAATTAATAACTACAGATCAAAGGTAGATAAAGACACTTCTAGTTTGTGGGTTAATGGAATTCGCAATGTACGTCGAATTGCCATAGTAAACTATGAACTGTGGTGTTATGAAAGGGTTGTTCCACTATTCCCCATTGAAAATCCCCATTGATGGGGATTGATGAACTTTTTGTTTACAAATCCCCATTGGCGTATCTAAGTGTTGGCAATGGGGATTTGTGAACAGAAAGTTCATAAATCCCCATTGATATAACAAACCTTCTTTCTATGATCTGAGTAAAAAACTAATATAAACAACAACACATTAATTATGAATCACTAAGTTTTATTCTATATTACTAATACCTACATTACACAATCACGATTTTACAGTAGTTTATAAAATAATAGATGTTTAGATGTTCGCCTAACCTAAATAGATCATGAGTTACAGGCGCCAGATATTTCGTAACTTTTTTTGAACTAAAACTTTCGTAAGCACAACACATTGCAGACTTTTAGTCCGTAGTTACTTACGGGTGTTGTTATATCGGAAAAGTCCGACCAGATTTCGCTCCGATTCGCAGAGCTTAATCATGGTGAGCAGAGACGGAGCTCGCGTCGTCGGTTGCTCGTCTCGCACACAACAACACCCGTAAGTAAATCCGGACTAAAAGTCTACAATTTCGTAACTCACTCTAACATGTTACAGAGAGAAGCAATCAGTCTGTACTTGTCCACTACTGAACTTAGGCCTCCCCACCACATCCCTTTGTCCCCCGTCATCCTCATCCAGCCACTGCCAGTAAACTGCCTCAGATAGTCGGTCCAGCGAGCCGGTAGGCGTCCTCAGGCGTCCGCTTTTCCGAACGCTTCCGTGCTTCGCAAGGTACGTTAAGCGGTTGGTGCCGGCTGTCATGTAATAGTAGTCGTTAAGTATCAGAGCCCGTAAAAGGCAGCTTGATAACTTCTGACAGTAAGGCCCGCCACTGCCTTACAAACTTCCGCCAACCCGGACTTGGCCCCCGTGCTGGCCTAACCTTCCTGCGATGAAGGAAGAGACACATGCCCCGGCAGTGGGGACATACAAAAGGTTGATGTCGTCATCATCGTTAATAAAATGAACAACAACTGTACCAATATGATGATCTACGTAATGAGATGATTTATTGTACTAATATAAGACGTAAGTATGTCCGTTAAATATATGAAAGAAAATCATGGTTCCGTATCACCAGATCTATGTCTATGGTACAAGGATGTTGTTATGGTAACATCAGAGAATGTACTTGAGTTACCGGCGCCGAAGATCTAAGTATGTAGCTTAGCAAAGAGCACAGAGGAAAAACAGCACCATACAAAGCTGACCGTCAACTTCCAATAGTGAAGAGGCACTGAAAGAAAATAAATATATAAGTATTCACGAGTTATTAAACATACTAATATACTAAGTACTTTTTAAAATTTACATGAAGTGACGAATTTTCCTACGAATATGAGGTTTGTTGGGTAGACCTTGAAATATACTGCACCCTTTTAAAGCACCTGAGTCGGCAAGAAACCTATACAATATAGTATAAATTGCACCGGATGATAAAACCCTGTATGTAAACAATTCAGAACTTGAACAAGAACTGTTTAATCTCGTTAGAGAGACCTTGCTAAAAGATAAATAATCATACTATTTTTATTTTTAATGCACTAACCCGTGCTAAGGAACAAATTTAAAAACCTATTTAGAGGCTAAAAATTTCACCCATGCCGGGATTCGAACCCGCAACCTCTGGCTATCCGTGCGGGTTCGAATCCCGGCATGGGTGAAATTTTTAGCCTCTAAATAGATTTTTAAAGATAAATAATCGTTAACCTGTCTAAAAGTTTTTCTAGTGTCGTGGTAGAAAAAAACGCTCTACTCAAATCGAGTGTAAGCTATGACGTCACTAAGCGACTGACGCCCTATAAGATTTATCTATCTACAAAATAACAAATCATAGCAAAAACTCACGCCTGTATCCCAGAAGAGTAGGCAGAGACCAGCAACTGCCAGTGAAGTTTGTGTTTTAGAACTAAAACTTTCGTAAGCACAACACATTGTAGACTTTTAGTCCGGATTTACTTACGGGTGTTGTTATATCGGGTGTTGTTGGTCGGACTTTTCCGACAACAAACTTCGTAGACTTTTAGTCCGGATTTACTTACGGGTGTTGTTATATCGGGTGTTGTTGGTCGGACTTTTCCGATATAACAACACCCGTAAGTAAATCCGGTCTAAAAGTCTACGAAGTTTGTGTTATTAATACCTACAATACAATGTAAGTGTTGATACTTAAGTTAAGATAAGATAAGAATATTCTTTATTGTACACCAGAGCACATATTATAATTAGCATAATACTTAGATACAATGTTAATTCAAGAGATAACAGTCATTTCTAAAATTGTGATAAAAATAACTTTATTTTTTTGCGATTTTTAAGACCCCATTAACCCTGATTATTTTTGGTTTATTATTTTCCTAATTTTTATGGCAAGTAGGTATGTAAATTATTTATATTTTAATCAAGATTATTAAATTTATTAAGGTTATACTATTTTTATTTTTAATGCACTAACCCGTGCTAAGGAAGAAATTTAAAAACCTATTTAGAGGCTAAAAATGTCACCCATGCCGGGATTCGAATCCATGGGTGAAATTTTTAGCCTCTAAATAGGTTTTTAAAATTGATTAAGGTTATTCAATATTTACAGCTCCTGAACTTAACTCTGGTATAGAGTATAAAAACTCGTACAAACAATAACACTGTCACGTTTGAACGAATACAACAGGCTCGTGAAATTTGATTTGCCATCCGTCGATTTCGCCGTTAAAATTGTATGAGGGTACACAAACTACGACGGAAATTATACAGAGTGCTTCAATGGTTTTGTAGGCTGACCTAACCTTACCAAAAATATGTTCATTATACCACGTCAACTCTTCGTCAAACACTGTTTGATAGTTGAACACTATGCAACCTTTATGTAACAAATCTCGCGTCTTATCATCGGACTTGTCTGCGGACCTAGGAAGTGTTATGTGTGCTCCCGCTGCGAAGTAGGAAGTAGATCACCTACCCTCACTACAATAATTGACTATACTCACCACTTCAGTCTGTCCGTGAATAAAAGAACAAAATCAAAACTGTAGTATTTAAAAACCTATTTAGAGGCAAAAATTCTACGCATGCAGAGACTCGAACCCGCGACCTCTGACTAACCGAGCCAGCGCTTTAGGTTTTTAAGAAATAGTTCTTAGCACTGGTTAGTGCAACAAAAATAATATAATCCTGTAGCACTTATAGTCTGTAAAACATAGCTTGAGCTCCACGACAGCGATCACAGTGACAGGGCTAGGGATAGGACGATGTCGACAGCAAATGTCACTTAAAGCGAGTTGATGACGTCGACGGAAAGAAGAATTTCGAGACGTTGGAAATATGAAATCAAACACGCGAAATATTATTTTAAAAAGTTCTATTCAAATGGAGGTGTACAATTATACATCCTAAAATCATTTTCTGATTCTAATTTTGAATCAAAGTCACTAACATCACAGTAACACGAGTACATTGTTCGATAGGTTTTAACTAAAACAATGTTCACCCTTTAGATAAGAGGAGAGAGGAGAATAAGAGGTTTATTCGCTAACAATTATGATTATTTTAATTCTAATCAAATTTGATAATGCTTTTTAAACAAATAAACTTCAACTCCAATAGTAAACCTGTAGTTTAGATCATCCATCACCAAATCATCGATAGTTTGTAATTTGCAGTTACGGTACTGGTTAGACATCACTATCTGTGCAGTAAGTACAGAGTTTTCGCAGTACAAATATTTGTGAAAAAATTCAAAACTTAATCGACGCAATTTCGATGACGGCTGTCGCGGAGCTCAAGCTATATTTTACAGACTATATATATAGTTTTGCAGGTCAGTGTATTTCGTGTTCGCTCGGTCTGATGGTACTCCCAATCCGCTATTCAGCCTACGATCGTCTGTTAATACTATATATCGTACAAGAGGTGCATGGGGAAAACAGAAAGCCTCCTAGTATGTCTGTTAACTACGAATGCCTTGTGAAGTGAAGAGTACTCGAGAGAGCACCAGTACCCTCTCGAGAGTCAGTCGACAGACGTAGAGCATTGCCGTGAAGCTAAACCGGTCTGGAATAGTAATTTGCGACTGAATTTGTTCCCGCTTTATGCCGTGTTTTCACGGTTTTAGTACGCTCGAACCGAGTGCGCCATAGGTGCTTACCATATCATTATTATATTAGTTTAATTCTTAATCCATAAGTAATCGTTTGTGTAGGTTTATCATAATTTCTATTATTCAGCCCTCCCCCCTCCCCTGTAGGTCTAAGTTAAGGTATCTCCTTATGTTCATGTAAGTTTTTTATTGTATTTCGCCTTTTTTTCTTGCACTACCCCTTGCCAGTCTCTTCAACACCAAAGGTTTGCTGGAAGATAATGCTTCTTGCATTAAGTACGCCCTTGTACATTTACTCATATAATTAGTGCAATAAAGAATTAAAATAATAATAACAATAATTCTTACCGTACCGCATAAAATGATAAGCTTTTGTATAATTACTGTATGCTACTGGATGGTCTAATTGTTTACTGCTATTATTCTGTGCCATAATATGTGATGCTTTGTAAACCTGTGTGTGTGTTATGGCAATAAATCATTTATCTATTTATTAATCCAATGCTTGTGATTGGACAGTTCTTCGTCACGACACTAAAATGGATAAAATGGCACTAAATTGACTCAGAAGCTTTAGTTTACTCGGATGGCGCACTCAGTCCACGCACAATAAGACCGTGAAAACGTGGCTAAGACTACATTGTCCCAGTGTCTGTCTGTCACCATTCTGTATCTCATGAACTGTGAGAGCTAACCAGTTGATATTTTGAAATAAATTTAATTAAATGTAAAGAATTTACATTCTATTAGCTGAATTTCAATGTACAATTTAAAGTGTAGATGTAACCCACTGCCTTTGAGCCGTATTTTAGTAGAGAAAATGGCAGCGGGAAAAAAACTCCACTGATATAGCATTTTTAGTATTTGTTGATGGAGCAACCTCTATCAACAAATACTAAAAACAGGATAAAATTAATATTTAAGTGGTGCTTAAATATTTATTACCATGCAATAAACGTGAATCGCTGTCTGTTTTCGTTCGATATTAATAACGGCAACAGGGAGACACTTGATTAATATTCCCAGAATATTTAGTTGTATATTATATGCATTTTAAAATATTATTTTTAGGTTGATATCTGCGCAAAATTCTGAACATTCGTTGGTCTGATAGCATTCGAAATACAAAAGTGCTGCAGAAGGCTAAAATCACAGGGATTGAGGCCTATCTTATGCGACGGCAACTTCGTTGGAGTGGATCACGAATCTCAGATCAACGTACGGCAGAGTGCATCTTTTTCTCAGAACTTGAGGAGGGCAAGCGTAAGCATGGCGGACAACTCCTCAGGTATAAAGTTGTACTTAAGAACTACATGAAAACATGCGACATAGACCCATTGGTTTGGGAACAAACAGCCGTTCGACGACCGGAATGGAAGGCTCTGGTAAAAACCAGAGTGAAAGATTTTGAATAGAATCGCAGCTCTGAACTAGATGCTCGACGCAATGAACTAAAAGCACGCCCACCCTGTGCTATCATCTATAACTACTGCAATGGTGTGCTCACCTGTCCGCATTGTGCGCATACATTTACAAGATCGGCTGTGTTAGCCATGCACGAGCACACCAGCGACGATTAGAACAGAGCTGAAGCGGTCGCCGTGGCCGAAATCGGTCGAGGAATATATATACAAAATATTATATTTATAAATAAATGCAAATACAAATAAATAAGTGCGCAGTAGTTTACCCGGTCCGAGCGTACTTAAACAGGAAAAAATCGGCATACAAGGTGACCAGAAACAAAACCAGAAACGCTAGTCGCTAAGTCGAGCTCGTGACAGACCCATCACAATACGGGGCCTGATTGCCAATGCCCCACTGAGTGGGCACATTCAATTTTGTCCTAAAATTGCGCCGTGTATGTCGGCTGTGCCGCAAAATTCGGTTCTGCAGATAGGCCTTTTGTACCGTCCTTATTGTGAAGGAATAGAGGCTAATTCCGATTGTCAGGTCCAATCATGACTTTGCCTCGTCTAGGGTAATTGTAATTTTGTTTACGTCCATTCGGGGACTAGGCAGTATTGGTACAGTCGACAACACGTCACATGTGTTCAAAAGCTTACTTACGTAACGATTTTTTAACAGAAATGCTTACATTTTGTTCCGACCGCCGTTATAAATGCACTAAGTGTGAAATGGACACTGAAAAATATGAAGTGATACAACAAAAAGTCAATTCTTCCCGCGGGTGTCGTAAAAGGCGACTAAGAGACACAAACCGGGGGGGGGGTGGGAAGCAGCGCCCCCTGCAGTACGATCCCTGCAAGCCCAGCGTGGGGATAGCACAACGTGGCGCTCTTTAGGGGAGGGCTATGTCCAGCAGTGGACTAGTATAGCCTGAAGACGAAGACAATAAAAAGTTAATTAAACCCGTGCCAAAAAACAGCCAAAAACTGCCTGTTCGCTAGTATATTCGGCGCTGCTAACTACCGCCACCAATGGAGTAAAACTCAAAACTTAATAGCTTTTATCTTATCCTTGTACCTTAAAACTTATTTTATGATGAAACGAAATGATCATTTTGGAGAAATAATAGACGAAAAAACTCCAAAATAATCTATAGCAATAAGGCCGCCAATTGTATTTTATCTTTTGTATCTGCTGTTTCGGTGACTATTTTTCCAGTGCACAATAAAGAATATTCTTATCTTATTATATCTTATCTTATAATACGTTTCTTTCAGAAAATGACCGCATTTTTAGAATCTACAGTCCAGAACCTAGGACTTTAATCGATCTGCGCCAAAAACCTCCGTTTTTAGAGGAAATCGATTAAAGTCCTAGGATGTTGATAGCAAGCTCGATGATGTAAGTTCTAATAACAGTTAGTTAGACCTAAGATTTCCGCATTAGCCTCATAGTTGTGCCATTGTACGTAGCAAGCGCTGAGGTACGTTAACACTTCAGACACTAGGGTTTCCTTACGATGTTTTCCGTCACCGTCGGCGAGTGGTATTGCTCTTATAATTTCACAAATGTACATAACTTAGAAAACAAAGTCATTGGTACATGCCGGGGTTTGAACCCACGACCTCCCGATTGAGAGGCCGGCGTTCTACACCATTCCGCTACCACCGCCCTTTCTAAGCCTTTTTTTTTCCGCCCCGACTGCAGTGATAAATCGACTGAAATGGCAAAAACATGATAGTTTTATTTTAAAATGCTAAACTCGATTCAGAAGAGACGGTGCTTTATTTGAGTGACCGAATGATATAATTGTACTTAGCACGGGTTAGTGCATTAAAAAAATAATATAATCGAATGACATAAGTTTACAAGCATTATAACATAACATAAAATTTAGATACAGACCCAAACATTGCTTCTGGCCCCACAATAGGATACCCTGTGTCGTGGGAACCAGAAACAACGACATCACAAACATGTAAAAATCCAAGACCTGGTTTTTTTTGTCCCCAGCCGGGGTTCGAATCCGGGACCTCTTCCATGATAGGCAGATACGCTACTGCTGCGCCACAGAGGTCGCTATTTGCTCAAACTGTTGCATTTATAACTTTTGGTCGGGTAAAAAAAACATATTATATAGGTAAAACAAACAAAGCCAGATGTCGCTGCCTGTACGTAATACAGAGAGCATTGTAAAGAGGTTCAAAATTTCACTGATGCCGGTGAGTCACTCATTAGCTCAGTTGGAAGAGCGCTGGCACGGATAGCCAGAGGTCGCGGATTCGAGTTCCGGCATGGGTGGAATTTTCAGCTTCTAAATAGGTTATACTATTTTTATTTTTAATGCACTAACCCGTGCCGTGCTAAGGAACAAATTTAAAAACCTATTTAGAGGCTAAAAATTTCACCGATGCCGGGATTCGAACTCGCAATCTCTGGCTATCCGTGCCAGCGCTCTTCCAATTGAGCCAATGGGCGACTCACGGCATCAGTGAAATTTCGAACCTCTTTACACTATTCTCTGTATTACGTACATTCTAAATAGGTTTTTTAAATTGTTTTATTATGTTTATATTCTTTTTAACGCACTAACATGTGCTAAGGACAATTTTAAAAACCTATTTATAAGCTCAAAATTCCACCCATGCCGGGACTTGAACCCCGCATGGGTGGTTCGAGTCCCGGCATGGGTCGGTCTTTACACTATTCTCAGTATTACGTACAGGCAGCGACGTGCATTAAAAATAAAAATAGTATAATTAAAAAACAAGTTATTATTTTATTTTCCATTGGTGGTGTTAAGCCATACATTTTCGCAGACGTTCGTGCTGAGAAAAATTAAAGTAGTCCCAGTGTGTATCAACCCCTACTGACGGGAGGCACAGCGGATTCGTCACGTAAGAACTAAAATTGTTTGCCATCGGCCCACACTGTTCTAGCTTCTTTTTTACATCGACTGATTGAAAGATCCGACCCTGCCTTTTGGGGCTTCATTTTATTAGTGAACCGAAGTAGTGGAAACACGTCTGTGTTGGAAAACTGACTTAGACACATAGATAGAAAGAATATTTATTTTATGCAGGTATACCAATTAGGTATACATACAACAACCGACAACCGTTGGAGTAAGCGTGTTCTTGAGTGGAGACCGCGACTCGGCAAACGTAGTGTGGGACGCCCTCCGACCAGGTGGGATGACGATCTGCGAAAAACTGCCGGCAGATGCTGGATGCGGCAAACTGAAGATAGGGCGCTATGGCGTCATTAGGGGAGGGCTATGTCCAGCAGTGGACTTCATAATATAGCCTGAAGAAGAAGATACCAGTTAGGGAGCAAGGTCAAGATAAAAGTTATATCCCACATTCGAGATAGTTGCATCTCGCTTATCGCAGTGCAATGAAGCAAGATAGCGATAGCCGATAGGATATTGGGATAATGGGAATTGGCAGCATTCGTCAACCCTTGGATGCCCTTACTGCTGGGGCATGGATCTCTTCCTGCATCGCAGCAAGGTTAGGATATACTTCACCAGGGCGGTCAAATCCGGGTTGATGGAGGATTGTAAGACAGTGGCGGGCCTTACTGTCAGAAATCAGCAAGCCGCCCATAAGGCCTCTGACATGGTTTAACATGACAGCCGACACCAACGGCTTAAAATGCCTTCTGAAGCAAGGAAGCGCTCACCCACCTGATCGCGCCTGTTGTTGCTTAACTCCGATTGATTCCCATGAGCCGTTTTCAGCACAAGTTCACAAATTAATTCATAGATGGCACTTACAGATGAACCAGAATACGTTATCAACCCTTGTATGTCCCCACTGCTGGGGCACGGGTCTCTTCCTGCATGGCAGGAAGGTTAGGCCACACTCCAACGCGGGGACCAAATCCGGGATAGTGGAGGGTTATAAGACAGTGGCGGGCCTTACTGTCATAAGTTATCAAGCCGCCCATAGGCCTTTGACATGGCTTAACAACTGCCCTTGCATGACAGCCGACACCAACGGCCTAACGTGCCTTGCGAAGCAAGGATCCCGCACCTAACCGGATGGGTGAGCGCTCGCGCCTGTTGTTGCTTAACTCCGATTGAGTTCACAAATCAATTCATAGATGGCGCTTACAGATGAACCAGAATACGGCTGTCAAAATTAATCTGCGATGAGCAAAATTTGACAGACGTATTCTTGAATGGCTATTACTCGGTTCGACTAGGCCACGTGCGCTCGCAGAGTTGTGCTTTCCATAATCTGGAACGGGCTTCGCGTCTCCGGGATATCGCTATCGCTCTGGTACACAATAATATGACTGAGAATCAATCCCTCCATCTTAGTAGGGTTCAAATGTCCACCAATCGGAATTCCGAAGCCTTGCCGCTAATTTTGTTACGCTCCTAATTCCAAATACTTCGAAACAGTTAACAGAATCAAAGAAAAGGTCGGCAGGGTTAGCATGAGGCTGCAAGGGGCACAAATCTTTTTTTTTGTATGTATTTTCATGTGGAGAGGATGAAGGAAGAAAGTGCTGTGCTGTGCTGTGCTGTGCTGTGCTGTGCTGTGCTGTGCTGTGCTGTGCTGTGCTGTGCTGTGCTGTGCTGTGCTGTGCTGTGCTGTGCTGTGCTGTGCTGTGCTGTGCTGTGCTGTGCTGTGCTGTGCTGTGCTGTGCTGTGCTGTGCTGTGCTGTGCTGTGCTGTGCTGTGCTGTGCTGTGCTGTGCTGTGCTGTGCTGTGCTGTGCTGTGCTGTGCTGTGCTGTGCTGTGCTGTGCTTTGCTGTGCTGTGCTGTGCTGTGCTGTGCTGTGCTGTGCTGTGCTGTGCTGTGCTGTGCTGTGCCGTGCCGTGCCGTGCTGTGCTGTGTTATGTTATGTGTTTCCATGCTTCTGAAACTCTGCCTGGTTATCATGGCAGAGGGCATCCTAGTTTGGAATCAGCTCCTACATTACACGCACCTAGCGAGTGTTAGCTAGTGCAATAGCTACAGTTACTTCACAAATGTACATAACTTCGAAAACAAAGTCATTAGTACATGCCGAGATTAGAACCCCTGACCTCCGCTACACTGCTACGCTGCGCTACAACCGCCCAAAATAATAACTGACTTAACCACGAACTTATTTTTTTTAATTTTATAAAGGAGGAATAACAGAATTAATAACATGTAGGTACTTAAATACAGTGAATGACTTACATATCATACATACTCGTACAGTGACGCAATAATTAAAATTGTCTAAAGACACTGAAGTTCGAAGTATTCACGCTACGAGGCCTCGCAACGAAATTGAAGAACCGGTCCGAAGTGGAGTTGTATTTTCTCAATTCCCGCAATTAACGCCCTTCACAAGTTTGAGAGGCCTATACATAGTAATACTTGTCTTCTCTTTGTCGGCTTAGGGCTCCGTCGCGGTGAAAACCCGTTCTTCTAGAACCATCCGCTAGAAGCACGATAGAGGAGTAAGGAAGCTTCTCGGAAACTAAGAGCCTTACTAGTTACTAATAAACTTGGTGTAAGTATTGTATAACTATGCAGTGTTTTGTCTCTTTTCTTCCAACTGAAAATTACATTCAAATTACGTGAACAAAACACTGTGTAACAATGCCAGGCTTATACGGTGTTTATTAGTAAGAGCCTAAGAGTATATACTACTACGTATAAAGAGCACATCGCGACTAACCTTACTGGGGTCACGTTTTGTGCTAGAACTAACAGCAGTCCATTTTAGGTGCATTAGTCCACGATGAGCGCTTGCCGCGTGAACAAAATTTCGGGCATTACGAAAAATTACCTTTATGTGTGATTAGATGTAGCAAGAAGAACTCTAAGCTCGGAAAAGTGTCCCGTTGTTTGACGTGAAACGTCCTCTTGCATGGTAGGTAGATACGCTACCGCTACGCCACGGAGGTCGTCAATATTTAAGTGTTTTATGCACTCTCAATTGTGTGGGGCGCAATAAAGAGTATTAATCTTCTAATCTAATGCGTAACAGCCGCCCTAAACAATAAGTTCTGCCCTGCTTATCACCAAACTCCCATCCGCAGAGTTAACACGCCCGGAGCGAGACAATGAAACTTTCCGCCGTTCGCATTCAATGCAAGAGTTCGGTGTATCCGGTGTCTCCACAATTGGCTACTTTGTTAAAATAATACAGAGGTGGTAGCTCGGTGGAACACTTGTCTCGAGGCCGTGGGTTCGAACCTCGGTTTTTTCTGGCTTAGTTATGTTTGTGACTTTGTAGTCGCAACACAACACGCTAAGTTGATAGTCTAGGTATAAGGATAAGCTCTGCATGGCCTTTTAACAGTGTACGTTAGTTAGTTAGTTAGTTGGTTGGTCGGTCGGTCGGTCGGTCGGTCGGTCGGTCGGTCGGTCGGTCGGTCGGTCGGTCAGTTAGTTAACACCTCAGACACTAGGGTTCCCTTACGATGGTTTCCTTCACCGTCAGCGAGTAGTATTGCTACTATAATTTCACAAATGTACATAACATAGAAAACAAAGTCATTGGTACATGCCCACGAACCACGTTCGAACCCACGACCTCCCGATTGAGAAGCCGGCGTTCCACACCGCTCCGCTACCACCGCTCTTTTTAACAGTGTACGTGATAGATTAATTAAAAAGTGATCATTTGTTTAGAAATAAATAATATCAACTACTAGCTGACCCAGCAAACTTCGTACCGCCTAACAGTCGATTCTTTCATTTATTTTTTATTTTTCTCTCCGAAAGAACCATCTTCGTACTTCAAAGAATATTCTAAAAAAAGAATTAGCGAAATCGGTTCAGCTGCTCTCGAGATTTGCGCTTACCAACACATTCAGCGATTCATTTTTGTCTTATAGACTAGCTGACCCAGCGAACTTCGTACCGCCTAACAATCAATTCTTTAATTTTTTTCAATTTTACTCTCCGTAAGAACCATCCTCGTACTTCAAGGAATATTCTAAAAAAAGAATTAGCGAAATCGGTTCAACTGCTCTCGAGATTTGCGCTTACCAACACATTCAGCGATTCATTTTTATATTATAGATTATTACATTTCCTAACGGTTCGCGATACTCATACATAATTTTTTATTTGTGGCGAGCACATATCAACTCTGTCTGTGCAGGCACTACAAACTCCAACATTCCTGCATCTAGCAATCAAAGTGTTTCACATGAGTCATGCGTGACAGACCATAAATATAACGTCCGACGAACAGTCGCAGCGGCCGTCCCCAGGCATACGATCTGCCTGGCGTGAAACTTATAGTGGAAGAGCACGCCGTCACCCGCTCTTCCCTATAGTGGTGACCCATGACAGAACATTATCTCTCACATACACAAAGTCTCAAATAAAGGCCAGTGTACATAGTGTACACAGTGTACAACGAGACCCATTACATATGAAATGGGTCTCGTTGTCGTTATCAACGCTTGTATGTCCCCACGGCTGGGGCACGGGTCTTTTCCTGCATCGCAGGAAGGTTAGGCCATACTCCACCACGGGGACCAAGTCCGGGTTGGTGGAGGATTGTAAGACAGTGACGGGCCTTACTGTCAGAAGTTATCAAGCCGCCAATAGGCCTCTGACATGGCTTACGACTGACATTATATGACAGCCGGCACCTACGGCTTAGCGTGCACAGAAGCTCTCGAAATAATGCCACTAGCGGTAGTCGCGGGACGCTCACCCATCCTGTACCTGACCGCGCCTGTTGTTGCTTAACCAAGTGATTCATTCCAATCACTCGGTTCGCCTAGGCCACAAGCGCTGAAATGGGTCTAATAGCGGTTATTTATAAGGTAAAACGTAATTACCTTACCTTATTTCCGACATTTCGGCGTTACAGTTGCCGTGGTTGCGCACGCGCCACTTCAGTCTACCCGTGACCGAAGCGATACTGAAAACAAATGCAATAAAGTGTCGAAAGTACCTTCGAAATCTAAACACGAGGGGACCTTTTCGGTATCAAAATACGGAGTGACACAACTAACTTCACCTTTGTAGTCTGATCGAGGCTTTGGGAAAGTAAGTGAGGTTTCAGCTTGTTTTTAGTGAAAATATTTGGTTTGTAAAACTTTTGTATTGAGCTTGGTGCGAAAATACAGGTATTCTCGACGCATTTCGTTTTGCTTGTCCGAATTTTATTGCGATAAAAACAAAGAATACAGGACTCTAGCACAGAGTCACGCATTCGGACAGTGGGGGTCCGAGGCGCGACTGTTCTTAAGGCCTGCGCAGTTAGGTGTCAGTCGTGTCGAGACGCGTTAGGCTCTGGGTTTCGATGATAAAAAGATAATAAAAAGTTATTAGCATTGAAGAAGAAGAAGAAAAGCATTGCTTTAATTCTGTGTTTCAAAAAGTAGTGCGCTACAGTATCTACACTTTTTTTACTCAGTTTATCTTTAACTCCCACTTCCGGAAATAGAACTCTTCTTTTTTCCAAATAACATCATCATAATTTTTTGTTCGTCGATAGCCACTGTGAGCAAGGGCCGCATCATACAAGCCTGTTTTGACATTTTCTCAAATAGATAATTATGTAAGTTTTTTTTTAAATTTAATGTACTTTGTCGGCGATACATTCATTTCAGGGCGTATTAGCACATTCCTAGGCCCGCTAGATCAATGGAAGTTATATTCTAGGGAATGCCTTAACGTTTTGCCCAATTTGAACCAATTATATTAGGGTATTTCGCAAGAATACACAATATTTTTTGAAATTGCTATCAGCAATAAGGCCGCCAATTGTACCTCTTCTTTTGTAACTGTTGTCTCTGTAATTATTTTCTGGTGTGTACAATAAAGAATATCCTTATCTTATCTTAACGTTGATGTTACTTCGTTACCGGTCATATTAGCACATTCTTAGGCCCGGTACATTTTTCTCTGTACCGGTACATCATGCATGATGTTCAACTGTCCAATTTAGGAGAAATGTCTGGAAAAAGAGATCAATTTTTTTCGTCCCTGTTGTATGTTTTGGTTTGTGGTTGATTGGTGATTATTGGTTTCTGGTGTACAATAAAGAAATATTCTTATCTTAAGCCGTCAGGATTGTATTAGGTGCTGGCCAAGCGTACTCCATCTAAAAACATTGTCCCAGGCGCTGCAGGGATCATCTCGTAATGTAGATGCAAAACCAAAGTTTTTTTTTATCATTACTTAAATAACTTAATTTAGATAGATAAATAAGAAAACTGTGGAGGAGGCCAAGACCCATAAACGGTTGTAGCGCCACCGGAAGAAGAAGCACCTGAAATAAATATATGTAATTCTTCAGCGCTGATATTTTAGTGTCAGTGTCGCTTGAAGACACCGTGTTCAGAGCAGCAAGGTATTGCGGTTTAGTCTGTTTGTCCTCAGGTGGGGACCGCAAGCGTTTCCCGCCTTTTAAACAGCAGCAGTGCGGTCAAAGTGGACTTAATTAAGCTCCGCGGTCACGGAACTTTTTGACGGGAAAATAATTAGTTTTTTGTTCCACTTTGGTGGTGGTACGTCCCAAAATAAATTTTATAAGTAGGTACGGCTTCTTAGGGACGCGAATTTCACGACAAATTCTGATATTTTAGCGCTGTAAAATGCACGAATTACGCTGTCGAGCTACATGTGCTGGGCCTGTTTTCAGTTGTGCTGGGCCGGTTTTTAGTTGTGATGGGTCTGTTTTTAGTTGTGCTGGGCCCATTTTTAGTTGTGTTGGGCCTGTTTTTAGTTGTGCTGGTCTGTTTTTGGTTGTGCTGGGCCTGTTTCTAGTTGTGCTGCGCCTTTTTTAGTTTTTAGGGCCCGTATAAAAAACTTAATTTTTTTTGGCGCTTTCATAGTTCTCATAGCCTTTGTACATTGTATATAAACCAAGCGCTTCACTTGTTTGAGACCTGTATGTTTTGGATGCAGTGCGCGTTTCAACTTCAAATTAGTTTTCTAACAGAAAAAGTAAATTTATAGTAGAGTTCTTATCAAAAAAAAAATTGAGTATACGATGCTCGAGACATTTCTGCGGAATACAGCGGATAATAGTTACGTGATAGGAGGTCAGGTAGGTACTGTTTTCGCTCTTAGCGTGCCTTACGAAGCACGGAAGCGCTCGGAAAAAAAACCACTAGCGGTAGTCACGGTATGGCCACCCATCCTTCACCTGACCGCGCCTGTTGTTGCTTAACCCAAGTAATTGATATCAATCGCTCGGTCCCACTAGGCCACGAGCGCTCAGATGAACTTTTATTTGGTTCAAATGCTAGTGTTTTCTCGTCCCAAGTAGGAAGTTCGGGTACTTTTACATTATCAGATACATATTCATTTTGTAAGACAAGAGAAACAAAAAAGAAAACGTAGGCGTAGATAACTCTTTTTTATCAAGAAAAAGGTCGCGCGATAAATCTTCCGAACGCCACGCGGAGTGAAATCTTTGCTGAATCTGATATCGGCAAGTTTTGTTTCACGTCTAGGGTGGACGTACACTGAGGTCCAGGAAACGAAGGAAATATCATTATTATTATCATTATATTCTTTATTATATCTTGGACCGAACGCCGCACAAACGTATCTATTCTAGAAGAACTTCAGATAAAGACGAGGCTCTCCACAATCTGCACCCAACGCATCCTGAAGTTCTTCGGACATACCGTCCGACGCGGGCCAGATAACCTGGAGTACGTTATCATCACCGGTCGAGCGAACGGGAAACAAAGCAGAGGACGACCACCAACGCGTTGGTCAGATATAATAACTAAAGCTTCGGGAAGGACCCTACAAGCGGCCATACATCTGGCGCGCAATAGAATCCAATGGAGAGAGCTGGTGGCGGTATCTGCCCTTAGTCACGTCCCTCAGCCATGAGGAAACGACGAAGAAGAAGAAGATTCTTTATTGCACAAAACACAGTATTGGGTACAAAGGCGTACTCGTTGGTGATAGGTACCTACTAATGGGTACTGACGGAAGAACACCGCTAGGGTATCACTCTTCAGCTTATGCTGAGTCATTTTGCACTTACACTGGATAATGCATTGCTGTTTGTATAAATTGTTAATGTTTTTACAATTTATACACACCATTAATAAATCGTTTTAACTAATCGCTTCTTAAATAATTTTAATACACCATTTTAATTAATCGCATAGTAGTGATGATTGAATTGCAAGAAAACTACATTTTCACATTTAAAGTAATGAAACGAATGGTGATTTTTTTTCCCGAAAAATGGTTGCCATGATAACAGAGCTCAGTGTGCGCCTGCCCCTAAGCATACACTTGAACGCGTGAAAGGAGCGAAATGCCTCGATCGCAAATGGTCTGTGTACATTACGGCGCCAATAAATTCTAATACAGTAAGGTCTGTTGTCGAGCTGTCAGGTTTTCTACCTGAAAATTCAGATGGAACTTTAGTTATATGCCCAATAAACGCCTCACTGCAGGGCACAGGCCTTCTCTAAGAAAGAGAGTATGAGCTTAATTACCAGGCGTGCCTACCGCGGATTGGCAATTTTAAGCACTGAGCTATTTAAACACCTTAGGCGAAAGACTCAGATTTGATCCCCAGTGCGGCCATGTATCAATGACTTTGTTTTTACTATGTACATTTGTGTAGTTATAGTTGCCATACCACTCGCTAACGCTCAAGAAACACATCGCGGGGAAAATGTTTTATAGAATAGTTTTGAAGGTGGAGCGGTTTGGGCTTGACTGTTTCACTCACGCATCGGAACAACTATAGCTTTAGTTTGTGTAAAATTTGCACTGTTAATTGATGTTTTATTTTATTTATAGCATTACACAACAGATAAGTAACATAACATGTAAAAATATCAAGACGAAAGCTTATAATCTAGTTACATATCCTTTAACGTGTGATGAGTTGATGACAGCATGTTAGAATATGGACGAGCGCCAAAACACATCAAGCCACATACAACCAAATGCGACCACTCAGCGCAAAGTATCGCAGACACCTTACTCCGAACGGTCGCAGCCGAAGATAATTATGGCTCGATCTGCTTCTACAGATGGATCCATAAAAGCTCTCCTTACTTAAATAAGTAGGTTTTAACCAGGCATTTTGATTGAGTCTGCTGTATTCAAGTTGATTGTTTACTGTTACCGGTTAGGAATGTCAATTTAAGAAATAAAAAGCCGTATTGCGTTTAGTTAGCTGTCAAATCGGATTTATCTTGGATTATTGTTTGAATTTGATGGCTGCGTTCAGTAAGCTGTCTAACATAAAAAAAATATAATTCTGTTTTGGGGCAACGCGTGATAACGACGTTTTTTGAAAAAGAAGAGAAAAATAGTCTATTCATCTGTTGAAAAGCTAAGTATTAGTCTGAATTGATGTTATAATGTTAATGAGAGCTTAATTATAATTGTGTGCGAAAGTATATTTCTGGTTTGGTTCGAATATTTCTCAGAACTAAAGTTTTGTTATTTGCAGCAAATTTAATTGTGATTATGTGGTTGTTGGGATAATTATCTAATAGTTCTATCAGGAAACACTAGCTCATGGGTTCTTTGATTGAAAGTTGATTGGTGTTCGTTAAAAATTATAAAAATAAATATGTTGTTTGTCAAAGTTATTTTGTCTTACTGTTTTAACCTAACCTAAATATCACTGTGTCCTAATGGAATTATAACAATTTAATTACATATCATGTAGGTGGTAACTTAATATTATGGTATAAGCATGCTCTACCCGTCAGGGTGCGCAAATATTACTTTGTGAAAACATGATGTTTAAAAACGGTATTTTAAATAGCTCAAAACCTAACCAACCGACTCGTAAGTTGAAGTAGAAACTTCATTAGGTGCGCTGTTTTTAACAGTATTACTGTCATACTCGCTCAGAGTGCTAAGTGCGAGTTTGACAGATCCAATCGAATAACTTTATTACCGCGTTAATCGAGCATTGAGTAGTGAGTATGAGTAAGTTAACCGTTCGAACTGGCAAAACGCTGTCACAGTACAACTCGCACTCGCGTTTATTCGTGCTTTGGCTGGTAAACGTGTTCACTTTTAAACGTAAACCATTACAACTCGCACTCAGCAATTTTAATTTCCATACTTGTCGCTAGGTGGCGCTTCCTCGATGCCATAGAAATATGAGTTCACGTTAACGCGATCGAGTAGTTAAAAAACTCGCACTAAGCACTCAGGTTGTTGACGAATAATCGCGTATAACCAGCTCCAGTCGGTTGGTAACGATGAATCGGGTATACTCGGCTCCAGTCGGTCGGTGAAGTTTAATCGCGTATACTCGGCTCCAGTCGGTCGTGGGCGCTGAATCGGGTATACTCGGCTGCAGTCAGTCGGTAACGCTGAATCGCGTACATGGCTCCAGTCGGTAGGTTGACGCTGAGTCGGGTATACTCGGCTCCAGTCGGTAGGTGACGCTGAATCGCGTATACTCTGGATTCGGTCAGTCGGTCAATGATGGTAAATCGCGTATACTTGGCTCCAGTGATGTATTCAATCAAATATTCGTCGGACAATCAAAAGCAATAATACGTTGAACAAATATTTATCAACAATTAGCCTGTATTCGACCGCTACTAGAAATAGGCCGTCCCACGGCGGGAAAATGTTTTGACACTAGAAAATATAAACTTTTTCCTACAGTAAATTGATAGTGGATTGCCGATTGGTCGACTCAAAGACTGCATGCCAGCAAAAGACCTATAACTACATATTCTAATAGGTACAAGTCTAGATCAGCGGTTCGCAACCTTTTCTCGTTTGGGATATACTTGATTTGTGTTATCGTTTTCGATGCTTCGATTTACGACAGATAATCTACAGAAGCGCTCGTGGCCTAGTCGAACACAGTGACTGGAATCAATCAGTTGAGTTAAGCAACCACAGGCGCGGTCAGGTGCAGGATGGGTGACCTTTCCGTGAGTACCGCTAGTGGCATTTTTTCCTAGCGTTTCATAAGCCACCATATGTACCTTGATATAGTTCAGCACCTTGTCTAGGTCAAAATAGCCAATTACTCGTATAATAAAAAAAAAATACAAAAATATTTATTTCGTCATCGTGGGGACTTCCTATTAAGTGTATAGACACCTGTGTCAGGAAGCCCCGCTCTTCCTATACCTACTAGATGAAAACAGTTAAGTTCGGTACAAACATGGCTATACTATTAATTATTTATTAATTTGTTTTTAACAATCAGGCTAGAAAGCTTAATGTGATGAGATTGGTGTTTACTTGTTAGTGCAGCTACTCACTATTTTGCTGACGAAATCGACCACAGCGGTCTTCGTTTTGGTCATCATTTGTGTCATATTTTTAAATATTGTATGGAATCAGGCGTTACTTTGGTGAAATCCATAAAAGCATTAAAATGTGAAAATTATACTTTGCTAAATTCCGCCAAAAATCCCACAAGCACTATCGTTATCAACCCTAGTAAGTCCCCACTGCTGGGGCACGGGTCTCTACCTGCATCGCAGGAAGGTTAGGCCATACTCCACCACGGGGGCCAAGTCCGGGTTGGTGGAGGATTGTAAGACAGTGGCGGGTCTTACTGTCAGAAGTTATCAAGCCGCCCATAAGGCCTCTGACATGGCTTAACGTCTGCCGTTATATGACAGCCGGCACCAACGGCTTAACGTGCCTTGCGAAGCACGGAAGCGCTCGGAAAAATGCCACTAGCGGTATTCACGGGACGGTCGCCCATCCTGCAACTGACCGCGCCTGTTGTTGCTTAACTCAAGTGATTGATTCCAATCAATCGGTTCGACTAGGCTACGAGCGCTTCATACTATCGAATATTTACTGTAATTTTTTTTAATGATTTTGTATTTTTTGTTAGCTTTATGCTTTTCATCCTTTGTAGTCGATGAAATTTGTGCAAACAGTGAAATATTATTTGTCAAAATCCCGCCATTGTTTAAGGAGTTATGAGCGAACATACATAAATACATACGAACACGCATACGATCCCAATACATTACACTCCGTAGGAGCACTGTCGCTGTCGTCGGTCAAAATAGTGTAATATTGCCCTAAAGACGCCAAATGGACACAAAAATAATTACTCCTCCGCAAACAGCCCTGGGTGTCGTGTTTCCAGCGAAGAACATAAATCGTTACATTATTAAGACTTGTGTCAACATTATTATTGCTGTTTGCTGCTAACATTGACAGTGAAATATTATTTCAGCACGCGTAGTATGACGGCACGAGGCACGAGTTTTGTAGTGCTAAAATCGGAATATTTTTTTTATGTTGCCTATATGCAGCGGTGGCCTTAGGGGGTGGCGAACAGAGCAATCGCCCGGGGCCTCGCGCTAGCAGGGGCCTCGCCCAACAACCCAAATAAATTAAAAAAATAAAGATTTTTAACTAATACATGTTTGCTATATTAGGTGGAGTATGGCCTAACCTTCCTGCAATGCATGAAGACACCCGTGCCCCAGCAATGGGGACACAAAAGGGTTGATATCGAATTTCATAGTAGCAATACCACTCGCTACCGGCGAAGGAAAATATTGGAAACAGCATCAATTTAACAAAAAATACAAAATCATTAAAAACTTGACAATAAATATTTGATAGTAGCAATACCAATAATAGCCACCGGCGAAGAAAATCGTTGTGAGGAAACCCAACTGTCTAAAGTCTTAGCATACATCAGCGCTTGCTGCGTACAATGGCCCAACGATGAGGCTAAATGTGAAAATCTCGGGTCTATCAAGTACCTACAAAAGCCTTCCGTCATGCAGGTCAGGTCACTCACTATTCGCAGCGCAGAGTGGCTACTTCAAATCAGCTTCGGAAACTCAAAGAAACGTCGTTTGTCTTTTGATACTCTTTGTGTCGGAACCAAAGCTTATTGTTCACTAGAACCTCTTGATTTTTTTCTGGAGTTACGAAAAGATGGAGTATGGCTGATGTCTCTCGCTGTTCCCGTTATTCAGCCCCTTTTTGCCAATTGCTGGGTATCTATCTATTTATCTAAACAATCCATGGAAGACTCCCATTGTTGGGCATAGGCCTCTTCGAGGTCACGCCAGCCTCGCCAGTCTTCTGCTAATCTCGTCCGAGTTGAAATAAAACCATCATTATTAGCCACCTACGCCCATTGCGGGGTATATCACGCTATGTTTCGCGAAATGAAAGACGCTGACATGGCTTAACGACTACCATTACATGACAGCCGGCACCTACGGCTTAACGTGCCTTGCGAAGCACGGAAGCGCTCGGAAAAATGCCACTGGCAGTAGTAACGGGACGGTCACCCATCCTGCAACGGACCGCGCCTGTTGTTGCTTACCTCGAGTGATTGATTCCAAATACTCGGTTCGACTAGGCCACGAGCGTTTGTTGATTATTTTTGCTGCAAGATTTCTAAATCCCTCAATAAACAAACTAGTAGACATTCGCTGAAATAAAAAAATATACATCATACACAAAGAGAGAATGTAAATAAAACATAAGCGTAATATTAATGAGTACATAGGCAAGCTTAGGTATTTCTATAGAAAACAATAATGCTTTAAGTTGTAAACTTAAAATTGACGTGGTTCAGGAATCGCGGATTTGCAAGGCAACCCTGTATATTATGCGTCCCCTTTTCTTAAGGGAGAGATTATTGTGATCGAAAAAGTATTTCCGAGGAGATGTTGCTTGCGTGTATCGATAAAAAGAAGCCATGTTTTATGCATGGCTCGACTCTACAGCCGAATCACATTGAATTTGAACAACCATAGCACTAGGCGAACGTAGAACTGCCGTCTCGCATTCAAGTGAGCCAGAGTGGTAAGTGGGTGATGTGGTGAGAGGTGAGAGGTGATGCCTTTTGAGGAAGATAGATAGATAGAGAACACTTTATTGTACATAAAAATGGAAATTACAAGGATATTTCTTAACCTAAGAGTACAGACGGCGGCCTTATCACTAAGAGTGATCTCTTCCAGACAACCTTCGGATGAACTGGAATAATACATTAGAGAAGGAAGTAGATGTATAAAAAAAACATAGAAAACATTAATTTCAGAGGTTTCAAATACGTGCCTGAATAACAGTTTAAATAAATAAAATTATCAACAGATACATAATCTGTTGAATCAGATAGAAGATAATTTATCTAAAAATTAAATATATCAAACAAATTTTTTTTTTCTGAATAAACTAAGATGATTTGTACAATTCTCTTGAGATAAATGTGGATAACAATTTAAAATGTTAATAGTTAGTGGTTGTTAAATAAACTACGGGGTAACAAATTGGGTATTCTGTATAATTATAGGGTGGGTTGTTTTGTATTTTTCGATAGTATGAATACAGTAACAACTATTTACCTACTAAAAAAGTTGATAACTGATTGGTGAGCGTAGTACGTGGTCTGCCATCCAGGCATATCCAGGCAGACTGTAAAACAGCAATAATGCTGAGTCTCTGTCCTTTTACCCTTGCATCTATTGAAAGAAAGCATCCTTGCACCTATTGAAGGTGGCGCTTCCTCGATGCCATGGAAATATGAGTTTACGTTAACGCGATCGAGTAGTTAAAAAACTCGCACTAAGCACTCAGGTTGTTGACGAATAATCGCGTATACCCAGCTCCAGTCGGTTGGTAACGATGAATCGGGTATACTCGGCTCCAGTCGGTCGGTGAAGTTTAATCGCGTATACTCGGCTCCAGTCAGTCGTGGCCGCTGAATCGGGTATACTCGGCTCCAGTCGGTCGGTAACGCTGAATCGCGTATACTCTGCTCCAGTCAGTCGGTGACGCTGAATCGCGTATACTCGGCTCCAGTCGGTCGTGGGTGCTGAATCGGGTATACTCGGCTGCAGTCAGTCGGTAACGCTGAATCGCGTATACTCGGCTCCAGTCGGTCGGTGACACTGAATCGCGTACATGGCTCCAGTCGGTAGGTTGACGCTGAGTCAGGTATACTCGGCTCCAGTCGGTAGGTGACGCTGAATCGCGTATACTCTGGATTCGGTCAGTCGGTCAATGATGGTAAATCGCGTATACTTGGCTCCAGTGATGTATTCAATCAAATATTCGTCGGACAATCAAAAGAAATAATACGTTGAACAAATATTTATCAACAATTAGCCTGTATTCGACCGCTACTAGAAATAGGCCGTCCCACGGCGGGAAAATGTTTTGACACTAGAAAATATAAACTTTTACCTACAGTAAATTGATAGTGGATTGCCGATTGGTCGACTCAAAGACTGTATGCCAGCAAAAGACCTATAACTACATATTCTAATAGGTACAAGTCTAGATCAGCGGTTCGCAACCTTTTCTCGTTTGGGATATACTTGATTTGTGTTATCGTTTTCGATGCTTCGATTTACGACAGATAATCTACAGAAGCGCTCGTGGCCTAGTCGAACACAGTGACTGGAATCAATCAGTTGAGTTAAGCAACCACAGGCGCGGTCAGGTGCAGGATGGGTGACCTTTCCGTGAGTACCGCTAGTGGCATTTTTTCCTAGCGTTTCATAAGCCACCATATGTACCTTGATATAGTTCAGCACCTTGTCTAGGTCAAAATAGCCAATTACTCGTATAATAAAAAAAAAATACAAAAATATTTATTTCGTCATCGTGGGGACTTCCTATTAAGTGTATAGACACCTGTGTCAGGAAGCCCCGCTCTTCCTATACCTACTAGATGAAAACAGTTAAGTTCGGTACAAACATGGCTATACTATTAATTATTTATTAATTTGTTTTTAACAATCAGGCTAGAAAGCTTAATGTGATGAGATTGGTGTTTACTTGTTAGTGCAGCTACTCACTATTTTGCTGACGAAATCGACCACAGCGGTCTTCGTTTTGGTCATCATTTGTGTCATATTTTTAAATATTGTATGGAATCAGGCGTTACTTTGGTGAAATCCATAAAAGCATTAAAATGTGAAAATTATACTTTGCTAAATTCCGCCAAAAATCCCACAAGCACTATCGTTATCAACCCTAGTAAGTCCCCACTGCTGGGGCACGGGTCTCTACCTGCATCGCAGGAAGGTTAGGCCATACTCCACCACGGGGGCCAAGTCCGGGTTGGTGGAGGATTGTAAGACAGTGGCGGGTCTTACTGTCAGAAGTTATCAAGCCGCCCATAAGGCCTCTGACATGGCTTAACGTCTGCCGTTATATGACAGCCGGCACCAACGGCTTAACGTGCCTTGCGAAGCACGGAAGCGCTCGGAAAAATGCCACTAGCGGTATTCACGGGACGGTCGCCCATCCTGCAACTGACCGCGCCTGTTGTTGCTTAACTCAAGTGATTGATTCCAATCAATCGGTTCGACTAGGCTACGAGCGCTTCATACTATCGAATATTTACTGTAATTTTTTTTAATGATTTTGTATTTTTTGTTAGCTTTATGCTTTTCATCCTTTGTAGTCGATGAAATTTGTGCAAACAGTGAAATATTATTTGTCAAAATCCCGCCATTGTTTAAGGAGTTATGAGCGAACATACATAAATACATACGAACACGCATACGATCCCAATACATTACACTCCGTAGGAGCACTGTCGCTGTCGTCGGTCAAAATAGTGTAATATTGCCCTAAAGACGCCAAATGGACACAAAAATAATTACTCCTCCGCAAACAGCCCTGGGTGTCGTGTTTCCAGCGAAGAACATAAATCGTTACATTATTAAGACTTGTGTCAACATTATTATTGCTGTTTGCTGCTAACATTGACAGTGAAATATTATTTCAGCACGCGTAGTATGACGGCACGAGGCACGAGTTTTGTAGTGCTAAAATCGGAATATTTTTTTTATGTTGCCTATATGCACCGGTGGCCTTAGGGGGTGGCGAACAGAGCAATCGCCCGGGGCCTCGCGCTAGCAGGGGCCTCGCCCAACAACCCAAATAAATTAAAAAAATAAAGATTTTTAACTAATACATGTTTGCTATATTAGGTGGAGTATGGCCTAACCTTCCTGCGATGCATGAAGACACCCGTGCCCCAGCAATGGGGACACAAAAGGGTTGATATCGAATTTCATAGTAGCAATACCACTCGCTACCGGCGAAGGAAAATATTGGAAACAGCATCAATTTAACAAAAAATACAAAATCATTAAAAACTTGACAATAAATATTTGATAGTAGCAATACCAATAATAGCCACCGGCGAAGAAAATCGTTGTGAGGAAACCCAACTGTCTAAAGTCTTAGCATACATCAGCGCTTGCTGCGTACAATGGCCCAACGATGAGGCTAAATGTGAAAATCTCGGGTCTATCTAGTACCTACAAAAGCCTTCCGTCGTGCAGGTCAGGTCACTCACTATTCGCAGCGCAGAGTGGCTACTTCAAATCAGCTTTGGAAACTCAAAGAAACGTCGTTTGTCTTTTGATACTCTTTGTGTCGGAACCAAAGCTGATTGTTCACTAGAACCTCTTGATTTTCTTCTGGAGTTACGAAAAGATGGAGTATGGCTGATGTCTCACGCTGTTCCCGTTATTCAGCTCCTTTTTGCCCATTGCTGGGTATCTATCTATCTATTTATCTAAACAATCCATGGAAGACTCCCATTGTTGGGCATAGGCCTCTTCGAGGTCACGCCAGCCTCGCCAGTCTTCTGCTAATCTCGTCCGAGTTGAAATAAAACCATCATTATTAGCCCACCTTCGCCCATTGCGGAGTGTTCCCTATCACGCTATGTTTCGCGAAATGAAAGACGCTGACATGGCTTAGCGACTACCATTACATGACAGCCGGCACCTACGGCTTAACGTGCCTTGCGAAGCACGGAAGTGCTCGGAAAAATGCCACTGGCAGTAGTAACGGGACGGTCACCCATCCTGCAACGGACCGCGCCTGTTGTTGCTTACCTCGAGTGATTGATTCCAAACACTCGGTTCGACTAGGCCACGAGCGTTTGTTGAATATTTTTGCTGCAAGATTTCTAAATCCCTCAATAAACAAACTAGTAGACATTCGCTGAAATAAAAAAATATACATTATACACAAAGAGAGAATGTAAATAAAACATAAGCGTAATATTAATGAGCACATAGGCAAGCTTAGGTATTTCTATAGAAAACAATAATGCTTAAAGTTGTAAACTTAAATTGACGTGATTCAGGAATCGCGGATTTGCAAGGCAACCCTGTATATTATGCGTCCCCTTTTCTTAAGGGAGAGATTATTGTGATCGAAAAAGTATTTCCGAGGAGATGTTGCTTGCGTGTATCGATAAAAAGAAGCCATGTTTTATGCATGGCTCGACTCTACAGCCGAATCACATTGAATTTGAACAACCATAGCATTAGGCGAACGTAGAACTGCCGTCTCGCATTCAAGTGAGCCAGAGTGGTGAGTGATGTGGTGAGAGGTGATGCCTTTTGAGGAAGATAGATAGATAGAGAACACTTTATTGTACATAAAAATGGAAATTACACGGATATTTCCCTAAGAGTACAGACGGCGGCCTTATCACTAAGAGTGATCTCTTCCAGACAACCTTCGGATGAACTGGACTAATACATTAGAGAAGGAAGTAGATGTACAAAAAAAACATAGAAAACATTAATTTCAGAGGTTTCAAATACGTGCCTGAATAACAGTTTAAATAAATAAAATTATCAACAGATACATAATCTGTTGAATCAGATAGAAGATAATTTATCTAAAAATTAAATATATCAAACAAATTTTTTTTTTCTGAATAAACTAGAGATGATTTGTACAATTCTCTTGAGATAAATGTGGATAACAATTTAAAATGTTAATAGTTAGAGGTTGTTAAATAAACTACGGGATAACAAATTGGGTATTCTGTATAATTATAGGGTGGGTTGTTTTGTATTTTTCGATAGTATGAATACAGTAACAACTATTTACCTACTAAAAAAGTTGATAACTGATTGGTGAGCGTATTATGTGGTCTTCTATCCAGGCATATCCAGGCATATCCAGGCAGACTGTAAAACAGCAATAATGCTGAGTCTCTGTCCTTTTAGCCTTGCATCTATTGAAAGTGTACTTATTTATATAAAACTTCTGTGTTTCTATCTTTACTAATGAATAAAGTTCGACTTACCCATTTTATTTTTATTTTACGTCGTTATTTCTTTGTCAGTGTCGTTTTAACTTTGTCTATTATAGTTTCCATAATTGTAAGCAGAAATAAATGTAACTTTGAGTTTTTAATCGAAGATAGCTTTCTTGGAAAAGTAATAGTTTTAAAAAACCAATTTAGAGCCTAAAAATTCCACCCGTGGCGGGATTCGAACCCGCGACCTCTGGCTATCCATGCCAGCGCTCTTTTCAACTGAGCTGATGGGCGACTCACTGGCATCAGTGAAATTTCGAACCTCTTTTCAATATTCTCTGTATTACGTACACACTAACTGCCAGCCAGCCAAACTTCATGGAGTTAAAATTCAAGGCTAGATAAAAAATAAAAATGTTATATTAAACTCTTGATGTGCCACACACAAGCATTAAGGCGGTAGATTCACTTGATCTCTTTGAGTGCGTCTACCAAGCTGTAGTAGACGACTACCATAGATCTAAGAATTTTATTTCACTGCACGCAATTTCAAACAACTAATTCATATTGATTTACTTGATCAAAAAAAAAACATTTTTTTTTTAAATTAGCTTTGAAATTAAACAAAGTCATTTGTACATGCCCGCACTCGGGATCGAACCTGGGGCTCTCGCTTGCCAGTCCATGGTTCTACCCACTGAGCATTGTAATACAATGACAATTGCATGAGTATGGCGAATTCACTTCGCCGCTGCTTCAAGACGCGTGGACACACAAGTATATCGAACATTCTAGTCGTCAATAGTATCAAGAACACCCCACGTGATTTGATTCTAACTATCTATAAAATGGATTGTTTCCACTATGAAATAAACCTCCAATCAGAGGCCTTGGCGGCTTGATATCTTCTGACAGTAAGGCCCGCCACTGTCTTACAATCCTCCAGCAACCCGGACTTGGCCCCCGTGGTGGAGTATGGCCTAACCTTCCTGCGATGCAGGAAGAGACCCGTGCCCCAGCAGTGGGGACATACAGGGTTAAAATCGATACAGCGTCCAGTGGCAGCTTCACTCATACTAGATGAACGATAGCATAGGACAGGCAGTGGAGTATGGCTTAAGCTTCCTGCGATGCAGGAAGAGACCCGTGCCCCAGCAGTGGGGACATACGAGGGTTGATATAGAGATGTAACTTTTCACGTAAAGGTTTATATGTTTGCGAAAGCCGAATGTTTACTCAGCTCTGGCGTATAGATTTGAGGCGTAATACACAGGTGGGATGACGATCTGCGAAAAACCGCTGGCAGACGCCGGCAAGCTGTAGACAGGGCGCTATGGCGCTCATTAGGGGAGGGCTATGTCCAGCAGTGGACTAATATAGCCTGAAGAAGAAGAAGAAGAGATGTAACAACTGCATAACCATGCATCCCAGAGGGGTAGGCAGAGAGTTTGCCACTTGCCACGATGTTGGCAAACCTCTTTCGCTTCTTCAACATTCGTTAGTCGCTGCATGCATTTACGTACGTCTCGAGTATTTTTTATCTTGCTCTTTACATCCCCAATAACTCTTTTCAAGCGCTACTCGCACCATTATCCACATAACCCATAGTGGCATAGTGGATTCCGCATTTCAGTGGATATCTGATACGCGATTGAGGCACGCAATTGGACGACAAAGTCCAGCAGATATTTCGTTTTTGCATACCGATATATACGTTTAAAGTTACATCACTAGGCGCAGATCTGAGTACCGTACCTATATATTAAGAAAATATGTTTTATTGTAAAAACCTATTTAGAGGCTAAAAAATCCACCCATGCTGGGACTTGAACCCGCGACCTCTGGCTAACCGTGCCAGCGCTGTCCCAACTGAGCCAATGGGTGACTTGTTTTATTGTCTCTGGAAATTCACATAGCACTCTCGGCCCCCTTTCGCAGCAGTCAATTTAATTCCATTGCGACATTTTGCTTTTTATCGACGTAACGATACAAAAGTGTTCAACCAAAAACATCCCCAATATTGGGTTAGTTACGGGAAAGTTTACGCATTTTTCTTTCCACCGCCGTTTTTCGGAGCCATACATTTTCACACACGCTCTGATAAGCGAGAAATTATGTATGTACATTGTCGGCGAACAATCTTTCGGGGCTAAGGTGAAATAACCTGTCGATAAAGACCTCATTCATGTAAATACAAAATACCAGGTATTGTGATGCAATTTGCTTAAGCCAGATGTCGCTGCCTGTACGTAATACAGAGAATAGTGTAAAGAGGTTCGAAAGTTCACTGATGCCGGTGAGTCACCCATTGGCTCAATTGGAAGAGCGCTGGCACGGATAGCCAGAGGTTGCGGGTTCGAATCCCGGCATGGGTGAAATTTTTGACCTCTAAATAGGTTTTTAAATTTGTCCTTAGCACGGGTTAGTGCATTAAAAATAAAAATAGTATTACCAGGTATTGTGTATTCATGTCCGGGTTGGTGGAGGATTGTAAGACAGCGGCGAGCCTTACTGTCAGAATAAGTTATGAAGCCGCCCGTAAGGACTCTGACATGGCTTAGCAAAATAGCAACTGCCATTACATGACAGCCGGCACCAACGGCTTAGCGTGCTTTGCGAAGCACGGAAACGCTCGGAAAAATGCCTCTACCGGTAGTCACGGGACAGTCACCCATCCTGCACTTGGCCCCCGTGGTGGAGTATGGCCTAAACTTCCTGCGATGCAGAAAGAGACCCGTGCCCCAGAAGTGGGGACATACAAGGGTTGATATAGTGTATTCATGTACCGTCAATTTTATGTGATTCTATGTTGTAATTAATAAAAAGTTGTAATCTAAGATAGAGCAGTGGCAGAGGAGCTGTAGAACGCCGGCTTTTCAATTGGGAAGTCGTGGGTTTGAATCCCGACATGTACCATTGACTTGCCAGCGCCCGCCAAATTTTGTGGACGCTGGCAAGACGACTTGTCAAGTCTTACGACTAAAAACCGGACTTGCATAATAAGGAGGCTCTCTCGTGTCCGTGCACGGACTCGCGATTTTGCAGGCGCTGGCAATACGACTCGTCAAGTCGTACGACTAAAAACCGGACTTGTATAATAATATCTATTATACAAAAATCTCGTGTTGGTGATCAAAATCCACCGAAACGGCTTCACAATTATACTATTTTTATTTTTAATGCACTAACCCGTGCTAAGGACAATTTTAAAAACCTATTTAGAGGCTAAAAATTCCACCCATGCCGGGATTCGAACCCGCAACCTCTGGCTATCCGTGGCTTCACAATTTTTTTACGAAATTTCCTATGTATATTTAGAAGGTCTAAGAAAAGATCGTAGGCTGATTAATATGGCAAAACAAAATTGTCATATACAAATGAAGCAAACCAACTCTGATGATCCGTTTTCAGCCCAAATTCACAAAGCATTTCATAGATGGCGCTTACAGGCGTGGCGATAAACGAACCAGAATACGGCTGTCTAAATTAATCTGCGCTGTGTAAGTCAAACGTATCCGTTCTTGTATGTGCACGCATATAAGCGCTATCAACGAAGTGCTTTGTGAATTTGTGCTGAAAACGGCTCCTTCTTCTTCTTCAGGCTATATTAGTCCACTGCTGGACAGCAGCCCCACAGCAGCCACAGCCCTCCCCTAATGAGCGGCATAGCGCAAGGTTGTGCAACCATTGGGGGGTAATGCCCATAATCCCCACGCTGGGCATGCGGGTTGGGATCGCAGTTTAGTGGAATTGTACTGCAGGGGGCGCTGCTGCCCACCCCCCGGTTTGTGTCCCTTAGTCACCTTTTACGACACCCGCGGGAAGAATTTGGGTTAGTGCTATTTTCTAGGCCGACACCACACAGCATAACGGCTCATTGCAGATGATTTATTCAAATGTACGCTCGTGACTATAACACTCGTATTGACAAAGCGACTTAGGTGCTTGGGAAAAATACCTCAGCATCAGGAGAAAAGCCCTCGTCTATCAGACTAGCGTCTTCAGTTCAGCGTTCTTCACCTAGTTTGAATTGTAACGTTCACTAAGCCGCAGCTTCTGCGCTACTTTGAATAAAACCTTTTCGTTATCAACCCTTGTATGTCCCCACTGCTGGGGCACGGGTCTCTTCCTGCATCGCAGAAAGGTTAGGCCATACTCCACCACGGGGGTCAAGTCCGGGTTGGTGGAGGATTGTAAGACAGTGGCCGGCCTTACTGTCAGAAGTTATCAAGCCGCCCATAAGGCCTCTGACGTGGCTTAACGACTGCAATTACGTGACAGCCGGCACCAACCTTTTCATTTCATTTTATTTCATTTCAGTAAACTCTCGCATAGAGCGGAACCCTAAACTTCATATTATATGCAAAGCAGGAAGGACGACTGAATTTATTCCACCTTCGCTATCTCAGAGGTCTTCTTGACAACACATACTCCCACGCTTCCCTGCCCACTGCAGTTGAAGGGAGAGCAAGGTGAATCCACAATAATCCGGAAAGCAAATCCCTCCATTTGTGTGGCTGTTTCAGAAGTGCATCGCATGCAAATTGTATGAGGTACCGTCTTGAATAAGCTAGTGACTTAGCACTATGAAGATACTAGGCTAGATGAGGCGATTTGACGGCTAGACCTTCAATAGTTGACTACCTCGTTGGTCTAGTCGTTAAGGCGCTTAGGTACCAAGACAGAGGTGGCGGGTTTGATTCCCACTGGGCCTCCAGTGGGAATCGAACATTTTTACAATCGAACATCAGCTTTACATTTGTAGAAATGGCCTCAGTCTTGGTGTATTTTCATGTTTGTGATGACCTTGCCTGGTTACCACAGTACAGGGTGCCCTAGTTTGGGACCAGGTCAAGTGATTGTTCTGTATGGTGTGGAAATTGAGGATCTAAAGTCCCATAAGCGTCTCCTTCATCTGCGATATATAAGTGTAGAGTGAAGGAATACTACCTTTCAATAAATTAAATAATGCAGTTACTTAAATATTACGTAGGTATATTCTAAACTGCCACAATCTCTTAAGACCAAGGTCTACAACCAATGTGTCCTGCCCATACTTACTTACGGTGCGGAAACATGGACGCTCACCAAGCAAAATATGCACAAAATAAAAGTTGCTACAAAGAGCGATGGAGCGTGCCATGCTAGGCATATCGCTTGTGGACCGCGTATCCAACGTAGAAATTCGTCGAAGACGTTAGTGAGCGGATCACAGACTTAAAGTGGAGATGGGCGGGACACTTGGCTAGAAGGAAAGACGGCCAGTGGACCAGGGCAGTATCGGAGTGGTGGCCAAGGCAGGGAAGGAGGTTGGTAGGCAGACCACCGACACGATAGTCAGACGACATCGTGAGGGTTGCGGGCCAGAGATGGACCAGGTTAGCACAGGACCGTGAAGAATGGCGCAATAAAAAGGAGGCCTATGCCCAGCAGTGGGTTGATGTGGGCTGACTATAGATAGATATTCCCATATATAATTTATTTATTAGTAGTATGTATAAAATCACCCAGTGAAGCCTGGTCAGCCAGGGTGATCAGACCATACCCCACAAACCACAAGGCTTGTGGGAGGCAATGTATGTGGTAATGATTATAATATAAAAAATAGGCTCATATTATTATTATTATTATTATGTATGTATATCTTAATTTTTTATTCATTTAATTATTTATGTATGTGGTTTAAGTAAGTTTATATAAATTTCATTGAATTCATAATTTCAATATTTCTGTATTGCACCGACTACCCGTCTCTAATTTCTTTCTTGTCTCCGTCTATTTCTGCAAGAAATTGCTTTTAGTAATAAGGCCGCCATTTGCCTACTGTATTTTTTATATCATTTCTGTTACTGTAATTTCTGTGTACAAAAAAGAATATTCTATCTATCTAATAAATAGAGTCTAATACATATAATTTTTTTTCTGTAGAGTTATATTAGTATGACAAAGGGTATGTCCGCCCACGCCCCGGGCCCAGGTGCCAAATGCCACCCCGGCTCTATGGCCAGTTCAACGTAGGTTGACGCCATATTTTCTTCCAGTCTAGACACCTTTTGCCATTAGACCATTAGACATAAGAAATGGACTCAGGTACTCTCTAAGGAGCCTCGTAAACCAAGGTCTTAACTGCCAAAACTCCGAGGCAACACATCAAACAATTATGCCTTATATGACGTTTTTATTGCGCCAAGTTCGGTCTTTACGGACAGCGTAATCCTATCGCGAGGCAAAAAGTTTTAATGACAGTTGCTTGGAGTGAGAAGTCGCAGAAAGCCGCAGAAGACTGCTTCGGCCACGTGGTCCGACCAAGTTGTTCGAACGGTCGGACGATCAAATATTTTTTAATACAGTTGCTCAAAAAGTGGCGTATTACAGGGACGTATAGCGTGCGGGATGTGGGCTATTACACACTCGTGCTTTTTTTTACCTTTCCCGCACTCGTGCGTTATCTTTCCCAACTGTCAAAATAATGTCTATTAAAAAGAAAAACCAACCATGAAGTTTTTACTAAAAAAAATCATAGAAGTTTTTATGAGCTACTAATTTGTTTCAATATCAGATTTAATAATTTGATTGAATGAGTTAAGTAAGGATTCATTTCATTTCATCTCATTAAATTTCATTTTCATTTCATATCAATAAAAAAATTCTACTGAAGACTTGGCTGTATGGGCATAGTTCCCTTTGCCTACTAGAATGGGTGAAGAAAAAAAACCTCTGCTTATATTTTTTTACGGTTGGCGCTATTTTCTAAATATTTTTTCTTTATTAAATTGCTTCATTTTTTCGCAACTTTATTAAAAATAGTCGTTCAGTACACGTGCGGAACCGTCATTGCAACTTGTTCCGACTGTCAACGAGTTTTATGTAAAAAAAAAAACAAAAAGAATGCTGCGGCCGGCCATGTGAGTTTCTAAACAGCCAGTGTGAACTTAGCGCAAACTTCTTTTAGCGGAATAAGCCGCAACAATTACACGGTGAGTTCCATATTTAAAATTTAAAAAGTCGACATAACTTGGCGGAATACTAATCTGTTATACGTATCTGTGACGGAATTCTAAAAAATTGGTAATAATCTTTTATGCTAAGATTTGAATATTCAAAAATATTTTTTTTTTCTCATATTCGAAATGTAAAATAGAGTGTTTAGAACGGGTAAAAGAATCAATTTCTACTCGGGCTATAGGCTATAGCCCGAGTAGGAATTGATTCTTGAGTAGGAAGATATAACCGAACCATAACGACTACACTAGCTTTATTAGTCCGCCTAATGATTCCGATTCATTACTAAACCTCCTTATTACATTTAAGCATTTTTTTAAAACCTATTTAGAGGCGAAAAATTCCACCCATTCCGGGATTTGATCCCGCGACTTCTGGCTATCCGTGCCAGCGCTCTTTCCAACTGAGCGATTTTTTTTGTTGTCCGCTTCACGTGAAATGCCCTTTAAGAGCATGAAAGTTTTAAGAGCCAACCTTCTTACGTTATTCATCCCGTACCTACTACTAAAGGGCACCTTAGAAATATGACGCCGTTCTTCATTTGCGGAAGTACCTCTCTCCCGGCGAGAGAGCCTTCTTAAGCATGCATGGTCGTTTTATTATTTAGATGATGAGACTTCGCTATGTCTTCATGAACATTGCAAGATTGATTCACGAGTACAGAACTTCTTCTTCTTCTTCAGGCTATACCTATTATGTAGTCCACTGCTGGACCTAGCCCTCCCCTAATGAGCGCCAAAGCGCCCTGTCTTCAGCTTGCCGCATCCAGCACCTGCCGGCACTTTTTCGCAGATCGTCATCCCACCTGGTCGGAGGGCGTCCTACACTACGTTTGCCGAGTCCCGGTCTCCACTCAAGAACACGTTTACTCCAACGGTTGTCGGTTCTTCGCGAGATATTGCCAACCCACTGCCCCTTCAGCTTGCTGATTCTCTGAGCTATGTCTATGAGTACAGAACACTTAAGGTCAATTTCTAAATTGAGAATTTCGCAAAGTAAATAGTTAACTGCAGTGCTGTCTCTTTGAATTTCTCAGCAAAGTGCGTGACAGAACGTTACTTAAGTATTTACTTAGTAAAGTTCTCAATTCAGAAACGGGCCCTTAGCATAAGCCGCGATGTATACTTAAGGGCCTCAAGAGAATGAAATAATTATTGTTTGATACTTAAATTTAAAATTATTAATAATGATTTTTATTTTTTTTATGTGCTGCTGTGTGGTGTCGGCCTAGAGAATAGCACCAACCCAAACTCTTCCCTCGGGTGTTGTAAAAGGCGACTAAGGGACACAAACCTGGGGGTGTACAGCAGCACCCCCTGCAGTACAATTCCACCGAACTGCGATCCCCAACCCGCATGCCCAGCGTGGGGATTATGGGCATTACCCCCTATGATAGCACAACGTGGCGCTCTTTAGGGGAGGGCTATGGCCAGCAGTGGGCTAGTATAGCCTTACGAGTACGACGATTTTTTTTTATGTAGCATAAACGTCCCACTGCAGGGCACAGGCCTGCTCTCAGAGAGAGAGATAGTGTGGGGTTAATTACCACGCGTGTCCACCGCGGATTGGCGATTTCAAGCGCCGAGGTATTTGAACACCTCAGGCACTCGGGTTGCGAATTAAAACTTCCTAACGAAGTAAAAATTAATTTAATTTTAACAAGTGCGGCACCATTTTTTAGAATTTACAGTCTAGAACCTATGATCAATAGATGAGAACTTTTGTCCCTTAAACCGCTAAAACGGCCGTTTTTGACGGAAACTTATTAAAGTCCTTGGTTGTTGATTCTAGGTTCTAAAAATAGTTGTCACAGTTGTTATGATTTCTCATGTTCACTTTTAACAAAAAACGTATTATAATACAAGTTATGATTTTATTTCCATTGGTGGCGCTATTTAGCACGCCGGAGCACCTTAAGCACCTTTGAGCACCCTTGTACTTTTATAGGCGGTTTCTGAATTGAGAATTTCAGTAAATACATACCTAAGTAACGTTCTGTCATGCTCTTAATCCGCTATTTGACTCTCATTGCAAGTAAGTCTTAAATGGTAAATATCTCTTCCATTAGACCAAAAAATATTTTAGTACATTTTTTGAAGACCTAAAAGCTACCAAAAAAATATATTTTAAAACTTTGCTAACAGCCAAAAACGCGGTCAGCCATTTTTGTCTATGGTTTGAAGACCTGAAGTATTGTAAACAAAGTTTGACATTCAACAACTGTGAGTAATTTGTGAGCATAGTGAAATAGCAATGATTTCATCGAGTTTACATGCAAAGTAATAGCTATTATCATTATTGCATTGTTCGAGAATGAAAAACATGTCAATAAAGAACCCCGGGAAGTTATGGATTCGTGTACCCAGTGAAATAAACACACGGAAAAATTGGCTCAAACTTGCCAAAAGAGACCCCGATACTTTATCGACTGAAATTCGGGTGTATTTACGTGAAGATCACTTTAAGTCCTATAATAATCAATGTCGACTGGTTCTGGCTGACAGATGTTTGTTTACAACCGAAAGATGCTTTCAACATGGCGGATAGCGTTTTCACCGTTCCGAATTAAAAGCGGTAAATTTTTTAATTAGCGAATTTTGCAGCCATCCTACATACTTACTAAGCAAAGCCAATATATTTCAGTTTCTTAAGTTGAATACTGCAGCCAATATTCATTTACCGCGTTAAATTTGATACGAGTCAAGTAGCGGACTGGAAAATTCGGAAAGACAGCACTATAGTAAAGTAAAGATTTTTTCAATTACCAATATAAGGATACATTTTTGAAATAACTTAACATCATAAAAACTTACAGATAATTGTAGGTAATTGAATAGGGACCTAACTCAGCTGTAAGTCAACAAGTTAACCGTTGCTGATTTTCAGTCAGGACCTGTTTATTTATACACTTAATTTTTATGTTTTGCCGTAATATAACATAGCTTAAAAGAAGAAAAAATAACAAAGAGTGTGTGCTTAAACAAATAAATAATATCATGTTTCACTTAAGTAAGTTATACTGCAAAACTGTTTACAAATAAAATTTGTAAGATAAGATAACGAAAGAAGATGCCGCTGGTCAATTATTGAAACTAAGGTGTGTTTTTTTTTTATTATTAAAAGATATTTCTTGAGTTTTATTTTAAAAGTTACTTTAGTCATACTTAGTCATAAAAGTTACAATAGTTGACTATTTCCTTAGCGAAATTCTCAATTAAGAAACTGGCTCTCACTCGTATAAGTAATTAGTGCAATCTTTATCCTTACAAATATTATAAACGCGAAAGTTTGTAAGTATGGATGGATGTTTGTTAGTCTTTCACGCAACAACTACAGAATGGATTGGTAAGGAAATAATGAAACTTTAGAATAATATAGCTCTTACATCGAAATAACACATAGGCTACAATTTATCCTATGTGTTATTCTGATGTAAGACAAAAATTATACCCGATAATCCTGCGTAGTTGGAGTAAACGTGTTCTTGAGTGGAGACCGCGACTCGGCAAACGTAGTGTAGAACGCCCTCCGACCAGGTGGGATGACGATCTGCGAAAAACTGCCGGCAGATGCTGGATGCGGCAAGCTGAAGACAGGTCGCTATGGCGCTCATTAGGGGAGGGCTATGTCCAGCAGTGGACTTCATAATATAGTCTGAAGAAGAAGAAGAATCCTGCGTAGACCAAGTCGCGGGCGGCAGCTGGTAAGAAATTAAATAAATAACTTGTCGGAAGAAATTACCTACTACTTCTCTCCCACCACGTCTAGGCGGCCGTAATGTATGACGTCATCGTCGCTTTGATTCCTGAATTGATTGCACGTTCGCGCTACAGTTGAGAAGTGAATTGAATGCACCCTCCCATTTAAAACTGTACCAGTAAAATGTACTACCTCACGTTGCACTCGGTATTTTACATATACTTCGTACCAGGTACTCTATACATTTGAGATAAATAGATAAGATTAGATAAGATAACGCTTCGCAATAGTATTTCTTAATAATTCGCGATACTCATACATACTTATATATTAAACGGGTCTAATTGCGATTATTATAAACACTATTCGGTACCTTTATTCTGGAACGTCGGCAATCAAGGTTCCATCGCAAATTCAAGGCGGCCAAACTGAACCCAGTTTAAGAAGTAGGTTCTATTTACAATGGACTTAATGAACTGGAACAGAACAAATAGGCACTTTAATATTATTCATCCGAAAATCTCTCCGGGCGTTGAGTGAGGGCTTTTGCACATACTGGGTTTCAATGCACATCCAAGACATCATCATCAACCCATTATGTCCCCACCGAGGGGCACGGTTCTCGTCCGTGAGGAAGGTATAGGCCATACTCCAACACAGGTTCATATTCAAATCCATATTCGTTGTCAATTTTATTTACCCGACTGCGCCAGAAGGAGGTTTGTGTTTCTATGTATGCGTGTATGTATGTGTGTATGTATGTGTGTATGTATGTAGATATGTATGTATGTAGATTAGAAAATAACAAACTTCGTAACAAACAGTCGAAAACTCCATAAAAGCTACTCCCAACTCACTGTTGTGACATACACGCACGCACACACACACACACGCACACACACACACACACAGTACTGATTAGTTCTAGCCTTATTTGGTAAAGTTTAGTAATTTAGCTTTAAGTGAACATCACAGTTTTTGTAATGGGACGACTTGCTCCATTTCCTGAATGCCTCGTGTACGAAAATGGTGCAAGTCGGCCTTGCCTCACAAATTTTATTTTTTGCCTTTTTTTTCTTTTTTTTTGCATCTATTACATTATACTTTCCTTTTTCTTTCATAAATGCCTCGCATCACAACCGCGTAAAGCTATACCTGTAAAACAATGTTTCTCTCCCACGAGATCCTATTTATCCAGGTAATGGTAATTTGTTTTTTAATGATTTATTACACTACTTTTATTTTTAATGCACTAACCCGTGCTAAGGAACAAATTTAAAAACCTATTTAGAGGCTAAAAATTTCACCCATGCCGGGATTCGAACCCGCAACCTCTGGCTATCCGTACCAGCGCTCTACCAATTGAGCCAATGGGCGACTCACGGCATCAGTGAAATTTCGAACCTCTTTACAATATTCTCTGTATTACGTACAGGCAGCGACATCTGACTTAAGCAAATTGCATTACTTACAGCCCCGACTACCTACTTTGCAGTTAGGTTTTAACATCGGAACGATATCACTGTACCCACATGATTACACTATTTTTATTTTTAATGCACTAACCCGTGCTAAGGAACAAATTTAAAAACCTATTTAGAGGCTAAAAATTTCACCCATGCCGGGATTCGAACCCGCAACCTCTGGCTATCCGTACCAGCGCTCTACCAATTGAGCCAATGGGCGACTCACGGAATCAGTGAAATTTCGAACCTCTTTACAATATTCTCTGTATTACGTACAGGCAGCGACATCTGACTTAAGCAAATTGCATTACTTACAGCCCCGACTACCTACTTTGCAGTTAGGTTTTAACATCGGAACGATATCACTGTACCCACATGATTACACTATTTTTATTTTTAATGCACTAACCCGTGCTAAGGAACAAATTTAAAAACCTATTTAGAGGCTAAAAATTTAATTAAATTTAAAAAATGATTTATTGCACAATAAGAATGTTTGTACAACGGCGAGCTTAATACTAATTAATATTATCTTCCGGCTTATCTTGGGTTATGTGGAGAGTGCTGCGGGAAAAATAAGTTCTTCGTGAAAGCACAAAGAAAGACCGTAAAAATATAAGTGTCAATAGACTATTTTAAAAAACCCAGAGGCTAAAAATTTCACCCATTCCGGGATTCGAACCCGTGACCTCTGGCTGCCTGTACGTAATTCAGAGAGTATTTAAGAGGTTCGGAATTTCACTGATGCCACGGGTTCGAATCCCGGAATGGGTGAAATTTTTAGCCTCTAAATAGGTTTTTTAAATTGTCCTTGCACGGGTTAGTGCATTAAAAAGAATATAATCATGTGGGTACAGCGACATCATTCCGATGTAAAACCTAACTGCAAAGTAGGTACTCGGGGCTGCAAGTGATGCAAATTACTTTAGTAGCTCAGTTGGAAGAGCGTTGGCACGGATAGCCAGAGGTCGCGGGTTCGAATCCCGGCATGGGTGGATTTGTTAGCCTCTAAATAGGTTTTTTAAAATCGTCCTTAGCACTGGTTAGTGCATTAAAAAGAATATTGTCTATAGACTAATTAGTCTATGGATAGTTGTTAAAAATCCCAATTACTACGTAGCATACAAATAGAGCGGTGGAAGTTCAGTGGGTAGAACCATGGAACGGCAAATGAGAGCCCCAGGTTCGATCCCGAATGCGGGCATGTACCAATGACTTTTAAAAACCTATTTAGAGGCTAAAAATTTCACCCATGCCGGGAATCGAACCCGCAACCTCTGGCTATCCGTGCCAGCGCTCTTCCAACTGAGCTAATGGGTGACTCACCGGCATCAGTGAAATTTCGAACCTCTTTACAATACTGGCACGGTTAGCCACAGGCCGCGGGTTCTAGTCCCGGCATGGGTGTTTTCACACTCAACACTCACTGTTTTACAACACGCCGGTGAGTCGCCAATGGGCGACTCACCGGCATTAGTGAAATTGCGAACCTCTTTTACCAATGACTTTGTTTAATTTCAAAGTTACGTACATTTGCGAATTTTTAGTCGCAATACTACACGCTAACTGTGAAGGAAAACAGGAAACCCGCGGCTTGGTTGGCTCCGCACGTATTGACTAGTCTTTCCTGTGGGCTAGGCCGACTAAGCTGTCAGTATGGTATAGGTGTTGGGCCAAAATATATATATACAAATGTATATTTTTGGAGACTGAAAAAAATCTCTTCTGTAGAGTCCTTGAAATTATCAATCACCTGATTACGTTCATGTTCATGATGTTTTCTCGCAGCTGTAGGTACCCACAACCGAACATTATCCCTGTGTCTCAGCCTAATCGGCCTAATTCACAACAGGCTTTGTAATTAATTAGGCTGATTAATCTACGACGTGCGAGCCTACATTGCGAGGGTTTATTTATAATTTCTTATGTGAACGATGTTCAGGTGTACTTTTGCTGCTTACTACTCTGGGCCTTCATCATCAACCCATTATGTCCCCACTGAGAGGCACGAGTCTTTTTCCTGGGGAATGTATAGGCCACGGGGACCAAGTCCGGATTGGTGGAGGCTTGCAAGACTAGTGGCTGGTCTTACTGTCGGAAGTTTTCAAGCCGCCCATAAGGTGTCTTGACTTCTTCTTCTCCATGCTATATTAGTCCACTGCTGACATAGCCCTCCCCTAATTAGCGCTATAGCGCAAGGTCGTGCCATCATTGGGGGGTAATGCCCATAATCCCCACGCTGGGCATGCGGGTTGGGGATCGCAGTTTGGTGGAATTGTAGTGCAGGGGGCGCTGCTGCCCACCCCCCGGTTTGTGTCCCTTAGTCGCCTTTTACGACACCCGCGGCAAGAATTTGGGTTGGTGCTATTCTCTAGGCCGAGACCACATAGCAACACACTGACTTAGCTTAACGACTGCCATCTATCGACGGCAGCTGGCACCAACTGCTTAACGTGCCTCGCGAAGCACGGAACCGCTCGGAAAAATGCCACTAGCGTTAGTCATAGACGGTCACACATCCATGCGCTGAACGCGTCCTATGTTGCTTTGCCTTCGTTATTGTTTAAGATCACTCAGGCAACCGGGGCTACGAGCGATTCCTCTGGGCTTTCGTCGTCGTCAGGCTATACTAGTCCACTGCTGGGTATAGCCCTCCCCTAAAGAGCGCCATGTTGCGCTATCATAGGGGTAATACCAACACCACACAGCAGCATCCTCTAGGCCTTACATAATGCGTAATACGATGATTTATACAGCGTCCAGTCGCACATTCACTCACACTAGATGCGTGAAGTGATCTTTTGGTCGCTACAGTGCCTCGGTCATTGGTTTTTAGATGGAGTATTTTTGCCCAGCGCCTATACCATCCTGACAGCTTAGTCATCCTAGCCCACAGGAAAGACAAGCAATACGTGCGGAGCTAACCAATCCGTGAGTTTTTTTTCTTTTACTCTTCATATATACGTATTCCCAACAAATTCACACGAAATTTTACCTGGGAAACAAGTACGTGTGGGGAACTCAGGTTTCTTCACGGTATTTCCCTCTACTGTCACCCAAACATCAGGATAGTCGTGACATTACCTTAAAAATGTTGTAATCAATCAATAGACGATCAGGTTAATAAGAGTACCTATCTGCGGGAGAAATTAATTTCTGGTTGCCAAAGGCTACTGATACCTTCGCGTAGCAGTTTGGCTCCTCCTGTTGGATTGAAGCTTCTTTGGCACCTTCATGTTGATATTGTCTACAATATGTTTAGCAATAAATCACACCTAGCTAAATGGCTGAAAATATAAAGTCTCTGAGACACTGAATAAACTTACACTCTCCAATTTCGTAGAAACGAGATCGAGTCTATTAGTAATAATTTGTGCGCTGTTTGTATTTTCTTGAAGTGAAAAAAATGAGGCCTTTGCCCAGCAGTGGGACACAAACGAGGCTACGTAAAAAAAAATGTGTTAAGAAAAATAGGACATTCTTACGTAATGTCCTATTTAATGTTTGGCAGTGATAAGTTGTGTTTGTGACCAAGCTTGGTTCCAAAGTAGTTGTTTCGTGCGTGCACAATAAAATGTTCTTCTTCCACCCGCATTTGTGATACAAATTTCGTATTAAGTTAAAAATGTGTTAGTTTCCTTGTAAACTAATCGGTATACTTGTGTGTATATTATCCATTATGCCAAGAAATGTGAACTATACAAAGTTAACATAGAAAATCACCGCTGTAAGTATTTCCTAAGTAAATATTGTTGTTACAAGTTTCCTATTCTATTCAAGAAGTTTAAAGAGGTGTTTTAGCCTGATAACATGTATCAGTTTAAGACAATGTATAAACCATGACCGCGTTTTGGTTTTACCATTTGTAATGTTTATGTTAAATAAAGAATTTTTAAAATCAATCAATCAATGTTTCGGGTACAATATGGTATAATAAAGTAAAGTCACAAACATCCAAATCTCTCCACAAACTTTCACATTCATACTACTAATAACTGCTGCTCAAGACTTCGTGTGCAGTGCAAGATGCATTACCGCAATAACAAGTATCGTTATCAACCCTTGTATGTCCCCACTGCTGGGGCACGGGTCTCTTCCTGCATCTTCCTGAAGGTTAGGCCATACTCCACCACGGGGTATCAAGTATACTATGTCACATTGAGATCTTTATCTTTTAATTGCATGTATTTAACTCATAGTTAAAAACAAATTTATTAATAATTGATAGTATAGGCATGTTTGTACCGAACTTAAGTGTTTTCATCTAGTGTAGGAAGAGCGGGGCTTCCTGGCACAGGTGTCTATACACTTAATAGGAAGTCCCCACCACTGTGTAAAATTAATCTCAAGTTGATAAAGAAATAAATATTTTTGTATTTTTTTTTATCTATCTGTATGCCGAGTTTCATTTAATTGCGTGATTGAGTAACAAACACCCAAACATCTTCACAAGCTTTCACATTTATAAATCAGTGGGATTAGGGCGACCAACAGATACGTCACTTTGTTGGTCACAATCTTATTCACGTTTAGAAGCAGCCGCTTAGATCCACGAGGGCTATACCTCCCCATCAATATTAATTAAACTGTTCAAGCTTGTTATTAGGAAATTATTCTGATGTAGGCACTTGATATTCGTACCTGCTGTTTCTTATTAGACTAGAGAGGGTTTGAGAAAGGTCTGGTACAACTTGAGAGATGTGTATTGGTCTATCTCGTTGACCATTCTTTATAAAAGGTTCTCTGGAAGAGATGGCTTTTAGCGATAATACCGCTAATTGTATAACATTACTTCAATTTGCTGTGTGGTGTCAGCCTAAAGAATAGCACCAACCCAATTCTTTAATAAATAAATATTCATAAATATAAATATTCATGGACATATTACACAGATCTCGTTAGCCCTATACTAAGTACCTACAACTAAATTATTTGTGTTATAGGTGCTAACTCGACGATAAATTTAATACAATAAATACATAGATAACATCCAAGACCCGAGACAAACTAGAAAAGTTCGTTTCCTAGTTTTACCCGACCGGGGATCGAACCCGAGACCTTTGGTTTTACAGTCAGCGTGCCAAACCGCTGCGCCACCGAGGCCGTCCTTCCGCGGGTGTCGTAAAAGGCGACTAAGGGACACAAACCGGTGTGTGGGCAGCAGCGCCCCCTGCAATTCCACCGAACTGCGATCCCGAACCGCATGCCCAGCGTGGGGATTATGGGCACTACCCCCTATGACAGCACAACGTGGCGCTATTTAGGGGAGGGCTATGTCCAGCAGTGGACTAGTATAGCCTGACGACGACGACGATGCATATCCTGCTAGCGAAGGAAGCGCTCGTGGCTTAGTCGAACTGAGTGATTGGAATCAATCAAGGTGCAGGCGTGACCGTCCCGTGACTACCGCTCTAGTGGCGACGTCGACGACGACGACTTAGATTTAAGAAATCATGGTTGTATTCTTTTTCTGGTTGTACTTTCTTTGGTAGTGTTTCTTTGGTAGTGTTTTTATTTATTTTTTATTTATTTTATTGTTATGTGTTATCTATCTATCTCGTTGGTCTAGCGGTTGCACGTCTGATTACCGTGCTGGAGGTTGTGGGTCTCTCGTTCGTCCATCGCTTGTATCCCCAGCTGCCTGAGTGATCTTAAACGATCCCGAAGGTTAAGCAACACAGGGTGCGTTCAGTGCATGTATGGGTAAAACGTCTATGACTAACGCTAGTGCCATTTTTCCGAGCGGTTCCGTGCTTTGCAAGGCACGGTAAGCTGTTGGTGCCAGCTACCGTCGATAGATGGCAATCGTTGAACCAAGTCAGAGGCCTTAGGCTGGACAACTTCTGACAGTAAGCTGGTCTTGCAAGCATCTACCACTCCGGACTTGACTCCCGTGATGGAGTATGGCCTATACCTTACTCAGGGAAGAGACTCGTGCCCCACGGTGGGGACATAATGGGTTGATGATGATGAGGTTGTGGGTTTCATTCTTATTGCGGGCCGCAGTATGTTTGGATAAATGTCCTCATTCAGTGTATTTCCACGTTTGTGATGTCTTTGCCTGGTAACCATAGCACAGAGTATCCTCGTAGTTTGGGAACAAGTGATTGTATTGTCTGGAAATTATGTCTTCTTCTTCTTCATGCTATATTATGTAGTCCACTGCTGGACATAGCCCTCCCCTAATGAGCACCATAGTGTCTTGTCTTCAGCTTGCCGAATCCAGCATCTGCCTGCAGTTTTTCGTAGATCGTCATCCGACCCAGTCGGTGGGCGTCCTACACTACGTTTGCCGAGTCGCGGTCTCCACTGAAGAACACGTTTACTCCAACGGTTGTCGGTTCTTCGCGAGATATGGCCAGCCCGCTGCCACTTCAGCTTGCTGATTCTCTGAGCCATGTCGAAGTTATGTTTATTATGAGGTATATTCATAGGATGAATGGTAGAGGATGGCCGAAGACAGAAATGGACGGGAATGGAAAATCTTGGGGTTCTTTACCCGTCACTGGGACTGTAATTGGGTTTAGATTTGTTAAATATTAACTTAATTCTCCTTTTAGGATTTGTTGCTATACCTTGTGGCAACAGAAATGCATTGTGAAAATTTCAATTTTCTAGCTATCATGGTTCATGAGAGGCTCAGTAATAGGGTCCCTTGCCCGTTGAATGAATGAAATACTGAATGAATGAATGGATGGATGAATGAATTTATAAGTGAATGAATACTGTTTATTGCAGTTAAAACAAATTTGTACAAATGAGAGGTTAATACTACATTGTATTACTTATCTTCTGTATCTGCTGTTCTGTATCAATTTTCCGGTATACAATAAAGAATATTCTTATCTTATCTTATCTTATTTGCTTCCAGCTAACCCAGGTTAGCTAACGCTTAATAGGCTACACAAAAAAATATTGTAAGGCCCTTAGTATTTATAAGTGGCCACTAAAAGCCCTAATATAAACATACATTTCTGCCGTAAATATATCCTTGTATCCCAAAGAAACCGTACAAAATCACCCCCATAAAAGACCCACGAAAACTCCTATAAAACAATTTAATAATTCAGGATTGAATTCCGCTTAGGCACCACGGCAAACAACGTATGGAGCCCGGGAGTACATTGGCAGGGGATTAAGCACCTTATTCCCGCGTGAGAAGGGCGCAAATTACCCCACAGGTGAGGAGGGACTGATAAATTTGGCACGTCCGCGCCTAGTGCGTAACTAACGGCTGGTGATTTTCTGTTAAGGGGATACATTGAGTTTTTCCGTTTAACCATTAAACAAGGTGCCGTGGCCTAGTCCAACGGTAATTGGAATTCATAATTATTGGATTTTTTTTTTGTATTGAAAGAATAAACTAAATGTGTAATCAGAATTAATTTGGTAGATTTTTTATAACAACATAGACTTTCCGTGTAAATTTATATTTGTGATGTTTGATATACTATATAATCGGATTCATACACGAGTATATAAAGCGGTGGTAGCTCAGTGGGTAGAACCATAGACTGGCAAGCGAGAGCCCCAGGTTCGATCCCGAGTGCGGGCATGTACCAATGACTTTGTTTAATTTCAAAGTTACGTACATTTGCGAATTTGTAGTCGCAATACCACACGCTAACGGTGAAGGAAAACATCGTGAGGAAACCCGCGGCTTGGTTGGCTCCGCACGTATTGAATAGTCTTTCCTGTGGGCTAGGCCGACTAAGCTGTCAGGGTGGTATAAGTGCTGGGCAAGCCTACACCATCTATAAAAACCATGTCCCGGGCACTACAGCGTCGGAGTGGTCCCTTCACCCATCTAGTGTGAGTGAGGATACCACTGGACGCTGTATAAATCATCTCATTAAGTAGATGCAAAAAGGCCAATGATTTATATAAAGTTTATTATTGTAATTTATCTCAAATATAATATAAAATATCTGTGTAATTTCCATTTTTATGTACAATAAAGTGTTCTCTCTCTCTCTCTCTCAATAAAATAAATAAGCTAACATCAATCACTTGAGTTAAGCAACCAACAGGGCGGTCAGGTGCAGGTTGGGTGACCGTTCCCCGTGACTACCGCTAGTGGCATTATTCCGAGCGCTTCCGTGCTTCGTAAGGCACGCTAAGCCGTTTGTGCCGGCTGTCATGTAATCCCAGTTTTTAAGCCATGTCAGAGGCTTTATGGGCGGGTTGATAGCTTCTGGCAGTAAGTCTTGCCACTGTTATAATCCTCCACCAACCCGGACTTGGCTCCCGTGGCAGAGTATGGTCTAACCTTCCTGCGATGCAGGAAGAGACCCGTGCCCCGTCAGTGGGGACATACAAGGGTTAATTAATATCGAACTATACTATGTGGCTTTTTTCTCATCATTGTATATGTAGTTATATCGTTTATGTATGTTGACTACCTCGATGGTTTAGCAGTTAACACGCTTGGCTACTGAACCAGAGGTCGTGGGTTTGATTCCCACTGGAGGCCGCCGTACAAAATTTGTACAAATGGCTTCAGTCTGGCTGTATTTCCATGTTTATAATGTCCTTACCTGGTTACCATAGCACAGGGTATCCTAGTTTGGGACCAGGGCAAGTGATTGTGTTGTGCGGAAGTCGTATTTGGGGACCTTCGGAAAGTTTTGTATATATACCTAAGCTATGCACCGTACATCTAAATAAGTTATCACTATTAATGTACAATTATATTTGCGCAATTAATAAATATTTAACTTACTCCCCTTACCTTACTTGGACAGCGCAAAAATATACTGTAACCACAGACGGTTTCAAATCAGCGGCGACAGATTAAAACTTCCCGTCGCGCCCCCTTAAGCTCAATTTTGGCTAAATAATTTATAGAGGCAATATCCGTACTCCCCCCCTCCCCCTGTCACCATACCCTCAGTTTCTACGGGCATTCATCAGCATAAGAGCCCGTGTAGACCAGTGAATTGAAACATTGAAACCTCTTTAGTTCACACGACGAAAAGCGCAGTGACTTGTAGACTTAAGTAACTCGGGGGCGAAATATAGGTGTAATCGACAAGCCTTGTATGTCCCCACTCCAGGGGCACGGGTCTCTTCCTGCATCGCAGTAAGGTTAGGCCATACTCCACCACGGGAGCCAAGTCCGGGTAGGTGGAGGATTCCTTGCTTTATTAGTCCAGTTCATCCGGAGGTTGTCTGGAAGAGATCACTTTTAGTGATAAGGCCGCCGTCTGTACTCTTAGGTTAAGAAATATCTGTGTAATTTCCATTTTTATGTACAATAAAGTGTTCTTTATCTATCTATCTATCTAAGGAATATCTTCACCCGATGATGATTCTATTTCCATTGGCTGTGTTGCTGCTGTAGCTGCAGTAGAACTATTTGTTGATCTAATCCTAATAGCCAACTAAGATCTTGCTGCTTGGTTTTGCTTGCTTTGCTAAAACGATTTTTTTGTTAATATCAATTGATAACTATCGAGCAATTTTTATCAAGATAATTATCATGATAATTATCACGGATAATTATCCTTTCGAACCCTGCTATCTATCTATAATCGAACAGTGTGCAGTGACCCTAAGAAAGCTCTCACGTTGGGCAGTTTTTCACGCAGCATTTCGACAGTTTGACACTCTACTCAATAAATTCCGCTGATAGCGCGCGCGCGTCAATTTTGGGGAGTAAAATAAATGTTAACGTTTTACGGCAGACATTATTCTCCTGATAAATACCTATCTGAAGTTTCCGCAAGCTGCGAATTGGCTTGAATTTATGTCCATAACATAATCAAATGTAATTAAAACGGTTTTTTTATACGGATTTCACTCGTTTTATTATATTTTTACAATTTTTCGACGTTTCGGCACTTTTACAGGTGCCGTGATAACCGTGCTCGGATGACTGATAAAATAATAAAACCAGTGAAATCCGTATAAAAACAGTTTTAATTATGTCTAGTGCTCGTGTTTACCTTAGAAAATACTAAAATCAAATGTCACAATCGAAGTCTATCACACATAGGTAGTAAGGTGGCTCAGTGGCTCGGTAAAGTTATTTGCAGAATTCTTTGTCATTTAAATATTCTAATAATAATAACATTTATCAATGAGAATGGATTAAAGTATTAAAATCAAGGTTTTTAATATTATATAGAATAATAAAAGCATTTGTCAATGAGAATGGATAAAAGCATTAATTTAAAAGTATTAACATCAAGGTTTTTAATATCATTCGGAATTTTGTTATAAATTTTTGGACCTAGTCCAATTACGCTTTTACTAAGTAGAGCCGTTTTGAACTATGTTGTGATATATTTAAGTTACTATGTTGTGATATATTTAGATTCACCCCGAATGGAGAACTGTGCCCCAAGATAAAATTTAATTTAGTTTGGGGTTCAGAGTTACTTTATAACATAAGATTTATTACATAACATTTACATACAGGCACATACATTGCTTCTGGCTCCACACTAGGATACCCTGTCTCGCGGGAACCAGAAACAACGACATTACAAACATGTAAACATCCAAGACCTGAGGATTTTTTTGTCCCAGTCGGGGTTCGAGCCCAGGACCTCTTGCATGGTAGGCAGATGCGCTACCGCTGCGCAACAGAGGTCGTCGATTGAAAGTATGTTTTTTCACTTAGCCTATTAACGTTCTGCAGGGTACATGCCTTGTCTTTGAGTGATAGTATGAGTTTAATAACCACGATTGCCCATCGAGGATTCGATATCAACCCTTCATATGCCCCGACTGTTGGGGCACGGGTCTCTTCCTGTATGGTAGGAAGGTTAGGCCATACTCCACCACTTGTGCCAAGTCCGGGTTGGTGGAGGATTATAACAGTGGCGAGACTTACTGCCAGAAGCTATCAACCCGCCCATAAAGCCTCTGACATGGCTTCAAGACACGAGATGGTCACCCATCCAGTACCTGACCGCGCCTGTTGTTGCTTAAACCAAGTGATTGATTCCAATCACTCGGTTCCGCTAGGCCACGTAGGTATATTGCTAAGGCTCTACATTTTGCTATGGATTTACGAGTAGAGCCATCCAAAATTAATGTTGTAAGTATATGAAGATTTGAATCGCCCTGTATAGACTTCTGAGAATGAGTTTTATTGTGCTTTGTTTGAGTTATACAATGTTAAAGGGATCCAAAGTCTGCGAATGCTCATAAATATTCCTTTCAGTGTTGAAATTTGCAGTCGAGTGGTTTTACAACGCACGATAAGACGCCGACTCTACCAACCCGACCGTTTAGACCTAAGCTTCCGCAATAAACCTCATCGTTGGGCCATTGTACGTAGCAAGCGCTGAGGTATGTTAACACTTCAGTCACTAGGGTTCCCTTACGATGTTTTTCTTCATAGTTAGTTGTAGTTTTTTTTTATATATATTTTGCAGATCTTACAGCTAGTAAGATCTGCAAAATATAACAGTGAAAATACAGAAAGTAAAATAATACGAAAAAGCCATGGGTTAGTGTCGCAGTTAGCACTAAATTTAAAAAGAAAGGGGTTTTAATTTTGAGTTAAAGTTTATTTTTATACTTCAATGTTAAAAATATTTATAATTTTGATTGATACGGAGCTAGACGATGACGATGATACTATCAAATTAATTAAGAAAAAATCTTTAATTATTTGAAGAGGTTAATATACAGCTTCGATAAAGTTGTGCTAGGGCAACTATAACTTAACAAAATTGTACGTGACTTAGAAAAAATCATAGATTCATGCTGGGATTCGAACCCAGGACCTCCCGACTATAAAGCCGGCGTTCTACCGCCAGATAGCACATGAGTTAAGCCCAGTACTACGCCAAGCAAACTAAAAAAAAATTATCTAAGATTAGGTTTACTGACTAATATAGGCTAGCAGTTTTATTTATATAAAAAAAACTTTTCTTTTAAAACACTTCTCAGTTAGACTTACGGAAGATCTTAACTAAATTATGATTTATAAGTGTAAAATCTCCATTTCAGTTCCGCTATAAGGCCTGCACAACATGAAGTCTTATACCTAAGTATTAGTATCGCGTATTGCTGAATACGATATAAAGTTCAGTGACTTTAATATCGTGTCGTCACCGAATCGGGTCCTCCTAAATTACTCTTTCTTTAAGTTAAATTGTCTCTATAAATGACAAAGGTCTTGTCTTAAGTATTAAGAAAGTTTCGCAACTTCTTCGGATAGATAACGGTAATTTTCCCATATTTCATTTGGGTTCTTATTGTCAGTAAAATATAGTAATTTGACGCTTAGAGTATAAAGTAATACGTATACTGACGACATCCCAATCAACCGTTGCACGTCAGGTTTTGTGGCCAATTTGGTGCACTAATATGTAAACATCCAAGACCTGGGTTTTCTTTTTGTCTCCAGCCAGGGATCGAACTTGGGACCTCTCGCATGGTAGGCAGACGCGCTACCGCTGCGCTACAGAGGTGGTCAAATTTTCACATGCGATCGCTAGCCGCGTGCACACAATTTCGGACGTCACGAAAAATACTTTGGTAACTTCTGACAGTAAGGCCCGCCACTGTCTTACAATCCTCCACCAACCCGGACTTGGCCCCCGTGGTGGAGTATGGCCTAACCTTCCTGCGATGCAGGAAGAGACCCATGCCCCAGCAGTGGGGACAAAGGGTTGATATTAATCAAAACTCTTTTAAATTATTTCTTGGTTTTTAGTGCCTTAGCATTTTGAAGTCGGTTTTTATTTAAAAACAAATTAACCGACTTCAAAAAAGGAGGATGTTTTCGCATAAAGATAGATAGGATATTCTTTATTGCATGTACAACAGGGATTACACAAGAAACTTATAAAATAACAGTACAGTACAAGTGGCGGCCTTATTACTAAAAGTATTTTCTTCCAGACAACCATTGACGGAAAAGAAGAAACGGAAACTGAAATACGGGTAGTCGGCGCAACTAAACAATATTTGACAACTATTATTATTATTTTATAGTTGATACACATAAACATCTTCGTCAAATATTAACCGATTTCGATATATTTTTAGACGAGCAATTCAAAGACTACATAACAATTACTTACTCTATCTTAAGATATTCTGTTATTCCAGGCACTCTATATCTTACCATTAAATACCATTGTCTTTTCATTGTATTTCCATTGTACCTATTTATTTATTTGTTTGTTTGTTTGTTTGTTTGTTTGTTTGTTTGTTTGTGTGTTTGTTTGTTTGTTTGTTTGTTTGTTTGTTTGTTTGTTTGTTTGTTTGTTTGTTTGTTTGTTTGTTTGTTTGTTTGTTTGTTTGTTTGTTTGTTTGTTTGTTTGTTTGTTTGTTTGGTTGGTTGTTCGTTCGTTCGTTCGTTCGTTCGTTCGTTCGTTCGTTCGTTCGTTCGTTCGTTCGTTCGTTCGTTCGTTCGTTCGTTCGTTCATTCATTCATTCATTTATTTATTTATTTATTTAACATAATAACTTATTATTACAGGATTAGCACCTAATGCAACAAGTTAAAAACATTATAAAATCTTCACAAATATTAATTAACAATTCAAACATACAGTGACTGTCAGCTGCCACAATATAAATCAATAAAATAAAGATTAAAAGGTTCCCAGGCACGGTTCGTGGTAGACACAGATAGTGGTAGTGACAGGGTAGATGTAATTGGAGGTTAACAAGTTGATTAACGGGCCGACAGTGTTTCCCGAACCAATACTAGCGCCGATGCAATCCGCACATAGGGGTATGTGCAGCCCATGTCACTAACTTTTGGCCGGCTGTTTATTGAAATGAATTTCATTTCATTTCGTTTGAGAGCCATAGCAAAAAGAAAGTGCTATCAAAAAAAAAATAAGAAGATGAGATGAGACAACATATTAAGATCATTCTTTATTTAAAATCAAAACGTATATGGATGAAACATAACGTACATTGTACAAATACGTTGCACAAACTGTTATATACTTAGGCAGAAACCAATTTCTGTATTTTTTTTATTTGAATAAACGTCTTCAATCAATCAGTCAGTCAGTCAGTCAGTCAGTCAGTCAGTCAGTCAGTCAGTCAGTCAGTCAGTCAGTCAGCCAGCCAGCCAGCCAGCCAGCCAGCCAGCCAGCCAGTCAGTGAGTCAGTCAGTCAATCGATCTATCAATCAGCAGAATCTAGACCCTGGTGACGGCCAGAAAGACAAACGGACAGACGGACTTTAGTTTGAAACAATCCAATACCTTGCACCATCGCCTACTACTGACAGAGCCTTCGCTAGCAATTTGCATGTAATCACTTCTCTTGAAGCGATCGCAAACTACGCGGTGTCCATTGTAACCCTCAATTACTATTGTAGTTATGAACTACACATGTCTTGTATTATTTTTATTTTATTTATTAAATCAGTTTATATGGTACTGAGTTTCGTTGCCCCCAAAAAATACGCAAGCGTTCGTTTAGAAATAGTAAGAAAACTTAAACACTACACATTCACACACAAAATATTGTGTGTGAATGTGAAGTGTTAAAGTTTTAAGTAATAATTTAAAATAGATAAATAGATAGATATTGAACATTTTTATTGACATAAAAAGGAACATTACACAGATAGGTATATCTTAACCTAAGAGCACAGACGGCGGCCTTATCACTAAAAGTGATCTCCAGACAACCTTTGGATGGCCTAAAGCAATACATTGGAAAAGGAAGTAGATGTACAAACAAATCGTATAAGGTCACTTAGGGCCAGTTTCTGAACTGAGAACTGCGCTTAGTAAATAGTTAACTATAGTGCTGTCTCTTACTGAAACTGTCTCGTACCACAGATTAGTCGTACTTAGTGAAATTTTCAATTCAGAAACTGGCCCTTAGTTCCAAATCATCACCTATGTAACTAATTAAATAAAACCTTTTCACATCCAAAGGCATATTAAACAAGATAAGAAATGGATTAACTTACTCAATAAAAGTTGTTTAAAAATTATGTAAAGTGAAGTAATAATAGCAATACCAATCGTTAAGTATGAAGGAATAAGGTGCGAATGCGAGAGGTGAGAATAGTGTAAAGTGGTTCAAAATTTCACTGATGCCGGTGAGTCGCCCATTAGCTCAGTTGGAAAGAGCGCTGGCACGGACAGCCAGAGGTCGCGGGTTCAAATCCCGGCATGGGTGGAATTTTTAGCCTCTAAATAGGTTTTTAAAATTGTCTTTAGCACGGGTTAGTTCATTAAAAATAATATAAAAATGTGGTCTGATAAATGATAGAATTGTGAATATCCAAGACATTTTTTTTAATACTGTATCTAGTTGTTGATTGAATAAATCATCATCATCAAACTCAGTCGGTGTCAGTCCAGTGCTGGACATACCTAGGCTCTCCCAAGACACGCCACTGAGCCCGAGCGGTGGGCAACGGGACGCAGAGCGGGGCAGACACATGTCTGCGTTCGAAGCTCAATGACAATTCATGCTTTACAAAATCTGCGCTGCCCTGCGCTGCGCTGTGCTGCGTCGTCTGCATCTCAGCATGCGCCTAGCCTTACTCCGCTGGCTCAGCGACCAGGGGGGCGCGTCTCTAAAATGCATAGTTGATCAATAGAGTCATATTAATCCGGTAATGGTCGTTTCATTCACACTATCGGTAGTCTACGAACTTGAAATCCGTGCTACTTAAATCGGCACCTCGCGCGATTCATTCTTCTTCGCGAGAGATGATTTTTTAATTTGCGCGGGTTATGCCCCTGGAATGACATTGTACTGCTATTGCTTTGTACGCAAACAAATTGAGCCCAATAACAACCATTGTCGTGTCTATATCAACGTTTTAAAAACGATGTAATTACACTATTTTTATTTTTAATGCACTAACCCGTGCTAAGGAACAAATTTAAAAACCTATTTAGAGGCTTAAAATTTCACCCATGCCGGGATTCGAACCCGCAACCTCTGGCTATCCGTACCAGCGCTCTACCAATTGAGCCAATGGGCGACTCACGGCATCAGTGAAATTTCGAACCTCTTTACAATACTCTCTGTATTACGTACAGGCAGCGACATCTGACTTAAGCAAATTGCATTACAGTGAGTCGCCCATTGGCTCAATTGGTAGAGCGCTGGTACGGATAGCCAGAGGTTGCGGGTTCGAATCACGGCATGGGTGAAATTTTTAGCCTCTAAATAGGTTTTTAAACGATGTAATTGTTAGATTCTAGGGCCCAAAGTGGCCTTCGACAGAATATGTTGCAAGACAGTCTCAGTCCTCCTCGGTCGCTTGCCAGCCACCCGACTGGAGCTTACGCCGAACGTGAGGAATGTTCCGGTATAATTACCGAAAAAAAAACTTAATTCCCGATTTTTTTGGTGTGACAAGTCCAGAAGCACCGCGGTTCCCTTGATATCGCAGCTTACCAACTTCTCTCGCATCGCGGCGTTTGTAGTATTGCAATTCTCAGAATATGGAGCGGTCTCTGAAGATAAGGCACTAGGTACTTAGGAGAAAAAATTTGGGGAAGGCAAAGGAATTAAGTACTATTGGTGGGTACAGACACAGATAAACGATCAAATGCGAGTGAACGGATTAAAGTGTCAATCAATGATTTATGGTCCTCACCACCACTGCGCCATTTTCTTGTTTTAACACAAAATATTTTCTTGAATACGGATAACGCAATAAACGGATTGTTGAATCCACCAAAGATCTAAGGTGACATAGCCAATTATAGGATTAGCAAAGTGAAGTGATTAGCAAAGTGAAGTGGTAAAACAAAGCGATGGAACACCGGCTTCTCAATCGGAAGGACGTAGGTTGCAATCTCGGCATGTACTACTGACTCAAGTTTGAAGACATTTGTGAAGTTATAGTAGCAATTGATATCAACCCTTGTATGTCCCCACTGTTGGGGCACGGGTCTTTTCCTGCATCGCTGGAAGGTTAGGCCATACTCCACCACGGAGGCCAAGTCCGGGTTGGTGGAGGGTTGTAAGACAGTGGCGGGTCTTACTGACAGAAGTTATCAAGCCGCCCATGAGGCCTCCGACATGGCTTAACGACTGCCATTACATGACAGCCGGCACCAACGGCTTAACGTGCCTTGCGAAGCACGGAAGCGCTCGGAAAAATGCCACTAGCGGTAGTCACAGGACGATCACCCATCCTGCACCTTACCACGCCTGTTGTTGCTTAACTCAAGTGATTGATGCCAATCAGTCGGTTCGACTAGGCCACGAGCGCTTCAATATAGTAGCAATACCATTAGCTAAATTGCGTAGGAAAACTCTGTGAGGAAACCTTAATGTCTGAGGTGCTCGACCACCTCAGAACTAAATTTCCGAACCGCTGTGCGTTCTCTTTCTGAGATAAGACTTGTGCTCTGTCTGCAGTGTGACGTATATAGTAATAGGCTACATAGAAAAGGTTTTCAAATGTACCTCGCTACTTGCAGATAGGCATAATGATTTTTTTTTCGACTTCTTTTTGATTCATCCACGATTCGTTTCGTTCCGTCCTAGGTAAAGTATAACAGAACACCTACTTTAACTGTATTCTAACACAAGAAGCGGTGGTAGCTCAGTGGGTAGAACCATGGACTGGCAAGCGAGAGCCCCAGGTTCGATCCCGAGTGCGGGCATGTACCAATCGTTATCAACCCTTGTATGTCCCCACTGCTGGGGCACGGTTCTCTTCCTGCATCGTATGTACCAACGACTTTGTTAAATTTCAAAGTTAAGTACATTTGCGAATTTGTAGTCGCAATACCACACGCTAACGGTGAAGGAAAACATCGTGAGGAAACCCGCGGCTTGTTTGGCTCCGCACGTATTGACTAGTCTTTCCTGTGGGCTAGGCCGACTAAGCTGTCAGGATGGTATAGGTGCTGGGCAAGCCTACACCATCTATAAAAAAACCATGTCCCAGGCACTACAGCGTCGGAGTGGTCCCGTCACCCATCTAGTATGCGCGAAGATACCACTGGACGCTGTATAAATCATCTCATTAAGTAGATGCAAAAAAGGCCAATATTATATGGTTCATGTTATATAACCAGCATCCATCCACCCTGTAATGGGGACTGGTCGTAACAAAAAAAAGACTTCTGTTTAATTTTGTTTCGCCACAATATCATTTGGACGCTCGGAAAAGCTGAAAGGAGATATTCCTGTAAAAAATATTCGTATTTTTCCTTTAGTTTATTCACGTTTCTGAGTCTGAGAGAAATAGGTATTGGGCTCCCCTTAAAATATCTATTGAAATAGAGTTTTCATCGGGCGGTCATTAAAAATAATGAGGTATTTCAATGTGCTGTCACTTCAGTTAATTGAAGGTTTTCTGTAGGCAAGCGACGCAAAAAAGTAGCCTCCCCTAACGACATACTCACTGTGCACGTACGTCTGGCACGCGATATCTACCCTTGTATGTCCCCACTGCTGGGGCACCAGTCTCTTCCTGCATCGCAGAAAGGTTAGGCTATACTCCACGGGGGCCAAGTCCGAGTTGGTGAAGGATTTTATGACAGTGGCGAGCCTTACTGTCAGAAGTTATCGAGCCGCCCATAATGCCTCTGACATGGCTTACGACTGCCATTACATGACAGCCGGCACCAACGGCTCAACGTGCTTGCAAAGCACGGAAGCGCTCAGAAAAATGCCACTAGTGGTAGTCACGGGACGATTGCCCATTCTGCATCTGACCGCGCCTGATATTGCTTAACTCAAGTGATTGATTCCGATCACAATCAATTAATCTTTTATTGCAGACTAAGTGTAGATAGGTGGTATACATTTTTGTGGTACTTATTACTTAGTCACCTTTTACGGATATTGCAAAGTGGGTGAGACTTATATCTAACATCAAAGCATTTAGATTATACATCTAGGTGCAAGTCTTAGCACTTAAGAATTCATCCAGTGAATAAAAGCATTTTTCTATTAAGAATGATTTTAACCTAGTTATATATGTATTACATTTTTGTTCATTTTTTTTTAAGCGGTATTTATTGAATTTTTCTACTGACATGTGATATGGGCGACAGCTTAACATCTTGAGTCTCGAAGGAGGAAGTAGGAGTCTATTTTTATGTCGGGTATCACTTGGTACGACTAGGCCATTAGCGCGTCTGGCGCACCCTGGGCAACAGTCATCGAGTCCATTACGCTGATTGGCTAATCCCTTCACCACCATGGCTTGCTTCTGACACAAATTTTGCTATAACTGTTATTCAATGTGCATAGGAATTGCTTGCTCTATTCGTGACTGGGTGGAGCGGCGACATTCGCAAAGCGGTGGGCAGTGACTCGAAAAGGAGAGCCCAGTGTGTTTACTAACAATTTTGCTGCAAAGACAGATCATTTAATTGAATTAGTTCGCTGTGAACCTTGTTTGTATAATACAAATCATCCAGACTATTCAAAAAAGACATTGAAAGAGTTATTATGGGTGACATTTGCCAAAGAATGGAGCGAATAATTGCGTCGCAGCATGCGGAGGGGGCCGATGTCTGCCTCAACTGCCCTGCTCTGTACTGTGCTGTGCTGTACTACGTGCCTGAATTTCAGCATGCACCTAGCTTTAGTGTTCGGCAGGTCCAAGCTCTCCGTGTGCAAAGAAACGTGTCACTAAGTTCGGTTAAGCCCGGCGCGGTGGCACAGGCGCTAAGTCCACTATATTTCAGCCGAAAATCCTCGAGTCGTCCGCAGCATACGCGTCAAATGGTGCTCAGTCTGCGTTCATAGTTGGGGACCTTTGTCGGGAATTTCAGTTTATATTCGACACCGTAATAATTTATAGAGAATCTGTTGATAGATTTACTTGTCCTAAATCTCGATTTAGATAAGTTCGATATCAACCCTTATATGCCCCCACAGCTGGAACATGGGTCTTTTCCTGCATAGTACAGGAAGGTTAGGCCATACTCCACCACGGGGGTCGAGTCCGGGTTGGTAGAGGATTGTAAGACAATGGTGTGCCTTACTGTCAGAAGTTATGAAGCCGCCCATAAGGCCTCTGACATGGCTTAACGACTGCCATTATATTGCAGCTGGCACTAACGGCTTAGTGTGCCTTGCGAAGCACGGAAGCGCTAGGGAAAATGCCACTTGCCGTAGTAACGGGACGGTCACCCATCGCGCGACTTTTGTTGCTCAACTCGAGTGATTGATTCCAATCAATCGGTTCGACTAGGTAACAAGCGCTTCATTTGGATAAGATTTAATCTTTCGATTTATCCTAGGACTAGGAAAAATAATATATTAAATATCATAAAAACTAAAGCACTGATTTAATAACACAGAAATAATTAAAATTAATAAGGCCTTTAAATTCGTAGTCAGTAACGTGCCGGTAATATAAATGTATAATTGGGACACGGTGCGAACCGTATAGGCACTGATTTCAAAATATAATCTTCAAATTTAAAGGCCATATTCGTTTAAATTATTATCGTGTTAACAGGCAGAGCTTGTATAAATTATTCAATGATTATACTATTTTAATTTTTAATGTACTAACCCGTGCTAAGGACAATTTTAAAAACCTATTTAATTTTAAATAGGTTTTTAAACCTATTTAAGAGCAAAAAAATCCACCCATGCCGGGATTCGAACCCGCGACCTCTGGCTATCCGTGCCAGCGCTCTTTCCAACTAAGCCAATGGGCGACTCACCAGCATCAGTGAAATTTCGAACCTTTTTACACTATTCTCTGTATTACGTACAGTAGGCAGCGATATCTGGCTGAAGTAATTTGCATCACTTGCAGCCCCGAGTGCCTACTTTGCAGTTAGGTTTTACATCGGAATTATATCGCTGTATCCACATGATTATATTTACATAGCAGTGGGGCCCCATTTTCTAATTTGCCCCAGGGCCCTTGGTTACCTAGCTACGCCACTGATAGGTAATACTGATCAATTATCTATCTTATCTTAAACTTCGATATCCATATCAACCATACCCAAGCATAAACTTATCAAAAACCAACTATCGCCTTGTTAATCGTTTCTATGCAAAGTTCTGAGGCAATTTTTATTCCTTATTATCAGTTGTAAGAACGAGCAATACTTGATTTGTGACTTTGTGTCTTCTAAACATATTTGTAAAATTATATTCTTATTTTTAAAGTACTAACCCGTGCTAAGAAAAATTTAGAGGTTGAAAATTTCACCTATGACACGGTTTGCCGGAGGTCGCGGGTTCGAGTCCCGGTTTTCGCCTCTAAATAGGTTTTTTAAAAATATTTGTAAAATTTCATTGTGATCGCAAATTTTAATCTAGCGATACGTGAAATATTTGCCTCAGTCATATTCAAGTCGGTAAATTGAAAGCAAATTAACAGCAATGCAGGTCGATATAATTACGTACAGTAATTGGTAGTTGGGTTGGTACTTTAAAAACCTATTTAAAGGCTAAAAATTCCTTCCATGCCAGGATTCGAACCCGCGACCTCTGGCTATCCGTGCCAGCGCTCGTTCATACTGAGCTAATGGGCGACTCACCGTCATCAGTGAAATTTCGAACCTTTTTACAATATTCTCTGTATATTACGTAATTAATTTATCATTGTTAATTCTACAAAATTATACCTCCAGGGGTTAGGAGGTTAAGGTGTATGTTAACAAGCTTCTTCTGGGCAAACGAGCTACATAGAGGTCAAGAGTAAGCCCATTTAATATACAAAATAAAAGAAAACTCTCAGCAACGTTCTAGCCTCGATTATGTAAGATGACACTGGATCAGATGCTGATAAACTAGTAGCCAACTCGGAATACACTCGTGTGTGTACACAACCTCACGTAAACGAGTGCCAACAAAGCGAGGCAGTGAAAAAACTCAGCCCGAAAGTTTACGTGCCCTGGAAACAATACCGAGGGGTTAGGACGGTTACGGCTCGTTTATTATATGGTGTTGAGCCCTTTGGCTAAATCAAGCAAGTGGTCCCTTCAAAACACTTCTCAGTTGACGATTGTATTAGTCTGTGGTAAAAGCTGGTGGAATATTATACGTAAGCAAGAGAAAATCTTAAGAGTCTGTGGCAAGATTGATTTTTCTGGCATTGAGCCTTTTGGCTAAATCAAGTGATTTAAAACACTCCTTAAGGGCGGTTTATAACAGCCCGTAGTAAAAACAGAGTAAAAACGTAGGATGCTTTAATTTTGTAACCAACCCTCAAAGGCAGCTTATAAGAGTCTGTGGTGAAGGAAAAAACGTAAACGCGGGATGCTGGAATATTATAATCAAACGGTACCACACAGGTTACCTAATTAAATAAAATAGAATAATATTTATTTGGTTCAACATTTGACATGATTAATAAATTCTTAATGTTATAATTTAAATCTCATAATTAACACAAAAAGAACGCCAGGGTGTCAGCTATCTCCATACCGAATTTGAATAAAGTCACTTTAACCGTTTCGACGTGAAGAAGTAAGAAAAATACACACTCACAAACTTTCTGCTTTATAATATTACTAGCTGACCCAGCGAACTTCGTACCACCTACAATTGTCTCTTTAATTTTTTCTCTCCGTAAGAACCATCCTCGTACTTCAAGGAATATTCTAAAAAAATAATTTGCGAAATAGGTTCAGTTGCTCTCGAGTTTTGCGCTTAGCAACACATTTAGCAATTCAGTTTTATATTATAGATATATACGATATAGATATAGTGTGATGTGATAGTGCGATGTGATATGATGATGTGATGTGACGTGATGTGATGTGACGTGAAGTGACGTGACGTGACGTGACGAGACGTGACGTGACGTGACGTGACGTGAAGTGACGTGACGTGACGTGACGTGACGTGACGTGATGTGATTTATGAATCATCTCAAATTCCACAACATCAAAATATTATCAACCTGACGCTGATTTTCAGCGGACGCCTGCCACTACTTTTTCAAGTTGGGATGTAACCTCCGGTCGAGCGGGCATAGTCAGGAGACTGTTCGGCAAGAGATCCGATAAAGCCGCCCGTATTAAGCAGAATTAACGTCGTGTGGGATGAAGGGAGAAAGGAAAAGACGGTCAAGTACGTGTCGGACGTTGGGCAACGATTTGTTTCCAGCACCACTTTAGTTTCGGCCTCGATTGTTCCAGGGACTTTATTGTTATTCTAAGCCTGAGTTTACTGCCTACGAGTTGTGTTTGTACTTTTGGATTTTACTCACCTAACTCACCGAGAGCGGTGGTAGCGGAGCGGTGTAGAACGCCGGCTTCTCAATCAGGAGATCGCGGGTTCGAAACCCCGGCATATAGCAATGACTTTGTTTTCTAAGTTATATACATTTGTAAAATTATAGTAGCAATACTACTCGCTGACCGTGAAGGAAAACATCGTAAGGAAACCCTAGTGTCTGAGGTGTTTGCGAACCTCAGCGCTTGCTACGTACAATGGTTCAACTATGAGGCGATAAGACCGCCAATTGTATACGGCAATAGTTAGATATGTAAGCCTTATTATGTAATTTGTTTTCTATTGTGTACAATAAAGAGTTCTAATCTAATCTAAGTGCGGAAATCTCAGGTCTAACTAACTCACCGAACTCGTCGAACTTAACATCTTCACTGACAGTTGTGACCTTGAAAGTAGCAATAAAAATCTATGGTCAATTTTGAGGGTAGATTAAGTGGCTCTATGAGGCTTACGAGTGCCAAAATATTGTCATTACTCACATCACACTCGTAATATTATTATTATTAATACGTTTATTGCACATAAGTAAAAAAATACAATGGCAATGTGGCGGACTTAATGCTATAAGCATTTTCTACCAGTCAACCACAGATGGTGCAAGAGATTAAATGGTAGGCATTCGAAACAAAACGGAAGAGAAACTTAGTTAAAATTAGATAAGCTGACAAGTACTCAATAAGTACATATTATAATATATAAGTAATTAAATATACACTATTATACCTATTATAAATCTTATAATAGATAATAATTATGTATAAAAATATATAATATATATATATAAAAATATATATACTAATAACTATCAATATATATATTTATAAATTTATATAATATATTTATAAATACATACGAGTAGGTATTATAATATTATAAAGGCGACAGTTGTGTGTGTATGTTTGTTACTTCTTCGCGTCTAAACGGCTGGAGCGATTTTAATAAAATTTGGTATGCAGTTAGCTGACTCCCTAGATTAAAACATAGGCTAAGTTTCACTGCGGGAAAATATCTTATTCCCATGGGAAAAATTAATTAACCGCGGGTAACACCGCGGGGCACAGCTAGTAATTAATAAATCACATCACATCACACTTCACATGACACTGACTCCTTGAATTAAAACATCTAAGGCTACGTTTCACTGCGGGAAAATATATTATTCCCATGGGAAAAATTATTTACCGCGGGTAATCCCGCGGGGCGTATCTAGTAATTAATAAATCACATCACATCACACTGACTCCTTGTATTAAAACATAGGCTACGTTTCACTGCGGGAAAATATCTTATTCCCATGGGAAAAATTTATTAACCGCGGGTAACACCGCGGGGCACAGCTAGTAATTAATAAATCGCATCACACTATCACATCACACTTCACAGTAATATTATAAAGGCGAAAGTTTGTGAGTGTGTTTGTTACTTCTTCGCGTCTAAACTGCTGGAGCGATTTTAATAAAATTTGGTATGCAGTTAGCTGACTCCCTGGATTAAAACATAGGCTAAGTTTCACTGCGGGAAAATATCTTACATAAACATAAACATAAACACCGCGGGGCACAGCTAGTAATTAATAAATCACATCACACTGCACATGACACTGACTCCTTGGATTAATACATACGCTACGTTTCACTGCGGGAAAATATATTATTCCCATGGGAAAAATTTATTAACCGTGGGTAACCCCGCGGGGCGTTGCTAGTAATAAAAAAATCACATAACATCACACTAACTCCTTGTATTAAAACATAGGCTACGTTTCACTGCGGGAAAATATCTTATTCCCATGGGAAAAATTTATTAACCGCGGGTAACACCGCGGGGCACAGCTAGTAATTAATAAATCGCATCACACTATCACATCACAGTTCACAGTAATATTATAAAGGCGAAAGTTTGTGAGTGTGTTTGTTACTTCTTCGCGTCTAAACTGCTGGAGCGATTTTAATATAATTTGGTATGCAGTTAGCTGACTCCCTGGATTAAAACATAGGCTAAGTTTCACTGCGGGAAAATATCTTACATAAACATAAACATAAACACCGCGGGGCACAGCTAGTAATTAATAAATCACATCACACTGCACATGACACTGACTCCTTGGATTAATACATACGCTACGTTTCACTGCGGGAAAATATATTATTCCCATAGGAAAAATTTATTAACCATGGGTAACCCCGCGGGGCGTTGCTAGTAATAAAAAAATCACATAACATCACACTAACTCCTTGTATTAAAACATAGGCTACGTTTCACTGCGGGAAAATATCTTATTCCCATGGGAAAAATTGATTAACCGCGGGTAACACCGCGTGGCACAGCTAGTAATTAATAAATCACATCACACTATCACATCACACTTCACAGTAATATTATAAAGGCGAAAGTTTGTGAGTGTGTATGTTTGTTACTTCTTCGCGTCTAAACGGCTGGAGCGATTTTAATAAAATTTGGTATGGTGTTAGCTGACTCTCTGGATTAAAACAAGCTACGTTTTACTTCAGGAAAATATCTTATTCCCATGGGAAAAATTAATTAACCGCGGGTAACACCGCAGGGCACAGCTAGTAATTAATAAATCACTTCACACTATCACATCACATCACACTTCATAATAATATTATAAAGGCGAAAGTATGTGAGTGTGTATGTCTGTTACTTCTTCAAGTCTAAACGGCTAGATCGATTTTATTAAAATTTGGTAATATTGATTAATATCGATAAACCGCGGGTAACACCGGGGGCTAGTACTAAGAATAGACATGAATGGTCACATCAACGATTACGACTTTTTTTTTTACATAGTCTCTATGTTTGTGTCCCACTGTTGGGCAAAGGCCTCCCCCAATTCAGTCCAGAGTTTTCTGTCCTGTGCCACCTCAGACCACTCCGGCAGATGGTTGTTGAGATCATCTCTTCACCGTCTTCTAGGCCGGCCTCGATTTCGATGTCCGTCATGTGGCACCCACTCGGTGGCGAGTTTCGCCCACCTATTCCGGTGCATTCGACTGATATGGCCAGTCCAGCGATTAAGACTTGCAGTTAATAGGTACAGCCTTTATGGGACCGGTATTAGGTTCTACAATAAGATTCCTTAAGGTATGAGGGTAAGAGTTATACCTATACCTGTGACACAGCTTTAAACAAGGATATTATAATATTAAGGATTACTGGATTTAGAAGACAGGGCCGGTTTCCAAATGGCGTTTCTTGACGCTGACTAATGCCGCCACTGGAAAAAAATCATAACTTGTGTTGTACGTTATCAATCCTTGTATGTCCCCACTGCTGGGGCACGGGTCTCTCCCTGCATCGCAAGAAGGTTAGGCCATACTCCACCGCGGGGCCAAGTCCGGGTTGGTGGAGGATTGTAAGACAGTGGCGGGCCTTACTGTCAGAAGTTATCAAGCCGGCCATAAGGCCTCTGACATGGCTTAACGACTGCCATTACATGGCAGCCTGCCCTAACGGCTTAACGTGCCTTGCGAAGCACGAAACTTGTGTTGTAATATGTTTTAATTTAAAATTGAACATGAAAAATCTTAAAAACTGTGATAAATACAGTAAAAAACTTACTGTCTAGAACCTATGATCAATATATTAGAACTTTAATCGATTTCCGGTAAAAACAGCCGTTTTGGAAAATGCTTTAAGTCCATGGATGTAGATTCTTGGTTTTAGACTGTAGGTTGACATTCAGCAAAGAGAAAATAAATAAATAAAAAAAATAATAAGTAATAAGGTATTATACTATTTTTATTTTTAATGCACTAACCCGTGCTAAGGAACAAATTTAAAAACCTATTTAGAGGCTAAAAATTTCACCCATGCCGGGATTCGAACCCGCGTCCTCTGGCTATCCGTGCCAGCGCTCTTCCAACTGAGCTAATGGGCGACTCACCGGCATCAGTGAAATTTCGAACCTCTTTACAATAGGTATTTTCTGTAATACGTAAATTGGTTTTTAAAAATTGTCCTTAGCACGGGTTAGTGCATTAAAAATAATCAATTTGATTGTTAATTATCATACAATCTAAATTAATAAAATGAATTGAAAAAATACTTCAACGTAAAAATTACATTCTCTTTGCTGAATGTCAACCTACCGTCTAGAACCAAGAATCAATAACCAAGGAATTTAATCACTTTCCGCCAAAACGCCAGGAGTTAAGTAATTGGGAAAGGAATTTATTCTTTAATTTTGATTGTGTTTTAAATCAATTTGATTTTGTTATTAAATCCGTTTCATTTTTAATTATCATAAAATAAAAATTTAAAAAATAAAATAAATAAATATTTTTACGTTGAAATACCGAAATAATACCGTATTTAAAAACCTATTAAGAGGCAAAAAATTTCACCCATGCCGGGATTCAAACCCGCAACCTCTGGCTATCCGTGCCAGCGCTCTACCAATTGAGCCAATGGGCGACTCACGGCATCAGTGAAATTCCGAATTTCTTTACACTATTCTCTGTATTACGTACAGGCAGCGACATCTGACTTAAGCAAATTGCATTACTTACAGCCCCGACTACCTACTTTGCAGTTTTTTTTTTTAATATTCATGGACATATTACACAGATCTCGTTAGCCCTATACTGGAATTGGAACTGGAGTGGAATTTTTAGCCTTTAAATAGGTTTTTTATAATAGATAGCTTTTTCGCCCGCATCTTTCTACGCGTCAGTTTTTCTTTCATACAAACTCTCACCCCTCTTCACCCCTTTAGGGATGCGATTTGATAATAGGCATGACGAAAGATTTTTACATCCTCTTTCCTAATGTGTCTCCACATGTATTATTTACAAAAAAAATCCTATATTTCAGTACCTAGTAATTTAGAGTTTAACGAAGATTACAGCCATTTTTCCACTATTATTTTCAATCTGTGGGACAGCTCGCAGTGTCATGGCGTCAAATCTGACGTCACAACCAGGTAAAGAAGCATCAAACATAGCACGGGTGAAGTTTACCGATATTACTCAAACGTGCTTTCCTATAATATTGTTAAATATTTGATTATTTGATACTGTCGTATATATACATTGTGTATCGCGCGAGGATGTTGAGGATAATGCTGGCTGCATAGACTCAGAAATTTGGAAGCCCCGATTATTAAGTTAACTATGATAAAGAAGAAAATTAGTAATCTAGGACATGTGTTGCGACACTAATTATGTACCGACTTCTTTAATTTATAATGATGGGCGAGATTGAGGAAGGAGGAGTGTTTGGAGAAGAAGAAAGCCATGGCTCCTGGAAACCAGTTTGGTACTTTATACTCGTAGACTAGCCAGCATACTGGGGACCCTTCCCAGAGGCAGCCAGGATCTCGGTTCAGTTTTATTATATTTAGTTATGACTTTTATATTTTAGAGCGAAGGTGATCTTTCAGGATGTGGCAAGTGGCAGTCCCAGGTCTCTGCCTACCCCTCTGGGATACAGGCGTGAGGTTATGTATGTTTTATATTTTATTTAAGACTAGCTTTGCTGTTACCCGCGGTTCATCGATTTTCCCATGGGAATAAGATATTTTCCCGCAGTAAGACAACGCCTATGTGTTAATCCAAGGTGTCAGCTAACTCCATACAAAATTTTATTGATCTCACTTCAGCCGGTTAGACGTGAAGAAGTAACAAGCATGCACACTCACAAACTTTATAATTTTTATCTCGCCTTTATAGTTTTTGATATCAACCCTTGTATGTCCTCACTGCTGGGGCACGGGTCGCAGGGTCTGCATCGCAGGATGCAGACCCTGCGACCTACACCACGGGGGCCAAGTCCGGGTTGGTGGAGAATTGTAAAACAGTTGCAAGCCTCACTGTCAGAAGTTATCCAGCCGCCCATAAGGCCTCCGACATGGCTTAACGAATGCCATTACATGACAGCCGGCACCAACGGCTTAACGTGCCTTGCGAAGCACGGAAGCGCTCGGAAAAATGCCACCAGCGGTAGTCACGGGACGGTCTTATTCAGACGGACTTTAATGTACATAGTCTGAATTTTTGGTTTTTTTATAGAATAGAATAATCTTTATTTGGCACATAAAATTACAGTAAGACAAACTTCACATAAAACTTAACACGTATAGGTATGTACCAAAAAGGTCTCCGCTCAGCTTTATGCAATGGTTGAGCCACGGCGCTGATTTTCAGCGGATGCCTTACACTTATATACTAAACACATAAAACATTATTTCGAGTTTCGGACATTAAAAACATTCGAGATGAACACAGGATACGGAACAATAATTTATCTGTGAGTCTTTTTGGTTAGTTGGTAATAAGTTAAGGTCTACTTATACTAGAACATTATATCGATATGACACAGAGTAGGCAATTACTTGTTTATTTATTTTAATCAGTATCACATTCGGCTCACTCAACTCAAACTCAGTACGCAAGTGAGATTTTAACACAACCTAGGAGATCTTAATATTATATGCGTAGAAACCAATGGTTATATTAAGGATAACAATAAAAAGCCAATAATAGGTAAGGAACAACTTTACTGCAGGTCCTTTTGCTTAACGAGTAAATATTTTTTATAATTTAATTTAAAACAGCCTACTGAAGGGGACTGTCTAATAGGTGGAGGGATATTGTTCCAGCATTTCGCGGCGCAGTAACGGAAACTTCCCCGAAATGCTGATGAATGATGGGATGGGCAGACCATTCTTAATGGGATACGAGACTGACGTTTACTAAAACTTAACTTGTTGTATAAGTATGTAGGTTGTTGTTTTTCAATCACACCGAAAAGCAGAGTTGCAAAATGCAGGGCTCGCCGTGACTCCATATTAAGTAAATTATTACTATTTAAGTAAGGAGTAATATGCGCTCTCCGTGGGATAGTGAAACAGAACCTTGCGCATGAATTCTGCACTCTCTGTATAATTTTTTTAGTTCTTCCCAGCAGACACCCCCCAATAACGGTATCAGCATAATTTAGCTTTGACAAAATAAGCGATTCACAAAGATGGATCCTCGTGTTTACGTCTAGGTGGTTACGTATTTTATAGAGAACACGAAGTCTATAAAAGCAGCTTCTTACGGTTTCAAGTACATGTTTTTCAAATTTTAAACCGTCATCCATTATCACACCCAAATTCCTCGCCTCTGTTACCTGTTCGATTTTCACGCCTCCTAAGTTGAGCTCAAAATTATGACTGTTAATTTTTTAATTTGCGTTTTACTGCCGATCGCAAGAAACTTAGTTTTAAGAGGATTTAAAGCTAGACATTTTTTTCGGGACCATTCTGATATTTGATCTAGTTCTTTATTAAGTTTTACAATTTCCTCCGTCGTTTCTGAGGGATTAAAAGATCTATAAACCTGCAAGTCATCAGCATATACGTGATATTTACTGTCGATTACAATATTTGCTAAATCAGCAGAGTAAAGGATAAAAAGAATAGGTCCCAAAATAGATCCCTGGGGGACACCTTTATTCACTATTGCAGTTCTGGAGTATTTATTAATGCCTCCACCCCCACAAACCTCGACCCTCTGGGCACGATTGCTCAGGTAGCTAGAGAACCATTTCATTGAAACAGTGTCAAAACCATAATATGCCAGTTTTGATAACAGTACAGTTGGACTTATAGTGTCAAACGCGCGCGAAAAGTCAAGTAAGACCAAAATTGCTCCCTCACCAATATCCTGCCCTGCTAGGATATCGTCAACAACATCCAAAAGAGCTGTCGCCGTACTTCTACCCTTCCTAAAACCTGACTGTTTCGAAGGGAGAATATCGTTATCCTGTAAGTATTCTGTTAATTGCATTGACACAACTTTTTCTATAATTTTGGACATAAGAGGCAGAACACTTATTGGTCGAAGATCTTTTAAATCTACTGGGTTATTGATTTTAGGAAGAGGTCTCACTTTAGCGACTTTCCATGCTTCGGGAAATATTCCGGACTGAATAGATCGATTAATAAGAGAAGTGATTATACCAAGCGTACGTGGCATTGTCAGAAGCACCATATCCAGAGTGATACAGTCGAAACCTTGAGCATTCGTTTTAAAGTTCTTTATGATTTTCATAATTACGTCTTGATCTACTGTTTTGAGACTGAAAGTTGAAGCGTTAAAGCGGTTAAACCAGTAGTGCGTTAATAAAGATATATCGATAGAACCTTTATCAGGAATATTAAGGAAATGGTCATTAATGCAGTTTGGGTCACTTAAATGTTCAGGTAGGTCAGTTTGTCTTTTTTTAAAGTCTGCTACATTACGTTTAATATTTTTCCATAGTTTTCGTGGATCATTTAGGTTACTATTGACGTAATGCTGGAAATAAGCTGTTTTTTCATTATGAATTGCCACTTTCACAATTTGTTTTAATTCTTTGTAATAGTTTTTATCAGTGTCTAATTTAGTTTTATGGCTTTTGGCATGGGCTTCATTTCTGAGATTTATCATGGCTTTCACTGTTGGTGTTAGCCAAGGGTAGTTTAAGTCTTTTGCATATATGGTTTTTAAAGGTGCGTGCAAATCAAACAAATTTACGATATGAGTGTTTAGAGTGAACAATGTCTCATTTACGTCTTCGCTCAACAGACCTTCCCACTGTATGTCATTTAGGTCTGCATTAAAAGCATCCATATCGATATCTTTAAGGGGCCTGTAGATAATCCATCGAGGGTGTGGTTTGGGCTTTTTAATGTTAATCTCGCACGTTAAGAAAGCATGGCTACTCAGTTCAGGCACATAGTTAATACAAACATTACCTACTTTAGTCGGACGGTACGCTGTGCCTATAACAACTTGAAGGCCATTCAGTTTAATTCTAATCCACATTTGCTCAATGGAAGATGGTGGATGCTCGAGAAACCGTACATATATACCTCGGCGCAGGTAGAAACCAACGCCACCACCACGGGCACGGACGCCGGGAGGACGCGGCAAGTGCCGCAGTCGATAGCCGGGCGGTAACGGCGCGCGAGCCTCCTCGCCTGCGCGTAACCATGTCTCATTAATTGCCATAATGTCCACCGAATGCTGCTCCATAGCCAATAGAAATTCATCATGATGCGTACCCAGAGAACCCGGATTCAGAAGACCTATAGAGATGTTTTTACTTGTAATAAACTGAATTATGTAGGCATATGATACTTGAATGAATCTGCAATTAATCAACAATTTTCTAAGAACTGTGATATGGCGTTGATTTGGTCTGAATATAGCAATAAAGAAATGACTCGACGCGCTGTATACCCTTCGAAACAGGCCTTTCTTGAAACCTAATGTGTGCATTATTAAGACATCATAAGAGTAATTCGTAGGAACAAAATATGAGATCTCACTTATATAACTAAATATTATTATGAAATAGAGTCTATAATTAAAAGACTTTAATAAACTTTGCATATTACTAGTAGACTTTGGCTTATAAATAGACAAAATACTTATACTAGCGAGTTCTGTAGACCTAACTAGGCAGAAACAAAAATTTTTAGGTCCTCCTCGTTACGCAAAGTGTATCTCTGCGAGGATTGATTCTTTCGAGTGAAGATTCGTCCATCCCTTGTCCATACGTATCTCCAGTTTGCATTCCGGCCGGCGTCACGAGCTTTGGCAAAGAGCGCTCGATTGATTTTTGTTAGGCGCTCATTTATAAAAAACCGGCACGGCTCGTGGAGAGGGAGTCCGAGCTCGGTGGTGGTGGCGCCACGACGCACACGTGCGCATTTTAGCAGCTCGTCGCGGAGCGAGCGCCGCATCAGTCGCACTACGATAGGGCGCGGACGAGCCGCTGGAGCACCCTCTAAAGGGCCGCGCTTCAGCCCGACGCGCACCGCACTCACCACATCGCACTCCTCAAGCACCATTCCCACTTTTGCCGCCGCGGTCATGATTAGGTGGCCAACAGACTCGCCTTCATATTCCGGGATGTTAGTCACTTCAATGTCGTTGGACAACAGCTCCTGGTCCCTCTCATTAAGTTGCAGCTGAAGATCATTGATTTTTTTATTTAGCTCAACAACATCATGTGGTGTGGACGTGGTCGTGACTATTTTTCCCTCGAGGATTGTGTAGTCCTCTCTTAGCTTCTGGTTTTCTTTACGTAGGACCTCCTTTTCCTGTTGAAAGCTATCCTTGAGTCTACTAATGATGTTGTTGAATTTATTTTTAATTATTATTTTTTAATTATTGTATTCAATATCTTTAGAACCAACTAAAGATTTTCTACTTCTACTACTATAGTCGGTTAGCTTTTAGAATACACCTCGGGTTCTAGAGTAGGTTTCGGTTTTCGCCAATTTTCGTACTGATGATCGTACCGAGTTCTGATTTCGAAATTAAGTGTCCGATTAGTTCCGATTTCGAATTAAGTGTCATATTAGTTCCGATATTTTTATTACACAAATATATCCGATTGTAGCCGAGGTATATTCTAAAGGCTAACAGACTATACTTAACTTTCACCCCTAAGGTAACGATATACATACTATATTTCTCCTCTGTTTCGAGCTTCGGTATCTTTTACGCTGAGCTCGCTTGCAAGGTGCTTAGCGAATATTTCATTAAAAGGGTCGACAGAGACATATTGGCTGAAAGGAAAGGGGTGGCGACACCATCTAACGCTGAGTGCGAGGGAGACAGATAGATACTGCAATAGAGGTATTGGAAATTAATCTGAATTATCGACGTAATGGAACTAAGCTGAATAAAACAATGAAAACGGTGAGACTTACTTGTTTATAATAAAGGCCTGCGCAGACGAGGGACTTTTGTTCCCAACGGACAAAAGTCCCTGAATCGTTAAAAATGTCCTCCGAGTACTTGGCGCGGACACAAGTACACAACGCCTACGGTGTGCGGTCATATTGTTCCCCGGAAATTTAGTGAAGCGTACGCTATGGAAGCAAAAATATTCTGAGATTACCGAACAGTGTTCGCTCATAAAATAAATGATTTTTGGAGGTCGACCAAAAATTATCAATTCCCAGGGGGCGCACCAGCTGCAAGCTCACGTGCAAGCAGCAAGCGAAAAAGTTTCAAAAGAAAATGATGCACCGCAACTCTAGCTGAGTGTACATTGCGTAGCCGAGTCTGTCTACTCGCTAATCTGCGAGGTAATCGGCTTTGTGGCAGAGCGGACATGCACCTACGAGTATGATTTTATTTTCAAAGTCACGTACATACATCTGCGAATTCGTAGTAGCAACACCACTACGAAAAATATTGGAAGGAAACCGACTTGGTTGACTCCGCATGTGTGAGTGGGCTAGCCTGACAAAGCTGTCAGGGTACTTTTATTGTCCTGACAAGTTGCTGATGAAATTAAATGAAATGGAATGAAATGAAATGAAATGTGATGAAATGAGATGGAATTAGATGGAACGATATGGAATGAGATGGAATGAGATGAGATGAAATGAAATGAAAAGGTTTTATTCAATGCATCGCAGAAGCTGTGGCTTCATGAACGTTACAAGTCAAACTAGGTGTCCATTTAAAATCTAGATCATTTTGGAGAAAAAATCTCCAAACTTAGTCTTTTATGTCTTAGCAAGTTACTCCATGTAAAAATCAATGTCCGAGGTACACTTATCTTTTATTGTGTCAATTTTGAAATTTAATAGTCCCAATAGTAACAGTGTCCCAGGCACTGCAGTAGTCCCTTCACCCATCTGATGTGACGGTGCCCCTGGACGCCGTACGTAAATGAAGAAGGTAAAGTTAATTACTCAATTACCAACTAGTTGAATTATTGCAGTGCTACGAAATCGGGCATGCAGAAGAGTTCAAACTTTCCTAATTAAATAAACAATTGCTTTAAATAAAAAAAAAAACTAAGTAGTTTGTTATATTATAGCAAAATTGTTTAAAAATGAAATAAAAATAAAAAAACATGTTTGCTATATTACAGCAAAAAAAAACTTTGCTATATTATTATAAAGTCGTTTTTTTTATTTAAAGTAAATGCCCATTTACTTAGAAAAGTCTGAACGCTCCTGCACACCCGATTTCTTAGCAATCATTGAACTAGTTGGTAATTGAGTAATAAACTTTAGCCTTTTCATCTACGTAATAAGACGTTTTATACGGCGTCCGGTGGCACCGTTACACCAGATGGAGCTTAAGCCTCTTAGTCGATTGAGAAGAACAATCAATCATTCAAATCAATTTATTGAAATTCAGCAAACAGAATGTAAATTCCTTACGTTGACGTAAGGAATTTACATTTTGTTTGCTGAATTTCAATCTATAATGTAAGCCTGAAACATTAAATTCCCTTCGGGACGTATTGTAGTGGAGAAAAAGACAGCGAAAAAAAACTCCACTCTGACTAAAAAGAACTCCACTCTGACCTGACAAAATAATAGACTTCAATTAAACTTTGTGTACCCGGCCCTATATGGCTAAGCCTCATTATTTTTGGCGAAGGGCATTTCCCCTTCCGCAGTCCATATCTGCAGTTGACGTGTACGTAATCATGCTTCCGTGAGCGCCCCATTAGGGCATTGTGTGTGTGCAATTTTTCGTTTCAATTAGCGCGTTTAATTAAGAATATATAATAATTAATGAATAAGAATAAAAATAATTTTATTGCCTCATCAAAAACAACCTAAACAAAGCAAGACTTAAAACTAGATATTATAAAATAAGACAAAAGGTAGTCAGCTGGTGCTGACCCGGGAAAGCCCCGGACAGCGCTGGTTTTCAGCCACTGCCTTCTCCCTAAGATGTTGTACGGGAGTAATGTAAAGAGGGCTGTATCAATTTGGTAACTAACCACTAATAGAAGATCGATTAAAAACGAACGAAACCAAACATCTGTTAAAATATGAGATCAAAATAAAAAAAATAAAAAAACAATTTTTCTTCTTATTAAGGAAGTTACTAAACATTTTTTTATTAAAAAACAATTTAATTAAAAAAAAGTATGTACGTGAATGGCACTCTTATGAGAATCAGCAATGTAGTGTGTATTTATGTGTGTAATTACGCATGATGTTTGTGCAATTTTACGTTTCAATTAGAGCATTTAATTACGTATGGTGTGTTTGCGATTTTTGTTTAAATTAGGGCATAATTTAGAAGCGCTCGTGGCCTAGGCGAACCGAGCGATTGGAATCAATCACTTGAGTTAATTAATTAAACCTAAGAAAGAAAAAGTTATATACCTACAACTTTTCTTCACTATTTTGAAAAGTTATGTAAAGTTAAGTGTCATATTAGTTTCTAGGAGTGAGTCGTTGTCCGATTTTTCGACGACTAAACGCAACCGTTTTTTCTGGAACGAAAACCGGTCCTCGAAACGGTCGTCGTTCGCAACTGGTTTCATTGTATGCGAACGAGCAAGGCGCAGAGGACGGTCAAACGAGTGCGAACGAGACGAAATCACGAAACATCGGAAAAAATAAGTTGTTTTACACGATATTCGACTGTATACTGATAGACATAAAGATTACTTTATTGTATCACAGACCAAAACGAACGGAACGAGCAAGGAGCCGACGACGACGTCGCAATGATCTCGTAACGTTCTAGGCTCTATTAATATAGCACTAAAGGACATCTAAGGACTGGTCTCGCGACGAACAAACGCTGGCACTGCTTTAGAGTCGCTGGCACTGCTTTAGAATGAAACGTAAAACGGTCCTATCGTCGCAGAACACAAAACGGTCTTATAAAACGGTTCGTCTTTGCAACGATCACGCCTATTCGACGGCCTCGGTGGCGCAGCGGTTTGGCACGCTGACTGTAAAGCCGAAGGTCTCGGGTTCGATCCCCGGCCGGGTCGAACTGGGAAAAGAATTTTTCTAGTTTGTCTCGGGTCTTGGATGTTATCTATGTATTTATTGTATTAAATCTATCGTCGAGTTAGCACCTGTAACACAAGTCATTTAGTTGTACTTAGTATAGGGCTAACGAGATCTGTGTAATATGTCCATGAATATTTATTTATTTATTTATTATTTATTTATTAGTTTCGATATTTCTATTACACGAATAATCCGATTCTATCCGATAGTAGCCGAGGTATATTCTAAAAGCTAACACACTGTAAGTAGTTTTGGTCCTGAATTCGTTTCATAGCTTGGGCTCAAGTTCTATTTTTAATGTACTCGAATGACGCCAAACGGGTCTGCCTGTCGGTCTGTCCGTGCGACATTGTAATCTTTGAAACCGTAATAGATAGCCAGATTATTTTTTCACGGAATATGTGATATTATGGCGGATTACCTAACAAGTATTTATTTTATTAAGGACATCAACAGCGAAAACAAATTATTTGATTACAATAATAAAAATACAGTTCACAGGGCAAATAACAGATATCCACAAATAGACAGTTCTTAGTTACTAAAAATATACCACGACAACGCTTTGTAATAAAGATAAAAAAATACATGCTTTTTAAATTTTAACTCTTATATTAAATATAGCACATTACAATTAAAACCAAGATTTGCCAACTTGAAAAGTATGTGTTAATGTGTGTGTGTATGTGTGTTTGTGAGCGTATTTGTGATGAATAAGTGCGAATAGGGTTGGGGGGAGGGTTCTCCAATATATCACGTATTATCATTGAGTATATTTAAAATACTATGTTTAAAGGAAGTCTTAGAGCCTACGAAAGGATCGGCTGAACCAAAACACTTATTTTATAGGCGGATCATACGTATCAGGGTTGAGTTCTGGGCATAGTTTGTATTCACAGAGGAAACGTGAAACATCTTATTGCAAGTATGGCGAGTTCGACGAGCAGGGACGGATAAAGACAATTCCAAACTAGCTCGGGACAATCGAGTCTGCCTGAGAAGAGGTCATGCAACAACAACATGTCTAGTAGCTTACGCCGGTCTTCAAGGCTCATTAAGCAATGATATCTGCAAGAAGAGTCGTAATCAACATTGAAGCACTTATTTCTAAAATTTAGATGTTTTATAAACATTGACTGCGTTCTATTCGATGAACGTATGTTATGTATGATATGATCTAGATCATACTGTAGTTTTAAGCAGTCTTCTGCCTTAGAAATATCAAGAAAAACCTTCTTATCATCAGCATAAAGTAAAAACTTACACTCTTTAAATACAGCGTATACATCGTACAAATATGCGTTATAGAGCAATGGACCAAGGTGTGAAACTGGCGGAACACCAGAAGGTATGTTTATGAGTAGGATGTTATTGGGCATTCTGGACCAGCTTCCATTCGTTTGAGCTCACGACGCACCGCGCCGGTTGGCGCGGCTTGTCGTTCACTCAAACTCATTACATCTGTTCCAGAATACCCAATAATATTGATTGATTCTGAATTTTACTTGCGGCAGGAAATGAAATGATGTTAGTAACACAGATAAATACTGAAGTTTAATCGTGATGATCGCATTTCAGTAATGAGGACATCACTGGTAACATATTTCTCCAAAAATGAAATTTGTTAAACAACCTACATCACTAAATCTTGAGAATATTGATGTAGGATCTGAAAAAAATACATATCGTCACGGAAAGCTTTTACCAAACACCATCCGTTGTATAGTTTGCGGACCGTCTAACTGCGGAAAAACAAACTTAGTCCTTGGGTTACTTTTACATCCTAATGGTTTACATTTCCGTAACGTGTACGTTTATTCGAAAACGTTGTATCAACCAAAATACATATTTTTAGAGAAGGTAATGAATCTCGTTCCAGGAATACGTTATTATAAATATCGCGATAACAAAGAAGTCTTAAATCCAAGCTTAGCGTCTCAAAATTCTGTCATTATTTTCGACGATGTTGCCTGTGAAAATCAAAATAACATTCGTGATTACTTTGCCATGGGTAGACATAAAAATATAGACTGTTTTTATTTGAACCAAACTTATAGCAAAGTCCCAAAACAACTGGTTCGCGACAATGCAAATCTACTCATCATATTCAAACAGGATGATATTAACTTACGTCATATTTATGATGAACATGTGAACACTGATATGCCTTGGCATCAATTTCGCGAACTTTGTTCACAAGTTTGGAAAGATACATTTAGCTATTTAGTGATTAATAAAGACTGTCAAAGAAATAACGGATGCTACAGAATGAAATTCGACACCTTTATTACTTTCGACGAGTGAGATACATAAATGCCGTTTTTTTTAAATCAGAAGCCACTTTCTTATCTTCTTTATATGCGAGTAGTTGTAAAATAAGAAAAAATGTGTGATGAAAAATCAATTAAACAACAAATAATTAAGTCTGCTGAGGCTGTTAAAAAGAAGGTTCAAAACATGAAAAATACTAAAATGGATTCTGAGTTGGCATTAGAAACTATGTTCAAACCAGTAACAGATCCACTTAAACAGCTAACGAGAACCCCGTATCAAGAACAGTTAAGTAATGAAGATGTTGATTCGCTTGAACATTTAGCACGACAGTCTACACCTACGAAGAAACGAAAATTTTCTGAAATTAGCTCTTCAAGGGAATCACTCCAAGAGGTATCGAATGCTAGTAACAGCGATGATAACATAAGTGACTCTGAACTGAATCAAAGTCTTAGAAATAACATGAGTGACATATTTTTTGAAACAAATTCGGATGGTGCTTCAACACCAAATGCAAAGTCTTTATCGTCATGGTCTTTATCATCAGAAGTATTCAAAGATGTACCTTATGGAATTAGATTGGAAAATGGAAAACCTATGATAGGATCAGCACCGCTCTCCATAACTAATGATGCATTTGAAATAGCAGGTCATTCGTATGTCAAAACTAATGGACTCAGTGAATTACTTTACAAAAAAAATCCTGATCTAAACATTATCACTGAAGATGATAAAAGGAATTATAAATTTATACTAATAAGCACAAACGCTCATCGACGTAAATATGATCCCAATCAACCAATCAATAGCAACAGAGGATTTAAGTATTTACAAATTGTAAAACCCTTATTATGTTCCGCCAATGTTTCCAAAGGAAAGGGTTTATCATTGCTTAAAAAAGTTGATAACAAAGTAGATTACATTTTTTGGAATGATCCAAACGAATTAGTTGAAACATTGAAATTATTAATAGCTTCGAAAGATGCCGGTAATACTGGCTTAGATGATGAAATTGTATCAGTTTTAACAGAACTGAAAAAACGTGGTGTGATATAAAATGAATAAATACTTATGTAATCTATATTTTATTTTATTTCTACTCTAACCTTCACACTATTTACAAGATGAATATAGATAAATTTGGACATCATGTTCATAAAAGACTGCGTGTGTCAGATCCATTAAATTTGGTTCCTATAAACACAGGGCTAAGTAAAAATGAGTCAGGAGTTTACGACTTAAAACAATGTATATTGAGAGGATTACCGTTAGCTGTAGCAGCAGATGAAGCTGTTAGCAAGGAGTATGTAGAAAAAAACAATAAATTATATTGTAAAAAACAAGATTTCATTAATGAACTTAAAAGTATAAAAACTCAAATACAACTGCTACAGAAACAGTTAGATGAGAAGTGTTCAAAGGTAGAAGCGAGTAATATTATTAAAGATCATATAGTAGCACTCAGAGACTCATCGAAACCAGCATGAGCAAACAATCTGTTGTAAATGAAATCCATAAAGCAGCTAGAAGAAATTTCCCACGTCGTTCTGTTATTTTAAAAGGGATTGATGATTTATGGCAAGCCGATTTGATTGATATGCAAAACTATCAGAAGGTTAACAAAGGATTCAAATTTATTTTAGTAGTCATCGATGCTTTTTCTAAATACGCATGGATCGCTCCATTAAAGAATAAAACAAAAACTGAGGTGTCTCTAGCGTTTGATAAGGTTTTACAAGAAGGCCGATCACCTGCTAATTTACAAACCGACAAGGGTACCGAATTTCACAATGACGTTTTTCAGAAGCTTACGAACCGATGGAAAATAAATCATTATTCAACTTATTCAACAAAAAAAGCGTCTATAGTAGAAAGATTAATAAGAACTTTGAAGAGCAAGTTGTTTAAACATTTTAGCTTGTTTGGAAATTATAAGTGGATTGGAGAACCTTTATGTGATATAGTTAAGAGCTATAATAATACTATGCATCGCACTACAAAACATATGCCGTCTGAAATAAACAAGTTAAATGAATCACTCGTTGCATGTAATATAAACAAATCACAACCTTCCTTACCTGCAAAGAAAATTAAATTTCGTGTTGGAGACTTTGTCCGTATCAGCAAGCACAAAGGAGATTTTCAAAAAGGATATACACCAAACTGGTCTACCGAATTATTCACTGTTGTAAAAGTAATAAAATCTATACCCACAACATATTACATACGAGATCAACATTGTATACCAATAAAAGGTTGTTTTTACGAACACGAACTGCAAAAAACTAGCTGTCCCAATATTTATTTAGTTGAGAAGGTAATTAAAAAAAAGGGAAACAAATATCTTGTTAAATGGCTCGGCTTAGGTCAAGAGGAAAATAGTTGGATTAATAAAAGTGCTATAATAAAGCATTGAAGTATATTACTACAGATTAGTTAACTTATTTTTCATTACATCGTTAGTTATGAAAGGGAAAGGACTTCTCAATACTTTAATCAATAATTTACCAATAGAGTTACACTTACCAGGCTACAACTACTGCGGTCCAGGTACTCGATTACAAGAACGTTTGCAAAGAGGCGATAAAGGCATAAACCCTTTGGACAGCGCTTGTATGCTGCACGACATAGCTTATTCAAAGTATTCAAGTTTAGAAGATCGGCATAAGGCTGACTTAGAGCTAAGAAAGATGGCAAAGCAACGATTAAAATCAGAAGATGCTAGCAGAGGTGAAAAAGTTGCATCATGGTTGGTGAATAAAGTAATGAAAGCAAAAATTAAATCGGGTGCTGGAATTAAATCATTCAAAACTTCTATGGCTAAATTAAAATCGCATCTGAAAAAAAAGAAACCTAAAAATATTCAAGATGCTATTCAGTTTGCATACTTAGCAGCAAAAAAAATATTTCATAAGAAAAATAATATGAAGCTGCCAAGAATTATTCCCATCCCTAAAACTGGAGGAATACTTCCACTCATTCCTATTTTTGCTGGTCTATCAGCATTGGGTTCTTTAGCTGGAGGTATTGGTGGAATAGCAAAAGCAGTTAATGATTACAAGTCAGCCCAAAAAAATCTTTCTGAATCCGTGCGTCACAATAAAATGATGGAATCGATCTCCTTAGGCAAAGGTTTATACATCAAACCATACAAGACAGGTAAGGGATTGTGCATACATTCTTCAAAAAACTAGTTAAAAGGTTACCCAGACGAGCACTGAGTAATATAGATTTAATATATTATACTCGGGACATCCCATACTTTCGAGGTGTCTATATGAGAGACACTTTACCAAGCAAATCAAATAACATCGAGTGCGCTATCCTGAATCTAGATAATTCAATAAATCCGGGAACTCACTGGGTAGCCTACATTAAGATAAATAATTACAGCGTGTACTTTGATAGTTATGGTTTAAAACCACCTGTAGAATTAATCAAGTACTTAACAAAAAACACTAACGTTTATTATAGTTATATGAACTATCAACAAAACAACACCTATAATTGCGGTCATTTATGCATAAAATTTTTAAAAACATTCTGGTTGAAACATTTATATTAAGAAATCATAAACTATTCTCACCATTATTACGATGTCATTCACGCTATCAATAACCGGTTGTAAACCAGCTTTGTCAACATTTTATTCGCCGGCTCTGCAGCTTGATGGTGAATATGAATGTGGGCTGATCTTTTTTTCGACGTTTAATTCGATTCCTAACATAGAATGCTACAACAACAAATTTCATTATGGCGACAACGAAATGATTGAAATACCCGAAGGATCATACGAGCTATTAGATATAAATGACTTTTTAAAAACAAATTTAGTAGACTGTACGTTTAATTTGATATGTAACAATAACACTTTGAGCACAAAAATAATTTGTTCAAAAGATATTCATTTTGAGAAATCCGGTTCAATCGGAAGGATATTGGGTTTTGGAAATCAGACTCTTAAAGCTAATATATTACATGAGTCTCTCTTCCCTGTAAACATTCTACCAACAACCATCGTTCGAATAGAATGTGATATCGTGAGCGGATCGTACATAAATGGGAAGCCTAGCCATATAATTTACGAATTTGCACCTAATGTACCGCCAGGGTACAGGATTATAGAAATCCCAAAAAATTTGATATATTTCCCAGTAAATCAAAATACAGTTAGCGAGATTAATATAAGGATTTTGGATGCAAATAACAACCTTATAAATCTACGACAAGAAGAACTACAGTTATATTTACACCTAAGACGAAAATGATAGATTTCATAAATAAAACATTGGTACCCGAAACCAAAGATCTCAGTACAACACATCCACCGCAACAGAAACCACCTGCTAAAAAGAAAAAACTGACTAAGGAAAATAAACAATTTCTCAGATACTTAAAAGTCATAAAATGAATATCTTAAATATCTTGGATTCTTTCGCCTACGACAACAGCATTGAAAGCTACCAAATCCATTCGTATAAGCCCTACATTAATAGTTTTAACAAAAACGATGAAATACGCATTCCCATCAATCAACAAGACTTATACGTCTTACCGTCACAGAGTACACTATACATCGAAGGTTCTATCACAGTGCACCGTCCAAATGGCGATAAAAAAGAGAGAGTGAGTAATATTGAGTTGGTGAATAATGCAGCGCTTTTTCTTTTCCAAGACATTCGATATGAACTAAATGGCGTAGAAATTGATAGGATAAAAAATGCTGGGATCACAACTACTATTAAATCATTGCTCTCGATGAATGAAAATGAATCAAAAATGTCACGGCTATGGGGGTGGGACATTGATGGAATAAAAAATACTACTGGTAATTTTTCCGCCTGTATCCCATTGAATAAAGTTTTAGGTTTCGCTGAAGATTATAATAAAATAATAATGAACTGTAAACATGAGCTGGTTCTTTTGCGTAGTAATACAAACCTTAATTCTATTAAATTAACCACTAATGAAGTGTTAGATGACATAACCATTAACAAAATTGTATGGAGAGTACCGCATATAAAAGTATCTGATCGTGAAAGAGTTAACTTGCTGAGATGTTTGGAGAAAGATAGACCTATCAGTTTAGCATTTAGGAATTGGGATCTCTATGAATACCCTCTTTTACCACAGACTACAAAACATACTTGGTCTATAAAAACCACATCTCAATTAGAGAAACCACGTTATGTGATTATTGGTTTACAAACTAATCGGAAAAGTTTAGGTATGAAAGACATGTCTCACTTTGATCATTGTTATGTACGTGATGTCAAGGTTTTTTTAAATTCAACTTACTTTCCATATGAAAGTCTCAATATTAAGTTTACTGAAGAAAGGTATATGATATTATATGAGCAGTACGCTAGATTCCAACAGTCTTACTATGGACGTCGGTGTGAGCCGTTGTTAAATCTGAAGGATTTCAAAGATAAAGCACCATTATTTGTAATAGATTGCTGCAGGCAAAATGAGACCCTGAAGACAGGTCCCATTGATGTTAGAGTAGAAATAGAGAGTGATTTAGAAATACCAGATCAAACTTCTGCTTACTGCCTCATACTAAACGATTGTGTAATCGAATATAAACCACTTTCTAACATCGTTAAAAAAATAACATGAATTCTGAACATATTTTTGTAGATTTACAAGGATTTAGAGATTATAAAAATAATTTTATTATTAAAGAGTTTGCTCTCGCTACTAAAGAATTTACTATGGTCTACTTGGTAAAACCTCCTTATCCATTTTCTACTTTATCAGATAGCGAAAAAAAGCAAGTTGTTTGGTTGGAAAAGAATAGAGGAATTTATTGGCGTGAAGGTTTTATTGACTACCGCGAATTTCATAGGTTAATTTATAGTTTATTGAGGAATAAGAAAATTTTTGTAAAAGGTTTAGAAAAAATCATGTGGGTAAATAAACTTTGTGGTGATTGTTGTGTTATTAATATCGAGGAAAATCAATGTCCTAATATAAAATACCTGCATGATAAATATAGTGTATGCAATTTTACGTGTTTTTCTCACCACAAACAATGTGCGTTGAAAAATGTACTATGTGTCAAGAAATGGTTTTATGAAAATAATGTTATAGAATTTATTTAGAATAAGCAAGTATTTATGTAACTTTTTTATTGAAAGTAAGAAATAAATGTAAATGTATTTAAAAAAGAAAACATGTTTTATTTAATTAATTTTTAATTTAAAACGAAATTAATAACTATTGCACATATTTTTAGAAATGTTCTTAACTACGTTTTCCACCATGTCCATTATTTCGTCTACAGGATCTATCACAACATATTGGGCACTTAACACCGCACTTTCACTGTTTGTGTCCTTACACTCATTTAAGTCGAATACTTCTATTTTTATCAACCGATTTCCTCTTCTTGCCGCCTTGCTAACCACATATGATGTAGACGTGGAGTCCTTTGCAACCCGTTTCCTTGAAGTCTTACTTTTCCGCTTCCCCACGTCTGATGGAGCCGGGTTTCGTATTTCTTCGACATCACTATCGAACCCACTCAAAATATTTTGCGCGTAGTAGTAAGGGTCAGTCGGATCAGTCTCGCCTAAAATCTGAAAAAAACAAAAAAAAAAATTATTAAAAATATTCAAACCTATTTCAAACTGTGTAATATAAATTGGATGGAAAAAAATAATGCTTACCGAAATCGACATGTTTTCACGTCTGCTGATCTTCTAGTTGGCTCGAACGATGCAGTAACAATAAATTACTGAACCACCAAATATAAAATGGATTTGTAGATGAGTGTAACTTACCTATTCATACGTTTCGATCGCTCTAGAAAATTAATCCTGTCTCTTTTAATACATATAAGAGTGAGCGAGCTCGAATTCGTAGTCAGCATTATCAATATCGAATGTGTTTGAATCAAGTATGTCATTGCTGACTAAGTAAATAGTAGTCATTGAACCCTTGCGCGCTATGCAACATCGATGCGCCTCCCTTGCTGTTTGCAACATCGCTAACACCTTGACTTGACCTACTTTTGACTGTCTCGTCGGTCTAGTGATGATAGCGTTTGATTACTATTGCAGAGGTCGTGGGCTCGATTCCCACAGGGAGCTGTCATACTTTCAGTAGACACGAAATCAAAACTTCATTGAATATAGTTTAGCTCTCCTCATCCCACCGCGCTCAAGACTATGTCTATAGCAAAAATTTCTGAGATATGTAGGAACTAACAATACTTACATATTCTTTTGTTTTTGTAACATTAGGTAACAATGTTAGGTCATGGAAATAAAAGAAGCTGGTAGTATAACCCAATTTATTCACCCAAAACTATACTTATTAGCTTATAGTACATAACACTTTTATAACTAAGTACCTATCTATTTTAATTCATTACATTATTAGTTCACTTAAATAAATACGCTATTCTTAACATACCTAAAGAGCTTTAGCTTTAACTTGAAGAGCATAAGAACGAAAACATAATATTAAGCTTATTCCACACTAGCTCTATCGCGGCGGTTACCGCAGCCGCAATCCATACACATAGCATCTAAGACTGAAACAGATCTATGAAATACATCATATCACGATATTTTGATTACATATTTTTAAATTTTATCCCATGGTCAATTTTACTATCTTATTTTCATAATATTGAGGTATGGCCCCACGCTTTAGTTGAGATTTGATCCCGATGAATCAAACGTTTATCATCATTTCTCGATAGAGCTATTTTGTTGACACTTTGCGTAAATATTTCATGTTTTATCGATTTAAACAAGATATTTCTCTTGCGCAGCACATTACCTTCAAACAAGGTCTGCTCATAATTACTAAAGTTAAGACCGCGAATAACGCTCATTTTTACTCCTTTGGCCTTTTTGACAGTTTTTTCTAAAGTTTTGAAACAGTACAGTTTTGATCGTAATCCTACAAATTCTGTAATAATTTCACCACCCATTTCATCCTTAAATAGCCCAGGAATCTTTTTGTTTTTTAATGGAATTTGATGTATATTATTACTATCGTAATTACTCGTATCAAAGTAAGGTAGTAAACGGTATTTCAAATCTAGGAAGAAGTCCTCTGTGGACAAATGATAGATGAAGCTATCCGTATCAGTATAGCACATCTCAACATATTTCCCATACATAGGTTTAATAATTGAATAATGAAAGTCATACATGTGGCTTTTGGATAACTCAAGAACAGTAAACCCAATGTAGATAGGTTTATCTAAAACCACACGTTCTGGTTTCATTTGGATGGCAACCAAATTTTCGGAAAAAACTGAAGCACTGTGAAAGTTTGGACGGGCTATCAATTTTTCTGCCGATGTGCATTTTTTCGTTTTGTTTTGACTATCGCTCCATTGATTTACCAAATAGACGTTTACTCTGTGTTCAGTATTTTCTATAGTCTTTCCAAATATGCTGTTGTTCAAGAGTTTGAAAAAGTCTTGTTCGAAAGTTGATTGGGCTTGTTGCCTCAGTTTTGTATTAAGTTCAATGTATTGTTTGAGATAAGCACTTTGACGAAAAGTAATGACTCTATGGATTTTTCTTAGTATTAATCCATGTTTCAAGCATGTTTTAAGATGCACATAATGAATAACATATCGATATTTATCGTATAGGTTAGGGATTAATTTCGAACTCTTTCCACCGGGTGGTATGCATCGCTCAGGACAAAATGGGAAATCATTGTGATAGTCGTGTAGGTGTGTGGGATAAATAATATCCACTTCAAGAATATAACCAAAAGATGCATTATCAGGAACTGATGTGATATCAATGGTATTCACTTCAGACTGTTCCAAAAATCTGAAATCTGACAAAGGTAATACTTGAGACATGCTGAAGCCGTATAAATTGTTAGCATCAATATACGTTATGAAGGACTCGGGACGTGATGGGTCGTACTCAGACATGTATTTATTGTTTGCTTTCGCATGTCGCTTGGAACACATACATACACCACCCCGTATTCCATCCTGAATCATCCGAATAATCGCTAAGTCGCTAAGCAATTCTAATCTGACCTTAGTTTTCAAAAGCATCGCATCAAATGATAAGCTGGGTGCTGTGAGGTAGAATGCCGGGTCTAATTGATAATATCGTTTACATGTTTTGCGGAAATGTTCAAAAATATCGGCTAGTAGCAAGACATCTGTTTTAACGTATAGATCAGTGTATTCACCTAAGTTACGAATGGAGAAAGTTGACCATACTGACTTGGCATGTTCATAATCTTGATCAGAAATTTCTTCACCACTGATAGTATTATAAAAAGCAGATTTGGGTGGGAGGGAATTTTCTTCGTAGCATTTCCAATGTGACATATAGTCATATGGATAAACACCTTTGCGAGTGAGTAATTTGAGTTCAGTGTCATTTGCAAAAAATGATTTCAACAACGAGAATTCCTCCACCTTCATTGTTTTCGTGAGTTTTTCTAAACTGGTACCTAAAAATTTAAATGAATCGATAAATCGAAGTTGGATACCTTCATCTTTCGATAATGGTATATACTTCGTGAAAGAAATATAGTTTTCTTTTGTTTTAGGTATTATTCTAATCGGACCAGGCGCCTCGCCTAGTTCTTTGATAAATAAATGGCAATCGTAGCCTGACAAATTGTGGAAAACAACTGGAACAAAATTTGGTAGTTTAAATTGTAAATTACAATGCTTGTGAGCTGCCCCCCGATAGTGACCAGTGATGTGACAGTGGTCTCGAACCTTGTCAAATATTAAAAGATTATCACAAATATGACAGCGGACAGCATTTTCAAAATTTTGTGAATCATTATCCGTGAATATAATTTTAATATTAGCTTTTAAAATAGTGTGTATTTGCTTCATGTCTCGATACAACCATTCTACAAATTTTGATACACAGTCTGATCCCCGATAGCTGACGTAGCGATTATACTTGGCATCCACTGTACAAACAATATAGTAACCAAACGCTGAGGGCACATGTTGTTGTAGCAGGCTAGTGCTCGCAATGTTAGGGTCTGCTTCACACCCCAGATGACGTTGAAGCATAGTCTCAAAATCAGCATAAATGATAAAGGGTATGTTTTGTTTTCGTTCGTAATTCTTAAATTGAAGAACCGACCCTTGGTTAGGAAGAGCTGTAGCAATACCACCACATGCATGAATGACTAGTTCATTAGATGTTTTAAAAAATAACAGACATGATGAGCAAAAATGCAGTTGCTGATGGTGTTTAGATATTTGGCTTCTAACCAGACGGGGAAGGTTTTTGATCAAACAAAAGTGAGAGCCCTCATCATTCTCGAGAAATAGCAGATGAACGATATTTTTCGCAGTGGAAGACTCTGATCTGTATAGTGGACCTACAACAGTTTTTTTGCCTTGTAAGCCATACACAAAAATAGCGATATCTGGATTATTTTTTTCAAACACCGGGATGTCAGAAAAAGTTACTGGATATGATAAGCCTTGAGTGTTAAAAATATCGCGAAAATCGGGATAAGACGAGACACGATCGGGGTGGCTCTTTGAAGGGAATAGAGCAGCTGTAACACACCAAAGAAAACAATAAGGATCATCATTTTTTATATTCAAACATGCTTTTTTGTTTTTTATAAATTTTGGTAAATCTATAAACGATGACCCACTCAATGGTTGATATTTATTTACATTGATTTCCAAATGAGAGTTACTCAAAAATGTCCAACCGCTATCTCGCTCTTGAAACTCTTCAAGCTTTTTTTTCAATGTATTTATGATTTCTGAAAAAATGGAATTGAAGTTGTGGTTCATGTGTATGGTAATGTTTTTCGTGCCAAACGATTTTAGTTCTTGCAAATCGTTTTTGTACATAAGGAAAAATTAAAAAAGCTCAACATTGACTTTTATGCAAACGTGTTTTTTCAATGAAATATCAATCAGAGATTTTAATTTATTATGGATAGACTCGAAAAAGGTTTCAATTGAGTGCTGACCATCACCGTTAGCCTGTATCTTATAAGTTGCAATACGATTACGGAATGCAGAGGTCAGAACCTCAACATCTTCTGACAAATGATGAGTTGCGACTTTGCTTTTGTGGTCAGTGCTGCGCATATGACCCACCCAACTTTTTGGGTTGACAAGAGTTTTGCAAGTAATGCAATAAGGCATTGTAAATAAAAAGTAGTAAGATTGACCAGGAAACAGATAATTAAAATTTAGGTTTTAGACACAAAAATAAATAGGTAAGTAGCAAAATAATATGTTTATTATAAATTAAAGGAATTTTATTTTATATTTATCTTATCACTAAAAAAACTCGCCTCACTATTATCATACAGTGAATAAACTTGTTTAATAAATTTCTGTAATACGTCCCAGTGCGGTGTGTCCGTATCAGTCTGCAATTTTATTACCATCAACGCTTTTTTCCACCTCTCTTGAACGTTGGTACTTGCAGCATCGGTAGTGTTGTAGACCTTCAATTCTATATAGAATTCTCCTTCCGTCGTTGCTGTCCGACGAACGTGACCATTGGCGACCCGCGTCACTAGACTCGACCCCAGTTGGTGCTGCTCGGGAGTCGCTTTAGCGACCTTCTCTGCGTCTCGCAAAATCCCGAAAAGATCTCCCACCGTCTTTTTCTTTAAGGTGCTTGCAGACCTGTAAAAGTGAACAATATATTTTAAAACATAAGTACCTTCATAAACTTATACCTATATTCCGATTGGGTAGGCTATCTATAGGAGATACACATACATTGAACGAGTATGAAGTGGATGATAGTTTAATATGAAGGGTACATATCTACTTTTGATCTATCCCATATATGTCATTCTTAATAAGCAAATATCCCAAGTGATTCTTAATAAGCATATCTTACATGGAAAACAAAAATACTACGCGAAGCGGGTATCGAACCCACGACTAGTAAGATGCAAAGTAAACAGTCGACAGCATGTTAACCTTTACGAGTACATGCCTGCAATGTAATCAACGATTCAATGACTCAGCGGTGTGCTAGAGTCAAATGACGCGACAACGTAACAACGAATAATATAACGAGACTAATTCTATTCCAGTAAACTTTTCCCTGGATGTAAACATTTACCGTAACGATCAATGTTAAGCCGGGTCCGCTGCGCCATGTTACGCGTGTTACAAAAAATGTAACACGTTATTAAAACAAAAATGGGGAGTGGTATTAACACTTTACGTGTTACGTAACGTAACGTTATATAACAAGTACCTAACGTGTTATACCATGTCCCACTTTTATTATATTTAAGTGTTACGTTTTTTGTAACACGCGTAACATGGTGCAGCGGCCCCGGCTTTAGGCTATAGAAAATAAGGTTTAAGGGTCAAACCTATGGTTTGAATTATTAAGACGAATAAACAACTTTTAGTTATGAAACAAACAAATAAACAGTTGTTATCTCTTTCAATGTTCCAAGATTTTCATCAACAGCTTGATTACATCGAGGGAATCGTCATTTGAAACGATGTGTAAAGTGTACAATCATTTATAATAAACTATAGATGTATTGTATTCTTACCTAACTGTCTCCTCAACGTAGCTCGATGCTTTGCGTTTGGAGCTGGTTGGAGTCTTTTGCTTCTTACTCGACTGCACAGCAATAGGTACACCAGAGAATTCAAACTCGGAGTCAGACCTGAAATAATAATAACATAGTTTTATACCAGTCTTATACATTTAACCTAAACGATTTATACACCGTATTGTAATTACTATACTAGATAAATGTAGTGACTGGAACATATTTTTTAGACATAGTTCGGGACATAGTTTTCATATAGGGACTAATACGGTTTAGTCAGTGGAACACGTAAAAAAAAAAATTAGGATGTAAATAAATATACTTACTAACATTTTGATACCGATGGAGTGACTGGTAGCGAGGAAGTCGTAGATAATTACACCACACGGAGACTGTACTGAACAGCGTTATCACGTTATCGGAAGTGATGAGAATTTTAGATAAATCAGGGTGTTATAGGTTTATATCCTAAATGTGTATGTTGTTTTTTTATTACAAGTACTGTAATGAAGTAAATGCGAAAATCGCCTTTATTTATAGGTGTATGAATATAGGTGATTGTTGATAAAAGTAATACATATTACTTTTTAGTATCGAACACCCAAAATTTTTGCTTTGCCTTCAAAAGTAGGTACTTAACCAAATCATCTTGACCGGTAGCAAGGTCAAGCCTATATGTTATTCTCATAATGTCAGCACTATTTAATAGCTCAAGTTAATGTGGCTGGTTGCCATTGCAACATAATGTGACCAATATATCGATTATTGTAGGTAAGATGTTTCGCAATCAGAAGCTTGCAACGGATCCAATAACGTTAACGTAGCAAATTCGTAGGTTTCATACCTAGGTAGGAGTAAATAGTCCTAGATACACATGTTGCAATTTACTTTAGATTTTCTTGATCTTAATCAGATAATGTTCGAATTGGGTGAATATTTCACTATAGCAGAAGAAAATAAACTGTTATTTCCAGTTACCAGAAATCGGATGATGAGCTAAATAGGAAATTATAATTAATTCCTCTAGCTTATCCATAGAAAACATCGTATGATATCGATGAAATTACTATATAAATGTATTTCAGGATAAATAATACTTATCTAGGTATTCTTTATAAAGCATTTGGTAGACTCCACAATATTATGTGAAAGTCAAACATTAGGTATTAATGATACCTACAGCTAAATATTTTGATGCAACGAGTTTTTTCCGTGTGGATCTTAGACTAGAGTATAGCTAGTATAGTCAACCTTTGGTTATCTCTTATGTAGGTGATACATTAAAATATTATGACCCCTCTAAATTCTTTATTTATGGGTTATGTAAAATTTACTGTATTTATTTTACTGTATGTTACAGATAAATTTAGATAGAAAATGAACGAGAACTGATGTTAGAAAACTGTTGAAAAAATATAAAACTATCTGCATAGGTTCAGTTACGTATAATGGGATGAGAATAATATCTTCAAGTTTCAATTAAAAAAAGACAAAATGCTGTCGGTCGTATTTACAAAATCATGATTTCTTAAAATACTTTAACATCAAGTCTTAAAAAAATAATAACATGGAAAATGCTTTATTACCGGAATACCTTTAAGGAATGTTCAAAGGAACCAACTTTTATAAATAAAACTGTACTTTTTGACAACATATTTTTTCTTACACCGTGTATACTTCGTATCAAATTTATAACTCCTGCGTCAACAGCTAAAGGTTGACAATCCCTGCCAGCCACCTATCATATTCGCATTCGCGTTAACTAAAGTGACACGTTAGTAGGAAATAGATTTCCATTAATGAAAGTATACTTTTATGTGTCAGTGATATTATCATTAATTCACGATTTTACTTAAGTATACCCAAGGATTCAAGTAACTGTAGAAGTACATTTTTCCTACTGTGCAATGTTTTGTGTTTTCCGTAGTGAACGATAAACAGGAGACTTCAATCTGATCACTAACATTTTTGTGGGAAAAGTAAGGTATTCTTTGTGCCGACCATAAAATATGCCTAAAATACAAGTATTTCCTGGTTCTGCCAATCACCCAGTATTTGTGTCACATGAAAAGGATCACAAAATTTTGTTGTGTTGGAATCACCTTTTTTACAATGGGAGACGTCAATCTGACCATAAAATACAGTTAAGACGAAAATGTTTTGTGTCACTGTTGCGCAAGAAGGTTCATCACATGAAGTCAATCTGATCACAAAGTAATTTGTGGTGCTGAATCTTTCTAACAGTGGGAGCCGTCAATCTGACCACAAAATATGATTAAGTTGAAATTGTACTTTTATGTTATTGTATGAAGGGCCATCACGGGAAGTCAATCTGATAACAAAATTTGTGGTGTTGTACCTTGTTCATGTGGGAGACGTCAATCTGACTACAAAACAAACTGGGTTGAAAAAGCAAAGTTTTGTGTCACTGTTATGAAAAGTAGACACCAGTGGTGTTAAACTCATTCAGTGGGAGAAGCCAATCTGGTCACAAAACTATGACTGGGTAAATACAAGTATCACTTGGAATATTTCATGTCATTGTCTTAATGAGGAAACCTAACCGATACCGCAAATAATGTGTGCTGTTTTATCTAGTATATTACGAAACTGCACAAAACATAGCTAGTGGGTAAATACAATTCAGTTGAGCTTGGGGATCCTTTATTTAATTCAACTCAGTGACTATGCGGACCTATCTCCACCAAGATGATGGTGAGTTGCATTCACTCAAGCTTCCTAGTGTCATTCGTTTTCATTGATGGAATTTATCATAAACTGTGTAGGTTGCTCGTAAAATTATTGAAACTATAAATTAGAATCACTCGATGTTATTGGGTATTCTGGAATAGCTGTAATGAGTTTGAGAGAGCGACAAGCCGCGCCAACCGGCGCGGTGCGTCGTGAGCTCAAACGAATGGAAGCTGGTCCAGAATGCCCAATAACATCCTACTTTTATGTAATCTGATTTGTGGCCACCCATTACCACCGCCTGCTGTCTATTTGATACGTACTATACGTATTAAACGTATTAATACGTATTAAATTGAAAAAATAATTAAATACGAGTATAAGGGGAACCTACCTGTGACATGAACACTCACGAAAGGGCTGGTCCACCAGTTCAAAGTCGCACAGCGAGCTATGGAGAGAGCTATGCTCGGAGTTTCTCTGAAGGATAGGATTCGTAACGAATGCATCCGACAGAGAACTAAAGTTATCGACATAGCTCAGAGAATCAGCAAGCTGAAGTGGCAGTGGGCTGGCCATATCTCGCGAAGAACCGACAACCGTTGGAGTAAACGTTTTCTTGAGTGGACACCGCGACTCGGCAAAAGTAGTGTAGGACGCCCTCCGACCAGGTGGGATGACGATCTGCGAAAAACTACCGGCAGATGCTGGATGTGGCAAGCTGAAGACAGGGCGCTATGGCGCTAATTAGGGAGGGGTTATGTCCAGCAGTGGACTACATAATATAGCCTGAAGAAGAAGAAGATAAGGGAAATCTTAACATAACGTGTTTTTTTGCCGTTTTTTTCTTTTGTTTATGCTCTATGGCAAAAACGTTACTCTTTTATATGTAGCAAATAAACGTCCCACTGGAGGGCACAGGCCTTCACTCAGAGAGACTGAGGGCTTGTTTACCACGGGTGCCCACCGCGGATTGGAAACACCAAGCGCTGAGGTATAATGAACACCTCAGACACTCAGGTTTCTTCGGGAGGTTTTTCCTTCACTAATAGCAAGTAATAATTGGATATTTTATTGGAACAACAAAAAAATCACTCACCAAATCTTACACTATTTTTATTTTTAATGCACTAACCCGTGCTAAGGAACAAATTTAAAAACCTATTTAGAGGCTAAAAATTTCACCCATGCCGGGATTCGAACCCGCAACCTCTGGCTATCCGTACCAGCGCTCAATTGGTAGAGCGCTGGTACGGATAGCCAGAGGTTGCGGGTTCGAATCCCGGCATGGGTGAAATTTTTAGCCTCTAAACAGGTTTTTAAATTCACCAAATCTTGTCCAAATCCTGATCCTTATATTTGGGGCAGAAATTGGTATAAAATTGGACAAACGATTGGTAGGTATCATTCATGACGCAGCATATTGAGTCTAGTTGCGCTAAGCCAGTGGTTCTTAAGCGGTAGTCTGTGGACCACTGGAATGCCTGGACGCATTCCATATGATCCGCGAAGTCATTATTGCGAAATAAAATTAAAATGAGTGTTAAACGTTAGCCGTAAAATTATGCGTGTTATATTTATAGATAGATTAAGCAATCCTTATTCATTTACATATTGATACCGTATGTTACCAATAAACCAACTCGGTGGTCCTAGACAAGAAAGAATTTTGGTAAAATGAAGAAGAAAAATATTGATTTAACGTCACATTTGGTTCAGCTCAAACATCTATTCTTAATTAGAAAACCAAAAAAGAATTTTCATATAAAACTTCAATTTAAAGACGATGTCTCTTAAATGGTGACCTCCAGAGTTAATGCACATAATGAGCCAAATTTATGACATTTACCATAACACTTCCTGCGATATGTTCCTCATTTCTTGATGAATGTTTTCTTTTAGGGCTGCGAGAGTCTGTGGCTTATTCACACACGTCACAGATTTCAAATAAACCCAAAGAAAGGCATTGTGCGACCAATCGGTGCAGGACGATGGGAAAATCGTCGGCAAAATTCAGTTGTGTTATTATTACAGATAATTTCATTTATTCTGTAAAAACATTGACATAATTACCACGTTCTTGGGGAATAAAACCGTCCATCCAAAACGACCAAATTTGAAATATCGAAATGACAAATTCATATTTCAAACAACAAGTAATTTCTACGATACGTTTGCGCCACCCAGTACAAGTCGTAATATACAAGGAAACAATTATAAATAAGTATGACAAACGGCAGAACACAATAAGGGGAAGCGAGCCATGTCCCTTATGACTAAAAGATTAAGAACCACTGCGCTAGACTAACAAGGCTTCGATCCAAATGACTTTGGAATGCCCTCAACACCCAGAATCGATCACCACTGCATTCCACCTTCACTAATTAATGGCAGAAAATAACACCTCACCACACCGACCCACATCGAGCCTTTCGTTAGACCCTTGACATACGGCCTGCCTCGCCATTCTCATGCGGTTCGTCGTGTTTGTACAGTCGATAACTTAATTGCTACGACTGGGAAAGTCTTGGCCTAGATTCTAAGTCCTACAAGGGAAAGTGATAATGGAGATTTGATAAAAAATATATAAAAGAAGAAAGTTCTCAGTTCGGTCGACAGGATTTTATTTTTATATGTACCTATAATCCCTTTTCTTCATGGTGATATTCAAAAAGATGATCACAATGATTCTTGGAGATACTTATTTTTGGTGGTATACCCAAAATATCGCGGAAAGATAAGGTTCTGACAAACTAAGAACCTCCTGCCTTTTTTTAAGTTAATAAAAGCCAGGATACCAATCAAAACCCTAATTTACGGACCCAGTTTTATCAAAGAAACTATATATATGCCACCAAATGCATTGACTTGGTTCGGTGTCATAGATAGATAGACAGGGAAAACTTTCTTCCACAAGACTACCTACAGGTCATGCCAGATTGTGGCGTGACCTGTAGGTAGTCTTGGGCTTAGAATGAGACTGCGGGATCCCCGGTACGTCGTAGAAGCCGACTAAAAGGGGTCGAGCCCTTTGTCCCGGGATTTGAAAAGTGTTCTGGTATCTCTTGCCTGTCGTAGCCCATTCCATTAGAAAAATGTCCCAGGCACTGCAGCACCCAAGTGTTCCTTTCACCCATCTAGTGTGAGTGAAGGTGCCACTGGACGCTGTATATGTCGCAGCCACTTTGAGTAATTCCGCCCTTTACAAACGGCGTCGTCTGTTTACAAACGTGTGTCCGTTTGCAATATGCCGAAGGCAAATTGTGAACGGCCTTGTCAGTTTCTGAAATGCCATGATCGTACAATCGCAGTTTCTAAAATGCCATGATCATTCCATCGCCGTTTGTAAAATGCCGCGGCAATTTGTCGAAGTTAGTACGAAATCTAGCCGCAACGAGCGCTGTACGTCAAAACAACAACAATGGCTGCCGCAAGAGCTTTCGTTCACGAAGAAAATAAAGAAATTATTAGTGAAACAGTGCCGTTTTCGAGAAAAATGAGTTTTAAAGACATAGAGTTGTTAAAATTAATTGAATCTCAAGTGGGAGCAGTCAAAACACCGTGCATAAAACAAAAGGTGTGTGAGGTTATCCGGCACATCAAAAATGCTACGGTGTCCATTGAAACGGGTATTCGCCGGACTACTGCGGTACTTTAATGGTGCTCAAGGTACGATGTGATGAACATATCAGGAACCGACTACCTCATTATGAAGAAGAAAAGCCCCGATAGCCCCACTATACATGTGATTTTTTGGAGGAGTACCAACAAAAGTACCAACCTCAATATTGTGATAATTATGGGAAACGATTAAGGTAAGACTTTAATTTTTATACTTTGTTTTGTTTATTCTCTTTGATAGGTAAACTTGTTAAAAAGACTGTTATTGTTCATAATATAAGTTGTATTTTTTTAAGATTACAAAGTACAAACTCAATATAACATGCCTAATCTCATGATGTAAAAGTATGAATGTAAGGAGCCACAACAGGCAATCCTTCTATAGTTAGTTTAATTTATTTGTGCATTTTTGTGGATTTAAATAACAGTTAAATTGTAATTTATATACCTAATACTTACCGCTTGCAGACTCTACTTAAATCGAGATTAGCTTAAAATACATAAAGACTGAACATGAAACGCTTTTTTTCATAATCATCAAACCATGGTCACTCTTAATGTTGAACGTCAACTATTTTTATGAAATCGATCAAACTCACAAACTGCCTTTGACATTTTGTAAACGTGCAAGCGTTTAAAAACTGACGACGCCCTTTGTAAACGGGCGGATTTAACAAAATGCCTGCGACATATACATCGTCACACTACGTAGATGAGAAGGTTAATGGTTTTAACTCAATCACCTAATAGTAGTTTACCATATATTGGAATTGGTGCATTCTGGTTTTTAACATAGGTACGCAAGGGTAAACACAGATGGAAATAAATTCAGTGTAAAACCTGTTTATTTTCCTAATAAGCCGCGGGTAACACAGTGGGGCGCAGCCAGTTCAGCTATAAAATAAGATAAGAATATTTTTATTGTACACCAGGAAAAAACAAACAAAAATAATTACAGAAAAACGGTACAATTGTCGGCCTTATTGCTCAGAGCAATTTCTTCCAGACAACCCACGATGGAGAGTTGCTGAAGGAAAATTGAGACGGGTAGTTGGTGCAAATATGAATATTGATATTGTCACGGGTAAAGCTCAATTCTACTTAATTATTGTTCCTATTCCTATGGAATGGAATTTAAGTTAAACTAAGACTCGTGCATAAAAAAAAAGGTATAATTAGAATAAAAGGTTAAAATAAACAGATATTTAAACAGATGTTTTGATTAGAATTTGGAAGAGCGGGTCGTAATCGAAAAGATATAGGGTTTTTAATATAAATTCACACAGTGTCCCGGGTTTCTTCAACGGTTAGGTACGCTCGCCTGGGAAATGCCGTGGGTGTGTGCGCGGGCGCTCGTACTCGGGATCGACTGTACTTCTGCGGCGGCCCGGTGATGACGAATCTTGGTCTTTCCAACCAAATGGCGGCGTAACGTTGGTGTAGGCAGGGCTACGGTGGCACCTCCACCCAGATCATAAGCCCGAACTTAGGACCCTGGAACGCGTCATCCTTATACATACTTATACGTAAAAAATATAATACTTACATAAACCATAACATATAATACATAATGCCCTTTAATATAAACATACCTGCACAAAGTTACATTATTTACAATAAAGTATTTAAGTAGAGCTCATGAAAAGGCGTAACGAATGCATCCGACAGAGAACAAAAGTTATCGACATAGATCAGAGAACTAGCGAGCTGAAGTGGCAGTGGGCTGGCCATATCTCGCGTAGAACCGACAACCGTTGGAGTAAACGTGTTCTTGAGTGGAGACTGCGACTCGGCAAACGTAGTGTAGGACGCCCTCCGACCAGGTGGTTTGACGATCTGCGAAAAACTGCCGGCAGATGCTTGATGCGGCAAGCTGAAGACAGGGCGCTATGGCGCTCATTAGGGAGGGGCTATGTCCAGCAGTGGACTAATATAGCCTGTAGAAGAAGAAGAAAAAGGATAACAAAGTCCAAAACATCACGGAAAGCGACTTTAAGAATTTTAGGACTAAGTTTGGAGTTTTTTGACCATTTTTTTCTCCAAAATCATCTACACTTCAAAATTGACATCCAGTTTATTTGTAAAGTTATTTAAGTCGCAGTTACTGTGCTACTTCGAAAAAAACATTTTTAACTTTGAACTGACTTTTCGAAAGTTCATCTGACACAGACTGTACCTACTTACATTAGGTAGGTACAAGCCACAAGCAATGTATTAAACCCAGACGTGACCTGAAAGCGGGCGACCTTTCTTAGGTGTTAACTTAGGTTTAATTAATTAATAGGTATCGGGCCCCTGGAGACCCTTGGAAAGGTTATAAAACCAGCTGCTGTTATTGGGCCTTAGTTTTAGTGAGAAAAAGTGGCCTTTTTAAGGTTCCATAGTCCACGAAGAACCCGAAAGGCCTGCGCAGACGAGGGACTTATGTCCCAGAGGGACAAAAGTCCCTGAATCGTAAAAAAATATCTCCGAGTACTTGTCGCGGACTCATACGCCTACGGTGTGCGGTCATTTTGTTCCCCGGAAATTGAGTGAAGCGTACCTACGCTATGGAAGCAAATATTCTTAGATTACTGTGTTGTAATTTACATGAAGTTGAAAAAGAAAAAGTTTTAAAAGAGAACGCCAAACTTTTGTCCACTCCGGTCTCTTGAGGTCCTCGGTAACTCGAGGGACTTTTTGTAAGGGGTACCTACTTTTAGTCCCTCGTGTGCGTTACTCGATACAATTTATAAGAGATCTATATCGACGGACGAAAATGTACCCGAGAGACCCACCCGTTAAGCTTCTTACATTTTTTTTAATTGGTTACTCACCAATTTAAAAAATTGTTACAACGATTTAATTTGAAACTATTTTAATACGGATTTCACTCGTTTATTATATTTTTACAATTTTCCGACGTTTCGGCACTTTTACAGGTGCCGTGGTCTCGGACAACTGCAGATTTATACAAAGTTTTAGATTTAAGGCGTTACGCGGTGTTGACTTGCGCCAGCAATGGAAAAATATTTTTTTAATTTATTTAATTGACTTACTGTAAACAGTAAGCCCATTTAATAAATTGCCCGAGAGATAAGACGAGGTCTAGGATGGACCGCGTTTGCCCAGAAGAAGCCTGTTCACACGCACCTTAAAGAGGTTCAGGTTATAAGCGTTGGGAAAACGGACGACGGCAACGTATTCCACAGCTGTGCCTATTATGAACGATGCTGAAAAGCGCTTGGTGTGAAGCTTTGGAATGTCAACCTATTTCGGATGACCCGCAGTGCCTCGGGTGTTCCGATAACGGAATGGATTTTTTCTTTTTTACATAACGCGTCTTTGGTAAAAGTAAACATCCCAAATGTTAACAAATATGGTAACTATTTTTATAACCTACTGACAAGAACCTTTAGAAGAACCAAGAACCAAGTATCTAGCTTAAAAATGGCCTTTAATGTCCTAGATACTTGGACCTTGGACGATCCAAGTAACTAGGACATTAAAGGCCGTTTTTAGGAGAAATCGATTGAAGTCCTTGATTGTAGAACCTGGGTTCCACAACTTGGCTACGGTTCTAGACCGTAGGTTCTAAAAATAGTAGTCGCACCTGTTAAGATTTCTGATGTTCAATTTAAAAAGAAGTTATTATGAAACAAGTCAATCCGCGTGTCGTGTGGTTATTAAGCCCATATTCTCTCTCAGAGAGACCTTTGCCCCGCAATGGGAAGTTATAGGCTACGTAAAAAAATATAAAACTATGTATGAGTATCGCGAATCATTAAGAAATACTACATAAAAAAAAGGATTTTAATTCCATTGTATTGGTGGCGCAAGTTAGCCGCGTAGCGAAGCCCCTTAAATATGTCGCTATGAAAGTTCCGAAGCCACGCGAGTTCCGGAACTCGCTTTGTTTCCTTACCCCATCGGGATCAAAGGCGTGCGGTTTAATTTTCTCCTGCATAATAATATTAGAATTACTTTGACTCGCGTATGCGAGGCCGGAAATTTGTTTCTGGTAACTTGGTGGGCACATTTGGATCGTCGATGTTCAAAAATTGGTTGAAGCGCTCGTGGCCCAGTCAAACCGAGTGATTGCAATCAGCCACTTGAGTTAAGCAACAGCAGGTGCGGTCAGGTGCAGGATGGGTGACCGTCTCGTAACTACCGCTAGTGGCATTTTTCGTAGGCACGTGCTTCGCACGTTAAGCCGTTGGTGCCGGCTGTGATGTAATGGCAGTCGTTAAGCCAAGTCAGAGGCCTTATGGGCGGCTTGGTAACTTCTGACAGTAGGTAAGGCCCGCCACTGTCTTACAATCCTCCACCAACCCGGATTTGGTTCCCGTGGTGGAGTATGGCCTATCCTTCCTGCGATGCAGGAAGAGACCCATGCCCCAGCAGTGGGGGTGTGGCGGCTGACCGCGCACTTTTGGTTTAGTCAGCAAGTATGTGTAGCGCGGCCAGTCGCGCCCCACCGCCCACCGCTCCTAAAGCGTAGTAGCCCATCTGGTATAATTAGACTGTACGTAGTTTTCTGTGAACTTATGTTTTATAACTATTATAGTGTGATTATACTATTTTTATTATTAATGCACTAACCCGTGCTAAGGACAATTTTAAAAACCTATTTCGAGGCAAAAAATTCCACCCATGGCGGAATTCGAACCCGCGACCTCTGGCTATAAGTGCCGCTCTTTCCCACTGAGCTAATGGGTGACTCACTGGCAAGCGATGCAAATTACTTCAGCCAGATGTCGCTGCCTGTACGTAATACAGAGAATAGTGTATTGAGGTTCGAAATTTCACTGATGCCGGTGAGTCACCCATTAGCTCAGTTCACTCACACTCTACCTAAAGTCTTGTATTCTTGAACGACATACTAATTATATAGTCTTAACCTATAGTAACGAAATAAGTAGTGAGTAGGCTCTAACTATCTATCTATCTATAATCAGCCCACATCAACCCACTGCTGGGAATAGGCCTCCTTTTTATTGCGCCATTCCTCACGGTCCTGTGCTAACCTGGTCCATCTCTGGTCCGCAACCCTCACGATGTCGTCTGACCATCGTGTCGGTGGTCTGCCTACCAACCTCCTTCCCTCCCTTGGCCACCACTCCGATACTACCCTGGTCCACGGGCCGTCTTCCCTTCTAGCCAAGTGTCCCGCCCATCTCCACTTTAAGTCTGTGATCCGCTCACCAACGTTTTCGACTTCTTCTTCGGCTCTAACATAACCGTGTAATATTCTGAGTGTGTACCTACCCAACCTTACGTTCGGAGTTGGTATATATTATTTCATTGTCAGTACAGCCTCCTGCAAGAGCATTAGGTAAGTGTATTTTTGGTTAAGCTATGTTTTTTAAGGTGTGTCGCTTAGGTCACCAGGCACAATCATAGGACACCCAACGTGCGGAAGGTGCATCTCAGCGTTACTCTAACTAGGTCACACGAGTGGTTCTATGCACCATGATTGAGTCTGGCTGGACAACATTTTATATAAGGCGTATTCGTGATTTAATAAAGAGTTACTGTTAATACTTAAGAATTTGATGTCTTACAACATGAAACTAAGAGTTTTAGTCGTTCATTTTTGTTATTTTGTAGTTTACCACATTTTATGTTTCCAGAGCATAAACATTTATCTGCAGGTTCATTTTTATGCTGCTGGCCAGAAATAGGTATTCAACTTTTCACATTTTCCGCTAGGTTACTGGCCAGGACCACAGCGGAAACGGTCGAAAGAGGAATATGAACCCTGTGTAATATATTCATTTGTGTAATGATTTAATACAAAGAAAGTACCATGACTTAGCATTGTGTAACTTTACCACGACTTTATCGATACCTAGAAATGTTTTTCAAATGTTGCAACAGGACGTATCGTATCATATTATATTTTCAACTTTGTAATCAACTCCTTTAGTTTTCAATGTAATTCAGCATCAGCATTTTGAGGCAGCGTTGTTGTTGCTTATCGAAACAAGTCTTCGATAGCGTAGTTTATTAGGTACCTACAGTCAGACCACGAAAATTGTGAACTTTTATGATATTTTTAAAATTTTGTAAACATTTTTTTGTAAAGGGGGGAATATTGTGGCGGCTGACCGCGCACTTTTGGTTTAGTCAGCAAGTACCTACGTGTAGCGCGGCCAGTCGCCCATCTGGTATAAGCAGACTGTAAGTACTTAGTTTTCTGTGAACTTATGTTTTATAACTATTATAGTTATCAACCCTTGTATGTCCCCACTCCTGGGGCACGGGTCTCTTCCTGCATCGCAGGAAGGTTAGGCCATACTCCACCACGGGGGCCAAGTCCGGGTTGGTGGAGGATTGTAAGACAGTGGCGGGCCTTACTGTCGGAAGTTATCAAGCCGCCCATAAGGCCGCTGACATGGCTTAACGACTGCCATTATGTGACAGCCGGCACTAACGGCTTAACTTGCCTTGCGAAGCATGGAAGCGCTCGGAAAATGCCACTAGCGGTAGTCACGGGACGCTCACCCGTCCCGTACCTGACCGCGCCTGTTGTTGCATAACCAAGTGATTGATTCCAATCACTCGGTTCGCCTAGGCCACGAGCGCTTCTATTATAGTGTGTGCACCAAATGACTCTTTTATTCAACTCCGTATAGACTATAATTATTGGCCTAGACAAGCAATAAGGGCAAACAAGTGTTGATATCATCATCAGTAATGAGCCCGTGTCTGTGAAGCACCCTGTATACTTACCTACCTTCATTACTAAGCGGAAACCGAAACGCTTAGTTAACTGTCTGCAAATGAGTAAGTAGTGATATTCAGCTAGCGAGTAAACCACGAAATTACAGCCCTGGTTAACTACCGTTTGCAGTTGCACTATGTACTTTGAACCGCAAATTACAATCAATACAATTATACTATTTTCATTTTTAATGCACTAACCCGTGCTAAGGACAAATTTAAAAACCTATTTAGAGGCTAAAAATTTCACCCATGCCGGGAATCGAACCCGCGACCTCTGGCTATCCGTGCCAGCGCTCTACGAATTGAGCCAATGGGCAACTCACCGGCATCAGTGAAATTTCGAACCTCTTTACACTATTATCTGTATTACGTACAGGCAGCGACATCTGGCTTAAGCAAATTTACATACAGGCACATACATTGCTTCTGGCCCCACACTAGGATGCCCTGTGTCGGGAGTCAGAAACAACGACATCACAAACATGTAAACATCCAAGACCTGGGGGTTTTGTTTTTGTCCCCAGCCGGGGTTCGAACCCGGGACCTCTCGCATGGTGGGCAGATGCGCTACCGTTACGCCACAGAGGTCGTCGTAAAGTTGAACGTAAAAAAGAAAATCCCAACCTAAGGTGCTTCGAGGCGCTAACTAGAGTTTGGTTTATAATTAGGCCATAGTACCAAATAAAAAATAAAAAAAATGAAAATAAAGGATGTATAACCTTTGCTAACCTAAATACACTGGGCGCAGGTCACACAGCTGTAGGAACTGAGTAGTATTTGACTAAAGGCCGGTTTCTGATTTGACAAAATTAAATTTTTTTAGCATACATATTTTACTGTCTTAAAGGAAACTAGATACGAAATAAAACGACCCATATCTTTTATTTTCGGAAATTCGAGGATTTTCATTCATAATATAATTTTCTGTTTGAATGTCTTATTCTAAAAGGACGTAACCGCCAAATGACGTCACACTTACGGCTTAATAATACTAACACCCTTGCCGCCCTATTAAAAACCATTGGAATTAAGGAAAGGAAAAGTAATTTCTCCGACATGACATTTGAATGAAATTGAAAATTACATCTGTCATATCATTTTTAAATTTAATATTAGCCAACGGTACCTCCTCATTCCACCGTATGTGTGACGTCATCAGACTCATCACACAATTTTTGGTTTTTATTTATTTTCTCGAAAATTAATAATAATATAATATAGCATTTATTTCGAACAACTTAGGTCCATATAAAAACAAACAAAACAAAACAAAAGGGTGTTAGTAACAATTATAAACTTAACTACATATGTTAGTACTTAGTATTACTATTTACATGGATCATAGTCCAATGCGCCAAGAATCGACCGTCAGATCGGTCCGCTATTCCACGCAGGATGCCGTTGGTGCTGGCGCGCAGCCTGTCAAGCGTACCGGCGCAGCGCGCGCGCAGTGTGCCGTGAAACCCGGCGACGCGCGCACGCGCGAACATATCCGACGCTACACGTATAGAGAGATGTACAATAAGCCCTGAACAAAGTTATCTTTACCTCGGCTGTACATCTACTGAACCTACGTGCTATCATATTCGCCCTGGTCGCCAGCGCCCTCCGCTCCCTTTCTATGTCCAAGTCATCCCTTAAGTCCTCTGTAATTATATGACCGAGGTATTTAAAGGACGACACTGTTTTCAAGGCTGTTCCATTTAAGTAAACTGGTGGAACATAAGATGAAGCAATAATAAAAATTCTAAATATTTTTTTCCTAATCAAGATAGTAAAATTAAGAAACGGTATTGTTAGTTTTATGCGTTGTAAAATATGAAATGTTGTCAATTGAGGATTTCACTAAGTAAATTCTTGAGTAACGTTCTGTCTCGCTCTTTGCTGAGAAATTCATAGAGACAGCACTAGTACAGTAAAGTATTTACTTAGCGAAATTCTCAATTCAGAAACTGGCTATAAGACACTTGGCCAATGCGTTACTTGACAATGCACATCAAGGTTTGATCGTGCTCTGAATTAAGATAACTTATTGATATAACATTTACATAAAGTTATATTATTTTCATTTTTAATGCTCTAACCAGTGCTAAGGACAATTTCAAAAACCTATTTAGAGGCTAAATGTCCACCCATGCCGCGATTCGAACCCGCGACCTCTGGCTATCCGTGCCAGTGCTCTATCCAACTGAGCCAATGGGTTCGAAATTTTACTGATGCCGGTGAGTCACCCATTGGCTCAGTTGGATAGAGCGCTGGCACGGATAGACAGAGGCCGCGGGTTCGAATCCCGGCATGGGTGGAATTTTTAGCCTCTAAATAGGTTTTTGAAATTTACATAATGGCATACATTGCTTCTGGCCCCACACTAGGATACCTTGTGTCGTGGGAACCAGAAAGAACGACATCACAAACATGTAAACAATCAAGACCTGGGGTTTTTTTCGTCACCAGCCTGGGCTCTGAATTGCGGTTCAGAATTGGAAATAAACTTAATAAATGACATCTTATTAAGTTTATTTTCAATCCATAACACTCGCCTCCTAGTCAAACCGATTGGAATCAATCACTTGATTTAAGCAATAGCAGGTGCGGTCAGGTGCAGCATGGGTGACCATCCCGTGACTACCGCTAGTGGCATTTCCGAACGTTTCCGTGCTCCGCAAGGTACGTTAAGCCGTTGCTGCCAGCTGTCATGTGTAATGGCAGTCTTTAAGCCATGTCAAAGGCCTTATGGGTGACATGATGATAACTTCTGACTGTAAGGCGTGCCACTGTCTTACAATCATCCAACCCGGACTTGGCCCCCGTGGTGGAGTATGGCCTAACCTTCCTGCCATGCAGGAAAAGACCCGTGCCCCAGCAGAGGGACTTACAAGGGTTGATATCGTATAATGTACCATGTAGTAAGAAAATAAGTTTATTTTAATTTTTATAAATTTATATTTATGATGAAACTATAAGAGTTACTTATTGACTACGGATACCTAAAAATTAAATAATATCAATTTTTATATGCCACAAAAACGTTTATCTCCATGTAATTGTATTTAGCTTGTTTGTAAATAATACGTATTTTATAAGCACTGGAAAAAAACTCAAATTATAAGTAGTTATAATATATTAAACGGTTCTACTTATTATTAGTACCAATTAAAAGTAAAAAAAAAACTTCTTAGGACATTTTACAAAAAAGATCTCGGAACAGTTCATGCCTTAGTACTTAGCCCTGTTAATTATTTATTCCAAATTCGGAAGCGCTCGATTTCTTGCAACGTTCACCTGATGCAACTTACTTACGCTGTGTGGTGCCATTTTCTTTCTTCTCACAAGAATTTTGCAAGTGCCACAGAAGAACATCGTCCCCCGGGTCAACCTCACTGTACGATAATGATTACCGCTCCTTATGTGACTCCATATAGCGCTCTTGTGAACAGCAGTCTTGCACGGGTGACACATTAACCCCTCCCCTAAATCTTCAATATAGTGCCAATCGAAACATTCACGCAGGTTATTCCGATGTATTTCGCCTTTATAGTGGTACTCGATGTAATTGAAATTATTTGGCATTATGACAAGGCATATTTCGCAAACGTTGTAGCCGACGACTTCGGCGGTCGATTTTTTTGGATTATTCAAATTACTTTTGTGATTCCTGCTGCTGGAGTGTTCTTCTAGATTGCCTCTGCCCGCATTTACACCGCAGAGCGTGCAAAATCCACTGTTGCCTTTAAGATATGCAGGAATTTGAGCCCTTATAACATTTCTAAAGAGTTGAGGGTCAATATTGTTGGTTAAAATCTGGGCAGCATTATATGTAACTTGAGACACTTTGCTATCTTTTTTCTTTGAGCTTTGGTATGTTTGAAGATTCAATTTGTGCTGGATGCTATTTTTATGTTGAACGATTTGTCTGGTATAATTAGGAATGTCCACTTCACATTTAAAGCAATAATAAGGATTCTTTTCAAGAATGTGAGGCGTGTTTAATTCCAGTTCACTTTGAAGCTTTTTCACTTGATCTGGGTGACTTAAGTGCTCCAGTTTCTTCTTTTGAACTCCTGTCGTGTACCTGTGAGCATACGGTAAACATGAGCACTTTATCCACATTGTATAGCTTAAAAACCGGTTTTTAATAAATAAGAGCTTCGTAAAAAATAAAGAAACCGTAAGCCCTCACTACATGGATGGGCCATCTTTCATCGTGCCCTGAGTGCTTAGTGCGAGTTTTTTAACTACTCGATCGCGTTAACGTAAACTCATATTTCTATGACATCGAGGAAGCGCCACCTAGCGACAAGTATGGAAATTAAAATTGCTGAGTGCGAGTTGTAATGGTTTACGTTGAGAAGTGAACACATTTACTAGCCAAAACACGAATAAACGCGAGTGCGAGTTGTACTGTGACAGCGTTTTGCCAGTTCGAACGGCTAACTTACTCATACCATTGAATTTGAAGTAAGGATAGAAGATCATTCAATAGCTTTTTTCGGATCCTGGCGCTGACGTCGCTTGTCGGTAAAATTTGTGACTAACTTATTACATTTTCTGTATAATAACGAAATTGAACCACATTTCCCTAATAGTTTATTTTTTTATAAATTAATATTAAAAAATCCAATGATTTAATCAATAAGTTATTAAGATCGAGATAACTTAATTATTTTAATCAATCTTTCGTAACCCAGTCAGCTACCGTACTTGATAATGAGTTGCTTGTGCCCAATCTCACTAGTCTATGCTACTCCACGTTAGATGGCGCTAATAGAAATAATTGGGCCACACAGAAGGGACTGGGGCGCGCGCAGACATCACTGATTAAACCGTTCGCAGATAGTAAATGTCACGGATATCCGTGGTAAATGTTTAGAAATTTTCTAAAACGATACACGAAAATATACCTCATGGATGGTTCACAGATATTTCACATTTTGCAAAATAGGTGGAAGAAATATATTTTTTTTAAGGTTTCTAGTACAAGATCGATTAAGCTATGTTGGTACATCTTTTAATTTTTATGTGATTTATTGACAAATAAGTTGCTTAAAACTTTACTAAAAACGGTACCGATTATTATGGCAGCTTCCTATAAGAACTCGTGGTCGCAGTTTGTACCCCCTAGTTTTTGAATTCGCAACTTGCTGTTGAGGAACAGTCGACAGCATATCACCTTTACATTTTATAATGTCTTGGAATAATTAACTACATAAAAAATAATTGACTATAGCCCTTTAAGTATAACTTCCAACTAAAACATAGATTTTAGGGTTCCGTACCAGAGGGTAAAAACGGGACCCAATTGCTAAGATGGTATGTCCGTCTGTCGGTCTGTCCCCAAGCTGAACGTAAACTCTCATGAACCGTGTAGCTACAGTTGATATTTTTATAGATGATGTACATATTTATTTAATGAAAGTCATTTCCATTTTAACCGACTTCAAAAGAGGTTATCACATCGACGCGTATGTTAATTATTTTTCACTATGTTTTCGCATTATCTTCGTCAAATCTTAACCTATTTCGATATTTTTTTTTGTTCTACTAGGTATAGCGTCCCATTGGTCCCATTTTAATTTGGTGAAGATGTCATGAAGACTTTGAGAGATGGAGAAAAGAACTTTTCAATGGACAGCAGCAAATAAGGCCTAATGAGGCCCATTCATAAATAATATGCATATGTTTCATAAAATATAATATAAAAGCTGTCCTAGGGTAATTTGGTGATGTTCTGATGAAGACTTTCAGAGATGGGAATTTAGAACTTCAAATTTAAGTAAAAAAAATCACTTTGTTCATCAAATACTTTCATTAAGTAGCACATTATCTGGTGGACATTGTTACGAAGTTCATCAGCTCAAATGTAGTTCTTGAGAGGTTTTAAGTTTCTAATCTAGATAAAAATATGCCGTTTTCAGTTAACCAGAATTTAAGTCAAAATATACAATTTTACTGTCGTGGTTATTAGTTCCTTAGTCAAAAATATACTATAGGCATGCGTAGTTATAAAAGTCACAATATCTATATAGTTTCATACGAGTTTCACAAGTCAGTCAGTGATTAAAACGGTATAAAACGAAAATATGTTTACGCAGAGGACAAATACAGCGCTGGTGCACAAAAGTGTATTTTGCATGGGCCCTGTAATTTATAATAAGCTGTCTAGTGCATTAAGAGAACTGGACTTAGGCTTGTTCAAGCACAAATAAAAAAATATATTATTTAAAAACTGCTATCATACAATAATCGAATTTCTGACTGATAATTATATTGATTAAAATAAGTATAACAATGATATACTATTTGATATTATCCCCGTGACCTCTCTTGTTTGACATTTTTACTTATTATCGCATGGAATGTTATTTTTTTATGTTCTTGACATTTTAAATTCTTGATGTTAATATAATAGGTCAATCAAATTAAAAAAAATCCAGGAATTAATTTCCAGAAAGCTGGATATCATTTTATACCATCATTTGATCTTAAATGCGTGTAATGCGAATTCGCACGGTCCCAGGAGGTGAGCTCAACTTTTGGGGGCCAAAAAACCGCGAACTTCTCACACTTTCTTTCAGTTTTGTGCTTCTAGCTCGGAAACGGTACTTTGGACTGGAATCTTCGTTATTGCAATATTAAAGAGAGTTAAATTTTGCGTTGTATGATTGTCTTCTTCTTCAGGCTATATTATGGAGTCCACTGCTGGACATAGCCCTCCCCTAGTGATGACCAGAGCGGCCTGTCTTATACCATCATTGGGGGTTAATGCCCATAATCCCCACGCTGGGCATGCGGGTTGAGGATCGCAGATTGGTGGCATTGTACTGCAGGGGGCGCTGCTGCCCACCCCCCAGTTTGTGTCCCTTAGTCACCTTTTACGACACCCGCGGGAAGAATTTGGGTTGGTGCTATTCTTTAAGCCGAAACCACACAGCATGATTGTCTAAAACTTTAAATTCGATTTATTGGTATAGCCGAAATCAAAAGTTGTGAACCGGAACTTATTTACGTGCAAATTTACATTTTGCGAATTTTCAAGACCATATTTCTTTGAAACTGATACTCTTACTTCTATTGAAATACCCATAAGACAAACATTGTAGAGAATAAAATTTCACATTATACCTAAAAACTATTTTTATTTAATCTTTTCAGAGCACTCTCCACCAGCCTCTATACCACGTATCATGCGTCTGAACCAATTTTCAAAACATTTATTCCAGTCCTCCGCAGACACCTCTTCCACGGCCTTCTCAAACGCTGCTAGCGCGTCTTCCGGCGATGAAAACTGTATCCCTTTGAGCAGATTTTTTATTTTAGGCAGTAAAAAGAAGTCACACGGAACCTAATCAGGACTGTAGGGAGGGTCTCCTAAGACTCTGATCTGTGTGGAGTCCAGGAAGTCCCTCGTTTTGATCGCAGTGTGCGCGGGCGCGTTGTCGTGGTGAAGAAGGACCCCGCGGAGCCCGTTGTTCAATCGCTTGTTGCTCAATTCAGAAAAAAACTTCTGGCAGGCATTTTGTGTTATACCATTCAGCGTTTAATGACTTTGTTTAATTTCAAAGTTACGTACATTTGAGAATTTGTAGTTGCAATACCACTCGCTAACGGTGAAGGAAAACATCGTGAGGAAACCCGCGGCCTGGTTGGCTCCGCACGTATTGACTAGTCTTTCCTGTGGGCTAGGCCGACTAAGCTGTCAGGATGGTATAGGTGCTGGGCAAGCCTACACCATCTATAAAACCATGTCCCAGGCACTACAGCGTCGGAGTGGGCCCTTCACCCATCTAGTGTGAGTGAAGATACCACTGGACGCTGTATAAATCATCTCATTAAGTAGATGCAAAAAGGCCAATATTATTATTATTCAGCGTTGATGCTGCTTTGGTCTCAAAGTGGAATTGAAGTTAGGTACCCCGTCAAAGTGAAGAAACTATAAAAAAAATCCTGCGCTCCTCGATCGCTTCACTTTCGTAGGCGTTGGTTCATTTTGAAACAACCAAACTGTCGACTGATGCTTTGTTTCTGGATCATATTGAGAAATCCAGGATTCGTCACCTGTCACAGTGTCGTAAACGCGCCGTGACGAGCCAGCATCAAATTTTTGTAACAAATCACGGCACCAATCCACACGGGCCTGCTTCTGAGCTTCGGTGAGGTTGTGCGGCACCCAGCGAAAAATTATTCTCCTTACGGGAAGGTGCTTGTGCAAAATCTTGTGAACACTTCCTGAACCAATCTGCAGTGTATGCTGAATCTTTTCGTACTTAATTCGTCTGTTTTCTTGAATTATTTTTTTTACTGCCAGCAAACTTTCTTCGGTGACAGCCGTGATAGGACGACCACTCCTTTGTTCATTCCCTCAAAGTAAGATGACCGCGTTTGAACTCGCTATACCAGCGGTAGATGGTTGTTTTTGAAGGTCCTTCATTCATAAAAGCAATTCGAAGTCGATCACATGACTCATCAGGTCTTAAGCCACATTTGAAATAATATAAAATCATAGCACGAAAATGTTCTGAATGCCGATCCATTTTGGCTCTCAAAAAATGCGGAGGGAAATTTGAAAATCGAACAGTAGTATTTTTACTTTTAAATAAATGACGTTTTCATAACAACTACTAGTGGCCAATGTCTTATACATAAAAACTATTTTTCAAAACTTTCTGAGTGGCCTGGTATAGACAACTCAACTTTCAAATTACTTATTTAAATATAAATTAATACAAATTAATTATTTCAAATTACAAGACTATATTTGCATGAATTCAAAATTATACTTTTTTCATTTTGCGGATTTTCCGTTAGTATGAGGTGTGAAGTCTACATTTAAGGCAATTTGAGGGTAAGGAACATTTCAATGCAACATTTTAAGGACGCGGTCAGAAAACTAGAGATTCGAAGTAGGTATTGTGAATGAAAAACAATTTTACGCAAGTGATCTTTAATTAGTACCTTAGGAAGCAATAGAAACACTAAAAATGAATGTGACATTGATAAAATATATAGATATGCAGCACAGCATTCAAGTTCCCATTTTCTTAGTTGTTGAAATTACCCGGTTCACAACTTTTGATTTCAGATATACCACTAAGCCTAATTACTTGTAAATTTCTATATTACTTGTTACTATAAATTCTTCTTAGTCTGTACCTACGCTCTACTGAGCAGTCGTGGTCTTCAAAAAAGGCTTCATTATAGGCTAATGTTGCGTGTCTCACGATGTCTCGCCGACGTTTACAATATTTACAGAATATTTCGTTGTAAACTTCAAAAATAAATAATTTAATTAATAATAGTACCTACGGAACCCTTCGTGCGCAAGTCAGACTCGGACTTGGCCAGTTGATTTTATTACTTACTATGCTTGCTTGCTAGATACCGATTTGGTACCTAATCCATAATTATACAAATTAGACATATTCATGCCTGCTCACACACTTGGTTCATTCATCGCATGGGTGCTATAAAACTATTATAACGAAGAACTAATTATTTTAGATCTTCTACAAATGTAGTTTGTTGTAGATTCAACACTAGTAATTTGTATCTTTTTACATTTACATCAGCTCTTCTAAATAGGTAGATCAGATTTCTGTTGGTAGAAAGTTAAAACAAACGCAATCATTTTTCGTCCAACGAACGATTGCGCTCGGGGTGCCAGGCGACGTTGCCAAGTAGTGCGGGGTGAGTACCTAGGCGACGCGTCGTTGCCAAGTTGCCCTAGCAACATCTCTGCATCCATCGCCGTGTGTGGGAGCGTGTTTTACTTTTGAGAGTAGGTATGTTCTGCGTAAGATTGTAAACGTAGGTAGTGGTTATATACTCTGATTGTAAGCACGTGATATGTGAGTAAGCTACCTATGCTCTGGGTATCTGCCTTAGTTAAAATTAATATAGATAGTAAATAATCTAGGAGCCCGCGCGACACATTAGCACACTAGCTAAAACGGCGAGGGCTATTGTCTGTCTTTGTGTTGTCTCACCGGCCCGGCACCGGCTCGCGACTCCGGGGCCGGTCGGCGCCGCACGGTGGGCTGAGAATCACGTTTCAAAGACATATGAACTTGAGTTTTCAAGTGTCACTTTTTTCTCTCGAAATAGGTTTTATTACTCATTATCATTACTATACTAAACAATGTGATGAGAGACTATTTAGAGAGCAAACGGATGTGTAAGAATTTTTCGAAGAAAAATTTTTATGGAGCTGACATGAAAAGTAAATATCCTTGGAGATGTAAAAAGTGCTATTTATTTGTGATTTTTCGGCATACTTTTTATAGCAGTGCCCTATTGCGATTTTTTTAAAATTAATAATGTGTATTTTATACTTAAATGACTAGTTAGACCAACTTTAGTAAAAGAGGCGGAGCCTGCATAATAGTGAATAACCAACACAAATGGAGAGAGATTCCTGATATAAGAAAGTTTGCAGTACCTAATGTATTTGAGTGCTGTGCCATTGAATTAATTGACTATAAGATAATAATAATTTGCATTTACAGATTGAATAATTTAAATATATTTTTTGATCGATTAGAAAAAGTATTAACAATGACATCTAAGATTAACTGTAATGGCATTTTGGTTGCTGGAGATTTTAATATAGATGTGCTTAAAAATAATAATGCCACTCGAGATCTTGAATATTTGCTATTGAATTATGACCTAAAAATGGCTCTACGGCAGCCAACACGATTAATTAGTAAATCATGTATTGATAACTTTATGCATAATTATAAAAGGCCTTGTAAGACGGAAGTGTTGGAACTTGGTTTATCGGACCACACAGCCCAATTAATTAAAATACCTGTGAAAAAAATTATTAAAATAAAATTTTGGCGCAAATTCACTAGAGACTACAGCAAAAACAACATAGATAAATTTGAAAAATACATAAAAAACATTTCATTTTCTGAAGTGTATAACTCTAATGAACCCGATTATGCATACGGTAACTTTATGGATATTTTTAAACTGCTTTATGACCAATGTTTTCCACAAAAATTTACTATGATGAAAGTTATTACTAAGCCAAAATGGATATCAAAGGGTATAAGACTATGCACAAAAAGAAAGAGAGACCTATTATGGAAGTATAGAATGAAACCTGACGAAACCAATAAATCAAAATATTATACATACGCTAAATTATTAAAGAAAATTATAAGACTGACACAACGCGCTCAAAACGACCATAAAATAAATATGTCACAGAACAAAGCGAAAACTGCATGGCAAGTGATTAATAAATCGAGACCGAATATACCAAGAGAATCCATAGCTAAAATTAACATTAATGGCTATGAAATCACTAACCTGAAAGAAATTGCTTGTGCGTTTAATAATTATTTTGTGGACAAAATAAAACCCGTACCAGAAGCTGGTAAAAAAATAACATCAGGTATTGATAAACCACAAAAATCTATGTTCATGCCTCCTAGCACACCCGGGCATATTTTTAAAATTATAAATAATTTGAAGAATACGAATAGTGTAGGTTTCGATGGTATTAATACTAAAATTATTAAAGTTGTAAACAAATACATATGCCATCCTCTAAGTCACATAATCAATTTAAGTATATTAAATGGAACTTTCCCAAAAGACCTCAAAGTTACTGTTGTAAAACCTTTATTTAAAAAAGAAAATAGAGAACTGATGGAATTCTATCGACCTATTGCACTAATATCTATTTTCTCTAAAGTAATAGAGAAATACCTGTACAATGAAATTAATAAATACTTTGAAATAAATAATATGTTATGTAACGAGCAGAAAGGCTTTAGACAAAACAAAACAATTAATTTGGCTTTAAAAACCTATTTAGAGGCTAAAAATTTCACCCATGCCGGGACTCGAACCCGCAACCTCTGGCTATCCGTACCAGCGCTCTACCAATTGAGCCAATGGGCGACTCACGGCATCAGTGAAATTTCGAACCTCTTTACAATATTCTCTGTATTACGTACAGGCAGCGACATCTGACTTAAGCAAATTGCATTACTTACAGCCCCGACCACCTACTTTGCAGTTAGGTTTAACATCGGAACGATATCACTGTACCCACATGATTACACTATTTTTATTTTTAATGCACTAACCCGTGCTAAGGAACAAATTTAAAAACCTATTTAGAGGCTAAAAATTTCACCCATGCCGGGACTCGAACCCGCAACCTCTGGCTATCCGTACCAGCGCTCTACCAATTGAGCCAATGGTATCGATATCGTTCCGATGTTAAACCTAACTGCAAAGTAGGTGGTCGGGGCTGTAAGTAATGCAATTTGCTTAAGTCAGATGTCGCTGCCTGTACGTAATACAGAGAATATTGTAAAGAGGTTCGAAATTTCACTGATGCCGTGAGTCGCCCATTGGCTCAATTGGTAGAGCGCTGGTACGGATAGCCAGAGGTTGCGGGTTCGAGTCCCGGCATGGGTGAAATTTTTAGCCTCTAAATAGGTTTTTAAATTTGTTCCTTAGCACGGGTTAGTGCATTAAAAATAAAAATAGTGTAATCATGTGGGTACAGTGATATCGTTCCGATGTTAAACCTAACTGCAAAGTAGGTGGTCGGGGCTGTAAGTAATGCAATTTGCTTAAGTCAGATGTCGCTGCCTGTACGTAATACAGAGAATATTGTAAAGAGGTTCGAAATTTCACTGATGCCGTGAGTCGCCCATTGGCTCAATTGGTAGAGCGCTGGTACGGATAGCCAGAGGTTGCGGGTTCGAGTCCCGGCATGGGTGAAATTTTTAGCCTCTAAATAGGTTTTTAAATTTGTTCCTTAGCACGGGTTAGTGCATTAAAAATAAAAATAGTGTAATTAATTTGGCTGTTTACGAATTTATAAAAAATGTGATCTGTGCGGTAGACAAAAGAACCCCTGTGTGTGCCATATACTGCGATATGACACAGGCGTTTGATTACGTAGACCACAAAATTCTAGCCAGTAAACTCGAAGCTTATGGAATAAGGGGCAATATTTTAGATCTATTGATTTCTTACCTTTCTGATCGGAAACAATTAACAGAAGTATCAAAGATCGATCTCAAAACAAAAAAAGAAGTAATGTACAGATCCGAATTCCGTAATTTAAGATACGGAGTGCCACAAGGCAGCGTATTAGGCCCTCTGTTGTTTATTATATACATAAATGATCTACCAAAAGCAACCTCTCAACCAATGACATTATTTGCTGATGATAGTACAGTGACAATAAAAAAAAATATGGACATAAATCATTATGAATCTGACGTAAACAATTCTTTGACATCAATAATATCGTGGCTTGAAAATAACAATTTAAAAATTAATTTAAGTAAAACAAATATAATGCATTTTAATCAAAGACCAAAAAATCCTTCTGACATTAAATTAAGTTATCAAAATGTAATAATAAATAAAGTGGAAACTGCCCGTTTCCTAGGCCTAACAATTGATAGACAATTGAACTGGAAACACCACATCGATGAATTAAGTAAAAAAGTTAGTAGTTCTGCTTATATTCTTTTCAAACTAAGTTCATCAGTTAGTACAGATACATTACTTGCAGCATATCATGGCCTCACTGAATCTGTATTTAGATATGGCATTATCTTTTGGGGAAACTCAACAAACAAAGAAATAGCTTTTAAAATGCAAAAACGCTGTATACGTTCAATGTTTCACATTAAACCCATTGACACCTGCAGACATGTATTTGTGACACACCGTATTCTAACACTTCCGGCTTTATACATATTTGAAGTAGCTGTGTTCGTAAAAAGTAACCCTGAACTGTTTCCACGTCTGTCTGCAACGGTAATCAGAAACAGACGTGATGAAAGTAAATTACGTTTACAGCCGGCGAAGACAGCTTTATTGGGCAAAAGCATTATATGCATGGCTCCTATAATATATAATAAAATACCATCAAGTTATAAACAATTAGATACAAATTTATTTAAGATAAGGTTAAAAAAATGTTAATTGACAAATGTTATTATAATCTCAATGAATTTCTAAATGACAAATTTTAATCTGACATTGTATTTCGACATACTTTTTATGACTTGATGTTGATGGCGAGCCTCTCCTATTTGCACGCTACTCTCGGCAAAACATGTTGGACCAAAATATATATGACGACGATGTTATAATTTAAGACCTTGATAATGCATGTTACTGTAATATTATTGACACATGTTTAAGCAAATAAATATATCTTTATCTTTATCTTAGATATACCCTATACCATATGCCCTAGCCTATGAAATTAAAATTAGGCGTGTTATATATAATGTACATATTATCCCTTTATTTTGTAAAGGGATAATATGTACATTAGACGACATTCACCAAAGTAAGAAAGGTTTTAATAAAATACCAATTTTTCAAAATATATTTTTACTAATTGCACATTCACTGACCACGAACTGGCAGACGCCAAGTAGGACACCTACCAGTTCGCTCGACCGATGATCCCAAAAATATCGCTGGTGGTGGCTGGGTGAGGATTGCTGAGGATAGAGTAATGTGGCTTGCCCTGGGAGAGGCCTATATGCAGCAGTGGACAAATACAGGCTGATTGATTGCACATTAAATATAAAGACCGTTTCTTTATCATGAATTCCCAAAAACGTTAATATCACTTTAATAATTCGTAAAACAAGTCTTATTAATTAAACACATAATGTATATGCTCAGTTTTAATTTCATAGACTAGGGTACAGGAATATCTAACTACGCATAATCAGGACACAAAAGCATTAGAACTACTCATTTTAGTACAAAGTACACATTATAATTATATTTTTAAAAATCGCAAAAGGTACCGCTATAAAAAGTATGCTGAAAAATCACAAATAAGTAGCACTACATCTGCAAGGATATTACGGCCAAACTTGCGATTCTAGAGTTATAGCCACTTTTCATGTCAGCTTCATACAGATTTTTCTTCGAAAAATTCTTACGCGTCCGTTTGCTCTATAAATTGTCTCTCATCACATTGTTTAGTGTAGTAATGAGTAATAAAACCTATTTCGAGAGAAAAAAGTGACACTTGAAAACTCAAGTTCCTAGAGTCCCGCCGGTGCCGTCACCGGGGGTAGCAAGCAATATTTTTTCAAGTTATTTAAGCGTCTATCTTCATATTATATAGGAGCGGTGGTAGCTCAGTGGGTAGAACCATAGACTGGCAAGCGAGAGCCCCAGGTTCGATCCCGAGTGCGGGCATGTACCAATGACTTTGTTTAATTTCAAAGTTACGTACATTTGCGAATTTGTAGTCGCAATACCACACGCTAACGGTGAAGGAAAACATCGTGAGGAAACCCGCAGCTTGGTTGGCTCCGCACGTATTGACTAGTCTTTCCTGTGGGCTAGGCCGACTAGGCTGTCAGGATGGTATAGGTGCTGGGCAAGCCTACACCATCTATAAAACCATGTCCCAGGCACTACAGCGTCGGAGTGGTCCCTTCACCCATCTAGTGTGAGTGAAGATACCACTGGACGCTGTATAAATCATCTCATTAAGTAGATGCAAAAAGGCCAATATTATATATCTTCATATTTTCACAATTAATATTAACAATAACATCATGTATGATGACTAAATCACCGAATTAGTTAATAACACCTGAGGTATACTAGGAATTGGAGTTTGATTACCATTAGGGGTATTGTAGTTGCGTATAAATGGAAGGTAAAATATTTTATGTGCTCATTGACATTTTGTCCTGCTAAAAAAACATACTTACCCAAATCATAAAGAGAAAAATATGGAATCGCAAGTCTGACAACTAAACTTGACTTGTTCGTGGTTTTGAAGCAGTGTGGAAAGCTAAGCAACTACTCTACTTTGTTGGAAAAAGTTGTATCGCTATTGAACCTTCATCATCTGTCCGATGAAGATCTTGATATACTTCGAGAATTCTGTCGAAGATTCAGTCAACAAGTTACCAAGAGATGGAAGACAGCAAATAGAAACCAGGATATTTTCAGAAAAAAATATGAAAACTGGCTCGTAATAAGTATTGACTGGCCATGTTGTGTTGTTTCACATATTATACCAGATGGAACAGCTTCGGTATGCCAAGAAGGCATAAGTTCTTGCACTGAAGTACCATTTGGATCTTTGGGAGCAAAACAAAGGAAAAGGAGGCTACAACATGAAAGTCATGAAAGACACCGATGAATCAATCTGTGTTACAATAGAAAATTTGAAGAAAGAAGGAAACGAATGTTTAGGCAAAGTAATTTAAGAAGAATCCTGAAGAAGCAGTAAAAATCTATAACGATATAGAAATGAAGAAATTAAAGAAAACTACAGTTACGCCAGAAAAAGCGCTAGGCCTTTTATTTTCTCTGGGATTATCAAAGTGGAAATATATTACACTGAGAGAGATGACAATGCGTGAGGGCTTAACAGACTTTCACCCATCGTATTACAAGATTCAGCAAGCCAAGTCAAGCTGTTATCCTCCCGATCAGGCTTTCATTATAAATGACACCATGGCGAAACTAGATCTGCAAGCTCTGTTGAATATAACCATACAACAAATTTTGAAAACCTTACCAGAACTGTCTGCTTACATGGGTAAAACACTGGTTTTGTTATCCAAGTGGGGTTTCGACGGTTAATCAAACCAAAGCAGATAATCAAAGCATTGAATGAGGTGAAACAGATGAATCTCTGTTTATGACAACACTTGTTCCGCTGCAGTTATCTAACGGGACTGAAGTTATATGGAAAAACCCGAAGCCATGCTCAGTTTTCTACTGTAGACCTGAGTGCTTAGTGCGAGTTTTTTAACTACTCGATCGCGTTAACGTAAACTCATATTTCTATGGCATCGAGGAAGCGCCATCTAGCGACAAATATGGAAATTAAAATTGCTGAGTGCGAGTTGTAATGGTTAACGTTTAGAAATGAACACGTTTACCAGCCAAAACACGAATAAACGCGAGTGCGAGTTGTACTGTGACAGCGTTTTGCCAGTTCGAACGGTTAACTTACTCATACTCACTTCTCAATGCTCGATTAACGCGGTAGTAAAGTTATTCGATTGGATCTGTCAAACTCACACTAAGCACTCTGTACAGTTTCTTTTCGCAAAAGAAAGCGAGTCTCTCGTAAAAGAAGAAATGAAGAAAATGGAAGAGGAAATAGCTGCATTGGTGCCCTCAGAATGCAGAAATATAAAAATAAATCATGATCTAGTCATGACTATGATCGACGGAAAAGTTTGCAGTTATTTATCCGAAGCTCTTTCCAGTGCAGTTTGCTATTTATGTCTAGCAAAACCGAGCGAGATGAACAATATTGATGCAGTAATACGAAAAGAAGTAGCCAACAACATGTTAAAATTCGGCTTATCTCCGTTAGATGCCCAAATTAACTGCATGGAATGTTTGCTACATATAGCATACAGACTGGAGTTGAAGACTTGGGCAGTAAGAGGAGATAAAGATAAGGCTGTCATGCTGACCAAAAAGCAGTTGCTGCAAGAACGATTCCAACAGAAGCTTGGTCTTCTTGTGGACGTGGTCAAACAGAGCTCTGGAATAACGAACGATGGAAATAACGCACGAAAATTCTTCGATGACCCAAAACAGACAGCCGAGATAACAGGAGTGGATGAAGAATTGATTAGAAGATTTGCAGTCATACTTCAAGCCATTACATCTGGTGAAGAAATAAACGTCGACAAGTACAAAGAATATGGCCGAAGTACTGCAGAAAGGTACCTGGACCAATACAGCTGGTACTATATGCCAGCTACAGTGCACAAGTTGCTAATCCATGGTGCTGAAATTATAAGGAACTCCTTGGTTCCTACTGGGATCTTATCTGAAGAAGCATCCAAAGCTCGCAACAAAGATTTTCGATGTTAACGAGAATTTCACTCGCGAAAGAACACCAGGAAGAATTCAAACGAAGATGTCATCAAAAGGATGCTTCTCACTTCTGATCCTTTTATTTCTTCAATGCGACCAGTTATGAGGATAGCTTTAAAGAAAAAAATGAGTCAAGAAGCAGTGGATCTTTAGGTATTACAACGACATCATATTGAGTTCTGTAACGTCGAAAATATTGAAAGTGACACAGATTCCGAGAAACTGATTTATATGAATAATTTATATGATTTTTGTTTGCAATATGTTATTGTAATTCTTTTATTTATATTTTTTATACATTGGTTTCTTTACTTGTCTTTTATGTACCTATTTTAATGTAAAGGATTCATAGCTAGTATTTTATTCATGTAGTTTTAAAGGCTTATTTTTTATGTTTACATGATTTAACATTTTTAAAATGTATGTGTGTTTTAAAATGTAACTTGGACTTATTTCATGTATCTTTGTAAATATTTTATGCTTGTGTTTTTCCTCGTGTACAATAAAGAATATTCATATCTTATTTGATTTTCATGTGTATAATTTGTTCGCATATGACAATGTTTTAGAACAGTATTTAAGTAGTTATACTGTATGATTCTTTATAATTATAAAGAATCCTTAATTAAGGAAGGTACATAATTTGACAAACACAAAATATACGCTTAAATACCTTAAAAAAATATTTTAAATGCATTTAATTTTTTTTCGACCAAAGTCGCACGAGTGCGCCCATAGTGCAGTATGTCAAAAAATCCATAAAAATGCAGGCAATAATCGTGCTGAAGGAAATAACGGGCAAGTGTGCGATAATCAAGTTATGGCCAATTTTATAGTAACTTCCATACATTTTTTTTAACCAAGTGGAAAAAAAGTACTTGCACAAAGGTAAACATACTGCACTTCAAATATGTTGAAAGATTAGCCTTCCTAAGTGGATTCCTGTGAAAAAAAAATAACAATTCAAAATTCGATCTCTAAGTCTATGGGGAGCGATTTTCAGCCCACCGTGCGGAGGGTGAGACTCGTATTTCGTATCGGCGTCGTAGGTGTAAAAGATATAACAAATATAGTCGACGGCTTGGACGATACCATTGTTATATCTACGCGTTTTACTTTACGTGTCGTCGTGTTGAAGTCCGTGTCAGCACTGTACCACTCACCGGGCGTAACCCGGCATCGACACCGGCACAATGGAAAAACGAAACCCGGCACCGGTGCCTGATGCCTGTGCAACGGCCATGCCGGTGTGCCGTGCCGGTCCGGGCCGATGAGTCGAAACACGCCCAATGCCGATGCCGGCGTGACGACGACGACGACGGCTCCCGGCGCGGCTCGAGCAGCAGGTCGCTAGCTGCTGCACTATAACGTCTAAGGCAGGCGGCTACCTCGTTCTTCATCAAATTTTAAAGAAAGTCTATGGTGTAATTATCTCAATTTCTGCTCAGCGTAAATCGTTTCGTAATCTTACTTTAAACAATTTAATAACTTTACTACATCGAGGGTAGCATAAATGAAAAATCAGTAAGTTTTATGGGGAATATAATTACAGGGAAAGTACACATTACCTAAACTTAAAACATAAAGTGTGTTGAACTTATGGGTAGTATCAATCAGGGAACGTGTCAACCGGATATTCTGAGCTTCACTTACAACAATTAATAAAATAGAAAATCTCATATTCAATAACTTATAAGTTTATAAATAACCCATACCATAATATTAACCTCACACCTGCATTCCAATGGGGTAGACAGGCACCAAGGACTGCCACTTGCCACGATCCTGACAGATTACCTTCGCTTCATCAACATTCATTAGTCGTTACATGCACTCACGTCAGTTCCGGTTACTTTTTATCTTCCATTTGCTAATACATTCCTTATCTGGTCGAAGTATGTGGGACGTCCCTTACCGGCCCTTCCACCCACATTCGCCATGTATATTTGTTTCATCAATATTTCTTCCTTCATCCTCTCCACATATATCACAGTACAATGAAGGTGTAGCTGATGCGTGCGTTTGCTTCTATGCAGAGTTAGCTGGCAACGGCGCATATTAAAATCATGGGCCATAATCACAGCAGAAATTGGTAAAAATATCAGCCAGCTCCCATATGGATGGACAGATATGATTTTCAATGGAATACTAAATTGATTGGAATAGTTTGTAGCAGTACCTACCTACCTCTCGATAGGATACTGGTCTTAGGCCCTATTTCACAATGTTCAAATAAAGATAAAGATATTTATTGGGTCACAGACATCGGTATACATGTAAAGTTAGGCTAGTTTACAGGCAAGTTCCAGATAAGCTATCCGCAACCAGGGCTGCCGTTTATTCTAAATTTAAATACTTTTTTCTATATTGTGTGTGTTCGTTTATGGCTTCAAATTTAGAACAAACAGCAGCCCTGGTTGCGGATAGCATATCCGGAACTTTATCTGCAGATTGTAAAACAGACCCTTACCCTACCCGAAAATAACTTAAACAAAATCTTGCAGCGTTGGGAAGTGTTTGCGATGGACTAGTAAAGGTTTTTCAATAACATAACATTTACATACAGGCACATACATTGCTTCTGGCCCCACACTAGGATACCCTGTGTCGTGGGAACCAGAAACAACGACATCACAAACATGTAAACATCCAAGACCTGGGGTTTTTTTTTGTTCCCAGCCGGGATTCGAACCCGGGACCTCCTGCATGGCAGGTAGATGCACTACCGTTACGCCACAGAGGTCGTCTAATTATTATTAATAATTGTTTAAACCAGCGTTTCTTACTCTTTTTTGTACAAGCATCTCTTATGGTTTTTGCCACCAAGCACAATTTTAAGGACCTCCTTAATAGTAGAAGCAGCAATATATTTCGAAACATTTATTGTAGTACAGTCAAAAAATATACTTTCATAATAAAATAGGTAAATGTGAAGGTTCGTGCTTGTGGGGTAGGCGGCGGCGTGTGTAGCAATTACGAAACTTTTGGTGGCATTTATTTATGATTGTTAAATGGTCTATTGATAAGACTTCGGTAGAAGTTCGACCAAGTCGCCCATAATAATACTGAGGAGAGTGCGAACATGCAAAGTTGATGTGCTGTCGACTGCACTGTGCAGGTAGGTCGGTGTGTGTGGTACCCAAATGGACTAAGGTACCTTTGAGGGAGTTGTCTAAGTATTGGCTTGATAAGATCACAATCAGCGACCACAGGGCAGGTCTATACACGGAGGATGACGAAGTCTGGGTTACTGTTGCATGTTGAAAGCACTGATATCATTCACTAGAAGTTGTTGGTGGGTAAAGGTGGGTTACATTTCTTGCTGCTTGCTTTAAAATTCTGTTTTATAGACCCAATGCACTAATTCCGCAATATACTTTTTCCACAGATTTGAAATGTGTGATTTTTTCACATAGGTATTGTATTTTCTGAATTATCTCTCAAACAAACAATGTTTTTCCTATATTTAGCCCATCCGTGGGTTGTCAATTTTAAGGCAGATTAGATTTTCCCTAAGGACTTACAAGAACACAGAACAATTAAACCATACAAGAACCAAACGTAGGTACTCTGTGTCTAGAATTGAACTGTCAATTCTCTGCTCGCTACTGGCTACTAGAGTACACTGCTAAAATGTTTTACGTTTTGCTAGTCACCGCCAGATGTCAATAGTAAACTCGTGAAAACTATTAACAATGCCATCTAGCGGTTTTAGACAAAGCGCTCTACACGTATTTTTCGGCTTTGCGCGCATTTTCAGTGGCGGCCTCTGGGCCCGGCGCGGTTTTTTGGGATCCGATTTGCTTGTATGGGAATGGGTTTCTATGCTTACTTCAAATTCAATGCTCATACTTACTACTCAATGCTCGATTAACGCGGTCGTAAAGTTATTCGATTGGATCTGTCAAACTCACACTAAGCACTCTGCTTGCCCTAACACCTGCATTCAAGAGGACCTACTGATTACAAATGATGAAGCAGTCAGGTTCGCAAAGTTCTGCGCCGCAACTATTTGGTAATGTTAGCTACTCGAAAACTACCGTATCGCGTAAACGGCCATCTCACCCCCGGTTACTCGCTCGCTAACAGTTGGCCAGATCTTACACTATTTTCTTTTACTGTGACCAAATCAGCCCAAAATGTGCCACGAAAATTTCACAGACAAACTGCGGTGCACATTCAGGAATTCTCCAAAATTTAAGGACTCATTTTTAAAATCCTAAATTCGTACAAATTATTATACAACCAACAAAAATGATATCTGAGAATATAGTGTTTGCGACTGCGATGAAATCGAAATGGTTGTATGTTCATATAAATTTTAAGCCTATTTTATTTTCCTTGCTCAAATTTGAGTTCAATCATGTTTTAAAATACACACTGCATGATTGGATTGTTCGTTTGATAATATTTTACTTAATATTTTTTAAATTAACGATATTTCATTTTTAGTTATTTTAACAATATTAACAATAAAAAAATATGTGTCGTGAAACATAACGCTTTTTATCAACCTTGCGGAAAACCCAAAGATCAGGGTACCGTCCCTGGTTCAGGTGACTCCGTCAAATTCGAATCCACTTTAAATAGTCTGTTGTAATGGAAAAGACCAACTTTGAAGAGTGACTTAAAAAATAAATAGGTTTTTGACTTAAGAAAGTCATAAATCTGGTAGTGGCATACCTTTTTGATTCGGTCAACTTAAGCTGATGCTCCCTTGTGGAGATATGATCACCTGGATCTTGGATCATCATGTTGCAGAGGATGCAATGATACAATGATCTGGAAAGCTGGAAGAATGCGAAGTGATTAAAGAATGACCTAAGAAGATAAGCCCATTCAAGCTGTCATGAGTGTGAGTTTTCTACTAACATGTTAATAGAATCTGTTGTTTTCCTCATGAAGGTAGACTAATAAACAAGAAAAAACAAATGTATTCAGCAATTCGGTTTAAAGCAGGAGCGTTCTACGACAGATGCTCGTGTAACCTTAGTTAAACGTGGTTAAACATATATTTAGAGTATAGAAGGATCACAAGGATGCCATAAGTATGTTCTGTGACTTTCGAACGCATTCCACTGTGTAGACCATAAAACACTTCTCTTAAAATTAACGAGTCAGAGCTTAAGATAGGAGCGCCACAGAGATCTCTTTTGAGGCCGTTACTTTTCCTCGTATATGTAAATGATTTGCCGTTAAAAATACAATACATTTCAGATATAGTATTAATGGCAGAGACACGTCACTAATTTTAAAATTTAAGAGACAAGGCAATGATAGTTATTAAATTGGTTCACATACAATAACATAAGTTTGCCAAACATGCGCCACATTCTCTTCGCCGACTCCACCTCTAGCGTGTCAAGAAAAATCCTTTGAAGCTGTAGAAATAGGATTAGAAGAGGCCTTTGAACTACTGTCAAAGTACTAGAGTGACAACCAACTCAAGCCAAATCCCAGCAAAACTCAGCTAAGTGCGTTCCATCTAAAAAACAGCCAGGTGAATCGTAACCTGGACGTTAAATGGGAGGGTCAATACCTGGAGAATACAGCAACCCCAAAATACCTTGGCATCACCATGGACCGAGCTCTAACCTTTAAGCAACATTGACTCAATACTAAGATGAAGATCAGTGCTCGCAATAATCTTTTAAGGAGCATGACGGGAAGCACGTTGGCTTTCAGCTACTCGGCCGCGGATTACGCTAGCCCTGTCTGGAGTAACTCAGCGCAAACTGGTCATGTCAACGTGGCCCTAAACGAGACTTGCCGTCTGATCACGGGCTGCTTGAGACCGACTCCGACCGCCAAGCTACATTTGCTTGCCGGAATAGCGCCACCGCAATTCGTAGAGGCTGCCACTGCTGCTGAACGGTGGAGACAAGCAAATGATGACCGCCATCCAATGCATAGCCATGTCCCAACGAAAAAGCGGCTAAAGTCCCGGAAAAGTTTCACTACTTTTAAGCCACTTGACGGGGAAACACCGGCGGAACTTCGACTGCGTAGGTGAAGGGAGCAGACAAAACACCTTCCTGACTTCATAAAGCCGGTGGAGTCAATACCACCTGGAGGGCATGAGCAGTGGGGAGTATGGAGATCGCTGAACCGTCTGCGCGCTGGTGTTGCTCGATCCAGAGATAACCTAAAAAGATGGGGGATCCTGCCCGAAGATGCTGACATCCTGTGCCAATGTGGAGCTGCACAAACAACAATGCATCTTTGTGTCTGCCCTGAAGCTCCACAGTGCAGTTTGCGGGATCTCATGGAGGCATCACCCGGCGCGCTCACAGCGCTCGAAACCTTATTTCCAGGTATAAAAATTCTTTGCATAAATTTTTATACTTCAATGATGTCTCATAAATCATAATATACAACAATTGGCAAAAACGTTTATACTTAGGCTTATTGCTCTCAGCAATAAGACCGCCAATTGGACTGCATGTTATTTTATAATTATTTAATGTTAATTTTTTCATGGTGTACAATAAGGAATATTCTTATGTTATCAATCATATACTGCAGCACATGCAGTCAAAAGAATCCGGGAACTAACTGACGTCGCAACTGGTAGGCTTGTGTATTTTAGTTACTGCCATAGTATTATGTCTAGAAATCCTAGATGGAAAATGGCGCTGGATAGGCCACACACTACTCTGGGACAAGATATTATGCTTGACCAGACCAGCTTTAAATTACACCCCCATGGGCAACCGAAAGAGGTAGGGCCAAAGACTACCTAGAAAAAATCTATAAGCCAAGCGGTCAAGTCGATCAGTACTAGCTGGCCTGAATTGAAAGCTGCCACGATCCACCATCAGGAGTGAAAATCTGTGGTTGAGGCCCTATGCTACGAGTTAAAGGACCGAAGAAGAAGACCCATGTCATACATATTGTACACATTCTAACATTAAAGATTATTTAGATGTGTCTGGTATTAAAGCCCGTCCGAAATTCCAATACGTTTTGGACGTTTTGTCATATAGTTTCGGTCAGTCTGCGCCTAAAGGCATATTTTCATAATAAACTCTGTTATCTTTCAAATGACTAAATTTCCGTTTGAGTTTTCAGCGGTTTCTGTATTACTTTGAAGAAATGCTTCGGAGGTGAAAGTCAACAATGGCTTTCAATTGTTTTAAAGTCAGGCATTAAGAGGATAAAGATATCCGTCTAATATATTATGTCGTCGCCAACTGGTGACATTACCCATCAAATTAACTGCCTAGGTCGTTTGGTAGGTATCGCAGGCACTAGGCAGCATGCAATTAAGGGACAGAAGATTGCACAAAACGCTAAGTAACCTGGCTCAAGATGGCTAGCCAATTAGTCTGTTCTAGACGGCGCGTCTGCTTTAGGTTGATAAAGATTCGGTTTATCGGGATTACTACAATGTTGACCGTAATTTACATGATTACCTGTCTTAATCCGTCTTCATAACGCCCAATACAAGGGGCGTTCAGTAGTCTCAAATGTCTGTTTTCCAAAATATGCTTGATGAATTCGTCCTCACCAAAAATCCCCTCAAGGCATAGTGAACAGAAAAGAATATCTTTGATGTGCGGGGAAAGAACGATGGCGTGCCAATTGAACTGAGGAACTACTATCGCTTCGTCGTGCTCATTTGTTACTTTTAACAGATTCTTAGTCGTTTCTTCTTTTGCCTGGACTTGTTCGACAAGGTTCCTTTGAACTTCTGTATTTTGGAAATCGCACACGCATGAAGTGGTTCTTAGTTTCGGTCTCTTTTGGCCTAGTTTGGGCCAACAATGTTCATTAATGCTGCCAGCTATAAATGTAAAGAGTGGCTCATCAACAATATTACTTTCGAGTTGGTTTAGATCTGTTGGTTGTAGTTTTGTTTTAGTTTTCTTGCGTTTTTTATCTTTAGAAGGTTTCACCTTGCCTGGTACACCTTTTTTATTTTTTTTATTGTTCATTCTGTAACTGACGCCTGTTTACTGAAACAAATTTCAAAAGTCATAATACAATTACGACAATGTATAAATTTTTAATTTTCTACTTATCAAATGACACTAATTACTAACGAAGTTGACACATAGGTAGGTACCTAATTCTCAAGGACTTAATTTCAAATCCAGTCAAACATTAGATTAGATTAGAACTCTTTACTGTACATATTAGCGATTAGATCGAACCTCTTTACAGGCAGCGACATCTGGCTTAAGACATCGCTGCCTGTACGTAATACAGAGAATAGTCTAAAGAGGTTCGAAATTTCACTGATGCCGGTGAGTCGCCCATTAGCTCAGTTGGAAAGAGCGCTGGCACGGATAGCCAGAGGTCGCGGGTTCGAATCCCGGCATGGGTGGAATTTTTAGCCTCTAAATAGGTTTTTACAATTGTATTATGCCCATTTGTAATTATTTTGTAGGTATTTGTTGTTTTTCCAGGGTAGGAATAAAAAATATTCTTAGCTTATCTTTAACCTAGAGAACTTGATAATAATAATTTATTTCCAGAGCAAGTCCAATACAACTTACTGACAACTTAAGGCTCTTACTAATTAACAGCGTATAAGCCTGGTATAGTGACACAGTGTTTTGTTTACGTCCTTTTGAATGTAATTTTCAGGTGGAAGAAAAGAGACAAAACACTGCATAGTTAGATGTTGTATAGAATCAGGCGTTACTTTGCGGAAATCCATAATAGCATTAAAAAGTTAAAATTACTTTGCTGAATTCCGCCAAAAATCCCACAAGCACCATGCGGCTAGCTAATGCACCGCCATCCCTCCCACTTTTTCAAGCAGAAGCAAGACACGAACACACCACCACCAACACCAATACTTGTGTGAGAAAACACGCAAACTTTGCGTGTTTTCTCACACAAGTGCATTAGCTAGCCGCATGGTGCTTGTGGGATTTTTGGCGGAATTCAGCAAAGTAATTTTAACTTTGTAATACTAGTTATATGTGAGGCTGTAAGGATCGGTTTCTGAATTCTATTGAGAATGGCGAAACTCTATAAGTATTAAATACTTAAGTAACGTTCTGTCACGCATATTCTGAAAAATTCTAACAGACAGCACTATAGTAAATAGTTAACAATTCACTTAGCGTAATTATCAATTCAGAAAATGGCCCTTAGTTTTTCTAAAGTTTTTTTTAGAAAAAATGACTAGATTTTGAAATTGACACCTAGTTTCCCTTTGTAACGTTCATTAAGCCGCCATTTATTTAATTACCTTATTAATAAAGATATTCTTTATTGTAAGTATAGGTACCTACTGAAAAAATAGCGTTACGAGTACCTAGTTATATTTTTAATTTATTGGGTTAAACGTAAAACGTAATTAGGTACCTTATTTCCCGACGTTTCGGCAGCGTTCTAGTTGCCGTGGTCACGAGTAGACTGAAGTGGCGAGTACAGTCAATTATTGTAGTGAGGGCAGGTGGTCTACCCTCAAATAACTTTTAATTGGGTAGACTATACCTACAGTCTATTTATTCTTACTTGTCCAATTTAATAAACAAGATTCTACCCGTAAACTGTAACTTTTTAGTCCAAAACTGACATATTTCCATAAATGAATTAGCTTGGAACACTCTTTTAGATAACACGCTGCCAATTTTATAAAAATAGTTCATGATAGTTCATGAATTTGCGAGAAAATGTCTAGTTTAGGCATCTAATCTCAATTTTAAGGTTAGAATCTTGTTTACTAAATTGGACAAGTAAGAATAAATAGACTGCACCTATACTATGTATGAGAATCACGAATCATTCAGAAATCGCACTATCACATCACATCACATTTATATTATCCCTTAACCAGGCATGGTCAGTGTGAATTTTTCATTGGTTTTGAACTTTATTTCAAGTTGATAGGGTTCAATTTAATGTGATCCTGTAAAGTAAATTGCTTGGTTAAAGGGTTAAAAAGGCGAAAGTTTGTGTGTATGGTTGTTAAGTACTTCTTCACGTCTAAACGGCTGGAGCTATTTTAATATAGTTTTGTATGGAGTTACCCCCCAGCCTGGATTACCACACAGGCTACGTCTTACAATGGGAAAATATGTTATTCCCATGAGAAAATCGATTAACCGCGGGGCACAGCTAAATATTACTACTAAGTCACTTAGTACTTATAATAAGCCTTATTGCTAATAGCAATTTCTTCTAGTTTACAACAGAGTTGCCGAAAAAAGGAATACCTGGTACACGAAGGAATTATCATACAAATGTTTGTGTTGAATATTTGTAATATTTATTATTGTCACCAAACCCTTCTTTAGTCTGTTTTTTTTAAGATAAAAAGACTGCTAAGATATTATTATGACAAGTCCGATTATAAATAATTCATAATTAAAATAAGTAAATTAAGTTGATTAAAACATAACAATAACATTTAATTTTATAACATTTTACATACTGGCACATACGTTGCTTCTGGCCCCACACTAGGATACCCTGTGCCGTGGGAACCAGAAACAACGACATCACAATTTTTTTTGTTTCCAGCCGGATTCAAACGGGATTCTTTTGCATGGTAGGCAGACGCGCTACCGCTACGCCACGAAGGTCGATTCAATAAAACAACCATGTTTCTAATGTGTCCATCTGTCTTTTCTGTTCATAAAGTATCCCCCCTGTGCATTTTGTATCTCCCCTGTACTGAGTTTTTACCCTGGTCACTTATAAAAGGAGATAAAACCAACAAATTGACTGGCCACTTTGTAAACGTTCTGAACACTTCATACAACATACTAACTCTTAAATTATAATGACCCATATACTTACTGATAGTTTGTGTTGAATATTTGCAATATTTAATAATGTAAACAAACCCCTATGTCTATGTTTTTTTTTAAGATAAGCTGCAAGCAAATAAGTTGTTTTATGTAGATAGATAGATAGAGATCACTTTATTGTACCTACATAAAAATTTAAATTACACAAATATATTGAAGCGCTCGTGGCCTAGGCGAACCGAGTGATTGGAATCAATCACTTGGTTAAGCAACAACAGGCGCGGTCAGGTACAGGATGGGTGAGCGTCCCGTGACTACCGCTAGTGGCATTTTCCCGAGCGCTTCCGTGCTTCGCAAGGCACGTTAAGCCGTTGGTGCCGGCTGCCATATAATGGCAGTCGTTAAGCCATATCAGAGGCCTTATGGGCAGCTTGATGACTTCTGACTGTAAGACCCGACACTGTCTTACAATCCTCCACCAACCCGGATTTGGCCCCCGTGGTGGAGTATGACCTAACCTTTGCGATGCAGGAAGAGACCCGTGCCCCAGCAGTGTACACATACAAGGGTTGATACCGAGGTATAGGTAAAATAGACATTATTCAATAAATTACTCTTGTTTTTTTTTGTCGGAAGAGTCCGACTAGGTTTCACTTTGATTAGAGATAGAGCTCGCGATTCTATATCAACCCTTGTATGTCCCCACTGCTGGGACACGAGTCTCTTCCCGCATCGTAACCCAGCAGTGAGGACTGTTATCCATCTCATACCATGATGCCTCATCACCATTTTTAATCGTATAGCAACATCTTTACATTTTTTGAATTGAAGAAATTTCATCAAACGAATTTTCCAATTCGAATAATCTGTCCCGTCAAAAATTGGAATTACGATATTATTCATGTTTAGCAATTTTATCCACTTACTTGGTTTTTCCCACGTTTTCACACCGAACGATCTGCTACCATGTTAATATATTTGTAAAGGAAGACTGTAAAATCATATTAATTATTTATTTACAACAAATTTACTAGAACATAGCAAACTGACAAGGCATATCGAAGTATTCTACAATTTGATAGATGTCTAATATAAAACCATAAAGAAAGAAAGCTGCCAATATAAATCTTCATTGAATATACAAACTCAAACTAACAAGGACATACAAGGGTCGATATCGATCGATTATGGGCATCTGTACTTTTAGTTGCTTAGGCCAGTCATTTCTAGTGTTACTTACCCTGAGGTTTGTAATTAGCTGAAGACGCCAATGTCATCACTGTACCTATACCTATTAACTGGCACCTATCAGGAAGGCTCCATGAAGAATTAATTCTGCTCACTAGTTAACTAAACAGAGTAGGTACCAAGTTGTAAATAAACACACACCACACATCACAGCATTTTTAACCTATTATCTAATCTGTGATTTAACCTAAGTACGAATCGATCTAAGTAAAGTCCTCGATAGAGGATCGATAGGTGTCAAACGAAATTCTTCTTCAAGTTAACGGATCAGAGGTCTGAATAGGAGAAAAACGTTTGCAACATTGCGCAATACCTGTAGGTATGAAAACTCGACATAGCCGCGTTTTCACGGTCTTAATAAGGTAGGTAGGTACTAATGGGAACTATTTCGTACCTTCGCAGTGCGCGTAAGCAGAGTCAGTCTCAGTCTCCACCCCAGAACACCTAGTAGGCTAGTCTTTAAGTGCGCGTAATACAGTTAGTTATACTGTTATACAGAGGGAAATGGTCGTGTCTTTTCACGGGAAATCCCTCCAGTGTTGCCAGTAAGGTTCTTACAAAATACCTATATCTAGCGTTGGGAGCTTCGGGCAGACTGTATTTTATTTAAGCACTTCTGGACTGGGTGAAGTACACACAGTACGTGCTTCAAGGATTATGTAGGAGACAAAGATGTCTTGTATTAAACAATAGATTAAAATTAAAACATATTTAGAGGACGATCGCGTCTAGCGTTTAACGCGTTCAATGTTGAAAACTCTGTTAATGACGGTTTCAGCACTCCGATTTCAGCACTAATTCACGAAGCAACTCGTAGGTGGCGCGTAGAGAAATGGCTACAGAAGAACCAGAATACGGCTGTCAACATTAATTTGACAGACGTGTCCCTATTCTTGTATGTGCACTCCTATAAGCGCCATGTATGAAGCGCTTTGTGAATTTGTCATGAGAACGGCTCATTATAGCTTAATTTATTTTTTTATGTTTTTGTAAGCTTTTTCTCCACATAATATATTAGTTGTGGAACTAACAACTTTGACGCTGTAAACATTTTGTTATTATAATGATTAAAAATAAATGTATCGATATGACGAAACAGCTCTAAACTACAGGTCGAATTTGAAATACTTGGCAATATTTTTTAGCAAACGTACTTGTAGGTAATCTTAAAGACCGATAATAGTAATGATTTAAAAAAAACCATAAAAAGATCAACCATATCAATCAAAAGAGAACCATAACCAAAAAAACACTTGCGAGTGGAACGGGTTGGTAAAGGTCGTCCCACGCGGACATACATCGACCAGATAGGGGATGTATTAGCAAAGGGAAAGATAAAAAGTATCCGGAACCAGCGTGCGTGCATGCAACGACTTATGAACGTTGATGAAGCGAAGGTGATATGTCAGGATCGTGGCAAGTGGCAGTCCCTGGTCTCTGCCTACCCCTCTGGGATACAAGCGTGAGGTTATGTATGTATGTATGTATGTATGTAAGTATGTATGTATGTATGTATGTATGTATGTATGTATGTATGTATGTATGTATGTATGTATGTATGTATGTATGTATGTATGTATGTATGTATGTGTGTATGTATGTATGTATGTATGTATGTATGTATGTATGTATGTATGTATGTATGTATGTATGTATGTATGTATGTATGTATGTATGTATGTATGTGTTTATTAAAAATATCCAGCCACGTCTGAGTTGGACCCGCGCACAAAGGGTTCCATACTATTACGAAGATTCCACAATCCTTATGTCTGTCTGTCACCAGGCTGTATCTCATGAACCGTGATAGTTAGACAGTTGAAAATTTCACATAAAGATGTTGCTGGTAATGAAAACAGTTAGTTGACACCGGTATATTTATTTACATTAACCAACTAACACACTAAATTAACAAAGGTTGAAATGAGTAGGTAAATACGTAAAATATTTGATAAAACGAGAGAGCGTTAGACGTGCGCTTCGCGTCAGGTGTGATCTCCGACTGGCGATCGCCGGCTGCTGTCGCTAAGCGCGGGCGCCGCAGGGGCAGAGTGCTTAGTGCGAGTTTGACAGATCCAATCGAATAACTTTACTACCGCGTTAATCGAGCATTTAGTAGTGAGTATGAGTAAATTAACCGTTCGAACTGGCAAAACGCTGTCACAGTACAACTCGCACTCGCATTTATTCGTGTTTTGGCTGGTAAACGTGTTCACTTCTCAACGTAAATCATTACAACTCGCACTCAGCAATTTTAATTTCCATACTTGTCGCTAGGTGGTTCTTCCTCGATGCCATAGAAATATGAGTTTACGTTAACGCGATCGAGTAGTTAAAAAACTCGCACTAAGCACTCAGGTTGCCCTGCAGCGGCGGGAGGAGAGGCTAACCCTTCCGCTGGAGATGGGACATGGCGAGCCAGTTCGCTTGGTGCGCAATGGTAGTTAAATAAATATATATAAATAGTAATAATGTAACTTGCGTGTGTATATGTATAGTGTACATACGTAAATAAATAAAATTAATAATATAGTAGGTTCCCTACACACAGATGATGATTTTCTGTTGCCTGTAACTACAAAACACTAGAATCTGAATAAAGTTTTAAATATATTTAAGTGGGGCTCCCGTACTCAAACGAGATTATTTTACCGTTTTTTGCTCTCTATTAATAATTGCAACAGGTAGACCCTTAATATTTGCAGAATATTAAGTTCTGTTGTATATTTAATTTAGAAACAAGTAATTAAAATAAAATTTATATATAAGGAAGGTTCTTATACAACTATTTTTTACCAACGTAACTTTTTGTTTGAAACGGCAACAGGTAATATTCACAAAATATTTTGTTGGTAAATTTACTTAAAAATTATGTAATAAAATTAATAGACAGTACATAACCCTGCACCCAATTCTGATTAGAACTTGGCCGGTTGTGTTTGTAATGTTGTGTAACTACTTAAGCAAAACAAAATTAAAATAAAATTAAATATTTCCTTACAAATATTTCAAATAAGTATTTATCAGCATATTGTGTTTTAATTTATTTATTTTGTACACTTCAATAATAATAATAATAATGTTAATATTACTTAATCACATTGCAACAAGACATTACTTTTTAACATCAAAACAGTTTTATTTGTTTTTTAGTCTAGTAAGTAGGTACTCTAGTTTTATTTTAATGCTTAGAGCCTTTACAAATATTATCAATAATAATTTAGAATTATTATTGCTCTTATTTATCTCTTTAAAGCTATAATTTATACAAATTTACATATAAAAAGATTTGAATATGTCAAGTACTAGACAAAAACTTAACTTAAATTCACAGTTCTTTTTAATTTTGCAATAATCAGTAAAAGCATGTAAGTATCAGCTATTAGTTAAGTTTGAAAAACGCGTTTTGTTTCCTATATTCAAAATAATAATCACAGTCAGAGAAATTTCTGTCACAATGAAAATGTCTCAACAATAATCCTAACAATAAATCTAGGTATTTCTGACCACTAATAATTTATTATGATAAATTTAACATAGTAAGCTTTATACACATTTACCTAGTAATACAATAACACTTAGTACGTATGTGTTTTCCCCTTTGCAAAAAAATAATCGATAAAAAATAATGATAACATATTACCTAGCCTTAATTATCTACGTAACTCTAACTTAACATGATGAATCGCTCGTTTATTATTACCAAAAAATAACAACTCTCCTACATACTAAAATTAATAATACTTAAATCCGTTATAATGTACTATTGCGTGGTGAATAATCTGCGCTTAAGCCGCGTTTTCACGATCTTAGTGGAATTGGACAGAGTGAACAATTTTTGCTACGAAGATGGCAGTATGCGACAAACTTACTTGACCCGGTGACACTTTTCTCATAGTAAACTTGACGTCCATACAAACTTTGCCATCTTCACCGTTATTAAACTTATGTAAACTTACTAAGTGTCAAAAAAATCTACAATATCTAGAGATACAAATATACTTACCGCATTAATTAGGTACAATTTCATAGCCTACAGTATCACAATGACTCTAACACGGTGGGTAATAAAAGTATTTAATTAAATATAAAATGAAGATAATAAGTGTTCTTCCCTCATAAAAAAACTATAGGTAGAAAGAATTCTTTGAAGCTGACTATGGTAGCATCAGACTTCTACCTTACTTCAAGGAATTCTACCTTATAGGTAGAATTCTTTGAAGCTGATTATGGTAACACTGAGAACAAACGAATGTGACTCAGATTATTTTAACAAAGTTGCGATATAAAGTGTAAAGTTACTTGTGTTGCGGTAAAAAAGTTTTTCTTAGTTAAAAAAATTAGGGCTATTATGCTTCATTGTTTATCTTACATGATTTACGGTAGAAAGCAGCAGATGATATTAGTTAGCGTGACAGAAAAAAAGCCTTTGCCTACTAGCGGGCTACATTTAATGGGCTTTGCATCTACGTAATGAGATGATTTACCTACACAGCGTCCAGTGGCATCTTCACTCACACTAGATGAGTGAAGGGACCACTCGGATGCTGTAGTGCCTGAGACATGGTTTTAGATGGTGTAGGCTTGCCATGCACCTATACCCTCCTTAGGGCAGGGCTGTGTCCAGCAGTGGACTAATATAGCCTGAAGAAGAAGAAGAAGATACCCTCCTAAAGCTCAGTTGGCCTAGCCCACAGGAACTACCTTTATTTAAGGTTAAAACCTTATTGTTTTTATGAATATTGTCCTCCAAACAGCTATTGATATTGACCGATCTGCCTAAGGAACATCGATTCGGACATGCATACACATTCTGGACATGCATCCAGACACATTACCCTACTTTTGGGCTTTGTCGCACGCAATCAGTTAAAATGTTGGCGAAGGACCGTGCGTATACTTATAATTATTAGTGTTAAATATTCTTTGTTAAGTGGCAACACCAACCAATTTTTTAAGAAGTAAATATCCACAGAATAAGTATAAAACAATGAATGAATGGATGATTTCTTAAGCTACAAACAAATATGCTTACATAACAATACCATTATAAAATAGAGTGCTCACGTGACAATGATACTATTTCAGCGTTTGCCTACCTATTCGAAATTCAATATTCAAATAATTCCTTAGGTACCTACAGTTTTTTTAATCTTGACAAAGTTATTAACTTCTTACATTTAGGTATTTATTATTCTAATGTAGGTATAAATATAAATTTATATTTATATATTTCCTCATAACTTGAGCAACTATTTTTTTCAATTACAACCCTAAAGCACTAACAATGTACATGTAAGTAGCTACCTATTTTAATACAATTATTTCGGTAGGTAGGTATATACAACATCTTCCGGACAGGGCATGATAAATTATACAATATTATACAAGGTGTAACAAAATTTCCATATCCATTCCCAATCTCGAAAGGTGATGCTATTGGAGTTTACAATACAAAAAAAAACAGGTAAATGGGTCACACGGCCGTTGGCTTAACTTGAAACAACTATTTAAGCGTTATTTTTGGCTCAAACTGCGCAGTGTACTATGTTTAGAATAGAAGTTTGATTTTGGAACGCAGACTACTTGACAGAGTTGACAGTTGTCAGAAGAGTCTGTGCACACTTTGATTAGACCACTTTTTTTGCTTGGAAAGCGTGTAGAGCGTCTACAGATTTTTCTTGTCAACACGAGTAGGTATAGTCTGTTAGCTTATAGAATATACCTCGGGCTCTTGAGTAGACTTCGGTTTTCGCAGAAAGCACACGAGTGTAATACTACTTTCTGCTCTGTACAAAACTTTTGTTTACTATTTTGAAAAGTCATGTAAAGTTATGAATAACAATGCAAAATAAACTTTACCTCATTGTAATATAACCGATTCTATCCGATAGCAGCCGAGGTATACCTATACCGACACAGGGTATCCTAGTGTGGGGCCAGAAGCAATGTATGTGCCAGTATGTAAACGTTATAATGTTATGTTATGTTATTCTAAAAGCTAACAGACTATACCAAGCATTTTAGTTATTTTATTGCCCTCAAATGGGTCTTATATATCCCTTTTTCAGTGGAGAGCTTTTTAATAATAACAATAATAACATCCACACAAATTCATACATCACAATCACTAAGTAGCAAAACTTACGAAATGTCAGAATTCTACGGAATAAACAATCAGAGCTTAGTATGAAATTTTACAGTTAGACGATTAAAATCGTTCAGCCCTCCTATTACGTAGCATTCCAAACTATCGAGTGAAGCATTTAGACGACTGCTAAGTGTCAAAAAATTTATGTTTTGACAGCAAGAGTAGCTTAAAAAAAGTAAAAATCAACGTCACTCAATTCAGTTGATACTTACATAATAATGCCCCAGGATCGTTCCGGGTCATAGCTGTTCACGTGACGGAATGTCAAAAGTATTCTAATGAATGTCAAAATGTAGATATGAAGTTTAATTTGTTGATATGAAAAAAATGTTGCAGTGACATAATGATAAAAGTTCGCATTGTATCTAAGTTACTTTATACTTGTGTCAGAATTCAAACATTTAAGTCAGTGTACGGGCATCCTTTTCCTTCCCCTCAAATTTGCCGCCGACCGGACATAGACAATGCGCGCGACGCGCCGCGGACGAGTACCTCAGAATAAGGACTATAGTATAGAACGAGCGTTATAAAACGAACACCTGACACATGTCTGTCTCGTTAGTTTGAAACGTCGCCAACCACGTGTTAGACAGAGAAAAATATAGTAGTTGGTTACCTTTGGTTACCATTATGCTACCGAATTAGAGATGTTTAGAAAATCACAGCTTGTAGTAGGCTGCCAAGTACCTTTAATTTGGCAGTGTGTTAGACATTAGATGTTGGAGTGCGTCGTCTCCAAAAACCTTGTGTTTTTTGGGTTGTTTTAAGACAATCTGAAGTGGATTTCAGTGGATATTCGTAGTATGGAGTATACGTAATACACCGGAATGGCGTGTGTGATATTGGGATGTAAAACCCATTCGGGAGAAGAGAAAACAAAACCACCTTCATCAGCTTCCATCGGTAAGACTCAATTTTGTGTACTTTATAGTGGTTTTTTCCCTTGAATTTTAACTATGACCTGCTGAAATTGCAACATAGCTTTAATATCATTTGAGAATAGTGTTTCAAAGTTAATTAATCATGAGTATAATCAATTTAATCACAGTAACAAGTTTGTTGTTTATTTTAGGCCGGTAGGGACGGGCGTTTTCACTCCTTCTGTGAAAAAGTTATCGATACTTAATAAAGATTTTTTTTAATTTCTTGTGTTTATTCCATTATATATGTTATTAACTTTTGAAAGCTCGATTCAGTAACGTTTTATGAAGTTACGAATTTGATTGTTGATCATAATTGATTAATATTTTTCCTGTTTGAATCTATTCATTGCATTGATATATTTATAGATTCAGCATGATAAATTAAAAAACTACCAAAAAGGGTTTTGATATTATTTTTATTTACAATAATTCCACCTTCTTTCATAAAATTTAGAACTTTTAATAAGATAGGTTCATATATGTTATAGAAAATGAACTTGAATAGTTTTCACTGCACCATCTACGTGTAGTAATATAATAATAATGTAGCGAACAAATCGCGTCACTATTGCGAAAAAAGGTGTCCAGTACTGGATTTTATATCTACGGTTTGCTGTCAAATTAATAAAGAACTTTAAGGGTGTCGATCTGTCATAAATAAAATTAACGTTTGGACTGATGATGGCGGTTTTTAATTAACAATTATTTATTTCAGGTTACCCGAAGATAGCACAATGCAACAAATGTGGATAGACGGCATGGCTTCACGGTCAAATTGGTATAGAACAAAATCACGTACGTTTGCAGCAGACAATTTAACGAAGATTGATTCATTAACAAGATTAGGTTAGGTCTTTATTATTTTACAAAGACTGTTATTTAACGAGCAATAATTTCATATAAACAAATTAATTTGTAAAAGTTCTCTACTCATTTATAAGTGTGTTAATAAATAGCCAGAATTGTAATGTTTATATTTCCATACCCCTTCCTAGTAGTACTAACCAAGACTATCGCTGGATTAGAAGGACAAACATTAAATGTTTTTTAAATTTTTCCTATTATTTTATTTTACGTGTTCTTCTTGCTTTTTGTAATTCCCTGTGTAATTTAAAGGCACCGCTCTGGTTCCTGATACACAGGTTACCCGGTGCACAACCAGCGTCACACTCACATTGTTTAAAATTTCTGGTTCCTGATTCTTCAGGAACCAGGAATTTTAAACAACGTGAGTGTGACGCTGGTTGTGCAATAAATTATTTAATTAAATTCTGTAAAAACGTCTTCTAACTTTTGTCAAATAAAAAACAATCTATCACAAGTTATTGTTATAATTCTTTTTCTATGATCTGCGCTCTAAAATTTTGAATGCACCAAGCTCGCTATCTAGGTATAGTTAGATCAAGGAAAATTTCTTTATTGGATGCAAATTGAACTTGTACAAATAGATAGTTTTCTTTAGTTTTTTTCAGCTAACCTTGGCTCAATGTCGTGTTGTACATACATACAAACTTACATTCCACACTAGATTTAGCAATTACAAGTTACAACCTTAGTAAATCAAATATGTAACAATCTCACTGTGCATGTTATCGAACTCTTCCGTAATGGGTTCACCGATTTTGATGAGCTTGTATATTTGCAACATATAGGTAAGTGAGAACAAGAATTCGGAGAGCTGAGAATTTATCGTAGGGTTAATAGATATGGCACACCAAAGTTTGTAGCGCCAGCTAATACCAATAAAATTATTATGAACTGCTTTATTTACAGAATGTTTAGTTAAGGAATAAATAATATGGACGTTTTCGTGTTGAATGTCCCATCCTTATGGATTTCTACTTTTGTCTATGACACCCTATATAACTATGACTTTCTATATGCAACCTAGTACGATTGCAAAATTTCGAGTGTACGAGTTGTCCCTTTCTGGCACAAAGAATCGTCCTAAGAGTAACAAGGAAAGCTATTCAATAATTACTTTTATTTTACGGCTCCTTCTATGCTTTAGTCCTTATTCTGAGACGAGTACACTGGTGTGTAAAAAAAAAGAAAAAAAAACTACTGTTTCCGAACCCCATGCCGGCTCGCGAAATAAATTAGAAAACCCCGTGGAAATACAGTTGATCATACTGGACACATAACCTGGACGTTCCTCGTGCCATAAAACTGAACGTTGAGTGTGGGTGCACCCCAGCATCAACTTAGCGGTTTGCCGGTGAGTCCTCGCTTCCTTACCTATCCAGCTCCGTGTACTCTCTGCTCAGGAATTGCTAGGGTTCAGGCAGCCAGACAGATTTAACTACTGTATTCCTCCACCACAGTGGTTAACCTTTTCCAGTCAGAGATAAAATATTTAAGTGTTACAATATTTTATTGAATTTCTGCGAGTAATATAGGAGCAGACTATAAGCCTATATCCATGTTACAGGGCCTTAATTTAGTGCATTACACTACTATGACAGATGAAATGCCAGGTCACGTGACATGTTTTTTTTAACCCGTGCTAAGGAACAAATTTAAAAACCTATTTAGAGGCTAAAAATTTCACCCATGCCGGGATTCGAACCGGTTCGAAATTTTACTGATGCCGTGAGTCGCCCATTGGCTCAATTGGTAGAGCGCTGGCACGGATAGCCAGAGGTTGCGGGTTCAAATCCCGGCATGGGTGAAATTTTTAGCCTCTAAATAGGTTTTTAAAAATGTTTGTTTATACCATTGGCGCCTAAAAGGTTTGAAACGTTTGCTGCTTAGACTTGAAACAGCAATGAAATGAAATCGCCATGTACGTGCTATTGTCATTGTACTACAATGCACTAACAGAATCTAGGGCCAGGTTCATTCCAAACACTGGTAAAAAAAAATATTATATGGGAAAAGTAGTTGTGGATTTTATCCCTATAGTGCGTTCACATTAACTTGACGCGTGATAGAATTGGTAACAAGGGCATAACATGTGAATTAGCTTGTGGACCTAATCGGAAGATGGTTGAAAAACAAGCCCTCAATCCTTTTATTTTACCCAAGTAATGGGAATGATTTCTTATTTAACATGGTAAAACTAAACATATCAGTGCTACCAATTCTCTCACGCGTCAAGTTAATGTGAACGCACTGTACACAAAAACTTACGAGCTTTTTCTCTTTATAATTTTCTTTTTTTGGCCATTTAAAACTAAATTAAGAGAAGCTATAAGAATGAAGGAAAATAATAATCATAATAAAAATTAAAATTCAGTACTTGTAATGTGACATGATGGTGTAATTAATATAATATAATAATATAATATGATTTAATGATATGTTTTCTAATATATTTAGTTAATTTTGATTGATTTCGAACTTGATTAAGCATGTTTTAATTAATAAGTCTGTTCTTGAAGAGGTATGTAATAATTATTTGTGGAAACTTCACTGGTTTATGTAATTGAAATTGTTTATTTTTATTAATGGCTATTGAACCGTTTGTTTCCTAAATAAATAAAATAAAAAAAAAATAAAAAATAAATAAAAATAATATTAGTATAGAATTTGTTGGGTGTTGAAATAATTCTACACAAGAACGGAGTAGGTAAGGCTTTCGCCGCACTACTGTGGTGGTATTTACATTGGACGATAACTGTAACAACGTGACGCGCGTTTCGAACGTAAAACATCGTAACTGCAAAAGTCGAACTTTGAAGGCAATTAAATGTTCGGAAATTAAAAATCGCTGGAAATTAAATTAAGTTCGGTGCTTTCATTTAAAACGCCGTTTTCTTTTTCAACTTCATGTAAATTACAACACAATGTGATCTCAGAATATTTGCTTTCATAGCTTACCAACGCTTCACTCAATTTCCGGGGAACAAAATGACCGCACACCGTAGGCGTTGAGTCCGCGGCAAGTACTCGGAGGACATTTTTTACGATTCAGAGACTTTTGTCCCTTGGGGACAAAAGTCCCTCGTCTGCGCTGGCCTTTATAGAGCTCCGTTCTCAACTACGTAGGTATTACTTTATTAAACAACACTGTAAACTTCAGTCCGGAGGTATTTACATGTTTACTATATCCTTGCCCGGATACCACACGATAGGACATAATCATAAAAGCCTCAGTATCCAGTCGCGGTTTGGATAACCCCTTAAAAATTTGCTAACGAATTTAATGTCACTCTGCCTAAGTCTATCAGCCCGCCTCACCATTTCCAGGTCTCCCCCTTTTACGTATATTGTTGTTGCAAAGTCCCCCCTAACGAAACTGAGTGCTGCAGAGTGCTCCTTTAAGCCTGCCACACACCAGGTCCTAGACTAATAAACACATAGTGGTTCAAAAGAATGATATTAGAAAACCTATTTAGAGGCTAAAAAATCCACCCATGCCGGGACTCGAACCCGCGACCTCTGCCTAACCTGACCGTGCCAGCGCTCTCCCAACTGAGCCAATGGGCGACTTACCGGCTTCAGGGAAATTTTGAACCTCTTTACAATACTCTCTGTGTTACGTAAGAATTATATTAGCATTGATGAAACTCAATGATTAGCACGACAATAGGAGTTATTTGCACTATAACTTTCGTAAGCTCTAGAAAACAGCGAAACGTGGGTTTCCGACAAAAAAATCATGTGATATCGGAATTTAGTTAATAATGCTGTCATTTGCGTCTACTTTAGAAAAAAGGTAGATTAATTATTTATTTCATTATAATACTTTTAATGCACTAACCCGTGCTCAGGACAACTTTTAAAAACCTACTTAGAAACTAAAATTCCACCCATGCCCGGACTCGAACCGTCTACTAAGTTTAGTATAAGCAGTGCAAACATTATAACAAACTGTAGGTAATGCACACTGTGCCAAGAAGGCTACTATAACAGTACAGATTATTTAAATGACCAAGATGACTGGATTTAATGTCAGTTCAATGCGTTAGTACCTACTAGGTTTCAGAACAATGTGTGAACTCTGTTAAGAATCAAAAGACTGAAAAGATTTGAGTTTGGAGATGTTCTGTCCAAAAATATCTAGATTTTGAAATGGCCACCTAGGTTTCACTTAGAACGTTAAATAAGCCACAGTTTCTGTGTAGGCAATTTTTAGACGTTTGGTTTCAACAGATGGCGATGTAATTTGCCGATGTAATTTGCTTTATCTCTGGACTGTACCTATCTGTCTCTTTGGGAAAATATAGCTGACGAATAAAGATGTGCAAACTCTCTATAAATTCGAAAACTACGCTTCCCTTTAATTTTGAGGGGCCTTCGCAACACCCGTGGAAATTAAATAGGAAAAATCTCGCAAAGATCGAATAGAGCGAGGCGACGAGTTAATTCGCACGGGTTATACCGTAAGGCTGGGCGCATGCTGAGACGCAGGCTACGCAGCACAGCGCAGCGCAGATTTTGTAAAGCATGGAACCTCATTGAGCGACGTACGCTGTGGCGCAGGAACGTGTGACGCAGACATGTGTCTGCTCTGCTCTGCGTCTCGATGTAGTGACGGCACAGATTTCTGCGCGACGCGTGCACGTCGAGGCGTATTTATGTACTAACAATTTAATTGAATTAGTTCGGTGTGAACCTTATTTGTATGATACAAATCATCCAGACTGTTCAAAAAAGACATTGAAAGAGTTATTATGGGTGAGAATTGCCAAGGAATGGAGCGAATAGTTTTGTCGCAGCATGCGGTGGGGGCCTATGTCCGTCGCCTGCGTCTCAACGTGCGCGGGGTTGCATTGTTAAGTTACGTAAACTTTGATGGAAACAAATCTTTTTTTACTTACCACTATTGGCATTTTGTTGAACTTCTATGCGTTTAATAGACTGCCCCCGCCCCCCCCCCCCCCCCCCGCCACGATCGACGTGACGACCCCCGTACGATCGGAATGGTGACTGCCGCCTCTACAAAACTTACAAAAAACATAAAAGTCGTTACACTATTTTTATTTTTAATGCACTAACCCGTGCTAAGGAACAAATTTAAAAACCTATTTAGAGGCTAAAAATTTCACCCATGCCGGGATTCGAACCCGCAACCTCTGGCTATCCGTACCAGCGCTCTACCAATTGAGCCAATGGGCGACTCACGGCATCAGTGAAATTTCGAACCTCTTTACAATATTCTCTGTATTACGTACAGGCAGCGACATCTGACTTAAGCAAATTGCAAAGAGGTTCGAAATTTCACTGATGCCGTAAGTCGCCCATTGGCTCAATTGGTAGAGCGCTGGTACGGATAGCCAGAGGTTGCGGGTTCGAATCCCGGCATGGGTGAAATTTTTAGCCTCTAAATATGTTTTTAAATAAAAGTCGTTGTCAGGAGTGATTGAAGTGAGTGTCACTTGATTGTGTGATAATCTTGTCGTGGAATCAACCTAAACCAAACACTCAAACTGGTTTTTTAATAAAGATGTAAAGAAGAATAGACACAATTTTTCTAAAACATCTCTCAAATGCAGTTTAATAAAGTCTATGATAAAGGGAAAGCCTTGACTACGATAACATTTACCTCAGACGTTTAAAAATACATCCGACGAGTGTTTCAAAGACTTTATAGATAAGACTAAAAATGATTCCTCAACAAATCCTCTCTCTTTCAACGATTTGATCACATCTAGTCTAGGGAACTGTCACCTGGCTTAAAGTACAGTGCTTCACAGGATTGCTTACTTTATGAATACTTTAGCCTAAACGAACTGCGCGTTGCCAGTCTCCTTCCAGCAAGTGAAGCAGCAAGGCAGAGCGCACATGAGCGTGTTCTTGAACGCGTCCCGGAAATCACGGTTGAAGTAAGCGTAGATGAGCGGGTTTAGCGCCGAGTTGAAGTAGCCAATCCAGAACAGGATGCTTACAACCACGTCGGGGGCCTTGCACGGCTCTCCGCAGACGTTCGACAGCACGTACCTGTTGGTGAAAGGAGATATAATATAATCCATGCGGAACCCTAGCATTTGTACTAAGCGGAAGGAAAAGAAATTTAATACTTAAGTAAATAACAAGTAAACAATAGGTTCAGAATTACTTTTCGACCACGCGATATCCTAGAGAAAACCAGTAGGTATAAAGGACGTACACAAAATACCTAGATATAAATAGGTATGTAAGATTACTTAAGTATGTAAACAAACTAATTACCACACGTAAGCTGGTACGTTGGTGCGCGATGCGAGAGAAGAAAAAAAAACTTTTTTTTATTAATATTATTCGTCGTCGTCGTGAGGCTATACTAGTCTACTGCTGGACATAGCCCTTCCCTAAGGAGTGCCACGTTGTGCTTTCATAGGGTAAAATGCCCAAAATCCCCACGCTGGGCATGCGGGTTGGGGATCGCAGTTTGGGTGGAATTGGATGGAACCCACCCTCCGGTTTGTGTCCCTTAGTCGCCTTTTACGATACCCGCGGGAAGAAAATTATTCAGCAGTGGACTAATATAGCCTGAAGAAGAAGAATACAAATAATTACCTTTAATTCCATATTTACAAATAAAAATCTTGCCCCAGGACGGACTTTTAATTTGTAACTTCCACACGAATTTTTATTTTATTTATTAGGACTACCAACAAGATATACACCAACCCATCAACAATAGACCATAATTATAAATAAGCTAAGTGTTATCTTACTGGTAGCCACAACACGCACCGTTAGTATAAAGTTGCTTGAGGACTTAATGCTTAAATATAGTTTACACTGGTATATAATAAATAAAAAAATACATTTACATACAGAACATACATTTTCTAAGGTTAACATGAGTACTAGACATAAATCTGTTTTAATACGGATTTCACTCGTTTATTATATATTTTTACAATTTTCCGACGTTTCGGCACTTTTACAGGTGCCGTGAGTCATCAGAGACCACGGCACCTGTAAAAGTGCCGAAACGTCGGAAAATTGTAAAAAAATATAATAAACGAGTGAGATCCGTACTAAAATATTTTTAATTAGAACATACATTGCTTCTGGCCCACACTAAGATACCCTGTGTCGTGGGAACCAGAAACAGCGACGTCACAAACATGTAAACATCCAAGACCTGGGGATTATTTTTTGTCCTCAGCCGGGGTTCGAACCCGGGACCTCTCGCATGGTAGCCAAATGCGCTACCGCTGCACTATAGAGGCCGTCAAGTTAAATTAAGTGTGTAATTAACGAAACTCATGAGATTATTTAATAATATTAAAAAAAAAATTTCAGAGGGCGGACAAGATACTCCGCTTAAACTTTGCACAGTAAAGTTTAAAGGGAAAGTTTTAGGTTAATCCAAAACTCAATACTTAATAATTTATCGCATGCACAAGTTTTACAGATGACATTACTACCTAAAAATATGGATTTTGTGGACCCTGTAGGGCACGCAACATTATAATTTACAGGAGACCTTTATAAATTAAGCCTATAACATTTTAATATTTTAAAATCAGTGCTGTGGGCAATAAACCCGAAGCAATTACTGAGCCTGAGGCCGTTTTACCGCCGCATGGACATGGCTCGTATCCGCTTCTGTGTTATTATTATTATTAATAATACTTCATTGCACCATAAAATTGTGCAATGAGGCGAACTTAATGCCATAAGCATTTTCTACCAGTCAACCGCAGTCAGTGTTCTGTCGTGTTTGGTTTTTTTACTCCTCTTTTTTATTAAGTTTCTATTTTACGTTTTGTTGATATCTGTGTAGCGATAAATACATGTATTTCTGCTTCTTCTTCTAACAAAATTCTTCACTTACCAAATAAAAAACGGCAACCAGCACAAAAGAAACGCCCCAACAATAATGCCCAGTGTGCGCGCAGCCTTATGCTCGGCCTTAAAAGACTTCCCCGCTGCTCTTAGCGTTACTCCTGAAACAAGGGAAAAGTGACTTTAACCACTTTGCAATAAAGAACAACTCCCGCTGAGAGAAGAAAATAATAAAATGCGGTTTTTCAAAGAAAATAGTTTATCAGTAAAATAACTACTTGACTGCGTCGCTGGGACTCTGTTAGTGCATTATAGTTGGTATCAACAAGTGACTTTAACCACTTTGCAATAAAGAACAACTTCCGCTGAGAGAAGAAAAGAATAAAATGCGGTTTTTCAAAGAAAATAGTTTATCAGTAAAATAACGACTTGACTGCGTCGCTGGGACTCTGTTAGTGCATTATAGTTGGTATCAACCCTTTGTATGTCATCACTGCTGGGGCACGGGACTCTTCATGCATTGCAGGAAGGTTAAGCCATACTCCACCCTGGGGGCCAAGTCCGGGTTGGCGGAGGATTGTATTGTAAGACAGGGGCGAGCCTTACTATAGAAGTTATCAAGCCGTCCCCAAGGCCTCTGACATGGATTAACGACTGTCATCACATGACAGCCGGCACCATCGAATTAACCCGTGCCCCAGCAGTGGGGACATACAAGGTTTGATATCGATATCGGTATTAATTAGTACCTACGTTATTTTCGTGACATTGACATTACATTTTGACATTCGTAGATGAGATTTTCGTGTTTATTCGTGTTATATAATTTCGTTAATCTTGACTTGTAATGAATATTGTCAATAAATGATGACAAGTGATCATTTCATTTCATATGTCTAGAATTGGAGCGGTGTAGAACGCCGGCTTCTCATTCGGGAGGTCGTGGCTTCGAACCCCGGGATGTACCAATGACTTTGTTTTCTAAGTTATGTACATTTGTGCAATAATGGTAGCAATACCATTGAATTCAAATTCAATGGCAATACTACTCGCTGACGGTGAAGGAAAACATCGTAAAGAAACCCTAGTGTCTGAGGTGTTAGCGTACCTCAGCGCTTGCTACGTACAATGGCCCAACTATGAGTCTAAGTGCGGAAATCTCAGGTTTAACTATGTCTAGAATCAAAACTAGCTAACTACAAAAGGTACAGTTTAGTTGAACACAGCAACTATAACGGTAACGAACCGACTTGTCAAATGTCTCCCTAGGCTCCCAACTAAGATTGCCTCAAGATTTTATGACCTCAAATCTGTCTGAAGTTTTCATTTCCCTCGGGTTATTTAAATTCAAAATGCTTATCTATAATAATATATGCAGCGCTCGTGGCCTAGTCGAACCGAGTGATTGGAATCAATCACTTGAGTTAAGCAACAACAGGCGCAGTCAGGTGCAGGAGTGGTGACTGGTGACCGTAACGTGACTACCGCTAGTGACATTTTTCCGAGTATTTCCGTGCTTCGCAAGGCACGCTAAGCCGCTGGTGCCGGCTGTCATGAAACGGCAGTCGTTAAGCCATGTCAGAGGCCTTATGGGCGGCTTCATAACTCATGAGGCCCCGCCACTGTCTTACAATCCTCCACCAACCCGGACTTGGCCCCCGTGGTGAAGTATGGCTTCACTTTCCTGCGATGCAAGAAGGGACCCGTGCCCCAGCAGTGGGGATATACAAGTGTTGATATCGCATAAATAAATATTTTAATTTTTATAGTTATACTTTTTTTAATTTGCACGGATTTAACTAACGCCGAGTTAACTTGCACGTATTATACCTACCGTTGAAATGCGATAAGTTACTAGATTAGAAATAGTGACAATGAAACATTCAATCCCATGCTAATATTACTGATAAATGCTTAATCTTAATATATAAAACAAAGTCGGGCCAAACACTTCTATAACTCGAGAACGGATAGACCGATTTTCATGGCCTTTGATTTGGTGCATTTGTCTTAAAGTTCACGGGGAAAAATTATTTTCCTTTAGGCTATACGGACGAAGTCGCGGGCAAAAGCTAGATTAGCAATATTGTCAATGAAAGGTCCATTACCACGCTTAAATGCTTAATTACGCTGTAAGAGATTGGCCCCAGATTTGCGTGTAAATAAAAAGCGAACTACATTTTAAAAACCTATTTAGAAGCTAAAAATTCCACCCATGCTGGGATTCGAACACGCGACCTCTGGCTATCGGTGCCAGCGCTCTTTCCAACTGAGCTAATGGGCGACTCAGGCTAATAACGTCCTTAGCATGGGTTAGTGCATTAAAAATAATATAATCATGTGGGTACAGCGATATCATTCCGATGTAAAATAATACTGCAAAGTAGAGTATTTACAAGTGATGCAAATTACTTTAGCCAGGTGTCGCTAAGTTTGTATTGGAACCCCTCTCCTTCAGAGAGACACTTAATAGGGCTCCAGCCGCCCCAGTAATGAGAATGCTTGCTTTTGACCCCATTGAGTCCGACCGTTTTTAATTTGCAGCTTCACGCTTTGCCTAGGACTGCTGCGTGAAATTTAAGGTGCATTCGCATAAAGACGGCAGCTACACCTTAACATTTTTGTTGCGGAGTGGCCCGTAACGTGACTGCGTAGGTTATTACTCAATTAACAATTTTTTAATTTCTTTTTTATTATTTTCTTTATTTATCTAGAAGCTTTGTTCACATAGGTGAGCATGTCAACTCCATCTTAATCTACTAACAAAATTCTACCACATAGTTACATAGTTCTTACAGCTATTACAGTTCATATTATTATTGAGGTGGTGCCCTCAATGAAAAACTTTTATGACAAAATGATAAATATACAATGCGGCCGGACACCGTGGTTCTGATAAAATTGTTTGGATATAACCCAAATCTACTGAGTTTAATCTAATTATATTCATTTTTTTTAATGCACTAATCCGTGCTAAGGACACCTATTTAAAGGCTAAAAATTTCACCCATGCCGGGATTCGAACCCGCGACCTCAAGCTATGCGTGCCAGCGCTCTTCCAACTAAGCTAATGGGCGATGCACCGGCATCAGTGAAATTACGAACCTCTTTACAATACTCTCTGTATTATGCACGTGATGCAAATTACTTCAGCCAGATGTCGCTGCCTGTACGTAATACAGAGAGTATTGTAAAATAATAATTATTATTATTATTGTTACGCAAAAGCGGCAATGCTCTGCATAGCTTCACCAGTGAACAAGCTCCTTTACTATGAACGGCATTTGGAGACGAAGGCAAACAAAGAAAAGGTCCCGCCATTGTTGCAACGTTTCCGGTAAAGTATCCGCCTATTTACGTTGTTAACCTTTGCACCCTCATTGTGCAAATAAAACACGTTTGTTATCTGCCAATCTACCCTGGGGACGAGCCTAACCAAATCTTCTTCTTCTTCAGGCTATATTATGTAGTCCACTGCTGGACATAACCCTCCCCCAATGAGCGCCATAGCGGCCTGTCTTCAGCTTGCCGCATCCAGCATCTGCCAGCAGTTTTTCGCAGATCGTCATCCCACCTGGGCGGAGGGCGTAGGACGCCTAACCAAATAACTTACGTCAATTCACATAACTCAAGGTAGTATTAAGCTCGCTTTTGTACAATGCTTATTATGCAACTAGCTTCTGCCCGCGACTCCGTCCGCGCGGATTTTTTTTGCAACCCCGTTCACTTCCTTGCGGGTTAAATTTATAAAAACGGCGAAACACGTGTCCAATCAACTGTGTTGAAGAGTATTTATTTTAAGTTTCAAGAAAATTAGACGACATTTTGTATACCTCCCATACAACTTTTAGCAACCCTTGTCGCCCCCTTAGGGGTTGAATTAAAAAAAGCCGGTCTCATTCCTTGCCTACATTATATATAGACCCTGTGTGCAAAATAACAGCTTCTTAGGTCCAACGGCTGGGGCTGGGCGTTGATGAGTGAGTCAGTCAGTCAGAAGTTTTAATTTTATTTATATAATAATATATAAAGAATTTTCTAAAATTCCGTCTACTCCATACTATCACTTGTCCCAGCCTTAGAGTCTAATACTTGCATAGTGTTTCAATAGAACGATATAAGCACTACAATGGTTGTTATTTGCTTCAATTTGGTAGTCTACAAAACAATGGCAGTACGATGGCATTCCAGGATAACCCTCGCAAATTAAATAGGCATATCTCGCGAAGAAGATCAAATCGCGCGAGGCGCCAAGGTATTTTGCACGGGTGATACCTTTGCAATGCGATTGGTTACTAGACTACCGACAGTGTGAATTTAACGACCATTATATTCTTTTTAATGCACTAACCCATGCTAAGGACAATTTTTAAAAACATATTTAGTGGCTAAAAATTCCACCCACGCCGGGACTCGGACGGCACGGTTAGCCAGAGACCGCGGGTTCGTGTCCCGGCATGGGTGGAATTTTAGCCTCTAAATAGGTTTTTAAACGACCGTTGCTAGACTAATATGGCTCTATTGAAAAACACTCACCTGACTGAGTTTTATACTTTTATCTTTTTTTAATATTTTTGTCTTAATAGTAATAAAGCAATCATTTAAATAAGAAAAAAAAATCTAATTAAACTAAGTTTTTCTCAAGCTATAGAAGTGCGGTGTCACCTGGTACCAAGGATGTTTTTACTTGCCTGGTACAGGCATTATACGTGCTTAAAAGATAGCTCCGGATACTATGTGCCGTTAAATTAAGCAGTTTACGTCAGTAAAGATTTTTGTATTTTGTATTTGTATTGAACAACTATGCATTTTAAAGACTCGCCCCTCAGGTCAAGTGATTGTGTTGCGTGGAAGTTATTTCAATTAGGTATTCCATTCAAAAATGAGACATAATGTAGAGAAGTAGAAAACATAAAAATGGTTGATTGGTCGGTCGGCAGCAATAAACGATAAATAACATTGGCCAGTCTGATGCGATAACAATTATTACGTACTCGTATCTTATCTTTAAACTAGCTTTTGCCCGCGACTCCGCCCGCATGGACTTGAGTTTTTGCAAACCCGTTTGTTGGCAATCCAACAAAGCATAGTTGTTTACATGTTTAGTAGCTGTGGCAACATTGTGACTTTTTCTCTTCTCTGTGTTACCGTTGCGCTATAATGACGTACTAAATTATGATAAATTATCAAATATGTAAAGACCATTGTTTCCATGCTCTAAACCCTCCACAAGTCAGTCCAGACCTCAACATTTAGTCTTTCGAGCCACTCCTTTAAGGGTCAAATTAAAAAAAATCGGTGAAACACGTGTTTAATCAATTGTGTTGTATTTATTTTAAGTTTCAAGAAAATTAGACAACATTCTTTATAGCTCCCATACAAATTTTGGCAACCCTTTTCGCCCCCTTAGGGGTTGAATTTCAAAAAATCAGGTCCAACAGCTTGGGCTGGGCGTTGATGAGTGAGACAGTCAGTCAGGACATAGGATTTTATTTATATAGATAAAAATCAATTGCAACGTGTATGACGGAGCATTTGAGAACTGTTCTATAGACTTGATTGGTTAATTATATTTTTGTTATGCCGTTAGCCGTTGGTGCCTGCTGTCATGTAATGGCTGTCGTTTAGTCATGATAAGGCCCTATGGGCGGCTTGGTAACTTCTGACGGTAAGGCCCGCCACTGTCTTACAATCCTCCACCAACCAGGACTTGGCCCCCGTGGTGGAGTATGGCCTAACCTTCCTGCGATGCAAGAAGAGACCCGTGCCCCAGCAGTGGGGATATAAAAAGAATTAATATATTTTTGTTATGTTCGTAATTGTCAGGACAGTTTTGTAAGAAAAGATTTTTTTGGAAAATCCATTTGTATAATTGACAGATCGCGAAAGACAGACGATTGTTAGGTCGTGCGTATTAAAATTGTTTAAGTATTTTCTTTTGGAAAACTTTAAGATAATTATTTTTTATAAAACTTTAAGTCTACTCATTAAGACTTAAAGTTTTATAAAATAATGATATTAGTGAAACTTAATAATCAGTAACTTAATAATCTTTGAATGACAGGATACGCAATAGTCTGATTAGAGAACGTTGTGGACTGAAAGAGGATGTAGTGACTAGAATTGAGAAAGGAATGTTGCGTTGGTTTGGACATGTGGAGAGGATGAAGGAAGAAAGATTGACTAAACAAATATATATTGCGAATGTGAGTGGAAGGGCTGGTAAGGGACGTCCCAGACGGACTTACATCGACCAAATAGGAGATGTATTAGCAAAGGGAAAGATAAAAAGTACCCGGAACCGGCGTGCGTACATGCAACGACTTATGAACGTTGATGAAGCGAAGGTGATCTGTCAGGATCGTAGCAAGTGGCAGTCCCTGGTCTCTGCCTACCCCTCTGGGATACAGGCGTGATGTTATATATGTATGTATGTAATAATCAGTATAGATAAAGTTTCAAAAAATATATGGGATAGTTAAAGTTAAAATTTAACATAACTTAACAGCATAAAATTTACAAGCACATACATTGCTTCTGGCCCACACTAGGATACCTTGTGTCGTGGGAACCAGAAACAACGACATCACAAACATGTAAACATCTAAGACCTGGGCTTTTTTTTGTCCCCAGCCGGGATTCAAACCCGGGACCTCATGCACGGTAGGCACACGAGCTACTGTTACGCCACAGAAGTCGTCAAAGAGTTTAACTAAAGTGGAATGAAAATTAATGAGTGAAGTTAAAAAATAAAGAGTATATAACGCAATGAGTATAGTCATAGATATAGATAGAGAAATTGAATTGAAGAGAACACTTCATTATACAGAAGAAATGAAACTACACAAATATTTCTTAATCCAAAAGAACAGATGACAGCCCTATCACTAAAAGTGACCTCTTCCAAGCAACTACACTTAAAAACGTTAGAATTCTCTGGCAAGAGGGCAGTCAAGAGGGCCAGATTTAAAAGTCTTCTTCTTCATGCTATATCATGTAGTCCACTGCTGGAGATAGCCCTCCCCTAATGAGCGCCATAGCGCCCTGTCTTCAGCTTGCCGCATCCAGTATCTGCCGGCAGTTTTTCGCAGATCGTCATCCCACCTGGTCGGAGGGCATCCTACACTACGTTTGCCGAGTCGCAGTCTCCACTTAAGAACACGTTTACTCCAACGGCTGTCAGTTCTTCGCGAGATATGGCCAGCCCACTGCCAATTCAGCTCGCTAATTCTCTGAGCTATGTCGATAACTTTGGTTCTCTGTCGGATGCATTCGTTACGAATCAAATCCTTCAGAGAAACTCCGAGCATAGCTCTCTCCATAGCTCGCTGAGCGACTTTGAACTGGTGGACCAGCCCTTTCGTGAGTGTCCATTTCTCGGCTCCGTAGGTCATCACAGGTAGGACGGACGCACTGATTGAAAAGTTTCGTTTTCAAACATTGCGGTATGGATGACGAGAAGATTCGGCGTAGTTTCCTAAGTCGCATTTAAAAGTCGCTTTAAAGAAACTGCTTTTTAGCACCCTTCTTCTTATAAAAAAGTGAGAAAACAGGAAAAATAAATAGGTTGTTTTTAAAATAAAAATAAAATAACGTTGTAGCAACAGCATAAAACCACGTAAAATAATAAATAAGTAACTATTTATATTTTGTGGACCCAAGCGTTACATTTTTCAGCCCCAGATGTCCTGTGGGACACGCAAATATCTCACGGACGAAGCGGAATTTCCTACGAGAGCAAAGAAAATTCTTAAACATTAAACCCAATTGCGAAAAAGTTCAGGGCTCATTTTAACAACTTTAAATATTGAAGCGTCCGTGGCCTAGTCGAACCAAGTGACTCGAATCAATCACTCGAGTTAAACAACAACAGGCGCGGTCAGGTGCGGAATGGGTGAACTGCTATTGGCATTTTTCCTAGCGCTTCCGTGCTTCGCATGGTACGTTAAGCCGTGGGTGTCGGCTGTGATATAATGGCAGTCGTTAAGCCATGACAGGCCTTATGGGCGGCTTGATAACTTCTGAAAGTAAGGCCCGCCACTGTCTCATAAACCTCCACCAACCCGGACTTGGCCCCCGTGATGGAGTATGGGCAAACCTTCATGCAATGCAGGAAGAGACGCGTGCCCCAACAGAGCGGACATACAAGGGTTGATATAGATACTATTGACAAATAATGTTTTGTTTTCTCTATATTAACTATTATACTTTTAATTTACTCTAACTTAGCTTTTGATGGAAAAACATGGCTTGAAAAGTTTGATAACAAATACTGTGAGACGATTTTTTTGTTTTTTAGATATAAATACTTGATTTTACTTTCCACCACTGTCTCCAACCACATTTATCAAAAGCCCCACTACTGATTACTTCACAATAATAAATAAAATGTAAGAAAGTATGAGCTTGACGTCGGCTTTTTTTGTACAGTCTTTTTTAAGAAAAAACGTGTTGGTATATTTTTTTTTACTTAAGTTATAACAGATGACCTCCGCAATTATAGCTTTTAACAAGTATTCAGTTTGGTTTTCTTTCATTTGATACCTCACTTGCCCAAACAAGCCAATCCGTTTGCCTCTGGGCGGTCAGAGTGTAACATAAGATAAGAATATTCTTTATTGTATACCGGAAAATTGATACAGAAACAGCAGATACAGAAGATAAGATACAATTGGCGGCCTTATTGCAAAAAAATTTTTTTTAAGTAATAATTGGGTTACAATATTTAAAATATTAAGGTACAAATTAATATCTCCCAGAAGTGATGTTGCGTTCAGGTTTTGTCAACCACTAAGCTAAACGAAAACTGTGCACACTAATAAAGTCCCCAAGATACAGGCCTAGCCTAGTTTGGGGACTGCCGGTAAACATAAAACAATTTTTTGTCATACCACTGTCTATTTATAAGTTATTTCAATGTGTATTGTCTTCTTGGAAAAAAACTATTTACTTACTTACACAGATAAAGCAGAGCCCCTTGAGGAAAAAAAATAGCAATTTCTTCCGGGCAACCTCAAATCGGAGAATTTGCCGAAGGAGAAATAGATACGGTAACATACTGACATTCTTACGAGAAGCATACCTCTCCTTTGCGCGCTCGGGTACAAACAGCCGCGAGGTGGAATTTATGGAAATTTATATCAAACCTATTAGGCGGAATTTGTTTCCCTTCGCTCTGCCCTGGGGAAATGTGCGTAGGAGTGCGAGTGGCAGGCAAGTGACGAGTTCGGGTGGTTTCGGACACCGAAGCCGATGTACTGCTAAAAATGTTTTATTTTACGAGTGAAAATGTGTAAAGATATGTGACGCAACTTTCCTAAATCATAACATAACCTCACGCCTATAGCCCAGAGAAGTAGGCAGAGACTAGGTAGGGTAGATATATACCTATATACACATGTACCTATATACCGATGACATAACTAAAAATATGGATCTTTGTGGAGGGCACAAGGGCGCAGGGCAGGGCACTGCAGGGCACCATGTCCGTCTGGGACGTCCCTTACCGGCTCTTCCTAAATCCTGCAATATAGTTGCTATCAATCCTTGTATGTCCCCACTGCTGAGGCACGGGTCTCTTCCTGAATCGCAGGAAGATTAGGCCACGGGGGCCAAGTCCGGGTTGGTGGAGGATTATAAGACAGTGGCGGGCCTTACTGTCAGAAGTTATCAAGCCGCCCATAAGGCCTCTGACATGGCTTGACGACTGCCATTATATGACAGCCGGCACTAACGGCTTAGCATGCTTTGCGAAGCACGGAAGCGTTCGGAAAAATGCCACTAGCGGTAGTCACGGGACGCTCACCCATCCCGTACCTGACCACGCCTATTGTTGCATAACCAAGTGATTGATTCCAACTCGGTTCACCTAGGCGACGAGCGCTTCATAGTGTATTACAATATTATGTCCGTCGCCGGGTAAAGCCTACGACATTGGCGAAAGATTCTTAAAATTAGGACTGGAAATGGAAATGGATTCTGGCAGGGGCATTATTACGTAAGTATCCACTGAGTTGAGTGACGTTGTTTTTTACTTTTTTTAAGCTACTGCGGCTGTCAAATGCATACATTTTTGACACTTAGGAGTCGTCTAAATGCTTCACTCGAGAGAGTGGAGTGCTACGTAATAGGAGGGCTGGGCATAGATTCTGCTAATATAATGCATTGGTGCAATGCAAACTGCATGTGTTTCAACGCTTTGTATTTCCTCACTGCTGGGGCACGGGTCTCTTCCTGCATCGCAGGAAGGCTATGCCATACTCCACCACGGGAACCAAGTCCGGGTTGGTGGAGGGTTGTAAGACAGTAGCGGGTCTTACTGTCAGAAGTTATCATGCCGCCTGTAGTGTTTGTATCTATTAAATAGATATAGTACATTGTCTCACACACACACAGGTAGTGGGGAGCTGTTAATCTGTCAGTGCGCTACATGAGAGCGTGGAGTGAGGTTGGACGTGGTTCGTGTAATACCGACTTGGTCTGATAGTGGGCCAGTGATAACACAAGGAAATACTAATCTTACACCGCCCATACTGATTACTGCAAGAACATGGCGATTTAATTCCGTTGCTGCTTCAAGTCTACGCGCGCACATACATCGAACCTTCTAGGAGTGATGCTATGAAAAAAACACCCCACGTGACCCTACCATGTATCTGTCAAGGCCTAGACGGCCTAACTTTCATATCGCTCCGGTGCATCGTATGACATTTTCTGCACGAGCTAGGTATCCGCACGCTCATGATATAATTTTATATACTGTACGGTTCTACAGTCAGATGTCTCTAGATTTATAGATACAGTTTTAAACCGCGCGTGGTAGCGTTAGGGTCGCGCAGACGAGGGACTATCCCCGGGTACTTTTTTGTCCGTCGATATAGATCTCTTATAAATTGTATCGAGTAACGCACTCGAAGGGCTAAAAGTACCCCGTACAAAAAGACCCTCAAGTTACCGAGAACATCAAGAGACCGGAGTGGACAATAGTTCGGTGTTTTCTTTTAAAACGCCTTTTCTTTTTCAACTTCATGTAAATTACAACACAATATAATCTCAGAATATTTGCTTCCATAGCGTACGCTTCACTCAATTTCCGGGGAACAAAATGACCGCTCACCGTCGGCGTTGAGTCCGCGACAAGTAGGTACTCGGAGGACATTTTTTACGATTCAGATACTCTTGTCCCTCGGGGACAAAAGTCCCTCGTCTGCGCAGGCCTTCATGGTACTATAATGGACTGGCAGAATCGAGGTCTAGGGCGACGGTCAGTGACTAGGACTAGGAGCCAGATGGTCATACGATATAGTTAAGTTTGCGGAGGGTCCTTGGATGAGGATGGCAAGCTGAACACCGTGAGATGTGAAATTTGGGGGACAAGGCTGTTTCCATATGACTTTTTGCCATTAGTGGTGATAGTGTTCCTGGATAGAGTGCTCAATAGAGGTCGCGTTTAGTTTTTGACATTCCAGACAGCGCTGGCCGTCGTTCCCGCACATAAAAAAACACTTTGGCATATGAATCAATCAATCAATCAATCACTCAATCATATATTTATGGTCATAAATTACATGTGCCGGGTTGTTTATAATACATTAAGTTTCAATGCAATTACACCAGTGTGTGCACAGACTGAAATTAATTGAAATCAATTTTATTTCAACGTAAACAAAATACATTCTGTTTGCTGAATGTCAATGTAACGTTGGGCAACCCACAGAACATATGTGGGGCTACCTTTTTAAGGAGCTTACTAGCGGTACCTAGCGACAACAGTGAAAAAATCATAACTTGTTTTTATAATACGCTTTCGTCTAATAGTGAAAACGAGAATGTTACAAGTGCCGCAACGGTTTATGAGCGCTCGACAAAAGTGGTGGGGGTATTTGCGCAGGTGTACACTCGCGTACTAAAATCCTTATACCCAGAATTTTATAATAAGTACTAATAAGTACTAAAGGCCTACTGTAAAGGTTTCTTAGTCAATTTTGCGATTTAAATGTAATATAGGTAATACCCGAAAGCTCAATGGTAGTAATTCTGCTTGCTAAGCTGAAGGTCGTGTGTACGATTCTCACACATTTCACACATCACAAACATTTGTTGCAACTGTGACAACTTATTTTAGAACTTTAGAAATTACATAGCAAATTAGGGTAGTGTTATACCTACGATATAATCCCGATTAGACCCGTTTAACATTAGAAACAATCGAATGCTTTCGGGTCATAAAAATGTTTATTGCGTAGGAAATTGTGCCGCATTGCAAACTTCGGTTTGCCCCTTTACCTTTTACAGTAAAAGGCCGTTCGTTCTACTCGAGTTGGCATTTCATTTCTACTTCATTGGAGACAAGCTTGAGAATCTAAAGCAGATTAAAGGTGGCGGCCGGAAGTGGATACCTACACAACATAACATACATTTATTATAACATAACGTAAATTTAATCCGGCGTGCGTGCATGCAAAGACTTATGATGAACGTTGATGACGCGAAAGCGATCTGTCAGGATCGTGGCAAGTGGCAGTCCCTGGTCTGTGCCTACCCCCCTGGGATACAGGCGTGAGGTTATGTATGTAAGTTATGCATGTACATTTAATGTAACACAATTTTATTTATTACTTTGTTATTTAGGCATGTATTTATATAGGTACCTCTGAAATTATCATTTTCTATGTTTTTTGTACATCTACTTCCTTCTCTAATGTATTTGTCCAGTTCATCCAAAGGCTGTCTGGAAGAGAGGCTCATAGTACTCTTAGTTTAAGAAATATCTGTGTAATTTCCGTTTTCATGTACAGTAAAGTGTTCTCTATTTCGTCGTCGTCGTCAGGCTATAATAGTCCACTGCTGGACATAGCCCTCCCCTAAAGAGCGCCACGTTGTGCTATCATAGGGGGTAATGCCCATAATCCCCACGCCGGGCATGCGGGTTGGGAATCGCAGATTGGTGGAATTGTACTGCAGGGGGCGCTGCTGCCCACCCCCCGGTTTGTGTCCCTTAGTCGCCTTTTACGACACCCGCGGGAAGAATTGGGTTGGTGCTATTCTCTAGGCCGACACCACACAGCAAACAGTTCACACAGTTCTCTATTTATCTATCTACATTTATCACATCATATCACATCACATCACACAATATTTTATTTTATTTATTAGGCACACCAACAGCATACATACAGAACATGGTACAAAAGAGTTACAGGAAGATAACATTACGTGTAAGTACACCACTTATAGGTAAGCACAGCATTTATATAAATTAAGCTTACATCGTTAAAGAGTTTTTATTTATTTATATTTATTTATTTATTTTCACTTATACCTATCTTTACAGGCTTAGCCTAATTCGATTGGCATGAAACTTACAATTACCCAAAATATCTTATGTCTAATATTTAACCACTATTTAATTAATAATTTAATTAATTTCTTATCAATGTAACATAATTATGTAATACCAATCAACATAAGTGTTCCCCATAGCACAGCACGAACAACGCTACTCTCTTGAATTCACTCAGAGCAACATGGAAGAGGTCCGTTTGATCCGCGATGACATTCAAAATGCGTAGCGCGCGCGTCAGCGGCGCCTGCGCCAGCAGGTTAGTGCGCGCGCGCGGCAGCAGCAGCAGCGGCGGCCGGCGGCGGCGCCCCACATACTCGTCCGGCACGCACAGACTCATCACCCCCAACGCCACCGGATTGCACATCCTACCCACCAGCACTTTGTGCATATATGATACCAGTGCGAGGTCCCTCCTCACCCTGAGTTCGTTATACCCTACCATTCCTAAAATAAAAAGTGTAGGGTACATCAATGGGTAAAACGGGTATACCCCGTACTGCCGCAAATACAAATATCGTAAAAATTTATTTTGTATGCGTTCCATCATGAGACGATATTTCATTTCATGAGGTGCCCAGATGACTGCATTCGATTCCAGTTGACTCCTAACTAGAGCGTTATATAGGGTAACAATAGCTGTTATGCTTGAAAAAGCCCGTCCCTTGCGGAGTATGAAACCCAGATTCCTGTACGCCTTTTTACAGATATTCTCAATATGCTCGCGATAGTTTAGGTCAGAGACCAATCGAACTCCCAGGTCTCTGACTTCATTTACTCGCTGGATTGACTTATTTTCTAAGGTATAGTCATTAGTTATTGGGTTTCGTTTCCGGGTAAATGATATCAGTGCACATTTGGATACATTAAATTCCAAGTTATTGTTAAAACTCCATTGTTCCACTCTGTCAATGTCCTCTTGTAGCTTATTGCAATCTGAGTCGCTACTTATTGGTAAAGATAGTTTGAGGTCGTCCGCAAATAATAAACAACTCGCATTTTTTACTACCATCGGCAAATCGTTTATCATTATTGCGAATTCAAGTGGGCCCAAGTTACTACCCTGGCTCACCCCAGACCTGGTAAAATATGGCTCAGACCGGTTTCCATTGTACTCCACATATTGTGTTCTGTCGCCCATGTAACTAATGAAGAACCTAAGTAGTTGTGGAGTACATCCTACGCTTGCTAATTTTTTAAGTAGAACATCATTATCCACCAAGTCAAAGGCCTTTTTGTAATCGAAATAGGCAGCATCTACCTGACCCCCTCTGTCCACTTCTGGGATTACCTGTGACATAAAGTTAAGAAGGTTGCTAGATGTGCTACGACCTGGCCGGAAACCATGCTGAGCTTCCGATAACTGTGACTCGACCTGGCAGAGAACCGATTTTTGAATCGCAGATTCCATCACTTTTGCTGGTGTAGAAAGTACCGCCACTGGTCTGTAACCCTCGACGTTTGGACTAGCCCTACCCTTAGGAACAGGTATTACCCTCGTCATTTTCCATCGTTCCGGAAAAACTGCCGCCGCCAGACACTGGTTATAAATATAGGTTAAAGGTTCTGCTAGAGCCAAACGACAATCCCTTATAATATACGTAGGTATTCCATCTGGTCCCGCCGACCGTTTCGGTTTTAATCGCGCCAGTGCACTACTTACCTCCGCCAGCTGTAGCCGATCCACCTGCACGCGCGCCGCGGTGGCGTCTGCCTCCGCCATCGCTGCGGAGATATCTAGCTTAGCGCGGTCTGGGCTATACACTGAGTGAAAGTAATTTGCAAACTCCTGGGCGCACTCTTCATCGGACAATACTTTTTCATTCCTAATAATTTTTTGTGGACACCGATTACCCCTCATTGACTTCATATAGTTCCAAAATGCCCTTGGGTCTTCAATTAAATGTTTCTGGACCCGATTCCTTTACTGTTCTTGTGCTAACAAAATAGAACGTTTAACCCATGCTCTGCAAATTGAAAAATCTTTGTAATCTTCTAATGATTTGCTAGCTTTGTACTTCTTATGAAGAATTCCTTTTAATTTAATGTCGCGAATCAAGTCCGTTGTATACCACTCTGGGTAATTGTACTCAGAGTTTATACCAAATCGCTTTTTTTTTGGAACACAGTCATCAAATATACAATTTAGTGTACTGTAAAAAAAGTTTAAGGATTTTTCTATGTTATCTATACTATACATAGGCGCCCAATCCACTGCTGCTATAGTCGAGTAAAGTAAAAAGAAATCAGCTTTGTTAAAATTCCAACCGGTCGGCTCTGTGCGCGACTCGTTTGGATCGCCATAGTTAAGGTTGACGTGCCGCGGCGGCGGTGAGTCCGCGCGCTGACGCCGGGCCTGAGCGCGGCCGCGGCCGCACACCGATACAGACACCTCCAGCGGCGGGTGATACGCGTCCACCGGCAACAGCGGCGCCCCTGCCGCCCGCACCCCCACACTCGAATTATCATCACTAAACTTACTTAGTACTAAATCCAGTTGCCGATCGTTGCAATTCCCAATCATGTTGCCCTGAGTGAACCCACAGTATGTTATAAAATATTCGTAATAATTACGTATTTCCAATGTACTAGAAAACAGATTAAAATCACCCAAAACTATTACCCTACTATACTTATCACAATATTGTTCTATTATTCTAAACATTAACATATATTCAGCCTCATTAGCATTCGGCGGTATGTACACACAACACATTAAAAATAGCAGTCTATTATGCAAGCACACCGCACCAGCCACCAATTCGAAGGCCCGGTCATCAATTTTTACATTACCCGGCGTTGCTATTCTGCGAATCTCAAATCGAGGTGTGGCCACGAGACACGCTCCGCCTTGCTTGCGGCCGTCCGCTCTGTCGCAGCGAAGAATTGTAAATCCTTGGGGGACTATTTCTGCATCCTGTATGGATTGAGTACAACCAGTTTCCGTCAGTGCAAATAAGTCGACACTCAAAGAATGAAAACCAGCGTATAACTCATCAAGTTTGGTTCTCAATCCTCTAACATTTTGATAATACACTGTGTATTCATGTTTGGTTGTTAGGTTTGGTTTCATTTCTCCGAAACCACACCCACTCACAATACTCTATATTAATTGGCCAATTTTCCGGCTCACACAGCTTTTCATACATATTTTCGGGAACCGCTATTATAAACGATGCATAGTCCCTTTCCGTCTTATGTTTTATGCCGTCGACCTTTATTTCAGCACTCTCTCCGCAAATTTTCTTGACAAAAGTCTCCATTGATGCCGCAGTTGTATCTTTCTTCACTCGCCATACATGGAGAAATTTTTTTCGCTCTGTCCCTTGAATGTCTACCGAACTTTTACATCCTCCTTTTTTTACTTCCGCCCGTGGGTACTTTTTCGTCGTCCTCTTTACCACCTTCCAATCTCCATCCTGGTTTGTTTCTATTTCTTCCGCTTTATTTCCATCCAATGATGGCATCTCCGGTAGTTTAATAGTTTTCATGGCCCGACTCTCCATAACTTGCGAATTTTTTTCAACTACCTGCGGTTTGTTAAGCTTTACCGCTTTTGCAAACGTTATTGGAGTTCTTTTTGCCTTGTTAGATTCTTCCTCCGGCAATATACTCTCCCTGGCTACTTCTTTCTGGGCTTTGGTTTTTATGAGTTTTTCCATAATATCCAGTTTTTTGGTATTCTCTTCAATTACGCACATATTTTTGCGAATGTCTCCCATTTCTATCTGAATATTGTTTAGTTGCTCCTGGAGTTGAGTAAAGTTTCTACGCTGTTCATCCTGTTGTTGCTTCATTTCCAGTCGAATTTCCTTCAGTACTCTCAATAATTCCGCTTGGTTATCATCATCTGTTATTTCTTCCATCTTACGAGAACCACGGGGCTGCATGTTCACATAGCTGTTTGGCGTGAAAGTTTTGTTCATCACCGTTCCTCTAATAGGAGTTTCAGAATTTCCCGTTTTAGGTATATTACATCTGCACGCGGGACATATCCAGGTATTCCTATATTCCAAACTTAGCTCTTCAAATTGCTCATTCGACAGGCTAAGGCACTTCAGGTGATACAACTTTTTGCACTTTTCTTGCGAACACTCCATAAACAGTATGTCGTAGATAGCCGAGTCACAGCCATCACACTTCGTACCCATTTACTTTACGATCAAAATAATTACGACACAGCCGAATACACGTCCGTTTGCTCGCCCGCGCGCGCGCGCCAACTTATCAGAAATGATAATGTTACAGAAATGATAATTAAATAAATAACAGATCAACTGAACTGCCTTTGTATATACCAATTTTTTGAAAGCTTGGAATGTTTGATGGGTAATGTCAAAGTCATTGCTCAGATCATTGTAGAAACGACACATTCGAGAGATGGGTCCATTGTAAGACACATTATTGTTAGATGTTGGAACTTTGAATAAGCGAAAGAATCTTTGAGGGCGGTTGCTGGCTCTAACGTTAAAGAGTAATATCCCATTGGTGTCAAGCGATCCATTTATGAGTTTATGCAGCAGCATAAGGTCAGCTGAATGTCTTCTGGACTCGAGGCTCTGAAAATCGAAGTGCTCCAGGCGTTGAGTGTATTCAGGGAGCACACGCCGTTTGCCTGTCATCGCAGATAAGTGCTTAATGAAACGGCATTGGATTGATTCGATTTTGATATCACAGTAATCACATCACACTAATATCATAATGGCGAAAGTTTGTGAGTGTGTATGTTTGTTACTTCTTCCCTTTTGAACGCGCACTTGGAGCGATTTTAATAAAATTTGGTAAGTATGGAGTTAGCTGACACTGAAAATATCTAAATAGCCTCTAAATAGGTTTTTAAATTTGTCCTTAGCACGGGTTAGTGCATTAAAAATAAAAATAGTATAATCATGTGGGTACAGTGATATCGTTCCGATGTTAAACTTAACTGCAAAGTAGGTAGTCGGGGCTGTAAGTGATGCAATTTGCTTAAGCCAGATGTCGCTGCCTGTACGTAATACAGAGAATAGTGTAAAGAGGTTCGAAATTTCACTAATGCCGGTGAATCGCCCACTGGCTCAATTGGTAGAGCGCTGGCGCGGATAGCCAGATGTTGCGGGTTCGAATCCCGGCATGGGTGAAATTTTTAGCCTCTAAATAGTTTTTTTTTGAAAATATCTTATTATTATTATTATTAAAAAAAATTACTTCATATAAATTTTGCACAGAGGCGAGCTTAATGCTAGTTAGCATTATCTACCAGCTAAGTCTTATTCCCATGGAAAATCGATAAACCGCGAGTAACGCCGCGGGACACAGCTAATGTTAATAAACACTCCCTTGTATACCAGAGGGGTAAGCAGCAAATAAAGTTGTTATTTATAAAATGCCTAATTCCCAAAAGATGGCGGTTAGAGTGCGTCAAAAACTTATGCAAAAATTTAAAATCAGGTTGCATGCACAAAAAAAAATTAAATAATGTATACAAATACCGTTTAGTGAAAGAGGTAGGTGCATAATTTTAATTTAATTAAATTTTTTCAAAACTGAAGAAAAAACTGAATAACTGCGGCAAGCTGAAGATAGGGCGCTATGGCGCTCATTAGGAGAGGGCTATGTCCAGCAGTGGACTAACATATAGCCTGAAGAAGAAGAATATTCAAAAACTACTTGTGTGCAGTACGTAGTACAGAGAATATTGTAAAGAGGTTCGAAATTTCACTGATGCCGGGAGTCGCCCATTAGCTCAGCTGGAAGAGCGTTGACACAGATAGCCAGAGGTCGCGGGTTCGAATCCCGGCATGGGTGGAATTTTTAGCCTCTAAATAGGTTTTTAAAAAGATGACACGGCGCTATGGCGCTCATTAGGGGAGGGCTATGTCCAGCAGTGGACTACATAATATAGGCTGCCGAAGAAGAAGAAAAAATTGGTTTTTAAAAAGTAGCAATACCACTAGCTAATTTTGAAGGAAAACATCGTGTGAAAACCTGAGTGTCAGAGGTGTTCAAATACCTCAGCGCTTGAAATTGCCAATCCGCGGTGGGCACGCGAGGTAATTAAGCCCACACACTCTCTCTCTCTCTAAGAGAAGGTCTGTGCCATACAGTGGGACATTTATTGGCTACAGAAAATAAATAAATCAATAAATATTCATGCACATATTACACAGATCGCGTTAGCCCTATACTAAGTACAACTAAATGACTTGTGTTATAGGTGCTAACTCGACCATAGATTTAATACAATAAATACATAGATAACATCCAAGACCCGAGACAAACTAGAAAAGTTCGTTTCTTAGTTTGACCCGGCCGGGGATCGAACCCGAGACCTTCGGTTTTACAGCAGCGTGCCAAACCGCTGCGCCACCGAGGCCGTCAAAACATACTTAGAAGTCCTATTTAGAACTAGCTGCTGCCCAAGACTTGGTTCGCGAAGAAATTTTGATATGTATTTTTCCGGGATCAAAAGTAGCCTACCAGACTTTAATCTATCTCTGTGCCGAATTTCATCCCAATCCTAAAAACCTATTTAGAGGCTACAAATTCCACCCATGCCGGGACTCGAACTCGCGACCTCTGGCTAACCGTGTCAGAGTTCGCGGGTTCGAGTCCCGGCATGGGTGAAATGTTTAGCCTCTAAATAGGTTCTTGTAATTGTCCTTAGCACGGGTTAGTGCATAAAAAGAGTACCTATATTCATCTCAATCCGTTCAGTTGTTCTGGCGTAATTGAGTAACAAACAAACATTCATGCATGTATGATACAAACTTCACATTTATAATCTTATTAAGACTATCAGTGTTAAAACTATAAATTTTGTGACACACTTATGGCATACCGCTACAACTTTTACTACCATTCGGTTGAAACAGTAAAAAGCTTTTTACCGATGATGACGCAGTTTTAAATCCGTGTTAAGTATTTTTTTGTTCAGTGTTTTGAGGCAGGGTTAAAATTACGATTCCATTTCGTCTGTGCCGTGGGACTTAGTAGGTACAGTGCTTTTAGAATATACCTCGGGCTCTAGAGTAGGCTTCGGTTTTCACCGAAAGCACACGAGTGTAATACTACTTTCTGCTCTGTATAAAACTTATTCACTATTTTGAACAATTAGGTATGTAAAGTTAAGTGTCCTATTAGTTCCGATATTTCTATTACACGAATATATCCGATTCTATCCGATAGTAGCCGAGGTATATTCTAAAAGCTAAAAGACTCTACCTTTAGTGATAAGGCCGCCGTCTGTACTCTTAGGTTAAGAAATTTTCACACCTCCTGCTCGACAATGCCTTATTACGTACCGTCAAATATCATCGTAAAGCATAGCCTTGTCTCTCGAGGGCAATAATAATGAAGAATTTCCCTAGGGAATAAAGTGATTTGAATTTAGTATGTCAAAATTCGCATCAAAACTATGAAGAAGCCCCGCATTGCAATTCGAAATTCGAATTGTTGTTCGAAAACTACTGTGTCGTGTGACCGCGCGAAACACCAATAAAAAAAAGAAAAATTTTATTGTCTCCCAGATGGTGTGAAAAGTAGAGTATTCACCTCTGGAATAAAACATGTCTTAGTCTCGGGCGGTATGAACCCCTGGCTTCACTCAGGACTCTACATAACTCCCTCGCTTCGCTCAGGAGTTAAAATTTAACTCCCTCGCTGCGCTCGGGCGTTAACTCGGAGTCCTTCGCTCCGCTCAGGGTTCAATATACCGCCCATGACGTAGATAAAGATAAAGATATATTTATTTGCTTAAACATGTGTCAATAATATTACAGTAACATGCATTATCAAGGTCTTAAATTAATACATGGTTTTATTCCCTTAATGCATAATCTACTATAATATCTGTGTAGTTTCCATTTTTATATACAATACGGTGTTATTTATCTATCGCGTGATGAAAGTATCAAATAATCAAAGATTTAACGTTATTAAGGGAAAGTACACTAATTAAGTTTTATAAAAAAAAAGAGCTTTACCAATATTTTTGATAAAATAAAAGATTATAATACTGCTTTCAGCCATTTTGACTGAAACTAAAACCGCGTGACGTAACGCTTAAGGCCTGCGCAGACGAGGGACTATCCCCCGGGTACTTTTTTGACCGTTGATATAGATCTGCTATAAATTGTATCGTATAATGCACACTAAGGACTAAAAGTACCCCCTACATAAAGTCCCTCAAGTTACCGAGGACATCAAGAAACCGGAGTGGAAAAAGTTCGGTGTATTCTTTTAAAACGCATTTTCTTTTTCAACTTCATGTACATTACAATACAGTTTAATCCCAGAATATTTCCTTCCATAGCGTACACTTCACTCAATTTCCGGGGAACAAATGACCGCACTCCGTAGGCGTTGAGTCCGCGACAAGTACTCGGAGGTAATTTTTTACAATTCAGGAACTTTTGTCCCTTGGGGACAAAAGTCCCTCGTCTGCGCTGGCCATTAAGTTGATATTGGTAAACTTCACCCGTGCTTTGTTGTGACTACTTACTAGCGATTACGATGTGGCGTGACGTCAGATTCGACGCCATGACACTGCGAGCTGTTTTAGAAAAAAATATAATAATTTTAGAAAAATGACTTTAGCCTCCGTTTAACTTAATTTCGTCTATTACTGAAGGATAGTTTTTTAAATAATATATGTGTCCCCATATTACAGAGGATTTAAAAGTCTTTCGTCATGCCTATTATACTATATAACGAGGTATTAAACAGCTGATAAGAGTTTCTTTAATACCAATAATTAAATAGTTTAATTTTTTATGTAGCCCACATGTATCCCACTCCTCAGGGAGTGAGTATGGGCTTAATTACCGCGCGTGCCCCAATGCGCATTGGCTATTTCAAGCGGTGAAGTATGTAAATGCCTTAAACACTAAGGTTTCCTGAGGATCTTTTCCTTCACCGTCACCGTTGGCAAGTGATATCGCTACAATAATATCACAAACCTACGTAACTGAGAATACAAAATCATTGGCACATGACGGGATTCAAACCAACGCCCTCCGAGATCCAATATGTCTTTTATTACGTTATTCTCAGTTCTACACACGTCAATCTCGACATATGTCCTAACAAAACAAATCTTATTGTATACTTCCCCCCTCGTCTGTAATGTCCATATCACATCGAGGGTTAGCTGAAAGAGATTTTTGATGAAATAAGTTTGTCATGCTTTGCGAAGCACGTGGGTGCCGGCTGACATGTAATGGCAGTCGTTAAGTCATGTCAGAGGCCTTATTGGGCGGCTCGCTAACTTCTGACAGCAAGGCCCGCCACTGTCTTACAATCCTCCACCAAACCGGACTTGGCCTCCGTGGTGGATGATGGCCTAACTTTTATATTGCTCTGGCGCGTCGTAGGTATGACATTTTCTGCACGATTTAGGTATCCGCACGCTCATGATATTATTGATATACTGTACGGTTCTATAATCAGATGTCTAGATTTATAGATACAGTTTTTAACCGTGCGTGGTAGCGTTAGGGCCTGCGCAGACGAGGGACTATCCCCCGGTTACTTTTTTGTCTGTCGATATAGTTCTCTTATAAATTGTATCGAATAACGTACACGAAGGACTAAAAGTACGGGATACCGTACAAAAAGTCCCTCAAGTTACCGAGGACATCAAGAGACCGGACTGGACCAAGGCTCGGTGTTTTCTTTTAAAACGCCTTTTATTTTTCAACTTCATGTAAATTACAACACAATGTTAATCTCTGTATATTTGCTTCCATAGCGTACGCTTAACTCCATTTCCGGGGAACAAATGACCGCACACCGTAGGCATTGAGTCCGCGAAAAGTACTCGGAGGACATTTTTTACTATTCAAGGTCCTTTGTCCCCAAGGGACAAAAGTCCCTCGTCTGCGCCGGACTTTAATACCACCGATGCGGTCTAAAAAATGTGATAAAAGCATTAAGCATACTCTGTGCAAAAAACTTTCGCCTTTGCATCTAAGCATTGAGATGATACAGCGTCCAGTGTCAGCTTCACTCTACTAGATAAACGATGGCATAGGACATTGTTTATTGTTCTACAGCCAATTTGTAGCAATTATTTTAATATTTTTTTGAAAAAGATGATTTATTGTGAGCCTAGAATGGGTTATAGATTACCACCGACGCGGTTAAAAAAATCTATTCAGCATACTGTGTGCAAAAAAGCTTATTAAAACCTTAAGGATTATTTAGAAGGCAAAGGTGTCTGGTATTAAAACAATGTTAACGGGGAAAATTGTGTCTAGTGTGGTGTAACTTTGAGTTGAAAACTCTGTTAATTAAGTTAAAACATGTTTCAAGATTGTCGAAAAGAATACATGAATGTGGAATTTCTTTGTTAGCATCTTCACCACATAATCTATGAATTCTAAAACTAACAGCTTGGATATTCATTAAAAAAAATTGTTTTTATAGATAATACAAAAGGAGACGAGCATTTCTGGGCCTGATTGTAAATAGTTCAGATATGGTTTAAAAAAAAACGTTATATTTTTCTATTTTAAATAAAATATTAAAAATGAGCTCAATTCACAATCTGGAAGATGAAAAGTCTTAAAAATATGTTTATGCCCCTAATAAAATAGGATATCGATTACTTTAATCGATTAGTGTGAATGTATTAATTAAAAACACTGACGGCCGAATACTCAAACGTCAGTCAAATCGATCACTCAGTTGAAGGGCATTGAAATTTGAACATCTGTTAAATATTGAGTGGTATACACAAACGTCATTTAAACAATTTCAGACCGTGATCAGCTGAGAAGCCGTCAAATAAACAACAAGTCTGTTTTCATTGACAAAATATTTAAACTTACGTTGTGTATCCGATTTACGCAGAATTTGTTCGATCAATTTTAAGTTTTGTGATGAAATATGAAATATGAAGTATTTTTATAAAAATAAAATAAATCATAATATGATTTATGAAACAAACTAAAAATTATTATTACCTCGTTTTGTACAAAGCAAACTGTTTAATGTTGTATCTTATATTGTCGTAGAATGAAACGTTAGGGCCATCTCACCAATGACATTTGAAAAGTCTACCACATTAAAAACATTGCGATATTGCGGTTTTTTTAAAGCTATTCCCTGATAAATACTAATATAGGTAAACAAGAATTGAATGAGAATTATTATTATGCGTTGTTATGCCAGTAGCATAATATTAATAACGCAGGGTTATTAAAATTTGGTCCACTGGCTGTATGGATCTATTACTTCTTGTAACTGGTTCGATTGTATGTCAAAAGACAGACAGACTCCAAATATAATACCGTCTCTTTCGACAGCCGGAACCGCGCATGGAAGTCTGTTTCATTATAATACTCGAAAGCATTTAACTTTGCCTCTTCGAGGCACATTAGGCCCTTCCTCGACATGATAAGGACATTGTTTTTCACATAAGTTCCCTGATATTACAACTTTTTTACGATTTGAAGGTCCTCGCGACCACTTTCAATTGTAACGCCTACTCAACTCGATTTGATAGCCCATTTGACAGATAAATCGCGCTAAGTTGCGTTCGAGTATACGAATTTTTCGCTGAGTGATGTTTAACTGCCAGTTATTTTGTGTTCCACTTAAATTTAACACAAGCTTTTAACTAACGTTTGTGTATACGAATTTTGTGTTTAACGGCTTGTCAATTACTTAAGATGCCTTTAAATATTTGAATGACGTTTGAGTATTCGGCCGTGAATGATTCCATGCTTCGCAAGGCACGTAAAGCCGTTGGTGCCGGCTGTCATGCAATGGCAGTCGTTAAGCCATGTCAGAGGCCTTATGGGCGGCTTGATAACTTCTGACAGTAAGGCTCGCCACTGTCTTACAATCCTCCACCAACCCGGACTTGGCCCCCATGGTGGAGTATGGCCTAACCTTCCTGCGATGCAGGAAGAGACCCGTGCCTCAGCAGTGGGGACATACAAGGGTCGATATCGATTATTTTATCGACACCAGATGATTTATTTAATCAAAGTAAATAAATACATTATAATTTACATATATACAACAGTTTAAAAAATCAAACTATTTATTAACCATATGAAAATAAATCTTTAGGTATAAGTTTGGAGTTTGATCCAAACAGAGGCATATTCAAGTGCAAAAAAAGTACAAAACAAGTTGAAAAACCTAAGACTAGAATTGATGTGTTTCTGAAATTTAGCATTTTAGAGGTAGCCCTGTGAAAGGTTGAGGTTAAAAAAAACGTGTAAAATACAATGATGTGCCAAGGGGCGATTATTCAAGAGATCATTGTAATCTAAATAATTCAAAATTCGAAAAAAATCAAATAATTTTATTTCAACGTAAAGAATTTACATTCTGTTTGCTGAATGTCAATGTACAATGTAAAATGTAAACCGCCGCCTTCGGGCCGTATTGTAGTGGAGAAAAAGGCAGCGGAAAAAAAACCCCACTCTGACAATCTTTTCTCAAATCAACTCCACTCCGACCATCTTTTCTCAAATATTTTATGTAATAGTACTTATACTATTACATAAAATATTATTCAGATTACAATAATGTCTGAAATTTAAGCCATTACCATGAATCAGTTCTATGTTTTAGAATAACTATTTTATTCAATTATTGAATTGTATGTCCTTAATAATTATGCTGAATCAGTTCTATGTTTTAGAATAACTATTTGTTTCAATTATTGAATTGTATATCCTTAATAATTATGCTAGTTAAGATTTTTGAAAAGACTAAGCTTGGAGTTTTTTTTGTTAATATTTCTCCAAGATGATCTAGATTTGAAATTGCACACCAAGTTTAACTCGTAACGTTTATTAAGTGGCACTTTCTGTAAAATAAAATATTTCTTTGAGTTGATTTCGATTTGACGTGCTATCAACCAGTACCTCAGCCAGAACCAGGTGCAATCAAGCCTGATTTTTTTTAGGGCAGGTTATATTCATATCTATATTCGGCAGAGCTCTCGTTACTGTCTTTAATATTGACAACATAGAAATTTCTATGGTACAGAATGTAGATAGATAGATAGATAAAAACATTTATTTGCATCTACACACACACACACGCACAACAATATATAACAGATGAGAACTTACAAAAGGAATACAAAGCAGAATTATACAGGAAAAAGAGTAACAGATAATCATGACAACACAAATAATCAAATAATATAAGAGAGCAGATCGCAGGTGTGGCAGATGCAAATGGGCTCTGACTCAGCATATGCTGGAGAGATAAACTACTCCAGCGCTGGTCTTCCGTCAGTACCCGGTAGTATACCGACGTGCAGCACTCGGATAAACGAAAAAAGAAAAATAAATAAAATAAAATAAAAAAAAACAATTGCGGCAGTTTAATATAAGAATGTCAAAATAGATATAAATAAATTATTGATTAAAGGTTTACATTGTCATCGTAATAATATATTAAGCCGATCAAATATAATGAATTATTAATATGCAAACAAATGTCATCTTGATTGCAATAAGTTTTATTATATTAAAATATTAAAGTGTCACGCTTCGCGACAGCGAAGTAATACACTATGATAGTATGTCCTGTGAGAAAATAATAATGATAATAGTAATAATAATAATAATTATAATGGTAGAAGTCAAATGTTGGAAGAATATTATTAAGAACTTAATAAGGGCTTTTGGGATTCAAGAAGGAACTTTTTATATTTGGCTTTAAAGCTAGCCTTAGAATTAAGTTGTCTTAAGGGTGGAGGGATATCATTCCAGCACTTAGTGGCCTGAAACCGAAAACTACCTCGGAAAGCAGCTGTTCGATGTTCAGGCACACCAAGCAGGTTTGAACATGCCCTATTCCTCTTGCGATCACCCACTGCAGACCAACGCCAAACTATTTTTTCGAATAAGTATGAAGGTTTTTGAGTTTTGATGATTCCGAACATTAAAGTTGCCATGAATAGTTTCAACCTATTACCCACCTTCAAAATATCCGCATTACTTATATAGGGTGTAACATGTGCTCGAGCGGGTATATTATAGCAGAAACGAGCACAAGCATTTTGGACACGTTGCAAAAGTTTATGAGTTTTAGCAAATGAGCATGGACCGTAAGCAGTTAAGGCGTAGTTAAGTTTAGACATTATGAGGGTGTCCCAAATGAGAACTCGAGTATTTATACTTAGGAATCTGCGAAGTGAATATAAGATTCTGAGCCGAAAGAAGCAGTTCCGTACGACTTCCAATACATGCTTCTCGAACCTGAGGTGACTGTCCATTATCACTCCTAGATTTCTCGCTTCATGGACAAATTCAAGGCGTTCTCCCTTAATATAAATTGCCGGATTTAGTTTCATAATTCTTTCTTTTTGAATTTTGGAACCTAGGACCATGACTTTAGATTTTTTTTGGTTGAGGTGAAGGCAGTTATTATCACACCAATCCGATATACGCTCCAGGTCGTCATTTAAAGATTTCACAGATTGTGTGACACTGTCAAGATCTGCAGAAATATAGATTTGGAGATTATCCGCATAGATATGATGTCTGCAAGACTCGATGCACCACACAATGTCTGCAGAGTATATTGTGAAGAGAAGCGGGCCAAGAATTGAGGAACGCCTCTGGTCAGGGGCAGTGGTTTAGACATTAGTGTCGCCGCACACGGGCCACACGCGACAGCCACAAACGCCGCCACGAGAAGCTAGAAGCGGCTACAAAGGTAGCTGAAGCGCGCGACAGCCACTTGTGGCCGGTGGTCGACACTTGCGGTCGGTGGCTGCTACTTTTTTTAACCCTTGCGTGGCGTGCAGTATCATAATGGACTCTGACGAAAAAGGTTTGATTGCGCTACTTTTGATAAAAAGACGTTGATAAAAAAACTTCCAGTTTTAACGAATGTACACAAATGCAACGAACATTTCGATAATCTTCTAAACCATTCTAAAAAGTTTTTCAAACATTTTCGTTTAAGTATAGGTCCGTTTTGGGATCTACATGCTTTTTTATATATATATACTGGATTAAAGCACCACGACACCAACATGCGGAAAAGCATCGCACCTGCGGAAAGACTAGCTATTACATTAAGGTAAGTTTCACAACAATTCGCAGATTTCTTCCCAGGCCTTCACTTTTTCTCCTCTATTACTATAACTATCACTTTTTGAATCCCAAATCTCAGGTCGGGATTGTATCCCTGATATAAATAACTATATATCCATATTTATCTACCTATATGAACCACATACTACCGTACCGTGCGTTACCGTCGACTTTACAGCACAGGTTAACTGAGGCAAAGGAGAGGGGGGCGCGGAATCGCGCGAGTGGCGTGTGGCGGCTTTTTGTGTCGACGTTTAGTGGCCGGTGCGAGCCACAAGAAGCAAGCTGCGACGATTTGTAGCGTGTGGCCGCCACCGGCGCCAACCGTGTGCGGCGGGTCCATATAAAATGTATGAAAATTACAGGAAATATGCCAGTGGCGGCGTTTTGTGGTTGTGGCCGGTGGCCCGTGTGCGGTGACCCTTAATTCCGAACCATCAGCCGTCTTTAACAATACCTGCTGATATCGATCAAATAGGTAACTGCGAAACCAAGCTAGTGTGCTATTTTCAAAACCGTAATAAGATAATTTAGCTAGCAGTAAATCAAGATTTAGGGAGTCGAAAGCCTTAGAAAAGTCCAATAAAGTTAAGATTGTTCCCTTACCTTGGTCTTGTTTGCTTAAAATTCCGTCTATAACATCGAGCAGTGCCGTAGAAGTGCTATGATTTCTGCGAAATCCGGACTGGCGGACGGGTAAGATGCTGTTAGCCTCGCAGTAAGCCACCATCTGGTTAAATACTGCTTTTTCTAAAATTTTTGACAGATATGGTAAGATACTAATCGGTCTTAGGTCATTGATTTCGGAGGGATTGCTATTTTTAGGCAGTGGTTTAACATTGGCAATTTTCCATTGGTCGGGAACAATACCTGAGAGAATTGATTTATTTATCAAATAAGTCATGGTACTGAGTGAGTGAGGGAGACTTAACAGAATCATATCCCTATTAATATTGTCTGCACCTTGGGAATTAGATTTTATTTCTAGAATTATTTTTAAAACCGTTGTTTCGTCAATAGTATTCAAATTAAATGTTGTGTGGTTTTTATGTCTATTAGATGAGAAAAATGTCAAAAAAGAGATATTCAATTCATTATTATGCGGAATGTTTAAGAAAAAAATTTTTATGTCATCAGGACATAGCAAATGGTCAGGTAGAGGACAATTTTGTTTGGTCGGGTAGGACAAATTTCTTTAGATTTTTCCACAGCACTTTTCCGTTATTTAAATTAGAGTTAATGTTATACTCGAAGTAAGCCTTTTTCTCGAAGTATATACTAATATTAACCAATTGTTTTAAATTTTTATATTCTGCCTTAAGCGATTCAGACTTTGAATGAAAATAGTTGCAGTGTGCTTTATCCCGGAGATACATCATATGTCGAACATTGGATGTTAACCATGGTTTTACTTGTTCCTTTATTCGGGTGGTTTTCACCGGAGCATGACGGTTAAACAGCGACGTGATCAACTGGTTGAATAATGATAAAGCAGTGTTGATATCACTGTTGGTATCAGGGGATATCAAGTGCCAAGGTAGTTTTGTTAAGTCAAGATCGAAGGCAGATTTTATTATATTTTTTAAAGGTCTGAAGGTGATTTTTTTTGGCAGTACGATCTGTTTTTTCATCCTTAAGCTCGCAGTTACCATAGCATGTCCACCAAGTTCCGCTATTTTAAATACTGACACACTAGCGACCGACACATCAGTACAGATCAAGTCTATTAGAGAGTGGCTGTGTGAGGTGTAATGTGTAGGTTCAGTGACACAGTTTTTGAGATTTAACGACTCAAGAAATAAGTGCAGTTTATCAGAGTGGGGGCTCCGATCACAAAGCAAGTTTATGTTAAAATCACCCATTAGTACAAGATGGTCATAGCAAGTAAACGACATGATGGACTCCGTCAACGCGTCCAAGAAAACATCGACATTCACCCAAGGCGGCCGGTAAGCCGTACCAATAATGAGTTTACGCGTGTTGATATTGATTCGAAGCCACATTTGCTCGACGGCTGCGGGCGAGGGCGGATGAGGGCACGCTCGCGCAGAAATTCCCGTTTTCAAGTAAAAGCCAACGCCGCCACCACGCGAACGGCCTTTACGCGGCCGGGGCACATGGCGCAACCTATAACCTGGCAAAGAAGGCGCCCGCGCCTCTCCGCCAGACCGCAGCCATGTTTCATTAATTGCTAGGATGTCGGGGGACTCCCGAACAACAGCCACCTCAAGTTCATCATGCTTCGTGCCCAGAGACCCCGCATTGAATAGACCCAATTTCAAAGGTATGTTTTTCAACATCTCATGCTCATATAACTATCCAAAATGCCCAATAAGGTAGTCCTAATAATATAGAATCCAACAAATTGTATTAAAGTATTGATTTACGTAGAAAATATTATATTGGTGAGATAAGTTGAATACGTTGAATAATAATAATAGATAAGTTGAATGTATTACACTACGCACACGACCATGCCTCTATTTTATTTTTTTCGCAAAATGACAGTATGTCACTTAACACTAATACAATAGAAGACGTAACAGTACTAGGTTTGAGGGTGCAGATATTGTTAAGCCGTTAAGGCACGTTAGGCACGTTAAGCCGTTGGTGCCGGCTGTCCTAGATTAGCAGTCGTTTAGTCACGTCAGAGGCCTTGTGGGCGGCTTGATAACTTCTGACAGTAAGGCCCCCTACTGTCTTACAATCCTCCACCAATCCGGACTTGACCCCCAAGATAGAGTATGGCCTAAGCTTGAACAGACCCGTGCCCCATCAGTGGGGGGATACAAGGGTTGATATCGAAAGATGCCTTGCGACATAGCTACACAACGAGATTACTAATTTGAAAAACAGCAAGATTGAGGATATTTGTTCTATTAAAATGAATCCGAGAATCAAAGTCATGATTGTCTGTTATGATTACCGCAATGTCACTGCCGCTAGACTAACAAGGCAGTCGATAAGGTCACGCTGGATCAATTATGAACATTGAGCCACTTCTCAATTTGAATGAGTAATTGTTCGATATTGGCCGACCTATGAAATCTACATAATAACCGGCTATAAAAAAGGAGGAGGATTGACAAAAATGCGAAGTCAGAATTTTTAAATAAATAACGAAAACCGACTTCAGTACACTAAGGAACTAAAAACGTAGAAATAATATAAGTGAATATGATCTCTAAATCGAAATAAGTATACATGTAGGTATTGTAGAGGTATATCTCGAAGTCGGTGCCAAGTTCCCGACCACCATATATATTTTGGGTCGTAAGTCGGTGGACTTCCCAAATATTCTGCGTCTTTAGTCGATTTTTATTATAAATTATTGTAGTGTCCCTCCACCATAAGGGAGGTTAGCATTCAGCTAGAAAATTTGAAAAAACTACCTACCTTGATTATTGAGCTCCGTGGCAGCCGTTGCCAGGTCCCTTGTGGCTACGTTGGACGAACAACTCGGCCTCCATCCGACAGGAGGCTGTCCACTCGAAGACCTCTTGTTTGACCCCCCCGAGCAGTATCCTGAACTGGCCGTATCACAGCTCACATTCACCGACTTCCTTGGACTAGCCTCCTTACTCGGACACACGTCACCAAGTGTCATCACCACTTCACCTCCAAACTCCGTCTCTTCGGGCCCCACTTCCGTGAACGTACTGTAGTTGGGACTGATGTCTGAAGGTCTTCGATCTGGGTGGAGATAGTGGGAGTGATGGGCTGCGTGTGACGTGTGTCTCAAATGGACAGAGTTTAGGAGAATATTCGAGGAGGTGCGTGTCAAAGCTTCTCTCTGTCTTACGGCTTCACGGAAGATCCTACAGTACATGGAGATCATAACTATGCTAGGGATCCAAAAAGAGACGCTCGAGGAGACAATCGCGTAAACCATGTTCACTTGGAAGATGCACACGTTTGGATGCATCTTTCTGTACTCTCTGTGCTCCTCGGTGGTGTACCAGCCCATGAATATTGGCACGAAACTGATGAAGGCCGGCCAAAGCCACACGTTAGCCAGCATGAAGCAGACGGTTCGGTGGGTCATCGTGACTGGATACTCCAGCGGCCTCACGATGGCGTAATACCTGACGGACAAAATGATATGTTATTTTAACAACGTCCTACGGCAAAAGAAATATGTGCCAAAAGAAATATGTTCCCTCCCGGAAGATAGATTCGACATAGCGCTTTCTAACTGGTTGGTTCAAAAATTTACCTATATACAGTATGAATGATGGCTTTAAAACACAATGACTTTTAAATGCATCTGTGACATCTTATATTCTTGGCATTGTATAATAATCTTGTAAATATTATAGCCTTTCTAATTTTTATTATAATATTTGTATTCCATATCATGGTGCTACACGCTTGTCCATAACTGTTTGCTGAGAAATAAAGACTTGAAACTAGAGATTATAGTTTTAATTAGAACGTGTACCATCTGTGGGTTGGGCTCTCCAATCATGGAGAAACCCATAAAGTCAACATTGTCACACAGTGAATTTCTTTCACAATGATTTTCTTTATATTTAGCAAGATGTCAGCTGACTTGGCAATCCTCAGAGTTAGGATGTTATTAGCTTGGATCATACTGACTTTATATTACCCAATTCAGGACGATACACTTACCACAGTTAGGTACACCCCTTACTTGAGCGGTAGGCTTGTTGGTTAATTCAGAGTTTTAGGATAACTCTGTTCTATATTGAAGTGTATCTGTTCCATACCACGTATTTATAATTTATCTTTCTGAGTAGAGCACATCGAATTACTACTCAGCAGTAAGTCACAAAATAAAACGATAGAAGGTACATACAGCTCTGCTGTAGGAATCTAATCAGTCTGGGCACATGCTGAGACGCCCGCGACGCAGCACAGTGCAGCACAGTTCATTACAGGGCACTACAGTTGAGGCAGACATAGGCCCCCACCTCATGCTGCGACGCAAGTATTCGCTCCATTCCTTGGCAATTCTCACCCATAATAACTCTTTCAATGTATTTTTTTAATAGTCTGAATGATTTGTATCATACAAACTAGATTCACAGCGAACTAATTCAATGAAATGTTCTGTCATTGCAACAAAACGTGCCTGCGTAGCTCAATGACGTTCCATGCGTTACAAAATCTGCGCTGCCTTGCGCTGCGCTGTGCTGCGTCTCAAGATGCGCCCAGCCTCATTATGTGCATCAAATGCTGACCAGATTCTCATGTTTGCGAAATCAAAAAGTATAGAATTGGACAGTTACACGATTTGGATGTTCAAGATTTGCGCGTCATATAAAGCTGAACCCCCTTACTTCTAACGAGTAGTATTTACCTGTCCACAGATATGCAGCACAGATGAAGTATGGACGCGCTGGAGAAGTAAACGTCCAGCGAGTTGAAAATATCACAGACTAAAGGGCCGAACAGCCAATCCCCGTCGGTCAACTCCGCCGACGCGTTGAACGTCATAGCGCACAGCGCGACCAGCATGTCAGCGACCGCGAGGCTAACGACATAGTAGTTCGTCAGCACGCGGAGTTTCCTGTGGCGGTGAACGGAGATTATGACGAGGGCGTTTCCGAGCAACGCGCCGAGGATGATGGTGATGAAGATGAGGCCTTTGACGAGGAGCAGGAGGGTGTGCTCCCAGTGGGGGGCGGGCGCGGCGGAGGGGGACAGCGTGGAGTGGAGCTCGCGCAGCAGCGTGGCCCCGGTGCCGCGCCCGCGCAGGTCTACCTCGCCGCGCAGCGCGCCATCTGGGGGCAAAAATGTGAGATTAAATGAAAAAATATTTGACAAAGATCCGGAGACGTGTAAACCTAACACTGCAAAATAAAGGGTGGCTTATCCCTACCAATATATTAAGTAGGTTAGTGAGTATAAAACAAATATAAGGCATTTTTTAAAATAGTGTCTTTTATTTCAGCAATAGCATCAGCGCCATCTATATATGTGTAGCGAGATCAAGCAGTAGCAAAATCATATGGCTTTATGAATAGCGCCATCTATGACTATGACGGAAACCTCGTGTATAGTTTTTAGTCGAACTTATGTTCATGTACCTAGTCTATATAAAACCGCGTAATGATAATGCATTAATAGACAGTAATTCAAATCAATTTATTTCAACGTAAAGAATTAACATTCTGTTTGCTGAATGTCAATGTACAATGTAAAATATAAGCCGCTGCCTTCGGGCAGTATTTCTTAATGTTACGCGATACTCATACATAGTTATATAAACGGGTCTAATTGCGATTATTTATTAGGTAAATAAGGTAATTACGTATTACCTAACAAATAATCGCGATTAGACCCGTTCAAAAGGCACCTTATGTGTCAAAATATGACGACTGTTTAAAGAGGGTATATAGCATAGGATATACGAGTACATACATCCGAGGCGAATACATTACGCATACGATTTCGCTGATATCGGGTAAAAAGGCAAAAATTTACAAACCGAAAAAGAGGGCCATAATTTTAATTAAAGCGCTCGTGGCTTAGTAAAACCGAGTGATTGGCATCAGTCATTATGGTTAAGCAACAACAGGCGCGGTCAGGTGCAGGATGGGTGACGGTTTTTCCTAGCGCTTCCGTCCTTCGCAAGGCACGTTAAGCCGTTGGTGTCGGTTGTCATTTAATGGAAGTGGTTAAGCCATGTCAGAGGCCTTATTGGCGGCTTGACAACTTCTGACACTAAGGCCCGCCACTGTCTTACAATCCTCCACCAACCCGTACTTGGCCCCCGTGGTGGAGAATGGCCTAACCTTCCTACGATGCAGGAAGTAACCCGTGCCCAAGTAGTGGGGACATACAAGGGTTGATATCGATTGCGTGTAAACAATATTAGTTATAGAATATTATAAACTTTGTACACAGGAATATTTTCCAAAAGGGCTGTTGCGTTACGGGATTCGTGAACGACCAAGTAAAAAGGAAACTGTACACACTAATAAAGTCCCCAAGATAGCCTAATTTAGGGACCGTTAAACGTAAAACTTTCTTACCTTCCAACTTACCTTCGACTGTCTGTTTATAAACTACGTTTTTTCTTTGTTTATTTAGGTCTTAGGTTATGTAGAAACAGGAAACAGGACAGTTTTTTTTTTCAGTTCTGTCTTCATGAGACAGCTAGAACATGAAATGGAAGCCTTAAAAGATTTAAATTCACTTTTCAGGTTTCGTGACTATCCCAGGTCTAAAGGCCACTGGCTCGATTCCCAGGGTTATATTCTAAGTCTAATAATTCAATATCGTTTCACACACCGGGGCCCCTTGAATTACCAAAACCCCGCCGTACCGTATCATAAAATCCTGGAACGGTTCCAGAACTTTCTACGGGCGGAATGGCGGAATGGGTTCGTACCAGTTTGTGCTTTCTTTTGGACGATTTTATTTGAGGTGCCAACTAGCGCCGCCAATGGAATAAAAAACACAATTTGTTTTACACCACTTTTTTACAAAAAGTCAACATGATAAATATTTTTTTTTAAAAACCTATTTAGAGGTTAAAATTTCCACCCATGCCCGGATTCGAACCCGCGATCTCTTTTAAGTAATACAGAGAATATTGTAAAGAGGTTCAAAATTTCACTGATGCTGGTGAGTCGCCCATTAGCTCAGTTGATAGAGCGCTGGCACGGATAGCCAAAGGTTGCGGGTTCGAATCCCGGTATGGGTGGAATTTTAGCCTCTAAATAGGTTTTTAAAAAAAATGTCCTTAGCACGGGATAGTGCATTAAAAAGAATATAATGATAAATCTAAACAACTGTGAGAATTATTTTTAGAACCTACTCTACAGTCTAGAACCTTCAATCGACCACCTAGGACTTAAATCGATTTCGGGTCTCGTACTCCACTTCGAATGACGATAGCTCGATGATACCCACCGACAAAACGTACAATCGAGGTAGGGACCTCGATGGTACGTTTTGTCGGTGGGGCATTACCTCCAAAGACCAGCCACCACGAAGAGTTTCTACCATCGTACCATCGAGGTAGGGACCTCGATGGTACGTTTTGTCGGTGGGGCATTACCTCCAAAGACCAGCCACCACGAAGAGTTTCTACTTCGACGGGTCTTTACCTCGACGGTACACTTCATCAATCGCTTGTTGCCTCGAAAGATCGTCAAAACCAAATTAACAGGCGGACACACAACACTCACTACATCCGCGGACATGTTACCTTATCGCGATTAGACCCTGTTTAATATATAATTAAACATACTTGGATTAGAGATGATTTTGAAGTACAAAAACACGTATAAAAAGTTAGTAAGGGTCTCTTTCCATTCTCCACCATGATGTCTGGAATTAAAGCCAATGCATGAGTTCTATGTTTTATAATAATTATGTAAACTCTGTCAATTAAGGACTTTGAAAAGACTGTGTTTAGAGTTTCTTTGTTCATGTTTGCTCCTAATGGATCTAGATTTTGAAATGAACACCTAATTTTAAATGTACATTCAGCTGCTGTTTCTGCGCTACTTTGAATAAAACCTTTTCATTTCCTTTTACTTAAATTAAGGTTCAATCTGCTGTGTGGTGTCGGCCAAGAGAATAGCACAAAACCAATTCTTCCCGCGGGTGTCGTAAAAGGCGACTAAGGGACACAAACCGGGGGGTGGGCAGCAGCGCCCCCTGCAGTACAATTCCACGGAACTGCGATCCCCAACCCGCATGTCCAGCGTGGGGATTATGGGCATTACCCCCTATGATATCACAACGTGGCGCTCTTTAGGGGAGGGCTATGTCCAGCTGTGGACTAGTATAGCCTGACGACGACGACGATCAAGACTTTGAAATGGACTATTTTGAATAAAACCATTTCATTTCCCTTTACTCAAATTAGGGTACAATCCAGGTATCGCAAGAGGCTATCGAGTCCCCGCCTGATTTACGTGTGACCTTGACTAGTTCTTGGCATGAGATTGTTATTATGCGTCTGGTAGGAATACGGGTTTCGGGATATTGTTTTCTCTATGTCTTTTAGAGTCCCTTTACGGCCCGAATGTAGGCTCAAAACATACTAAACTTTGCTTCGAACTTATTAAAGGGGAAAGGTTAGGCGCTATTTATTTTCCTTACAAACAAATAAAGACTGTATCTTTCGTGGGGTTTTTATTAACTTGTAAATAAACGTAAAATCGATATTCTTCAAGAAAAGCCCAGTAAGGAATGATAAATACTCTTGTTTGGAAGTCTAATATATATATATTTTTAAATAAATTTTTTTTTTTCGTATTTATATGGGTAGTACACATCTGGAATAGTACTTCTTAATAACTCGCAATGCTAATATTAAGGTCTAATCGCGATTATTTATCAGGTAAAACGTTCCGTTGTCAACCCTTGAATGTCCCCACTGCTGGAGCACGGGCCTCTTCCTACATCGCAGGAAGGTTAGGCCATACTCCACCACGGGGGCCAAGTCCGGGTTGGTGGAGGTGATTGTAAGACAGTGGAGGGCCTTACTGTCAGAAGTTATCAAGCCGCCCATAAGGCCTCTGACATGGCTTAACGACTGCCATTATATGACAGCCGGCACCAACGGCTTAACGTGCCTTGCGAAGCACGGAAGCGCTCGGAAAAATGCCACTAGCGGTAATCACGGAACACTCACCCATCCTGTACCTGACCCCGCCTGTTGTTGCTTAACCAAGTGATTGATTCCAATCACTCGGTTCGCCTAGGCTACGAGCGCTTCACGGGTAAAACGTAATTGCCCCAATTCCCGACGTTTTAGCAACGTTGCAGGTGGTTTACCCTCAAATCACGTTTAGTTTTTCGCAGCGGGCTGACGCACAACACTCGCTACCTACGTCCGCGGACAGGTCCGGTGATAAGGAGCGTGATTTTTGCATTTTGAATAATCATGATTAGACCCGCGTACTTCGTAACTGTGTAACGTGTCCGTATAACTAAACATACTTGGATCACGAAAAAATGTCAAGGAAAAATGGTATAATCGAGGAGTTGAGTAATGAATTAGTCCGGAACCCTTTCTTACGTGAATCCAACTCGCACTTCGCTGGGTTTTACTTATTAAAATGAATTGTTTGCTTATTGCTTAAATAATTTTTAGGTGGTTCAATGTTACGAGTATAAAAGTAATAGGATGTAAGTATATTGAACATAATTATTATCATAATAGCGATTCTTTATTAAGCATAAAAAACCGGCCGAGCGTGGCCAAGCGTGCATTAAAAAGAATATAATGATAATGTTTTACTAATGTGTTACGTTCTCAAGCAAAATGTGTGATGGGATCGATGGGGCGCTGCAGTGCCTGGGACTTTGTTTCGTAGATGGAGTAGCACTTATATCATCCTGACAGCGTAGTTGGCCTTGCCCCCAGGAAACACATGTCAATACGTTTGAGACAATTAAGCCGCGCTTGAGAAGCGCTCGTGGCCTAGTCAAACCGAGTGATTGGAATCAATCACTTGTGTCAAGCAACAACAGGCGCAGTCATGTGCAGAAAGGGTGACCGTCTTGTGACTACCGCTAGTGGCATTTTTTCAAGAGCTTCTGTGCTTCGCAAGGCACATCAAGCCGGTGATGCCGGCTGTCATTTAATGGCAGGCGTTAAGCCATGTCAGAGGCCTTATGGGAGGCTTCATAACTTCTGACATTAAGGCCCGCCACTGTCTTACAATTCTCCATCAACCCGGACTTGGCCCCCGTGGTGGAGTATGGCCTAACCTTCCTGCGATGCCGGAAGAGACGCGTGCCCCAGCAGTGGGGACATACAGGGTGGAAATTTAAGTCCACTGCTGGACATAGGCCTCCTTCATGGTTTTCCAAAAATACCGGTTGGAAGCGGCTGGCATCCAGCATCTTCCTAGCAAGGTTATTTTTACAAGAAAGTCAATTGAATTCCATCTTTTATTGCCGCTAATTACAGTAAGTCGAGATGTTGCTTAGTAGCACGCCCTCCGACCAGGTGGGATGACGATAAACTGCCGGCAGATGCTGGATGCGGCAAGCTGAAGACAGGGCGATATGGCGCTCATTGGGAGGGCTATGTCCAGCAGTGGACTACATAATAGAGCCTGAAGAAGAAGAATATGTTGCTTTGAGTTAATATTGTACTGTGTAAGTTTACCGATACGGCATAGCAAATACGTACTTAATTGTAATTTCAAAATTACAAAGATTCCATGAGAAAACAGGAAAATTCAATCAATTTAAAATCACAACACGTTTAATTACATAATATATTATACTAATAATATTAATTCAATAATAACAGCAATATTTATATTTTGTTAAATTAATTAGATTTTTCATTTATAAAAGTCTGGTAGATTACAGGGAGACTTTCTAATAGATAGTTTATTAAAGCCTTAATAAATCCCTTGCAGTCACGCTGATGTGGCCATACGATCATTATAAACAAGGGGGCGAAAGTTATATTTCAGTTTCTATGAAAGACATTTGAATTTTATACTTATATATTCGTTATCAACCCTTGTATGTCCCCACTGTTGGGGCACGGGTCTCTTCCTGTATCGCAGGAAGGTTAGGCCATACTCCACCACGGGGGCCAAGTCCGGGTTGGTGGAGGATTGTAAGACAGTGGCGGGCCTTACTGTCAGAAGTTATCAAGCCGCCCATAAGGCCTCTGACATGGCTTAACGACTGCCATTTTAATACAGCCGGCACCAACGGCTTAACGTGCCTTGCGAAGCACGGAAGTAATAGGAAGACTTATATATTAAAAGGGGCAAATCGCGATTGTTTATTAGGTAAACGTAAACGTTCCCGACTATGTATGAGTATCGCAAATCATTAAGAAATACTATTTGAATTTTAGCAATCCAGATGTTCGTTGGGCCGTCAAAAAACATCGGGTGCGTGTTCCGCCTAAAGGCGTATACACGTAGCACGCTGGCTACCAGCGCCGATCTGCCAGCGCTTATCGGAGCCGGTCGCCTCAGGCAACAGCTACACAAAGAAAGCAGGCAGAAGCCGACTGGCAGTCTCTCTGAGTAGCACGCAAAATGTCGACATCGTCTGGTCAAGGTTTTTTTCTGTTAGAAAATGTTGTGTTTTGCAAAATTCGAAAACAAAGTATAGGTACGTCCCATGAATAAAAAAGAAGAATTTTCGGGGAACATCATCATTTACTTCAAGACTTGAAAGTTGATTTACTGAACACTAATGAAATCAAACTGTCAAAATCATTTTTATTAACGCCAAATAAGTGTCGTTGACTTGCAAACTGCAAGCAATTCACAGCAAATTGCGGCTTATCGGAGCAGATCGGAACTTGTCGGCGCAGGTCGGAACTTGTCGGCGCTGGTTCGGCACAATGTATAGTGACTGCCTGCGCCGACTACACGCGCGGACCTGTTCCGCGGAAGCGTTGATAGATCAGCGCCGGTTGCCAGCGTTCTACGTGTATACGCCTTAATAGCTACGTTGCTAACCATCATGTCAGGCTAATTGACCAACTTTTGGTACCCTTTTAATCCGGTCGAGAGTCGGAAACAACTAATGCCTTTATTGACCCCATATAACCCTTTGAATCTGCCTAAAATCCGATTTCGGGTCCGCCCAAAGTCAATCTGAGCTTGTCGGAAGCTTATTTATTTAAAAGCAGCGGGTTTAAAATAAATTCTATCGATTTTCTTTGACTAGTCGTGCGCGAGGCCAATGCTACAGAGAAATGAACTGTGCAGAAGACAAACTACGTTGGGCTTTTGGTAATATTGTCACTGAACATCGTACTGCCGTTAGATAGAGAAAATATCGTCAACTCTCGTATGGGAATGTTTGATAACAATTAACTATATAAACTCTGTTAATTAAAGAACTAGAAATGACTGACCGCCGCACTCATAATCCGTTAAATATGCTGTTGTCCTTTTCTGTTTCATTAATAATAATTTATATTTAAATAAATATTAAATTTAATGGACGTCTCTGATTGCGGCAGTATGATCATCATTAAGGGGCCTATTATAACTATTATAAGGCCTACATCGCAGGAAGATTAGGCCATACTCCACCACGGGGGCTAAGTTCAGGTTGCTAGAGGATTGTAAGACAGTGGCGGGCCTTACTGTCAGAAGTTATCAAGCCGCCCATAAGGCCTCTGACATGGCTTAACGACTGCCATTATATGACAGCCGGCACCAACAGCTTAACATGCCTTGCGAAGCACGGAAGCGCCCAAAAAAATGCCACTAACGGTAGTCACGGGACGCTCACCCATCCTGTACCTGACTGCGCCTGTTTTTGCTTAACCACGTGATTGATTCCAATCACTCGGTTCGCCTAGGCCACGAGCGCTTTAAGAACGACATAATAACATAATTAAGGTAATTACGGTTTACCTAATTAATAATCGCGACCAAACCCGTGGTTATTATAAGGTAAATACCGTTTACCTAATAAATAATTGCAATTGGACCCGTTTAATAAATAACTGAGCATCGTGATTCATTAAGAAATACTGCCCATCTCTTCTTGTAGAATAGTTTTGCGGCACTAACTTTCGGCTGTTTACCCTCTGCGTACTTCAGTGGTCTGTGCCGCTGGTTGCGATATGATGCTAGCTAGAGGCACGGCGCCGGCGTTAGGTAACTTTGAAGCCTATTTTGGGCTTACATTTTCGAGTTCCCACTGAGCAGTAGTTCACACGAGCCTAGAATATGGGGAGAGGTGTAGCATTTGTAGCTCGTATGAAATTAGTTTTACCCACTTGCCTACGTAGGTTTATAAATCGTCGTGGATATTGCAAAATGTTTTATGTCAAAAAACATGTTTTTTTTTTTTCATATATATTAAAGGAAAGCTTGATTCTTAATGTATTTTAAATTTTCGCGACTTGACTTTAGTGTTGTGTGTCGCCACCCTAGTGATTTGTGATGGCTGATTGAGGGTAGTCTGAAATATTGTCAGCCGAACATGCGGGCGGGTGCCCAGCCATCAGTCTTTTCGTGACCACTATGACTGTAACGTCGTCGAAACGTCGAGGTAAAATAGCAATAAATTACTACGCGATTAAGCCCCGAAAATATTCTAACTAAATCTATAATTAGTTGCTGCATGCATGGGTTATTGCCTTTCAAACCTCAAATGAAATCAAACCAAATCTAAAATGTGTTATTCAAAATAGCACAGAAAATGCGGCTTAAACAACATTAGAAGTTAAGCTATTTGTCCATTTCAAAATCTAGGTAATTTTGAGAAAAAAAAAATGGACAATAAACTCGATTAGTCTTTTTGCCAAGAATTTTGAAGAAAAAAATAGACATAAAACTACATTAGTCTTTTTGCCAGATATCTCCTATTTGATCAGTCCCTTACCGATCTTTCCACCCACGACGTAGATATGTCCGTCCTTTATCGACCATTCCACCCACGACGCTTATCCGTCCCTTACAGACCCTTCCACCCACGACGTCCGTTCCTTACCGGCCCCGCTACCTATATTTATACGTTATTTTACTTTAGAGCGTGGCTGTAGGTGATCCCTAAATCACAAATCTAAGATAAACAGACCACGATAGTGGCACAAAGCGAAGTAGAGAAAACTGCCATACTTAAAAAGTTTAAAAATTGAGAGCGCCAAACTCGGTCTAAAAATTAACCATTCTTAAACCAAAATAATGGTTGTAGACCGAGCACAAATCCTACCGCAAATAGATGCTTTTAAAGGCTACGACAAAGTCAACCAATTTGTTTACCTCGGTTCTCTGGTGACTGATGACGGCAGCTGTATAGAGGAGATACGCCAGAGAGCTGGTATGGCCAAGAGTGCCATAACGAACATATTAACATATGACAAGATCTGGAGGAACCGTAGCATTATAAAATAAGAAGATGCCTTTGCCAAATTCTGCCTAAAATCCGACAATCATCATGCGGTTAGTTAACGCACCTCCCTCCCTTCCACTTTTTCAAGCAGAAGCAAGACACGAATACACTACCACCGACACCAATACTTGTGTGAAATTACGCGGCGCGTATCGCCTCTAACACGAGGCATCCTCAGACTAACATGTGAGCATTTTATGTCAGCAAATTTTCACATTTTAATGCTTTTATGGATTTTCGCAAAGTAACGCCTGATTCCATACAATTCGTCAGAAAACTAAGGTGCGGCTGGTTTGGTTACTAGTGTTCTCCATTTTCACTTACGGTGCCGAGACATGGTGCGTTATAAGCCGCGACTGAAGTAGAATCGATGCATTGGAGATGTGGTGTTGGAGGAAAATGCTCAAAATCTCGTGGACAGCCTTCAGAACCAATATTTGTATACTAAACGAGCTTAGAATAACGAAGCGACTGTCGTCAGTCTGTCGCCAGAGGTCCCTTAGCTTTTTTGGCATACTATGCGTTCACGACGTCATAGTCTAGAGAAGCAGATCGTTTTGGGCCAGTTGGAGAGCAGACAATCTTGAGGCAGAACACCAATGCGCTGGTCCGATGCCATAAAGAAGGCAGCTGTGGGATATATTCAGCACGCATCCCATTGCACATATGACCGAGACAAATGGCCGATTGAAAAACCGATAAAAAATAAGAGTTTCGGATAATAAAGACTATACCAAAATGATTGTCAGTGAACGTGTTAGTGAGTTCAACGTTTCTGTAATTAAAAAAAATACTAAGTACGTAGCGAAATAAATCCAATAGAAATCGTGTGCTCGGAAAACCCGCCCTTAAACAACCCGTTGAATTCTGACCTTGACCCATGACAATTAAATACTATTCATGTGGGTGGACCGATAGGCAATAATAGGCTACAACAGGAAACACAAGGAAAGATTTCTACGATTCCATCCATCGTGCTACCACAGCTTGGATACTTCAATCCTAAGCATGTTATTCACAACAGGCGCGGTCAGGTGTACATGGGTGAGCGTCCCGTGACTACCGCTAGTGGCATTTTTTCGCGCTTCCGTGCTTCGCAAGGCACGTTAAATCGTTGTGCAAGCTGTCATATAATGGCAGTAGTTAAGCCATGTCATAGGCCTTATGGGCGGCTTGATAACTTCTGACAGTAAGGCCCGCCACTGCCTTACAATCCTCCACGAACCCGGACTTGGCCCCCGTGGTGGAATATGGCCTAACCTTCCTGCAATGCAGGAAGAGACCTGTGCCCAAGGAGTGGGGACATACAAGGGTTGATAACGAAGCATGTTATTGTAGTATCAGAAGGTGGACGTAGGTTAAAGAATGGAATTCATGTCTTAGTTGTACGAGCAGTGTCTCCTCGTTTATTGTATAAAGTGCCCTTAAATAACATTGTGCATTTAATTTTGCTTATATTCTATCTTAAATCTTGGCTAAACACAACGTGCAAACATTGGCCTCTACATCTGGACTTAGTCCAGTGTCATCTTCGCTCACATTAGATGGGTGAAGGGCCCAGTCGGACGCTGCGGTGCCTGGGACATTATTTTATATGGAGTAGGCTTGCCTACCACTTATACCATTCTGACAACCTAGTTGGCCTAACCCACAGGAAGACTAGTCAATATGTGCGGAGCCAACGAAGCCGCGGGTTCCCTCACGTTGTTTTCCGTCCCAATTAGCGACTGGTATTGCGACTACAAATTCGCCAATGTACGTAAATAACGTGCAACTTATTGTAATAATGAGGCGACACAATTCCTACGTTATAATTACGGCAACACCGTAGTTTCAAAACAATAGTTTAGTTTTGAAACAAGCTCACCGAATTTCGAAATTCGCGAAATTAAGCGAAACTTCCAATACATTTCGAGGAACCTGTCATGTCTGCGGCTGTATCATCCGACGGTTTAACCCAAACTATAATTGCTACCCAGCTGGACGCTGTAGCGTTTGCGGCTGGCTTAAAGATGCTTGTAGACTTGTGGTTGCATTCGATTACTGAATTAATGACTGCAATTTTTTTTAATACCTGATTTAGTGTCCCACTACAGGGCAATCTAATTTAAAAATAAAATTAAGTCACCCATTTTTGAGGTTTCCTTAATTTTTGGCATTACTACTTTACAATTCAACTAGACCGCACTTCATAAATCGTCCTTTACCTGCTTATTCTGTATTTTATCAAGTTTTTTTTCTGTTTATCGTTCTAAATGAAACACAGAGTTGAAGTCGTTCCAGTTTTATTACATATAAAATGTTCTATAACCTCACAAGCTGAGATTTGGCATAAATTTTTACATATTAATCACGCCAGCGAAACGTTGAACCAAATCAATAAAATACATTATTTGCTACAGATTTAAAATGAGATTTTACCTTCACTAGCCCATAATGGGTATATTTGGATAGTATTTTCTAAAGTTAACATGAGCAGTAGACATAATTAAAACTGTTTTTTTACGGATTTATGCTCGTTTATTGCATTTTTTATGTAATAAACGTGGTCCCGGATGACATCCGGGACCACCGCACCTGAAAAAGTACCAAAACGTTGGAAAATTTGAAAAAAATAATAAACGAGCATAAATCCGTATGAAAACTAAAATTTAATTATTTTTGGATAGGTTAAAACATGTTGATGATGTAGTAAAACCATTTATCCATGCAAACGCCATTACATGACAGCCGGCACCAACGACGGCTTAACGAGCCTTGCGAAGCACGGAAGCGCTCGGAAAAATGCCACTAGCGGTAGTCACAGGGCGATCACCCATCCTGCACCTGACCGCACCTATCCAAGTTTGGGAGCCAGGACAAATACTGTAACTTTTAGTACTTAATAAACGTTTTTCATCATCATAATCACCAAAATGTAAATAAAATCGACGAAAGGTGTAATCGAGGAAAAGATAAATTTATTCTGGTTTCAGTCATAGTGTGCAAGCACCTTTATACAGAGTTTGCGGCTCGATTGTTAGTCAGTTCCGAGAGATACTGCGCATCGCTAATGGACCTGGAGAGCTATTAATATTATAATAAAAATAGTAATGTAGCACAGACCTTCTCTCAGAAAGAGAGAGAGTGTGGATGGTAGAGATTTAGTAGAACGCAGGGCTTTTTGAACACGCATTGGGGATTCGTAACGAATGCATCCGACAGAGAACCAAAGTTGTTATGTTGTATATCTTTGATAAATAATAGAAACTGGAGGGATTTCAATTGTGGCTTTATTTGTAGATTAGTTTAAAAACCTATTTAGAGGCTAAAAAATTCACCCATGCCGGGATTAGAACCCGCAACCTCTGGCTATCTGTGCCAGCGCTCTACCAATTGAGCCAATGGGCGACTCTCGGCATCAGAGAAATTTCGGACCTCTTTACACTATTCTCTGTATTACGTACAGGCAGCGACATCTGACTTAAGCAAATTGCATTACTTACAGCCCCGACTACCTACTTTGCAGCTAGGTTTTACATCGGAACGATATCACTGTACCCACATGATTACACTATTTTTATTTTTAATGCACTAACCCGTGCTAAGGAACAAATTTAAAAACCTATTTAGAGGCTAAAAATTTCACCCATGCCGGGATTCGAACCCGCAACCTCTGGCTATCCGTGCCAGCGCTCTACCAATTAAGCCAATGGGCGACTCTCGGCATCAGTGAAATTTTGAACCTTTTTACACTATTCTCTGTATTAACTGCAAAGTAGGTAGTCGGGGCTGTAAGTAATGCAATTTGCTTAAGCCAGATATCGCTGCCTGTACGTAATACAGAGAATAGTGTAAAGAGGTTCGAAATTTCACTGATGCCGAGAGTCGCCCATTGGCTCAATTGGTAGAGCGCTGGCACGGATAGCCAGAGGTTGCGGGTTCGAATCCCGGCATGGGTGAAATTTTTAGCCTCTAAATAGGTTTTTAAATTTGTTCCTTAGCACGGGTTAGTGCATTAAAAATAAAATAGTGTAATTGTAGATTAGTATTATTAATAATAAAACATAATATGCAAGTAAATTAGTCAGATCTAGTCGAAGGGTAAAGTTGTAATGATGAAAAATGAGGGAAATCAAAAAATGTGTGACGTAATTTAAATATTTGAAAATTATAGAAAAAGAAATAAAAATGGTGTAAAGAGGTTTGCACCGTTACAAGGTTATCGACATAGCTCAGAGAATTAGCGAATTGAAGTGGCAGTGGGCTGGCCATATCTCGCGAAGAACCGACAACCGGTGGAGTAAACGTGTTCTTGAGTGGAGACCGCGACTCGGCAAACGTGGAGTGGAGACCGCAACTCGGCAGTGTAGGATGCCCTCCGACCAGAAAACTGCCGGCAGATGCTGGATGCGACAAGCTGGAGACAGGGCGCTATGGCGCTCATTAGGGGCGGGCTATGTGCAACAGTGGACTACATACTATAGCCTGAAGAAGAAGAAGAAGATTCGGGAGGTCGCGGGTTCAAAACCCGACGTGTACCAATGACGTTATGACTTTGTTTTCTTAGTTACATTTGTGAATATGTAGTAGTAATATCGCGAGTGGTAATGTAGTATTGTGAAGGAAAAATTCGTGAGAAATTCCTTGTTATATTTATTCTATGATATTGCTAAAATTACAGAAGTGGCAGTACCACTCGCTAACGCGTGTCCAAACCTGAAGTGTCTGAGGTGTACAAATACATAAGCGCTTGAAATTGCCAATCCGCGGTGGGCACGCGAGGTAATTAAGCCCATACTTTCTCTCTGACAGGTTTTTGCCGTGCAGTGGCACCCTTCTACAGGCGACATAAAAACACCTAAATCCCGTGTTTGAGATCTTAACGTACAATGGCTCGACAATTGAAAGTACTCAATAAGTAAGTGCGTCAGTGCCTTTTCACATGCACCTTTTTTTTTTTTTTTTTCATACTTGTAATAAGTTTATTTTTATTTCTATAAAAAAGCATTACAAGAATTATACATGAAAACATTTTCAATCTTAACACTTATAAAATAATATTGAACCCTGACCCCTGAACTAGGTTTTAGGCCTGTGTCTCAGGGGTCAGTGTTTTACAATAATCCTAGTGCTAAATAGTGTGCTATTGTGCTGTTTACAAGGGCACCTGGCCGCCGTCCGGTCGCCGGGCCGGGTAAAGTAGTATTGTATGGGCTCCGCTCGCTGGCCGGTCGTTGTGCATGTGAAAGCTGTCATTGGAGCTCATACGTTACTACTCTACCCGGCTCGGCGACCGGACATGCACTCGGCCACCGTCCGGTCGCCGAGCCGATTCCATAATTTTCATCAATAACTTTAAATGCCGAAACATTCGTTAATTTTCTTAGGGTAGCCTTTGCATCTGCGTTAAGAGATGATTTATTCAGCGTCTATTGGCGCTTTCACTCACACCAGATGGGTGAAGGGACCAGTCAGATGCTGTAATTTTCATACAAAAGTAGGTGAAGCTGCAAATATTTACTTTAACAAAAAAATTACATACATACATTTAATTACTTCTGGTCCCACACTAGGAAACCCTGTGTCGTGGGAACCAGAAACAGCGACATCACAAACATGTAAAGAACCACGATCTGCGGTTTTTTTTAGTAAATTTGAATTATAAAAATGTGGAGTCTCCAAACTCAATTTGTAACTTCATGTACCTATCCTGGGTTCGTTCCGCCAGACTTGTTTCAGCGTAGTTTGCGAAACTACCCGGTAAAACTTTGTCTCTGTCGATGATTAAATATTGACTGATTGGGCGTAAGTAATTTGTAATGGCGGGCGGGCCTTGGCGGGGAGTCGCTGGATGCGGGCGTCACAAGACCTGGGCCTCGATTCTGTTAGAACATTACTTACCATACCATACCAAAGTCGCCTAGATGGTTCGATGCATGTGCGCTGTTGTTATTGTTGTTTTTGTTAATGGTATATATTCTTTTTAATGCAATTTTTAAGTCATTTGCATTTGACTTGCATTTGGGAGCCTGAGGATGCCTCGTGTTAGAGGCGAAACTCGTCGCGTGTTTTCTCACACAAGTTTTGGTGTTGGTGGTGGTGTGTTCGTGTCTTGCTTCTGCTTGAAAAAGTGGGAGGGAGGGCGGTCCATTAGCTAGCCGCATGGTGCTTGTGGGATTTTTGGCGGAATTCAGCAAAGTAATTTTAACTTTTTAATGCTATTATGGATTTCCTCAAAGTAACGCCTGATTCTATACAACATTTTAAAAACCTATTTAGAGGCTAAAAATTCCACCCACGCCGAGACTCGAACCCGCGTCCTGTGGCTAACCGTGCCAGTGCTTTTCCAACTGAGCTAATGGACGACTTACCGGCATTTCAAACCTCTTTAAAATACTCTCTGTATTACGTACAGGCAGCAACATCTGGCTGAAACAATTTACGTCAATTGCAGCCCCGAGTAGGTACCTTACTTTCAGGATTTTTTAGCTTCTAAATAGGTTTAAAAACCTATTCAGAGGCTAAAAATTTCACCCATGCCGGGATTCGAACCCGCAACCTCTGGCTATCCGTGCCAGCGCTCTACCAATTGAGCCAATGGGCGACTCACGGTATCAGTGAAATTTTGAACCTCTTTACACTATTCTCTGTATTACGTACAGGCAGCGACATCTGACTTAAGCAAATTGCATTACTTACAGCCCCGACTACCTACTTTGCAGTTAGGTTTAACATCGAAACGATATCACTGTACTCACATGATACGGCATTTCACACGGCATGGGTGAAATTTTTAGCCTCTAAATAAGTTTTTAAATTTGTTCCTTAGCACGGGTTAGTGCATTAAAAATAAAAATAGTATATTCTAAATAGGTTTTTAAAATTGTCCTTAGAACGGGTAAGTGCATTAAAAAGAACGTAATGATTAGGGTAATTAAACTCTTCCATTAGTCGGTGGCAAATTAATACCTGATATCCTGTATTGGTATCATAAGCCGGTCGTTTTAACATTGACAGACAGTAGCTCTATCCATGATACAATGGGCTCGGTCCCTGTATGCGAATACCTATTTATACTCCATCACCTATTTATATAACTCCAATAGCAATCCTTGTAAGTCCTCATTGCTGGGGTAAGTGTCTCTTTCTGCATCGCAGGAAGGTTAGGCCATACTCCACCACGCGGGTCAAGTCCGGGTTGATGGAGGATTGTAAGACAGTGGCAGGCCTTACAGTAAGAAGCTATCAAGCTGCCCATAAGGCCTCTGACATGCCTTAACGACTGCCATTACAGGACAGCCGGCACCAACGGCTTAACGTGCCTTGCGAGGCACGGAAGCGCTCGGAAAAATGCCACTAGCGGTAGGTAGCCACGGGACGGTCATCCATCCTGAACCTGACCGCGCCTGTTGATATCTGTTGTTACATCATAATCATATATTTCGTTTTATATTCATATTAAGAACAGAATTTTAAATAAAATCTAAATAGACCATCGTGAATAAACTACCAGACCTGTAGTTTCGGAACTAGTTATTTATGCAATTCACATTCTACCGGAAACTTTGTTTAGCTGAATTGCGAATACATTATTCAGATTCAGCAGATATTGATGGTAATGGAAATACTCGGGAATTTTTGCTTTTACTGTCTATCTCAATTTAGTTCACGAAGGCATACTTATTTCTTAGACTACACATTGTGTAAATATGTGTGAATAAAGACTTGCTCGTGGTTTTCATGAAACAATACACAAAACAATCGGTTTTCAATCCTTCAATTTTTTAAATATGATATCCCTTTGCAAGGGAAGCCGTGGGCGGCTTGATAACTTCTGACAGTAAGGCCCGCCGCTGTCTTACAATCCTCCACCAACCCGGCCTTGGCCCCGGTGGTGGAGTATGGCCTGACCTTCCTGCGATGCAGGAAGAGATCCGTGCCCCAGCAGTGTGGGCATACAAGGGTTGATAACGATATAGTCTTATATAGTGTAATATATATTATAGTCTTTTTATAGAATCTGATAAAACTTATATCCATATATGTACAGTCTGTTAGCTTTTAGAATATACCTCGGGCACTTCGGGCGTTTTTGCCGAAACCACACGAGTGAAATACTACTTCCTGCCCTGTATAAAACTTTCTTCACTATTTTGAAAAGTTATAAATAACAATACAAAATAAACCTTACCTATTTGCAATATAACCGGATTTTACGATAGCAGCCGAGGTATATTCTATAAGATAACAAATTGTACAGTATTCTTTAAAGCACTTTCTTTTTACCACAGATAAGATAAGAATATTCTTTATTGTACACACCAGAAAATAATTACAGAGACAACAGTTACAAAAGAAGAGGTAAGTACAATTGGCGGCCTTATTGCTGATAGCAATTTCTTCCAGGCAACCTTAAATCGGAAAGATTGCTGAAGGAGAAATTGAGACGAGTAGTTGGTGCTCATCGAATATTAATGTACATACGTATACGTAATAAAATAAACTTACAAAGATAATTAATACTATTAAAAATTCAATTCAATTAATTTATTTCAAATATCAAAATTCATATATCACTTTGGCATCATCATATAACATCATTATGAACAGGTGCATGTAAATTAGTCAATTAATCAATCGACTGATTGGATTAGTTGACTTTAAAATTATGCTACAGTAAATTTACAATTTCATCAAAAAAATTTAAGGTTAGGTTAAGTTATGTGGGTTGCCTGGAAGAAATTGCTTTAAGCAATAAGGCCGCTAATTGTACTGTATCTTTGCAATTATGTTTTGTTTGTCTTTTCCTGATGTACAATAAAGAATATTCTTATCTTATCTTATATGGATTTTGTATGGTCCGAAATAAACGATTATTATTATTTTTATTAAATTTGTTAGTAATCTTATTCTAGTGTTAGTACATATTGTTATTTTTACCATAAGTATGGGGCACTGTCATTGCTCGCTAGTTGAAGACGGCAACAATGGTTTATATAGGCACAATCTACCTTATCGACGAGCATAGCCGGGATAGGTAAATATACATATTTTATACATACATAAACACAGACTGGACTGTATTCGAGGAGTGCTTTAGTGGAGCCGTATTTTTTTATAAATGAGGACTCCAGGGGAAAAGACGAACTTCTCACTTTTTTTCGAAACAAATCTGTGAATGCCGTTTTGTAGGGAATTTCTGTTACTCTAAGACAATACACCGAACAGGGTAAACAACAAATTAGTCTCGGAGTTATTGACGCTTAAAAAATTGCATACAGGGAAAAAGTGGCATGAGTCAAACTTCCAAAATGCAATTTTTTTTTGTGTGTTTAAATTATTATTAATATTTATGTGTTCTTGACGAAAATTTATTGGATATCTTACTGTGCATGTATTTTTTTTTAATAAGTGTGACTAAATGCAATATCTCCAAATGCAATATTTTGTAACTAAATGCAATATCTCCAAATGTTTGTTGCTTGACTAGTTTGTCTTTTTCCCTGGAGTCTTCAAATGAGACAATCAATGTTACTTTTTTTACTTTCGTTTTATCGCCATTTCAACGACCTACCCCAAAAGTTGAATGAAACAGAATCTCGCAAAGTAACGATGACTCAACTGTAAAGTAGCAAGCTTCAGGACTTGTCAGTCAGACGAGCTTTCACGGCTCGGGTATGATCGATGGCTTTTTGGGTACATTTGACGCCCACGAACATTATTCTGGTCTCGCGTTTCTAGCAAAGGGCTATTTTTAGAGAACACTTTTTCTATAATATAAAAATGAATTGGTGAACGTGTTGGTAAATGCAAATCTCGAGAGCAGCTGAACCGATTTCACTAATTCTTTTTTTAGAATATTCCTTGAAGTACAAGGATATTATGGTTCTTACGCAGAGAAAGAAAATAAGAATTGATTGTTAGGCGGTACGAAGTTAGCTGGGTCAGCTAGTCTTTTTGTAATATAAAAATAAATCGCTGAACGTGTTGGTAAGCGCAAATCTCGAGAGCAGCTGAACCGATTTCGCTAATTATCATTTAAAAATATTCCTTGAAGTACGTACGGGGATGGTTTTTACCGAGAGAAACATAAAAAAAAAGAATGGACTGTTAGGCGGTACAGAGTTCGCTGGGTCAGCTAGTTTTACATAAAAAAGGAAATTACACAGATATTTCTTTATACATTGAAATGTAATATATTTCTTTTTAAGGTACATAATAAAAATTTACCAGGGCTGTTTCATTTTCGTTGTTCTGCATTGTATTTCAAACGATTCGTGAATACATTGATTTGTGAATCTAAACCATCCAGGGCGCCACCCAAACGCATACGAAAAAAAATATTCAAATCTCTCCAGCCGTTTAATAGGAGTTCACTGACATACATATACAGTAGAATAAATATATATATATATACATATATATATATATATATATATATATATATATATATATATATATATATATATATATATATATATATATATATATATATATATATATATATATATATATATAAAGATATAAAAATAGCCTAAAATCTATCTCTACTATGATCAGAACTCTATTAATTAACTGTATTAGCCGTTAGTACATTAGACCCGCACACTATCTTAGTGGCAAAAAAAGTGGCTGAAAACCATTTGATTTTACATTTGACGCCCACAAAAATTATTCTGGTCGGGCGTTTTTAGTGAAGAGCTATTGTATTTTCGTGATTTTCAGCGTTCCACAGTAAACAAGGAACCGTTCTGTTCTGTGTAACACAGGTATTTTAGTTAGCTCAGAGATCAGGGACTAAACAACATAATTTTGTATCATTGTTTTGTATTTGGTTAGCTTCTTTCATTTAATTTAAAAATGTCTATCGCCCATTATTTGTTTTTAATTGTCTTATAAAAAAGAGGCAATCTTTTATTTTCCCATTTGTTTGTAATGCAGTGTAAACTTTGTGTATCCGTTAATGTTTTCTTGTAAGTATTTTATGAATTGTTACTGTTTTGTTAAGTTATTAGTATTGTGTCGTTGAATAAATTATTTCTCTCTCTTTCTCATTGTAGGTGTATTATGTGAATAAATATTTATCTTATCTTATCTTTTAGTTTCGTTCTAACCGTCCGTCTATCGCTCCGAGTGATTGGAATCAATCACTTGAGTTAAGCAACAACAGGCGCGGTCAAGTGCAGGATGGGTGACCGTCCCGTGACTACCGCTAGTGGCATTTTTTCCGAGCGCTTCCGCGCTTCGCAAGGCACGTTAAGCCGTTGGTGCCGGCTCTCATGTAATGGCAGTCGTTAAGGCATGTCAGAGGCCTTATGGGCAGCTTGATAGCTTCTTACTGTAAGGCCTGCCACTGTCTTACAATCCTCCACCAACCCGGACTTGGCCCCTGTGGTGGAGTATGGCCTAACCTTCCTGCCATGCAGGAAGAGACCCGTGTCCTAGCAGTGGGGATATACAAGGGTTGTATCGATATCGATATCGTCCGTCTATCTGTCTGTCCGCTTAGGTCAACCACAATTACTACTAGAAATTTTATGTCCCCACTGCCGGGGCACGGGCCTCTTCCTGCATCGCAGAAACGTTAGGCAAGTACTCCACCTCGGATAGTGTAAATGCTTACAAACCTCCACCAAACCGGACTAGGCCCCGTGGTGACCCGCAATATAGGAAAAGACCCGTACCCCAGCAGTAGGGACATACAAAGGGTTGATACTAGTACCAGTAGTGTAAATGCTAGCTAAGTAGGTACACAAGATGACGCTAGATCCGATCTACTATGTATGTAAAATGTGGTAACTGTACGAGTATGTGACCTGTTTCGTGTTCTGAACGAATAAAATAAATACATCTAAGAAAGACCTCATAGCATTAAAGTTTTTGCAAACCACAATCACTGTTTGGAATTGGAATTTCAGGAATTGTGCGTTCAAGTTAATCCTGTACTTACTCGAGGTACCTTGAGTAACTCGTAACTGTAACTTCGGTCTCCCTGTATAAATACAGATATCACTTCTGTATTCCTCCCTCGTAAGCCGTAAGTTTAATTGGCAATGCGATACTGTCTATACGTGGTTCAATTTGTGTCTCCAATCAAAGGCCTGCGCAGACGAGGTAGGTACTATCCCCCGGATAATTTTTTTGTCCGTCGATTATAGAATAACGCACACGAAGGACTAAAAGTACCCACTATGCACATTATAGGGATCTTGACTGCCTCGTTAGTCTAGCGATTTTGCGTCTGATTACAATGCTAGAGGTCATAGGCTCAATTTCCATTGAGGGCCGTCGTACATTTGTCTGGGTGTACTTATTTTCATGTTTGTGATGTCCTCGCTTGATTTACAGCGAATAGTTGTTGTCCTGTAACAATTGTTGGTTTAAAAATCTATTTAGAGGCTAAAAATTCCACCCATGCCGGGACCACATAACATGTAATACAAAGAGTTATATCGTAAAGAGGTTCGGTTCGAGTCCCGGCATGGGTGGTATTTTTAGCCTCATAATAGGTTTTTAAAAGTGTTCTTAGCACGGGTGCATTAAGTGCATTAAAAAGAATATAAGTATTGGTCTCAATTGGTAGAGCGCTGGTACGGATAGCCAGAGGTTGCGGGTTCGAATCCCGGCATGGGTGAAATTTTTAGCCTCTAAATAGGTTTTTAAATTTGATCTTTAGCACGGGTTAGTGCATTAAAAATAAAAATAGTGTAATCATGTGGGTACAGTGATATCGTTCCGATGTTAAACCTAACTGCAAAGTAGGTAGTCGGGGCTGTAAGTTATGCAATTTGCTTAAGTCAGATGTCGCTGCCTGTACGTAATACAGAGAATATTGTAAAGAGGTTCGAAATTTCACTGATGCCGTGAGTCGCCCATTGGCTCAATTGGTAGAGCGCTGGTACGGATAGCCAGAGGTTGCGGGTTCGAATCCCGGCATGGGTGAAATTTTTAGCCTCTAAATAGGTTTTTAAATTTGTTCCTTAGCACGGGTTAGTGCATTAAAAATAAAAATAATATAAGTATTGGTTTATTTTTTTATGTAGCCTATACATTGCAGGCCTTCTCTCAGATATAGAGAGGTATAGGTATTCACCCTTTGTAAGTCCCCACTGCCGGGGCTTACTTACAAACATACTTCAAGTGATATACTAACAAACTTTCGCGTTTACAATATCAGTAGAGAGGATTTCACCTTTTTTCCTGCACTACTTTTTACCAGTCTCTTCAAAACCAAAGTTTGCTGGAAGAGAATGCTTCTTGTTTTGAGCACGCCTCTGTACATTTACTAATGTAATTAGTGCAATTAATAATTAAAATAATAGTAATAATGTTTTCCTTCACAGTTCGTGAGACATAAGATTGGATATAAGGATTCCTTTAATTTGTGTGTGGGGTTGCACGGTACCGGCCCTAAGGTGTGTGGGTAGACCTTTTAGGGATGAAATCTTAAAGGTCAACCCAATACTTAGGAGCTTATGACTGAAATAACATAAGATAATAACATAAACAGATAAGGGCTTTATTTCGACTTTGAGACCCACACAATGCATGATATGATAAGTATTATGTTCATTTAACTGTGGCTTGCGATATTTTAAGCACCTTTTAACATAATAAGATAAGATAAGAATATTCTTTATTGAACACCAGAGCACATATTATAAAACATGTGATGATACAAAGTACAATTGGCGGCCTTATTGCTAAAAGCAATTTCTTCCAGACAACCTTACGACGGAAAGTTGCTGGAGGAAATAAGATACATAATTAATTAAGTTATAAGTATGTCCCCACTGCTGGGGCATGGGACTCTTCCTGCTCCGCAGGAAGGTAGGGCTATACTTCACCACGGGGGCCAAGTCCGGGTTGGTGGAGGATTGACAGTGGCGAGCCTTACTGTCAGTAGTTATTAAGGCGCCCATAAGGCCTCTGACATGGCTTAATGACTGCCATTGCATGACAGCCGACACCAACGGCTGATCGTTCCTTGCAAAACACGGATGCGCTAGAAAAAAAAACCACTAGCGGTAGTCACGGGACGGGCGCCCACTCAATACCTGACCGCGCCTGTTGTTGCTTAACTCAAGTGATTGATTCCAATCACTCGGTTCGTCTAGGCCACGAGCACTTTGAAGACAGCAATATTTACATTGATATTCAACAACAGGAAGTAAATTTTTAAATTCTGAATCTCGCCTATGTGAACAAGCGGCACATTTTTTAGCTTTATCAAACACTCAAAGTGACAGTTTTTTTATTCATAACTATCCATTACCTCCGTTTCCAAACTCGAATTCCCAGCTGAAATCCAAACGCCGTCGATACTCTTTGGGAATCTACAGGTTCTCTTACGTGAAGTTAACTTGGTTATGTACCGTCGTACCATAGGTATGTATCTATAGGGAAAAGCGCGTGATCGTGCTCTTCCACTATAACGGGAAATTACCCGCCAGGCAGATCGTATGCCTGGGGACGGCCGGTCCAACTGTTGTTAGTCGGACGTTACATTTATGGTATGTCATTGAAAAACTTTGATTGCGCGATGCAGGAATGTTGGAGTTTAAAGTGCGCGCGCAGAGTTGATATGATTGTGCTCGTCAAATATCAATGACAATTATGCTCAAAGTGGTGGTAGCTCAGTGGGTAGAACAATGGACTTGCAAGCATGCGATCCAGATTCGATCCCCAGTGCCGGTGTGCACTTTGTTTAATTTCAAAGCTACGTACATTCGCGAATTTGTAGTCGCAATACCAAATGCTAACGGTGAAGGTATTTTGACATTTCAATTAAATAAATAAATTTTAATAACATATTTGCATGTTAGAACATACCTAACAGAATGCGAGCTCATTTTAATAAAATATCATCATAATGTACGACGTTCTAAGCAAATAAATTTTATTTATTTATATTATTATAGGTACCGAGAAAACTTTATGGCATGAACAGCGCCTAGACGTAACCCTGGATGTGAATTATTGTAGTATTTGATTTTATTTTCTTTGTTAGGGATAACAAACAGAAGTACAGTCTGTTAGCTTTTAGAATATAGGTACCTCGGGCTCTAGAGTAGGGATCGATTTTCACCGAAAGCACACGAGTGTAATACTACTTCCTGCTTTGTATTAAACTTTTCTTCACTATTTTGAAAAGTTATGTAAAGTTATAAATAACAGTACAAAATAAACCTTACATAATCGTTTTTTCCGATAGTAGCCGAGGTATATTCTAAAAGCTAATAGACTGTACAATGTGTCTTAAGCAGATGACTTAAACGTAAAAAAGATATTATGGTTAATCGTCCCTACATCCAGCTCTGTTATCTACATTTTGCAAATTTTTTTTTATCTACGAAATCAAACAAATTCACACGTATTCCAATGATTTTTCGGCAAAGTATCCCTGGACAGAAATTGAGAGAAAAAAAATCAAATGACTTCTTAACAGAAACGGCTTACCGATTTCTAAGAGCGTGTAACCTATAACGTATAGTAGTATGTCGTATAATAGTAGTCGTGTCGTATAATAGTAGTCGTGTCGTATAGTTACGTACAGTAGTCTGTAAAGGTTGTCTGGAAGAGATTAATTTTAGTGATAAGGCCACCGTTTGTACTCTTAGGTTAAGAAATATCTGTGTAATTTCCATTTTTATGTACAATAAAGTGTTCTCTATCTATCTATCTATGTCACAATATTGGTATCACATATTTAATTTTGTAAATAATCAATGAAGTAATGCTTTGTATGTGTTAAGATTTTTTGAGCTTTACACGAATAAAATACTTTTTACACGGACTTAAACACTCCATATTTATTTAACACTTTTATTGATTTCGCAGTCGGTGTTCGACGCGGCGGATTTTCAATCGTGTAATCCGTTTGAAATCCAACGCTTTGAGCTTTTACAAAACCCAAACGCCCAGTGTTGTTTCTGTAAATATAACGCTTTGACAAAATGCCTATAGCTTTAGCAAACCGGACGCCGTAGTATTTTATCACGTTTGGAGCTTTGCAAGCCTGTTTCGCCCTCAAAGTCTAGGGCTCGATGTTAAATACATTTTGTAACGTAAAGTGGATTGGAGTGTATTGTCTGTAATTAATTACAAACACTCCAATCCACTTTACGTAACAAAGGTTTCAAAATTGGGACGGACGGATGTACTTTACCCGAACAAAATATTTTTACATGAACTTGAATGTTATTTATTTTAAAAAAACCTATTTAGAGGCCAAAAATTCCACCCATGCCGGGACTGGAACCCGCGACCTCTGGATAACCGTGCCAGCGCTCTCCCAACTGAGTTAATGGGCGACTACCCACTATGTGGGTACAGCGTTATCATTCCGATAAAACCTTACTGCAAAGAAGGTACTCGGGGCTGCAAGTGATGCAAATTACTTCAACCAGATGTTGCTGCTTGTACGTAATACAGAGAGTAATGTAAAGAGGTTCGAAATTTCACGGATGCCGGGTAGTCACCCATTAGCTCAGTTGGGAGAGCGCTGGCACGGTTAGCCAGATGTCGCGGGTTTGAGTCCCGGCATGACTGGAATTTTTAGCCTCTAATAAGGTTTTTTTTAATGAAGCGCTCGTGGCCTAGGCAAACCGAGTGATTGGAATCAATCACTTGGTTAAGCAACAACAGGCGCGGTCAGGTACGGGATGGGTGAGCGTCCCGTGACTACCGCTTGTGGCATTTTTCCGAGCGCTTCCGTGCTTCGCAAGGCACGCTGCAAGCCGTTGGTGCCGGCTGTCATATAATGGCAGTCGTTAAGCCATGTCAGAGGCCTTATGGGCGGCTTGATAACTTCTGACAGTGAGGCCCGGCCACTGTCTCACAATCCTCCCCCAACCCGGACTTGGCCCCCGTGGTGGAGTATGGCCTAACCTTCCTGCGATGCAGGAAGAGACCCGTGCCCCAGCAGTGTGGACATATAAGGGTTGATAACGAAAAAGGTTTTTTTTAATAGTCCTTAGCACGGGTTAGTGCCAGAGAATATGGCTATTTCTTTTTTAAGCACTTTACTTATTTAAGCAGGTTTGATCCCCAGTGCGGGCATGTACCAATGACTTTGTTTAATTTTAAAGTTACGTACATTTGCGAATTTGCACACTCTAACGGTGAAGCAAAATCGCGAGAAAACCCGCGGCTTGGTTGATTCCGCACGAATAGAGTAGTCTTTCCTGTGGGCTAGTCAGCCTAAGCTGTCAGGATGCTATAGATGCTGGGTAAGCCTACACCATCAAAAACCATGTTCCAGGCACGACAGCATCCAAGTGGTCCCTTCACCCATCTAGTGTGAGTGAAGATGCCACTAGACGCTGTATAAGTTATCTCATTACGTAGATGCAGATGTCATTAGTTACTTAACACTTTTTATGAAATGAAGTGAAAAGGTTTTATTCATAGTAGAGCAGAAGCTGCGGCTTAGATCCCGGCATGGGTGAAATTTTTAGCCTCTAAATAGGTTTTTAAGTTAGATATATTTTATACTATTTTTATTTTTATTGCACTAACCCGTGCTAAGGATATTTTGTAAAGTGGATTGGAGTGTTTGTAATTACTGTCGCGAATCATCGCGAATGCACGTCATGATACCGGATATTCTGTGAGTAGTTTTGTTTTTCATAGTTTTTGACGTTGAGTATGTAGAGGAGGTTGGAAAAAAGATGGCGGAAAAAAAAAGGGAGTGACGAGTGAGGACGCGTGGAGAAAAGGGTGGTGAATTAGAACAATTTGTGAGATCGTTTTATGTTATATTGAGATAAGGAAATCTAGAGGTAAGAGAATCTTTAGTTAAAGAGTTATGAGGGTAAAACTCGAACGGGCAAAGTATCGTCTCGTTCTGTGTTTGAGTTGTGGAGGTCGAGGAAAGCTATGAGGGGTGGTTTGGAGGCCTGTGGGGGGCCAAGAGCGGCACCCCCTTTGTTTATCGTGACTAAGAGAAAAGAGAGAGATAAAGAGATCGCGTTGGATGATGCGATTCATAAAGAGGATTATTGGCATTAGAAATGCCTTCACGACGCTTACAATAACCAGGCGTCTCGACTATTACAACTAATCATCTCCTTTATGTGTATTTTCAACTATATCCCGTGTAACCCAAATCCTTTGTCGCTTATGTTTGTTCCTTCATACCTAGGCACAGTTCGGTTAGTTATTTAGCATTTATCGTGGCGACAATTACAGTTCAGGGTTTAAAAATTGCATCTGAAATTGATCATAAGTGCTTCATAATTACATGTGAAGTTACCGGTGTGAGTAAAATGTTTGTAATTGAAACTCGGAACTCTTTCCTGTCTCCACCTTAATCGTACAATATTGCTCACAAGGATTTTACATGATCTTACATATGAAACCAAGACCGGGTTGGTAAAGGATTGAAAGATAGTGGCGGGCCTTACTGCCAGAAGTTATTCGTTTATATTGAAATTTAAAAGAAAACTATCACAGTTAAGGAAGCCTCGAGTAATAATCGACCAAACTTTTAGAGAGAAAACTTCTCCCTACTTCCAGTTATTACTTTGACGAAGTTGTTACTTTGTGAAACAGGTAGTTAATATGAGTTAATTAAATTCTAATATCAATAAAAACTCTTGCTTCTAAGTGGAGAAGTTGTGCAGAAGTTATTTAGTAAGTATTTAAGAAATCATGGTCATATTCTTTTTTCTGGTTGTGCAATAAAGTGTTCTCTATCTATCTATTTATTTTAGGTTCGTATTCTATGTTTACGTTTTACCATAAAATTGTTTACAATAGAAGTTTGATTTTGGAACGCAGACTAGTTGACAGAGTTACCAGTTGTCAGATTAGTCTGTGCACACTTGGATCTCTTGTTTTTTTGGTGGTAAAGCGTGAAGCGTTTTCTTGGCCAAAATTGGTGTGGCAATTAGATTGCCAGGCTTGTATCTTCGTGTGAAGTGTAAGATAAAGTCCAGGGAAGATTCCCGAGTTAAAAGTGTTGTTGTTTGGCGGCGGATCGCCCAAAATAGTGGACAAATACATTGTCGTGAAAGTGAACTGCAGGTACGTAGCTTTCTGGGGAAAAAGCTCTTGGGGGTAGACGGGGATGTCTAGGGATCCCCAAACCTTAGTGCACCCACCCCGGGCGGCGCCGGCTGCCAAGTCGAGAGGCGTCGACGCGGACAGTATTTGTAAGTTATTTGTTTTCTAATTAGTTAGTATTTAAGCGGGTCCTTTACCCAACAAAAAGATAAAAAGGAAGTTTATCCTACGTTTGGTGAAATGACCTAGATTTTGAAATGGACACCTAGTTTTACTTTTAACGTTAAACAAGTCACAGTTTTAGTGTAATTTTAAAATTTTAAATAAAGTGCTTCGATTTGATTCGATTATGACGACCGACTGCGGGACCCTACAATGCTCGTGATCAATTAAGCACTTGAACGCACTTTATCAATGCACATTTGTAAAGCAATAGATTTATTTTCTGTTCACCAGTTTATTTGCTTTTTTTCGATTTAACATCTAGCACCGCCATCAATGCCAAACATGTTTGTGGGCACACAGTTAATCTAACCGGCATTTTATTCTTGATGTTTTTGCGCTTCTACGATTTAAAAACGTTATGGAATACCTATTTTAATTTTAAATCTCATTTTTCCGGCTTGCTACGTCACTGAGCTTATGCCTCAAAGAACCAATTTGTGGACGTAAGATTTGCACAATAGGTACCTATCTATTCGTTTCAAGGTGTTCGAAAATCGAACACGAGCTTTCCATGCGGAGCATGCATGTATAACCCTTCTACCTATTTATTTTGTGTTTGCGCATCCCCGACTTCTGAACGCGTGGATTCGAAATTTGAATTTCGCGCCCCGATGGCGGTGAGGGCATTGTTTATTTTTAAAGTGGCATCCGTGGGGGGCGAATAATTAAGCATGCCAGAGACAAAAGGGGCCACAAATTGCGCCGTTCATTAATTATTCACTCGGTAAACGTTCACAGAGAAGACAGTGGGCGATCAGGGCCCAAAATTGTATTTCTAGGCAAATGCAGAAGCAGAATGCTTTGGCAAAGTGCTGGAAGAATTCGCAAGGCCAGATAAATTTGGGTGACGTCATCAGATTTGTTGCGAATAGTGCAAACAATGCGCTTCATGCTTTTGCATTTTTAATCGACTTTAAACTGAGAGATATACTCTTAAGACTTTAAAAAGGAGGTGTTTTTAAATTTCCATAGTATTTTTTTAATATGTTCCTTGATTACTGGAAGACGCGTGGACCGATTTAGATTTTTTTTTTTAAAGCGTAGGCAAGAAGTCACCAAATCAAGATCATATTAGGGGGTTCTGGAGAAACAGAAGGGAACTCTTCAAATTTCAAAGTCACACTGAAGCGATTTTAGTGTTTTTTACAGTGATTCGTGGAATATTGACTTCGGAAAACACAATTTGATTTCCCAAAAAATCGTGATTTTTTTTATTTGAGACCCGTGCCCCAGTAGTGGGGACATACAAGGCTTGATATCGATGTGTTATGCTACGCACGCGCTCCAAGAATCTACCTGGCAGAACTTTTGGCGCTGTTGTTCATTTTGGCCCAGCAAAACTTCCTTAACTTCGATGATTTATTTCTGTGGCTTGGTAACATGCCCACGGTAAGCCAGACTTCACTGCTGGGATTTTTTTTCTATGTTATGTGTCCGATATTATACCATTAAGTTATTAATACATATAGGATTTTGTAGGAAAACTCACACACTGCCAACGTTTGAAATTGCGAATCCACGGTGGGCACAAGTCATGATTAAAAACAACCCTTTCTCTCTGAGAGAAGGGCCGCGCGATACTGTAGATGGTATATAGTCTGCATTATACACTTATACTGCCCGAAAGAAGCGTCCCTTAAAAGATTTATAGCCAAGAGGAATAGTCGATCGGCATTAGCCGGCCTGAATTGGAAGCTGACGTGAACCACCAACAGAAGTTGAAATCTATGGATGAGGCCCTGCCTTCTTTAGGATAAATAGATAGATAGAGAACACTTTAGAAGAAGAAGAAAAACATTTATTATAGAAACAGTGCACACGCAACAGTAGCAAAACAAACTTAAAACATATTACTAAAGAAAAAAAAGAAAGGTCACGGCGTGTCACTGCTGCTATAAATGGTAACTGACTCAGCAGTATGCTGCTGGACTAGCCTTCAGCGCTGATTTTCATTCAGTGCCAGGTTCTTCCCCACGAGCGTCACCAGACTGCAGTGCGAAACAATCATGGGCAGTACCATATTGAGTAAAATACATGTTTAAAAACCTATTTAGAGGCTAAAATTTCACCCATGCCGGGATTCGAACCCGCAACCTCTGGCTATCCGTGCCAGCGCTCTACCAATTGAGCCAATAGGCGACTCACGGCATCAGTGAAATTTCGAACCTCTTTACACTATTCTCTGTATTACGTACAGGCAGCGACATCTGACTTAAGCAAATTGCATTACTTACAGCCCCGACCACCTACTTTTCAGTTAGGTTTAACATCGGAACGATATCACTGTACCCACATGATTACACTATTTTTATTTTTAATGCACTAACCCGTGCTAAGGAACAAATTTAACCCTAGACACCTAACCTTCTCACATAGCTCATTATACCTAACCATTCGTCAATTCGACGACCATTTTTTGAAGTGTTAAGTTTTAAATAAAAATTTGTTGTTTTTGGTACGTTTATTGCACTGAGATTTCAAGCATACTTTATATTGTTTAATAAAATAATTTGTTGTTATTTATCACATACTCTTACTTATTTTCCTTTCTGTTTAAAATGGCACGCGTTTTTACAGATAAAACCCGACATTTTTATGAAAAATTTAATTACAACCGAAATTTAAAAAAGTAGTTGTTTATTTTAAGGGAAAACTTAAACTGTAGACATTAGAAAAAGAAAAATGTTCTTTTTTACGCCCATTCATTACAAAAATAAAATTTATATTCGCGACAAATTGCGATTTTGTACGTATTTTTGTAAAATTTCGAAAAAACATGGTACTTGGCAGCCGGAATTTATTGCCTCTCGCCAACCCGCGACGAACACCGAGTTGACAAGAGACACCACGGTTATCCGCACACGCACCAAAAAGATACAACAATTTTTCTGTCGCGTATTCGTCGAAACGACGAAGGTTGGGTGTCTAGGGTTAAAAACCTATTTAGAGGCTAAAAATTTCACCCATGCCGGGATTCGAACCCGCGACCTCTGGCTATCCGTGCCAGCGCTCTACCAATTGAGCCAATGGGCGACTCACGGCATCAGTGAAATTTCGAACCTCTTTACACTATTCTCTGTATTACGTACAGGCAGCTACATCTGACTTAAGCAAATTGCATTACTTACAGCCCCGACCATCTACTTTGCAGTTAGGTTTAACATCGGAACGATATCACTGTACCCACATGATTATACTATTTTTATTTTTAATACACTAACCCGTGCTAAGGACAAATTTAAAAAACCTATTTAGAGGCTAAAAATTTCACCCATGCCGGGATTCGAACCCGCAACCTCTGGGTATCCGTGCCAGCGCTCTACCAATTGAGCCAATGGGCGACTCACGGCATCAGTGAAATTTCGAACCTCTTTACACTATTCTCTGTATTACGTACAGGCAGCGACATCTGACTTAAGCAAATTGCATTACTTACAGCCCCGACCACCTACTTTGCAGTTAGGTTTAACATCGGAACGATATCACTGTACCCACATGATTACACTATTTTTATTTTTAATGCACTACCGTGCTAAGGAACAAATTTAAAAACATATTTAGAGGCTAAACATTTCACCCATGCCGGGATTCGAACCCGCAACCTCTGGCTATCCGTGCCAGCGCTCTACCAATTGAGCCAATGGGCGACTCACGGCATCAGTGAAATTTCGAACCTCTTTACAATATTCTCTGTATTACGTACAGGCAGCGACATCTGACTTAAGCAAATTGCATTACTTACAGCCCCGACCACCTACTTTGCAGTTAGGCTTAACATCGGAACGATATCACTGTACCCACATGATTACACTATTTTTATTTTTAATGCACTAACCCGTGCTAAAGACAATTTTAAAAACCTATTTAAAGGCTAAAAATTCCACCCATGCCGGGATTCGAACCCGCGGCCTCTGGCTGTCCGTGCCAGCGCTCTTTCCAACTGAGCCAATGGGCGACTCACCGGCATCAGTGAAATTTCGAACCTCCTTACAATATTCTCCCTATTACGTATAGGCAGCGACATCTGGCTGAAGTAAGTAAGTGGAATTTTTAGGCTCTAAATAGATTTTTTAAAAGTTGATAAACTTTTAATTAAAAACGCTTTTTCATGATTTAACATTTGGCTGAACCACCGACAGAAGTTGAAATATGAGTTTAAGGAACTACCTTCCCTACGAGATAAAGGATCGAGGAAGAAATATAAACAACTAGGTAGCTGACCCAGCGAACTGCGTACCGCTGGACAGTCGATTCTTTAATTTTTTTTTCTCCGTAAGAATCATCCTCGTACTTCAAGGAATATTCTAAAAAAAGGATTAGCCGTATCGGTTCAGCTGCTCCCGAGATTTGCGTTTACATAAATGATAATTTTGAAACTAAAAAGCTTTTTTACTTTCAAGATTGCTTATTGTATAGGTATGTATGTATGACGACCTCTGTGGCGTAGTGGTAGCGCATCTGTCTAACATGCAAGAGGTTCCGGGTTCGAATCCCGGCTGGGGACAAAAAAAGCCGAGGTCTTGGATGTTTACGTGTTTGTGACGTGGTTGTTTCTGGTTCCCACGACACAGGGTATCCTAGTGTGGGGTCAGAAGCAATGTATGTGCTTGTATGTAAATGTAATGTAATGTCTTCTTCTCCTTCTTCCTCGGTCCTTTCACTCCTAGGGGAGCATAGGGTCTAAGTAAAAAACAATTTTCACTTATACTGCTTGGTTCAGCCAACCACCGACAGAAGTGGAGATTTGTGCTGGAAGGAAGAACAAGACATACCTTTACATAAAGCAATTAAATTAAATGATAAACTTTAAACATAGAAGCATTTTCGCTTATTTTACAGCCGGTTGATTAAATAGGCCGGGTGCCAAAAGTAACAAGCTGGTTTTATAATGGAACGGTAAAACAATTTTCCCCTACGAGTATTATAAATCCTGTGTGCGACAAACGCCACCGCAAATTTTAGCTTTTGTCGGTTGGTTATTTTAATTATCAAGTAAATTGTGTAAGAGAGGATGCTGAAATATTTTAGCAGGCGAAACCGCTTTTTAACACCGATAATTAAAACAAATGAAAATGTTACCACTGTTTATTGATAGGTCTGCCAAAGACAGGATAGTCGTAAAATAAATGTCTTGGGTTTTACTTCGAGATCTCCTTAAAACGAAAGCAGGTATACCCCTATTCATATTATGATATCAACTGCTGGGGCACGGGTCTCTTTCTATAACGCAGGAAGGTTAGGCGATACTCCACCACGGGGGCCAAGTCCGGGTTGGTGGCAGATTGCAAGACAGTGGCGGGCTTTATTGTCAGCAGTTATCAAGCCGCCCATAAGGCTTAAAAACTGCCATTATATTATGACAGCCGGCACCAACGGCTTAACGCCTATTCTTAGAAGAAAATCATTGTTGGACTACTCCACCCTTAGGACTCCGTCAGATTCTGGTAAAAACCTGGATTACAGGATTATACAACGGGTCCATTATTTATCTCGCCGAAGTAATTTCAGGCTTCGATTGACTTCTCGCTCTATTGGCATATAAGCCGGACTGAGCAGGTAGTTACAGAAGGTAACAACTGTCCACGTACTGCTGAGAATATTCTTAGTTAATCAACCAGCCCGTACTTATCCACTGCTGGACGTAGGTCTTCTAGAAGTACGTAAGTAGAAGTTCTAGAAGTTAATTTTCTGGTAGAAAATGCTTATGGCATTAAGTTCGCCGCATTGTACAATTTTATGGTGCAATAAAGTATTATTAATAATAATAATAATAAGTACACCATTTGTTTCGTATCTGCTCAAACTCTTAGAAATGTTTTCGCTTTTCTTCAGTAACCTATATTGGTTTCCGAAAGTGTTGCTGAAAAAGGCCGTGATTGGTCGCACTCTAGTTGGCTATGACACAGTCCACTAGAAGGAAGAAACGACGTTCGTTTGCTCCGTTTCAAATTATCTCTATATTAATTAATTACATTCGAAATATCTTGTAATTGAACTTTACGAGTGAGAAGAAGTGAATTCTTGTAGCCACAAACGTTTTTGTGTTAAATCCGTGGACCTTCCATCAACCCTAGTGCCGTGCATCTAGATTGAGCTGGTTTCACGATTTGGCGCTGGCTGGGGAGCTGCGAGGTGAGTGGAGGCTTCTTCTGAGTTCAAGGGCAGATATTAGATGTATCCTTTTCATAAATCTAACAGGGAAATTAAACCAACTTCGTAAGTCCTAGTTTTTCCCCCACACCATTAATTTCTATCCTCGGATATCGTCACCCGTCTGCTTCCAGCAATCTATTTCAGATCGTCTGTCCAGCGAGCTGAATGGTGTCTTACACTGCGTTTGCCTGTTTGTATGGTATGGTAATATGGTATTTCTAGCAAACAAGAATGTGTCAATCTGCCTGAGCTCCTACTGCCTTTTTAATGCTTAAATGCAATAGTACATAATTAAATTCGGCGCCAGGGATTTTGGAGACATTGGAAGTATTTCCGAAATTCCCAGGAACGGAGCATCTGTGGTAACGGTGTCAAGGCGACTAAAGAGTGTCCAGTTTAAATCAACCTACTCATGACTAAATGGCGCTGCTAGAACTAAAATAAAAAATAATAATGAGATTGGTAGAGAATAAAAAGCGCAAAGAATAAGAATAAAGAATTTTATTTGTGTAACATGTATAACAAACGTGTGCCAATGATGTTAATTTCGTTTAATTGGATTTAAATATTTTTGTTTGTTTGAATTCATATTGTGGTTGTTGAGAGGTAAAATAAAGAATTGAATTTATCTTGTAAACTAGGTGTAGACCTGAATTTCAGGAGATAGTGTTCGACCATGAAGTAATATATACTATTATATAATATAATACCACCAATTTAAGGTTTGCAATACCACCAATTTAAGGATTGTGCCAATGTATCGATGTAATAAAGTAATATTATGAAAATATATTTATTTATTTCCTTATGTTTTATAACTTACATTTTTTATATATTACGGGAACGTAAAAAAGAGTGAGCATTTGTGTGACATAGTAAATTTGTCACTCATTTCATTTTCATTGTCAGTGTGTGATTGTGTAAGTGTGTATTTGAATGTTAGTGTGTCATTATGTACATTACGATATAAGATAAGATAATAGTTTATTTTCCTGTACTATTTTTATTTTAATGCACTAACCCGTGCTAAGGACAATTTTAAAAACCTATTTAGAGGCTAAAAATTCCACCCATGCCGGGATTCGAACCCGCGACCTCTGGTTATCCGTGCCAGCGCTCTTTCCAACTGAACTAATGGGCGACTCAGTTGGAAAGAGCGCTGGCACGGATAGCCAGAGGTCGCGGGTTCGAATCCCGGCATGGGTGGAATGAAGTATGCCCAGTGGTGGGGGAAGTGGTTGCAGGACGGCGGCGCAGCAGGGAAACAACAGGAACGGTTGATCACATTTTAATTAATACATCGTTAAGACTCCAGTCTCTTAACTCCCTTCTTCTAGTCTTACACTAGCTTATATATAATAATCCTACGTGCCTTGGGAGGAGTTGTCTATATTTCAGATACGTGAAGGCATGTGGCGTGATGATGTTATTTGCCTATCACAGAAATTTTTGCCTCTAAATAGGGTTTCAAAGTTTATTTTCCTGTCCACAAATTACATTCGTATACAAAATAACATTGGATAAATAATACAATACAACAGAATGCACTATTTGTGGAAAGACTGGAGCCTAAACTAGATCAAAAGATCTGTATCTTAGGTTTCCAGGCCTCCCTACAAAAGAACGGTATCATATTCGACGCGTCATCAGCATAAGGTAGGTACCTATACAATATCTGACGAGTGTATCAAAAATGACAGATGTTTGTAAAACTTATAAAAAAAGTAAGATGTATGTATGTACCTAAGTGTGTGTGTATGTGTGTGTCTGCTCAGCCCTGCGACCCGAGTATTGGGTTCGGGTTTCAGCCACTGAGCAGAGGGTGTGTGAAAAGGTGTGATGAGTGTATATTTGTGAATGATGGCAGTGATGTATGTGGTAAGTAGGTACTAGGAACTATAACGGAAGGTGAGACTTAAAGTGAGCTGGTATTCAACTTCAAAAAGTTTTTTATGTAACTATCACTACACTACGTGGCCTTTCTAAGAATTCCTCATTTAGATTTAGCCAATCGGTACATTAGGTTGACCTTTGTTTGCTCAGATGTAGACTTTGCTGTCCGCACTAATTTCGCTTTATTGCCGCAAAGGCCGATAGCCTTCTATTAATTATTATGACTACGACGGTTTAGCAGTGTTAATTAACTCTTCTAATTTTGGGAAAGCAACCGGAGGAAGCGCTCGTGGCCAAGCCGAACCGAGTGATTGGAATCAACCACTTGAGTTAAGCAACAACAGGCGCGGTCAGGTGCAGAATAGGTGACCGTCCCGTGACTACCGCTAGTGGCATTTTTTCCGAGCGCTTCCATGCTTCGCAAGGCACGTTATGCCGTTGGTGCCGGCTGTCATGTATTGGCAGTCGTTAAGCCACGTCAGAGGCCTTATTTATTTATTTATTTATTTATCTATTTACATGAATATTGTAACATAACAGTAAAATTACACCAAAGCGTTACAATATTATATCAGAGCACTACCTTTCATACATCTTCTAGCATTCTCTTACATACCTTCACCACACTTTCAATTCCATCCGCAAACAAATCACACTCTGGTGCTTCAGCGAGCAGGGCACAGAGTAGCCGCAGCGCGCGCGCGACCGGCGAGCACTGGTACTGGTTGGTGCGGGTATCCATCTCGGCGAATAGTTTATGCCTCCGCGCCCTGCGATACCCATTAGGTACAAATAAGCGAACGACTTTTTCGACTAGGTCGATGGCGTCGATTTTACCCCTTATTATATTTAAAACAAATTTTGCAAGAGCCACATTTCTCCTTAGTTCTAGCGAGTCGAATCCAAGATATCCCTGTAGAAAAAGGGTTGGATATAAAAAAGGGTAGTACCCATACATTTTCTTATACAGATATCTCAAAAATCTTTTTTGGACCTGCTCCATCACAAGAATATATTTTTTCTCGTGAGGGGCCCAGACCACAGCATTCGTTTCAAGCACGCTGCGTACTAGCGCAGCGTATAGTGCCTTACTAGCGGCGGCGCTCAGTGGCGCGGCGGCGCGCATTACGAATCCCAGACGGCGTAGCGCAGCGGCCGCCACATTCTGCGCGTGCGGCCGTAGCGTGAGCTGTGGGTCGAACAGCACTCCGAGGTCACGTACCGCCTGCACGCGGCAGATGCCTGCTCCTGCCATCGCGTACTGGTGGTGCACTGGCACAGGCGATCGAGTGAAGCTCATCACTTCGCATTTATTTAGATTAAACAGCAACTTGTTGCGGATGCTCCATTGATGAACAGCGTCAATATCTTGTTGCAGCAACTCATAGTCTTGTTGGGTTTTTATAACCTTAATCAGTTTCACATCATCAGCGAACATGAGGACACGGGAATGTTGGACCACGTCTGGTAGGTCGTTAATTAAAATTACGAACAGGAAAGGCCCCAAATTTGACCCTTGACTTATGCCTGACCGAGTCGGGTACGATGAAGATAAGTAAGGTCCGTACTTAACAAACTGTTTCCTATCCAAAAGATAGTTTGATAGTAGTTTCAGAAGCCGAGGAACGAATCCCATAGCACCCAGTTTTAGCAGCATTGTGTCATTATCAACCCTGTCAAATGCTTTTTGAAAATCCAGGTATACAACATCGACCTGATTTCGATCATCGAGTTCTTTAGAAGCAAGATCTACCATGGTGACTAAATTAGTTGCTACTGACCGTTTGGGTAGGAAGGCGTGCTGAGCGCTGGTGATGTAAGGCTGACATTGCGGCATTAATGCATCGTGAAGGACCATCTCAAACACCTTCGCCAGTGCACACAGTATAGCGACCGGACGGTAGTTCTCTATCATTCTTTTTGATCCCTTTTTCGGAATTGGCGATACACGGGACTCTTTCCACACCGACGGATACTCACCCGCTTCAATTATGAGGTTGTATAAATATACAATTGGGTCTACGAGTTCGTCGATACACCCCTTAATAACCCAGGCCGGCATGGCGTCAGGTCCGGGCGACGTGCCGGCTCGCAGCGCGCGGACAGCTCGGCGTACATCCCTCTCGGTAACCGAACGAACGTCAACTCTGCGCGCGTCGGCCGGCGCGGCGCCGCTGGCGGCGCTCGGGTCGAGCGCGGGCGCCGTCGGCAAAAACACTGAACTGAAGTGCTCTGCGAAAGCCTGCGCGGCGTCCGCGCCCACCCGATCTACTCCACTCAGCGTTACCTTTGGCTCTATGCCACCCGGATTGCGTAGCGCATTTATATAGTTCCAGAATTGTTTTGGATCTCTACAGAGATTTTTAGAAACCATCTGCACGTATTCTCTGTGTGCTTTCTCAACTTCTATTTTTATTTTAGCTCTTAGGTACTTGAAATCTGAATAGGCTATAGTACTATTTGTTTGTTTCCACTGTTTGTGGTATTTCGCTTTATTCTCAATGTCACGGATAATCGCTTTCGTGTAGAAGACTGGATAAGCGCGACTACACGATTGCTTCCGTATTTTCTTTGGAATGCATTGGTCAAATATGTTGTAAAGATAGTTATAAAATTTTCCTAAAGCTTTATTTATGTCAGTTTCAATATATATTTCACTCCACTCCAAGTTTTTAATTAAACTATATAAAAGCTTATGGACAGCTTGATAACTTCTGACAGTAAGGCCCGCCACTGCCTATAATCCTTCACCAATCCGGACTTGGCCCCCGTGGTGGAGTATGGGCTAACCTTTCTTCGATGCAGCTAAAGACCCGTGCCCCAGCAGTGGGGACATACAAGGGTTGATATCGAACTGGAGGAAAGTATCGAAACCTAGTTATATAGGTATATTAAACGGGTCTATCTATATATCTATAAACGGGTCTAATTGAGATTAATTTTCATCCATATCAACCCTTCTACGTTCCCACTGCTGGAACACGGATCTCTTCCTGCATCGCAGGAAGGTTAGACCATGCTCCACCGAGGGGGGCAACTCCGGGTTGGTGGAGGATTGTACGGCAACGCTGGGCCTTACTGTCAAAAAGGTATCATAATGCCTCTGACATAGTTTAACGACTGCCATTACGTGACAGCAGGCTCCAACGGCTTAGCGTTCCTTGCAAAGCATGGAAGCGCTCTCGGAAAAAATGCCACAAGCGATAGCTATAAGACTCATCCTGCACCTGACCGCGCCTGTTATTCCTTAACTCTAGTGATTGATTTCAATCACTCGGTTCGCTTAGGCCACAGGCGCTTTTTTATTGAGCGAATATTTATTACGTAAAACGTAATTACCTTAATACCTCTACTCGCCACTTCAGTTTACCCGTGACCACGATAACTGAATGATGTCCTCCCCAATGATTCCGTCAACGCCGACAAAGGGAGTGTTGTAAAGAATTCTGTTTTTTTATAAATAGGTTTTCTCTACAAAAAACAATTCCTTACAACACTACTCCACTAATTTTAGAGTTATTTTCGGAATAGAATCGATTTTCGTAGTTTGTAAAGTTACGTAATTTTTTTACGCGTTGAGTGTCGATTCTGAAATAAAATGACCTTATTCAGAATATACGTAATAAAATGCAGCTTATACAAGTCCCGTTGTAAGGCACAGAGATTATCACAGGGTACAGAGATCATCTATTTACATTAACAGGCTTAATCACCACGCGTGCCCACCAGGGATTAGCGATTTTAGTATTGACGGTATGGGAGCACCCCAGGGACCCAAGGATTTCTCACGATGTTTTCCTTCACAACAGCGTCATGCTACTACAATATCACAAATTGAATGATTAAAGCCCTGTTTCAAATAAAGTTCCAGGTAAGCTATCTGCAAACAGGGCTGCCGTTTGTTCTAAATTTAGATCAATTTTCTTATATTGCGTGTGTTTGTTAATGGCTTCAAATTTAGAACAAATGGCAGCTCTGGTTGCGGATAATATATCCGGAACTTTATCTGCAGATTGTGAAACAGACCCTTAGTATTCTAAATGATTATTATATTACACTGGGTGATTCAGAAACAATCAGTCAAACTCAAACGGGCTATTGATTGGTTTTAGAATAACTGATTGATGCTTAGAATAACTGTCGGACCTTTCTGAAACAGCCTGTAAAGAAAGTTTACTTTTACACTCATGTTTATGGTTTGATATCTATTCGACGGCTACAACATCAATAGCCAGGCCCAGTGGCGCGGAACAAGGCCACGAAATTATCCCAACCTTACCACACGCGACCGCGACCTTGCACCAAGAATATGAAGCCACAATTTTGTCGATACTTTGGTAGGCTATCACGCGACAGCATATTGATATAGACATTGAAATTCAAACAAAAAGGTAATAATAAAGGTGGTCTTGACAAACGCTGAGGGTGGTCTTGACAAACGCTCCGGGCATTTCTGAAGCAGAGGATCTCTCTTGCCGTGCAGCGTGGAAACGCTGCCAGCGTTATGGGGACCTTTGGGTCAGAGATGTCTCAGGGTGGTCTATTTAATTGACATTTTGTATTTTCTTAAGGACATTCTTCATAAAATATTGTACAGTTATGACGATACGATAATAAAGGCTAATCGGTCGTCATGTGAGATCAAGATATTATTATCTTGATGACGAATAAGACTTTCCAGATTATATTTACCTCTTTCTATAATTATTATACAGTGAGGTAAATGAATAGATAAGGAAATTTTACTACTGGCGACCGCGACCTTGCACCAAGAACATGAATACTTTTATAGGCTATCACACGACAGCATATTGATATAGACATTGAAATTCAAACGAAAAAATCATGATAAAGGCTATTGGTCTGTAAGTGTGATGACATGATTTTATCTTGACGACGAATAAGCATTTCTAGATTATATTTACCTCTTTCAATAATTATTATAGAGTGACGTAAATGAAGTGAGAAAGGAAACTTTACTACTTGTGTCCATGACCTTGTACCAAGAACCAGAAGGCACAGTCGATACTTTGGTAGGCTATCACGTGACGGCAATTGAAATAGACATTGAAATTTAAGCATACATTCAATGACAAAGGCTTATCGGTCGTCATATGAGATCAAGATAATTATCTTGACGACGAATAAGCCTTTCCATATTATATTTACCTCTTTCTATAATTATTATAGAGTGAGGTAAATGAAGAGATAAGGGGAACCTTGCTACCGGCGACCGTCACTTGCACCAAGAACATGAAGGCGCAATTTCGTCGATACTTTGGTAGGCTATCACGCGACAGCATATTGATATAGACATTGAAATTCAAACAAAAAGTAATTATAAAGGCTAATTGGTCGTCATGTGAGATCAAGATATTATCTTGACGACGAATAAGACTTTCCAAATTATATTTACCTCTTTCTATAATTATTATGCAGTGAGCAAAATGAATAGATAAAGGAAACTTTACTACTGGCGACCGCGACCTTGCACCAAGAACATGAATACTTTTATAGGCTATCACGTGACAGCGTATTCATATAGACATTGAAATTCAAACAAAAAAATCATGATAAGGCTAATTGGTCTTTAAGTGTGAGAAAAGATGGTCAGAGTGGAGTTTTTTTCCGCTGCCTTTTTCTCCACTACAAAACGGCCCGAAGGCGGCGGCTTACATTTTACATTGTACATTGACATTCAGCAAACAGAATGTAAATTCTTTACGTTGTAATAAATTGATTTGAATTGAATTTGAATTGATTTGTGACATGATTTTATCTTTAAGCCTTTCCCGATTATATTTACCTCTTTCTATAATTATTATAGAGTGACGTAAATGAATAGATAAAGGAAACCTTCCTACTGGCGACCGTGACTTGCACCAAGAACATAAAGGCACAATTTTGTCGATACTGTGGTAGGCTATCACGCGACATCATACTGATATAGACATTGAAGTTCAAACAAAAATTTAATGATAAAGGCTATCGGTCTATATGTGATGACATGATTTTATCTTGACGATCGATTAGTTTTTCTAGATAATATTTAGGTACCTCTTTCTGTAATAAAATTATTATAGAGAGGTTAATGAAGAGATAAAGTTAACTTTACTACTTGCGACTGCGACTAGCCCCAAAAATACGAAGGCAAAATTTTGTCAATACTTTGGTACGCTATTAGGCAAGCATATGAGTATTTATAAGTGCAATTATATTCAAGGAAAATTTCAATGGTACACGCTAATCGGTCTTCCTTGTGAGAACAAAATACTACCGGATTGTAGGTATTTACCTCTTTCTATATTATAGAGTGAAGAAAGTGATAAGTTGAAAAGGAACCTTTATACTCGCGGCCGTGAACTTATGAACCAAGAACATGAGGGTGCAATTTGTTGCGCGCAAGTCAATTGTTGTTCGTCTTGATTCTGGATTCTTGTCATTCTTGAAGCGCTCGTGGCCTAGTCGAACCATGTTATTGGAATCAATATATATATATATTTTATATAAATACATACATTTATAGGCCTAACACTATATGGCCAGGATATAAATAAAATACCAACAATAGCAGAACAGTACTACAAATAACAGCAAAAGTTTCACATAACGAGATAGTATTATCTCGTTATGTGAAACCATAGTTACCGTACTATACCTATTACTATAAACAAGTAAGTCTCACCGTTTTCATTCTTCTATTCAGCTTAGTTCCAAATAACAGCAAAAGTTTCATATAACACTAGCAAGGTCTGTCTTTCTGGAGACATATAACCTGCGTATCTTTAAAAGTAGAGTTAACCGGTAGAGTAGAGTTAACAGGTAAGCACGTAACATCGTAGACCCTGTCTTCGCTTAACATCAGGCGTAACTCGAGTCACTAGTGTAACCTGTCCTACTCAAAATAAAGATAGTATTCTTCAACTTAGTTTTAAAAATGCGTAGGGCTTGGCTCTCTGTATCTCCTCTGGCAGACAATTCCAGAGACTTAAATGTTAATAAAGTTATCATTTTATTTTGCGGTTTTGATTGACAGTTACCTTCAAAGTGAATCTTCTGTAAATTCACGCATGTAATGTTGTTTTGGAAATAAATGGCCTACTATTATAAATATTATTGTAGGAAAATCAAATCTTCAAGATATTCATCTCTAAGGTCTTCCCCAGCTAAATGTACAGCGTTGAAAATTCACACAAATTCTGTGATTTGGGTCGTAAAAAGATACATTCAGAGGAATAGTGGGTACGCTTAAATAAACAAAAAACCGAAAGAAATAAATCGGGAATAAGATTTTTTTTTTATTTTATTATTAAATGTTATTTATGGTTCGAGTAATGAATTGATTTCAACTTTATCGTATAGGCTTTAGGTTAGTATAAAGGCCAGCATACAGTCTGTGAGCTTTTAGAACATACCTGGGATACTAACGGATGAATTCGTGTAACGGAACTAATATGACACTTAATTTGACATAACTTTTCAAAAAATTGTGAAGAAAAGTTTTATACAGAGCAGGAAGTAGTATTACACTCGTGTGCTTCGGCGAAAACCGAAGCCTACTCTAGAGCCATATTCCTCGGGCTTCGGTTTCCGCCGAAAGCACAGGAGTGTAATACTACGTACTTTCTGCTCTGTATAAAACTTTTCTTTCGTTGTAAAAACATACTGTACAACATTTGTAGGTACATTTCTTTCCTCCACTGCTTAAAGTTACGAAAAGATTCGCTAACTAACAACTTTTAATCTAAGATACGTCAATGTAAACTGCAAAAATAGTAAATTACCTGCATGAAGAAATATAAAACTTTGATTGAGGCCATTGGTTATATCACATTCTGAGAACGCAGTCCTCATATTTGAGAAGTCCTGGTATGTATGTAACAATAACTTTATTAAACAGTCTGTTAGCTTTTAAAATAAACCTCGGGCTCCCTAGAGTAGGCTTCGGTTTTCGCCCAAAGCACACGAGTGTAATACTACTACCTGCTCTGTGTAAAACTTTTATTTTACATAGTTTTATTATTATTAACTTAAATGAATAAACTATGTACTAGGCATGCATCCAAAAATATATCTCGCTAAATACTGAATTGAAAGTATTGGATTGGACAGGTATTGTGTAATCTATACAGAGTATACGAATTGTATAATGAGTATACAAGGGTTACAGTAATGACAATAAGCATCATTTTTCAAATATCTTTTTTTATTTTTCAGAATATGGCGGTTTCGAAGGAACATACAATCGAACGAGCCAAACACATTACCCTTCTTTCGGTCTTTGCCGTAGTCGGATAAAACGGGGCAACTGTGAAGCTTAGATGATGAAATATCCGAAGGGATTTCCCGGGAGTTCTCAATTTAGGAAAATCTTGCGCTTTGAACCGCAAAATGAATACGATTTGTTTGCATGCTTCTAGTTTCATATTCTCAGCATATATACATACGTTTTAAATTAAGTTCCAAGGTGGAAAACTGAGATCGATATCAACCAATATATATCCCCACTACTGGGCACGGGTATCTTCCTGCATCGCAAGAAGGTTAGGCCATTCTCCACCACGTTTGGTAGAGGATTGTAAGACTGTGGCGACCTTACTTTCAGAAGTTATCAACCCGCCTATAACATAACATTTACTTCCAAGTACATACATTGTTTCTGGCCCCACACTAGGATACCCTTTGCCGTGGCAACCAGAAACAACGACATCACAAACATGTAAACATCGAAGACCCGGGCTTTGTTTTTGTCCGCATCCGGGATTCGAACCGGGACCTCTTGCATGGTAGGCAGACGCGCTACTGCTACGGCACAATGGTCATCAAGGCCCCTGACATGGCTTAATGACTATCATTAAATGACAGCCAGCTCCAACAACGGCTGGGATCAAACAGGTTAAGGTGCCTCCCATTTTTAAAGCCAGATCAATTCAGTAATGTTGGACACCCAGCGTTTCACTTTCATGTTTTGTAGCTGTGGCAAAATTGTAACTTTTTCCCTTCTCTATGTCACTATTGAGCTGTAATGACGTTCTAATTTATAATAAATTATTCAAATGTCAAATCTAGCATTTCCGTGCTCCAAACCCTCCACAATAAGTCCAGATTACATTCTCCATATCATTATGGGTGAAATAATAATAAATAATTCTTTATTTCAAATACCAAAATTTTTATATGTAAATAAATGACTACAATCGTTTGGTGCTAAATCTATTGTACAATATTCTTGTCGTTGCATCCTGTCTCCTAAACTAGGCGAAAAACCTGTATCTTAGGAGAAGGTGAAATTAAATTAAAGCTTAAAACATGTGCGTACAAACTTTCGTCGAGATACATTGAGCGGACGACTGTCAGTCAATATAACAATATTATTTGCATGCAAGAAAAACTAATATGACAAAAAAAAACAGTTTTTAGCCACTCAGATTAAGGTGCGTGTGTTTGTTTGTGAGATTGTGTATGTGTATGTGTGTGTGTGCTTGTGTGAATATATGTGGGTATGTGCGCGTGTGTAAAAAAGTTTATAATTTTATTTCATAATACACAAAAACTCCTCAACATCACTATAAGTCAGAACCTGCAGCCAAGTACTAATTTGGTGTTTGACTTAAAAATTTTTATTCGGATATATATATATTTATTTATTTACTTTATTATAGCCTTGCACTTTGGGGACTGTATTGTCGAGTTGCGAAAGCAGTTCTACATGAAACAGTTGGACACACTGGGCGACTATGACGACGTTGGGTTAGTTTTTTGTCTATTGGCAATTTAGAGTGCCTTCGAAGAATAGATCGAAGAATGTAGAGTTTTCTTACCGATAGGACTTGACATTCTGCATATAGTTTTTCCGTGGAGTAATGTCGTGGCTTAAAATGTAGAACCTTTAGAACAGCTCTTTGTGCTCTTTCTAGGTTGAGCATATCCGTTTTATGGGTACCTCCCCAGACGGGGATACAGTAAGACAGAGTTGACTGGCATAAAGCCAGATATACCATTCGAATTGTGGCTTTGTCTGCAGAGAATCGCAATTTTTTAAAAATGTAGATAAGCCTTCTAGTTCTGCTATTTAAGGAATCTATATGAGCTCGCCAGTCTAGCTTTTCATCCACATAAACTCCCAAATACTTTACAAAACTGACCAAAGATAAAGTCATACAGTTGCAATTAGGTGTGTTTTGTTGGCAAGTGTGGGCCCTTAATTATCCCGTTTCCATTGAAGGTTTCGCAGTGTTTGGAAGTACAAAGCGTATGACCCTAGTCTTTTCTACATTAAGTGTCAGCAAATTTGAGGAAAGCCACTTTATTACTATGCGAATAGCATTTTCAGAATTATCCAAAGCTTCTTTCCAATCCTTACCATAAGTAATAAGTGCAGTGTCATCTGCGTAAGTGTAGATGTCACAGTTTTTGAGGTTCATTTTACACAAATCATTAATGTAGATTAGAAAAAGTGTTGGACCCAAAATGCTTCTCTGTGGTATACCGAAGCAAATTTGCTCCTCTGCACTTATGGTGTTATCAATTTTTACCGACTGCGTTCTGTCTGATAGGTAATCTTTAAAAATATCCAACCACGAATACCTACATATTCTAGCTTTTGAACAAGTATGGGGACAGAAACAGTGTCAAAAGCCTTGCTTAGATCCAGGAAGATTCCATAACATTTAAACCTATTATCTAGTTTATGGACAACTGACTTAGCTAGATCAACTACCGCATCCTCAGTTGATAAACCTGGTCTAAAACCATACTGGTTGTTGGCCAGGAAATTATATTTAGTCAAGTAGCTCGTCAGATAATTATTCAAAACTCTTTCCATAATCTTTGATAGGGCACTTAAGACTGAAATGGGTCGATAATTAGAGACACAGTCTCTGTCACCACTCTTATATACGGGGGTAACCAGTGCCTTTTTAAAGGCATTTGGGAAGACGCCTTGTGATATTGCTAGGTTACAGACATGAGTAATTAGTGGTACTTGTGATAATGTTTATTAGTGCATTTTTTCTCCAAAACGATCTGAATTTCTACAGTTCCTGTGTTATTTTGAACTAGCTGTGTCACGCGGTTATACCCGCGGTTTATCGATTTCCCCATTTGAATAAAATATTTTTTCGCAGTAAATCGTAGCCTATGTGCTAATGCAGAGTATCCGCTAAGTCTATACCAAATTTTATTAAGATCGCTCCACCCGTTTAGACGTGAAGTAGTAACAAACATACCAAACGTACACACTCACAAACTTTCGCCTTTATAATTTTGTAAAGGCGAAAATTTGTGAGTGTGTACGTACACTAATATTAGTGTGTTAAAATCATTTCGATTTTGTATCAAAAAGTTTATAAAATGCAAGTGAAAGGCCACTTATCTCGGTAGAAGTCGCGTCCTCAAAGTTTTAATTAAAAAAAAGAATAACTCCAATAACTCACCGCGAAAAAGTTTCTTGACAGTTTAGACTCTTTTCAAACAATAGAAATGAGAACGAAACAAGAAACAAACAATTCTCGGGCTAAGAGATAGGCGCTAATATAGCTTAGCGCGAGATAAAAAAAAAGTCTTTTTTTTTCAGTGCTCTTGAGACAAATGGAGAGGTGAACAAGAAGAAACGACAAAATGTATCTTTTTTTTCTTAGGGCAATTCTTATCACACCCTTTGCCTATTACACCCGTACAATATTTATCCGCAAACCTAATTATCTTTTACAGTATGAAAATCTCATGTCATAGTGTTTTTTATCGACCTCCTGCAAAACAGCTTCACTGATTTATATATTTTTATGTAAACCTACACCTTTTTTGGTAGGTCTGAGAATTGGCCATACTACATTTTTAAAATGAAGAGAAATGTAAAAACCATTTCGAGAATTTCGCTTTCCGTACAATTCCTATTTATCAGATTTGTAAATAAGTTTATATTTTTTAAGATATTCAATAAAAAGCTTTGACCTTAGATGACTTTTGTTATAAAATTTAGTTTTATCGTTTGTCTTACAATAAAGAAAACGAAATGTCTCTGTGACCACAGAGAAAATAATTACTACTATTATCTGTGGCGCCTTAATATTGTAACTCGCTAATGTAGACTTATACTCTATTTCTTTGAAGGTTAGACCACAGAATACACGGTTAGCCGACCATTGTTTTGTGAGCCGACCAAATCAACGTTCAACTGTTCTGTGAAAACTACTGACGTTAATGACATTTGTTTTTTTTATGTAGGCAAAGACTATCTCTTCAAACATGCTATAGTGACGTCACTCACCACAAAATTTTAGACAAATAATAAAACATAGATACATACATACATACATACATACATACATACATACATACATACACACATAACCTCACGCCTGTATCCCAGAGGGGTAGGCAGAGACCAGGGACTGCCACATGCCACGATCCTGACAGATCACCTTCGCTTCATCCACGTTCATAAGTCGTTGCATGTACGCGCGACGGTTCCGGGTACTTTTTATCTTTCCCTTTGCTAATACCGCCTGGGACGACCCTTACCAACCCTTCCACTCACATTCGCAATATATATTTGTTTCGTGAATCTTTCTTCCTTCATCCTCTCCACATGTCCAAATCAACGCAACATTCCTTTCTCAATTCTAGTCACTACATCCTCTTTCGGTCCACAACGTTCTCTAATCAGACTATTGCGTATCCTGTCATTCAAAGTAAAACTACACATACTTCTCAAGGACCTAATTATAAAAAAAATAAAAATAGAAATAATTCATAAAATTCAAAACTAACGAAATTAGTTTCTTGATAGGGTCCATATTTTCGATATGAATTACAAAAAACCTATATAAAACTAAGTAGCATGGCCAATTAGTCGTCAGCTAGTAACATATGTATTTTCACCAAAAAGAAAGCTAGCTAAGATTTCAGCATACCTAATTACCTATTCTGTTTATTTTTATGCAGCACAATGTATATCAGCCAGTGGCAAACAATTCCAATTCGTTTTTTGTTGTCGATCCAAATTCCATACTAATTTGACGGCTAGACGATTGGAAACGTGTAGCATTCGGTGCGTGTAATATTCGGGTTATCTTTGACACTGAATTTTGCCTTGTAGAATAAGTTACAGCAGATTGTACCTATGCCTGCGATATGATCAAAGTATTGTAGTTTGACTCCTGTTACGGACACAGCATTTATGGCGGCCCATCACACACTCGCCTGAGAGCTAGCGAATTTATCTTACATTGCGAGTTTCACAGGACAATCTTATAGCGCCTATTGTGTAAAATCCACAATGAATTATAAACTCTTGGGCCTGGGGCGAACGTGCCATTATAGTATATATATAATCAAAAGTAGCACAAATTTCGGAAATTCCGAATCGGAAAGCTTTGCCGCTGTTGGTTTTCTGAGGGATCCAAAAAAATATTTGTATTACATATTGCACAAAACTATTCCAACACACACTTTGAAAGTTTTTTGCGACATTCGTGGAGTTTTACACACGCCAAAAGTAGCAGGAACTTTGAACCGCAGCGGAAAAGCCCAGCCTCAGTTTGTCTACTGAGGGATCAAATAAATGATTTCTCTTATTTTGCGCGACATCACCTCCGGCTTTGTCCGCAGACACCTCTCCGTCAGAAAGTTGTAACTAACGTCAAAGGCAACGCTTGCGAATTGTGTAACGGTTTTCATTGTGTCTGTTGGATTCGGAATTGCGGTGGCATGTTGGGAAGTCCTTTGTAGTAAACGGAGTGTTGACGTGAAGATTTTATTTAAAGTTATATAAACTTTACTCTTCACGTTCACGAAGCGTTCCTGGCTTAATGGAACCGAGTGATTGAAATCAATCACTTGGGTTAAGCAACGACAGGTGCGGTCAGGTGCTGGATTGGTGACCATCCCCTGACTACCGCTAGTGGCATTCTTTCCGAGCGCTTCCGTGGTTTGCAAGGCACACTAAGCCGTTGGTGCCCGCTGTCGTTAAGCCATGTCAGAGGCCATATGGGCGGCTTGATGACTTCTGACAGTAAGGCCCGCCGCTGCGTTACAATCCTCCATCAACCCGGACTTGGCCCCCGTGGTGGAGTATGGCCTAGCTTTCCTTGCAATGCAGGAAGCCAATAATTGAAATAACATAAAGCGAAGTATTAATTACAGGATATATTGTTTTAAATGACTTTATTAAAATTTACTCTTAACTATTTGTTTAAAATAACTAAGATTGGGGGCAAAATATTTACCATGTTTTCAACGACCAAACGAAAATGACAAATAATGAGTACTCGTAAGTAGCTGGCCGGCCACAAAAAATAGGCGAGGAAACGGCAATCCGATCTTCATTTGTTTTCGCAATAAAAAACTTTCCACATATCCGCAATAAAAAACACAGTATTTACTTCGGGCTAAAGATTTATTTAGTCCCTCCAACCATTGGTGCCAAACCCCGTCTCGGGCTAAATAAGTTACTTTGACCCCTAGGGTATTAATTAGTATGTTATTCGCAAAACATATTTACGTGTGCCAGAGTGGTAGCGCATCTGCCTACCGTGCGAAAGGTCCCGGGTTCGAACCCCGGCTGGGGACAAAAAACCCCAGGTCTTGCATGTTTACGTGTTTGTGATGTCGTTGTTTCTGGTTTCCACGACACAGGGTATCCTAGTGTGGGGCCAGAAGCACTGTGTGTGTCTGAATATGTGTAGGATTTCTATTTTACGTTAGAATGTACCTAAAAGTCGATTTTAACTTATTGAAATACTCTGTTTGTGTTTACGTCTGCCCCGGGATTGGAAAAGAAAATCTTCACAGTACAAAGCAATTTTAAGGCGAACTGTGATAAAACGCGGGGTATAATGTCTAAATTAGCTTGCACTGGAATGTTTACAGTTCATTTTAGAAGTACAGATTAAATACACCGAAAGAAATTTTTGTAATGAAATTCTTCAGAAAGTACAGTGTCCGGCAGATAAATTGAACAAAACTCCGCGGGAAACATAAGTCGGGAGGTGTTAACATTTTATTTTATTTTAATTTGACTCCGACCAAATAGGCGATGAAGCGCTCGTGGCCTAGGCGAACCGAGTGAATGGAATCAATCACTTGGTGAAGCAACAACAGGCGCGGTACTGGATGGGTGAGCGTCCCGTGACTACCGCTAGTGCCATTTTTCCGAGCGCTCATTTTGCCGAGGCATGTTAAGCCGTTGGTGCCGGCTGTCATATAATGGCAGTCGTTAAGCCATGTCAGAGGCCTTATGGGCGGCTTGACAACTTCTGACAGTAAGGCCCGCCACTGTCTTATAATCCTCCACCAACCCGGACTTGGCCCCCGTGGTGGAGTATGGCCTAACCTTCCTGCGATGCAGGAAGAGACCCGTGCCCCAGTGGGGACATTATAGGGGTTGATAATGAATGTGATTACACCTTTTTACGCCGTGCACAGGCTACTGCGCATAGACTGCAACTTATTGAAAAGTCGAGACGTGATTTCGTGTAAATCTGTATTAAAAAAAAGTGCGAAAACCACCCGTGCTAAGGACAACTTTTAAAAACCTATTTAGAGGCGAAAAATTCCATCCATGCCGGGATTCGAACCCGCGAACTCTGGCTAACCGTGCCAGCGCTTTTCCAACTGAGCTAATAGGCGACTCACCGGCATCAGTGAAATTTCGTACCTCTCCACAATATTCTCTGTATTACGTACAGGCAGCGACATCTGGCTGAAGTAATTTGCATCACTTACAGCCCCTAGTACCTACTTAGCAGTTAGGTTTTACGGAATGATATCGCTGTACTTACATGATTATATTATTTTTAATGCACTAACCCGTGCTAAGGGCAATTTTAAAAACCTATTTAGAGGCTAAAAATTCCACCATTATTCTTAGCTTTCAAGTATATGTAGCTATATTGTGGTTCACAGTTATTTTCGTTGCGTACGAAAAGTAAGTAAGCACCTACTTTTTAGATAAAATTACTCGGTTCGCCTCTAATCCAATCACTCGGTTCGCCTAGGCCACGAGCGCTTCAAATAGTTGTAATCACATTTTAAAAAGTGTATTATATGTAGATTCATAAAATCAAAGGCTTATAGTGTACGTTACAAATGAAATTGTAACATAGATAAAAGTAAAAACGTAGCCAAAACTAGGATGAAAACTGTATTTAAGACCCTGTATGTAGTGGTTTAAATTATTATAATGACATAAACAATAAAATAAACGATACTTATGGAACGAATATTAACAGTAACAATATATTATACTTGGAACCATCGAGCAAACGTCACGTGAAAATGGCTTATGTAATGAAATTATGACAATTAATGGCCAAGGCTAATGATGATGGTTGATTGTCGAAAGATTTCTTTTCACACGAGTACGACAACTGTACATTTGACGAAATGAGAAGTATTTTTGCTTTTTCTATAAGAACAAACGTACATCTTTAGGTACGGCATGATAGCAGAATCATGCAAAAAATACTGCAATTAAAACCAGGACAAGCGAATGCTCTATTGTGTGAAAGTTATTTAAGATAAGATAATAGAAGAATATTCTTTATTATACGCAATCAAACATTAACTGATTTATTATTATTATTATTAAGAACTGTTAATGATTTATTTAATTTTACTATACCTACTCGCGCCCAGTACTTGCGCAAAGTACTGCTCATCGTCTGCGAGCGGCGTACTGGAACAATGTTCAATTTTAATGATTTCAAGTTAAACTGTTAATGATTTAGGTATTTAATTTTACTATAGGTACCTACTCGCGCCCAGTACTTGCGCAAAGTACTGCTCATCGTCTGCGAGCGGCGTACTGGGACAATGTTCAATGACAAATGAAAGAACGATTCATTACCCTGGGATTGACATCTGAAGTTCACCTGTAAGTAACGGATGTCCATGAAATTATAGCGTGTACTTCAGGCCGCGTGTTTTTCTCTATTATTATCCAATCGATAGTGACACGACATCGCATATAGCAATCAAGTACTGAAGAGTGTCCCTCAAAGAGAATTTCCCATACAAACGTTGAATTTTAAGTTGAACTTTGTCAGTATGTTTAAGGCTAAGCGCGCACGGGTTACTTTTGTCACCGTGACTGTTTCGTCACTCCGTAGATTTGTATGGAGATGCGCGAAATGTCACCCAGTTGTCACGTCGTAACATGCGCGCATCTCCATACATATCCACGGTCTTGATAAGAGTGACGAAATAGTCCCGTAACCCGTGCGCGCTTAAGCCTAAAGGGCACAATCGAGGTTTTATTGCGCTTAGAATTGGAAATAAAAAAAAATATTAGCTTTTGCATTTACGTAATGAGATAATTTATACAGCGTCCAGTGGCATCTTCACTCACACTAGATAAGTGAATGGGCCACTAGGATGCTGTAGTGCCTGGGACATGGTTTTATAGATGGTGTAGGCTTGCCCAGCACCTATACCATCCTGACAGCTTAGTCGGTTTCCTCACGAAGTTTTTTCTTCACAGTTGGCGCGTGGTATTGCGACTACATTCGCAAATGTACGTATCTTTGAAATTAAACAAAGTCATTGGTACATGCCCGCACTGGGGATCGAATCTGGGGCTCTCGCTTGCGATCGCATTCATCGCATACATCATACATAACCTCACGCCTGGATCCCAGAGAGGTAGGCAGAGACCAAGGACTGCCACTTGCCACGATCCTCACAGATCACCTCCGCCTCATCAACATTCATAAGTCGTTGCATGCACGGACGCCGGTTCCGGTTTTATATTTTTTTTGTGAATAATTGGTAGGACTGATAATAGGTTTACTAACGGTCACTAACTGAAATTTCTTAGTGGGCTAATTATTTCCTTACAACGCGATCACTTGTCCGTCTAGTCAGTCTAGTACTTGGCTGTCTAGTAGAGTCCGTGATTCGCAAGGCACGCTAAGCCGTTGGTGCCGGCTGTCATGTAATGGCAGTCGTTAAGCCATGTCAGAGACCTTATGGGCGGCTTGATAACTTCTGACAGTAAGGCCCGCCACTGTCTCACAATCCTCCACCAACCCGGACTTGGCCCCCGTGTGGAGTATGGCCTAACCTTCCTGCGATGTAGGAAGAGACCCGTGCCTCTGTGGGGATACAAGTGTTGATATCGTAACAGAATGTATATCCTCTACGTAGTTTTTCTTACCTGTTTGTGTTTTTATATAACGTCCTTAGTATGTTCTGCAAGGCAGAGTATTCTTCTTGGAGAGGCAGAATTAAAACAGTATTTTGTTTCATTCACAAGCTTACTGCATGTTCAAAACAAACTCACACGATCGATAGTCAAGCGTGTTAACAGCTAGACAGTCAAATCTGGCAAAACGATTGCCGAGTCAGCTAGTACTCTATATAATAATAATAATTATTCATGGACATATTACACAGATCTCGTTAGCTCTATACTAAGTACCTTGTGTTACAAGTGCTAACTCGACGATAGATTTAATACAATAAATACATAGATAACATCCAAGACCCGAGACAAACAAGAAAAGTTCGTTTCCTAGCTTGACCCGGCCGGGGATCGAACCCGAGACCTTCGGTCTTACAGTCAGCGTGCCAAACCGCTGCGCCTCCAAGGCCGTCTAAAGCTCGTATATAGCCCTTACAAGCCGGCATTGAAACAATTTCCACTCAAGGACGAAGTAGAAGCAAGGTCTAGAGTTTCACAGAACTGAAGTGTCTTTGTAAATAATTAAACATTCTGAAACTTCGATCCGTAATGGATACTTGGGGACGTGGATTGACGTTCCTAAGGCCGGGTTAGTACTGTCAGTGTTACGTAATCTCTTTACTGTGTTTTTTATGTAGCCTATCGTAATACAGTGGGTGGCTAACTGTACGTAATACAGAGAGTATTGTAAAAAGGTTCCAAAGGAGACGGATACACTTTCATACATTCTTGGGCCCGGGTGTTAAAAGGTGAAAGAGATGTCAATTTAGAGCTTATATATTAGCAAATAATCTCGGAAAATTCTGCGGATTTTGGCAATCTGAGAGCAGAGTTATAAGATATTTAGTAAAAGTGAGGCTATGCAACAAGCTGACAATGAAACTTATACTAAACTTATCCGTGTCCGTACAAGTTAAGCAAGATCGTAAGTCTGTAGAAAGAAAGCACTAGTTGGATAATTATAATAACAAAAAAAACAGGAAACACACTCAAAACGCACTAAACGATACGAGATAACGAGTGATTCAATTCAATTCAATTCTTGTTTAGTGATGATAGATTGAGTCAGGGAGCTGTTATAGGCATGACAGCTCCCAACAGTGACAGGCGTCACTGTTAGGTGTTAGCACAGACACAGATTAAAATTTCAGTTGACAAACACGGGGTACTACATGCAGACTAATCAATGAGGGATTTTTCTGACAGCTATTAAAAAAAAAAGTTCTAAAAGCTACGATGAGATGGCGCTGAATCGCAAGGGTTTACCTTTTTTGTTTGTTGAACTGCTTGAAGCCACTGTACTCTTCGATCATTTTTAGGGAAATGGTGCGTAATAGTTTTTTTACATGTTTTAACAACACAAGGATGATGAAATGTTTTTTCCATGATTTTAGCACGCAAAGTCAAATAACAATAATAATGCAAGAGCCAAAAGAAAAGAGGTAGGAAATACCACGTGATCTGTGGACTGTGGACCACAGAATAAACTGGAAAGTGGCAAATCCTAAAAAAACAAAAACCCTTATACTTGAAAACGCCATCTACTGACAAATTTGGAACTATACTATTTTTATTTTTAATGCACTAACCCGTGCTAAGTACAAATTTAAAAACCTATTTAGAGGCTAAAAATTTCACCCATGCCGGGATTCGAACCCGCGTCCTGTGGCTAACCGTGCCAGCGCTCTACCAATTGAGCCAATGGGCGACTCACCGGCATCAGTGAAATTTCGAACCTCTTTACACTATTCTCTGTATTACGTACAGGCAGCGACAAATAGGTCTAGGTTTTTAGCCTCTAAATCGTAGACGCTCTAAATAGATTTTTAAATTTGGAACTACTTTTCTTAGCTGTCAGAAAAATCCCTCATTAAAGTAATCGGCATCCTATTTTATTAGGGTCATAAACTTATTTTTAAGATTTCTCTTTTTCCAGATTTTGAATTGAGCTAATTTTTAATATTTAGAAATAGAAAAATATAACGAATTTTTTAAGCCATATCTCAACTATTTACAATCGGGCCCAGAAATCCCCGTCTCCTTTCACTGATGCCGGCTAGTTGCCCTTGAGCTCAGTTGAGAGAGCGCAGGCACGGTTAGCCAAAGGTATGTCCCAGCATGGGTGGAATTTTTAGCCTCTAAATAGGTTTTTTAAAATCATACCAATATAAATAGGTACCTAACTAATATTTTTTTATTTGACCTGTAGATTCTCTCCCTCGTATAAAAATTTTGTTAGAGCCCGTATAAGTTACTTTTGGTAAGTTAATCTCTAGATAATACTATTATTAGTTTCCTCTTAAGTTAGTTAGCTGAAGTGGCAGCCAATTAATCACAACTGCGAGGTAGCCATTATCGAATAGGAAACATTGTTCTCGAGTCGAGAATGGACTCTATTTTTAGAATACTACGGCTGATTTTGCTACAAATACTATTAACTTGTTCCTTCCAGGCTTGTCCTATTTTTTAAAAATATCGATAGTTCTTTTACACTCGTAAAAATTTACTCTTAAGAGTCTCCTCGTGGAGCAATTCCTAAACAAACGCAGTTTAGTTTTTTCTTCTTCTTCTTCAGGCTACATTATTAGTCCACTGCTGGACATAGCCCTCCCCTAATGAGCGCAAGGTTGTTCCATCATTGGGGGGTAATGCCCATAATCCCCACGCTAGGCATGCGAGTTGGGGATCGCAGTTTGGTAGAATTGTACTGCAGGGGGCGCTGCTACCTACCCCCTGGTTTGTGTCTTTAACAATACGTTTAGTCGCTCGTAGCCCCGGCTGCCTGAGTTGTCTTTATCACGAAGGCTAAGCAACATAGAGCGCGTTCCGTGCATGGATGAGTGACCGCTTATGATTAACGCTAGAGGCATTTTTCCTAGCGGTTCCGTGCTTCGCAAGGCACGTTTAGCAGTTGGTGCCTTCGGTAGAAGGCAGTCGTTAAAAAGTTAGAGGCCTTAGGGCGGCTTGAAAACTTCTGACAGTAAGACCAGCCACTAGTCTTGCAAGCCTCCACCAATCCGGACTTGGGCCCCGTGGTGGAGTATGGCCTATGTATACCTATACATTGCATAGGCCTATAAGAAGAGACATAGGCGTCTGTGGGGATATAATGGGTTGACGATGATGAATACGTTTACAGGATACAAATCGAGGTTTAGTCGAGCTTATAGATTAGATTAGAACTCTTAATAAAGAGTTCTAATAACTCTTAATAAGTGTACAATAGTACACACCAGAAAACCAAATTCATAAAACGCTTACATAATATCTTCGCTTTGCCGTGTACGATTGGCGGCCTTATCTCTAAAAGTGATATCTTCCAGACAACCTTTGGATGGACTGGACTAACATATTGGATTAAATTTCTGTAATTTGGTCTGTCTGTAATTTTAATTATGAGTATATTTCCCCCAACCATTCGCTCGCTCAGCGAATAACACAGCCTTAAAATAACATAGCATCCTGAACTCCTCGTATCGATGCGGAGTATCGTAATTGGTATCTTCAGCGAAGTGTGATACGAACAAAAGCCGTTTGTGCGTCAAATTACGCTTTATGAACGTGAGAACGTTGTGTAATTAAAGAGGGTCTCTTCCTGCATCACAGGAAGGTTAGGCCATACTCCACCACGGCGGCCAAGTCCGGGCCGGTGGTGGATTGTAAGGCAGTGGCGGGCCTTATTCTCAGAAGTTATCAACTAATCCGCCCATAAGGCCTCTAACATGGCTTAACGACGGTCATTACATGACAGCCGGCACCAACGGCTTAACGAGCCTTGCGAAGCACGGAAGCGCTCGGAAAAATGCCACTAGCTGTAGTCACGGGACGGTCACCCATCTCACCGCACCTGTTGTTGCGTAACTCAAGTGATTGTTTCTAATCACTCGGTTCGACTAAGCCACTTTTAAAAGAGGGTAATGGCTATTTTACAGGTTTCTGAAAACCAACAAATTTTTTGTTGGTAGTGATAATTTTAAAATCTTTCGTGTATTTTTTCTAAAAATAGATAATTAAACTTCAAACGTTATCTTGAGCAATATGGCGTCGTACAGGAATTGGTCAGTGACGTCAATGGTATGGTAACATACGACGGATTATTAACAGACGTCAATGGTAACATACAAACAACAAGCGCGGGTTCTCGGATCACTATGTTTACTGAACTGTGAGATGATTATATATTCGACCAATCCGGGCCGTTTTCGATAAAATTTCTACAGATATAAAATTATCAGGTTGTATGCTGTTTTTCATTTTATTAAAGTTAAAATGCTTTAAATTGGTTTTAAATCTCTTAATTGAGACAAAAGTATATACTTTTTTCATACTTTTTTTCACACTGTCCATTAGAAAGAAATATTAATTTAACGACACAATGTAAAATAAAATTACGCAACAAAATACAAGTCATAAGAAAATACAAGTACTATCGGTCGGAAATAATATAAATAATACAAAAAAAGGAACTGTCCACTGCTGGACATAGCCCTCCCCTAATGAGAGCCATAACGCGCTGTCTTCAGCTTGCCGCATCCAGCATCGATCGACAGTATTATAGAAGAATCGTTCGGGAAGCAATTGAAATTAAAAAACACAAGAATTTCAACAAAGAGGATGATTTTAAGCTTGCAAGTACGTGGAATCCAGTGCTAAGTAAATACAAATCGCGCGCCTTATCACCGGACCTGTCCGTGGACGTACTGGGTGTTGTGTGTCGGTCAGCTGCGAAAAATTAAAAGTTGGTAGTCACCACAATAATTGACTGTACTCGCCACTTCAGTCTACACGAGACCATGGCAACTGTTACACCGCCGAAACGTCGGGATATAAGGTAATTTTACGGACGTTTTGTCTCATAAATAATCGCGATTAGAATATTATTATTTTTAATGCACTAACCCGTGTTAAGGACAAATTTAAAAACCTATTTAGAGGCTAAAGAAATCACCCATGCCGGGATTCGAACCCGCAACCTCTGGCTATCTGGCTATCAGAGTGTGGCACGGATAGCCAAAGGTTGCGGGTTCGAATCCCGGCATGGGTGAAACTTTTAGCCTCTAAATAGGTTTTTAATCGCGATTAGACCCATTTAATATATATATGAGTATCGCGAATCATTAAGAAATACCATTTAGAATTCATCACAATGATTTTCTTCACTCTTTGACAGAAGGCTGTACCCTGCAGTGGGACATATAATATGGCTCTTATCATACAGGCTTTAGCTTAGTATAAGGGCCAGCAAACACCATTGTACATTTCTTTCTATTACTGATCAAGGCTTGTTTAGTTATATTAATTATGTACCTACTGTTAACAACTAAGAAAATTATGAGCATGCAATTATAATTTAATAGATAAATAGTTTAAGTGATGTACAAACCCACATTATGCTTTTGAACAATAAACAAATTTTTAATTTTTAATTTAATTTTTTTAATTTAATATGTATATGTATAGATATAATTTTTTTTTTTTGCATCTACTTAATGAGGTGATTTATTCAGCGTCCAGTGGTATCTTCACTCACACTAGATGGGTGAAGGGACCACTCCGATATAATTAGTAAATTTTATATTGTTTGATATTCCACTACCTGCTAATCTTGTCTCCAAAATTAGGTTAGCTGGTAGATAATGCTAAGTAGCATTAAGCTCGGCCTTGTGCAAAATGTTTATGCAATAAAGAATTTCAATAATAATGTATAGGCTACATAGAAAAAAAAACTAGAATCAAATTACAACTCAAATTATATTAACTAGAATCAAATCACATTCGCAGTATATATTGCGAATGTGAGTGGAAGGGCTGGTAAGGGACGTCCCAGATGGACTTACATCGACCAAATAGGGGATTTATTAGCAAAAAGAAAGATAAAAAGTACCCGGAGCCAGCGTGCGTGCATGCATCGACTTATGAACGTTGATGAAGCGAAGGTGATCTGTCAGGATCGTGGCAGGTGGCAGTCCCTGGTCTCTGCCTACCCCTCTGGGATACAGGCGTGAGGTTATGTATGTATGTATGTATGTATGTATGTATGTATGTATGTATGTATGTATGTATGTATGTATGTATGTATGTATGTATGTATGTATGTATGTATGTATGTATGTATGTATGTATGTATGTATGTATGTATGTATGTATGTATGTATGTATGTATGTATGTATGTATGTATGTATGTATGTATGTATGTATATATGTATGTATGTATGTATGTATGTATGTATGCATGTCAAATTACAACGAAGAGGTTCTTTTGGCCCACGATTCTAGATTTCTGTTGTGGTATTTAACGACTGACGTAAAATTTTCGCTCCTATATCAACCCTAGTCAGTTTGTTTTTTACGAGTCGGCTGTTTATGATACTCTTGCATGAGACAGCCAATTTTGTTGATAATAACTTTTATGTGTTTTGTCTTCGAAAAGAAATGAACAGGATAATTAAACAATTAGACGTTAAAACATGAACGGCAGCAGTTAGTGCGCTGATCGTGAAACTAACATGATTGTATTGATGTGTTCCTTTACTGCTAGCGAGTGTAATAGCAATGAGTACTACGACTTCACAAACGTACTTACTTAAATTACTTCAGTCAGATGTCGCTGCCTGTACGTAATACAGAGAATATTGTAAAGAGGTTCGAGGTTTCACTGAAGCCGGTGAGTCGCCCATTGGCTCAGTTGGAAAGAGGGCTGGCACGGATAGCCACAGGTCGCGGGTTCGAATCCCGGCATGGGTGGAATTTTAAGTCTCTAAATAGGTTTGGTCTAAATAGGCGTGGGGATTATGGGCATTACCCCTTATGATAGCACAACGTGGCGCTCTTTAGGGGAGGGCTATGTCCAGCAGTGTACTAGTATAGCCTGACGACGACGACGACGTAACAGGTTTTTTAAGATTGTCCTTAACACGGGTTAGTGCATTAAAAATAATATAAACGTACTTAACTTATAAAAGAAAGTCATTGATACATCCCCGGATTCGAAGCCACAACCACACGTAAAAACTAAATTAATTACATAACCTTACGCCTGTATCCCAGAGGGGCAGGCAGAGAACGTACTTACTTAAATTACTTCTATCAGATGTCGCTGCCTGTACGTAATACAGAGAATATTGTAAAGAGGTTTGAGGTTTCACTGAAGCCGGTGAGTCGCCCATTGGCTCAGTTGGAAAGAGGGCTGGCACGGATAGCCACAGGTCGCGGTTTCGAATCCCGGCATGGGTGGAATTTTAAGTCTCTAAATAGGTTTGGTCTAAATAGGCGTGGGGATTATGGGCATTACCCCTTATGATAGCACAACGTGGCGCTCTTTAGGGGAGGGCTATGTCCAGCAGTGTACTAGTATAGCCTGACGACGACGACGACGTAACAGGTTTTTTAAGATTGTCCTTAACACGGGTTAGTGCATTAAAAATAATATAAACGCACTTAACTTATAAAAGAAAGTCATTGATACATCCCCGGATTCGAAGCCACGACCACACGTAAAAACTAAATTAATTACATAACCTTACGCCTGTATCCCAGAGGGGCAGGCAGAGAACAGGGCCTTCAATCTCATCCTACGTGTAGGTGGCAAATGATATATTTGGTTTAAGATGACTTGAGAAAAGATGGTCATAGTGGAGTTTTTGTCCCGCTGCCTTTTCTCCACTACAATAGGGCCCGAAGGCAACGGCTTACATTTTACATTGTACACTGACATTCAGCAAACAGAATGTAAATTCTTTACGTTGAATTAAATTGATTGCCACGATCCTGACAGATCACTATCGCTTCGTCAACGTTTATTAGTCGTTGCACGCACGCACCCCGGTTCCAGGTGCTTTGTATCTTCCCCTTTGCTAATACATCCCCTATTTGGTCGACGTATTTCCACCTGGGATGTCCCTTACCGGCCCTTCCACTCACATTTGCAACTTATACGTTACAAATTTAATTGTATTGAATTGATTTGAGTTGCGAACACCGGTGCTGGGAACTTTTAAAACAAATTTAAAAAAAAAACGTTCTTGATATCATATGTATTTTCATTTTGTAACCTATTGTTGGTTACAGTTATTGACAGTGAGGGCTGTGGAACAAAACGGGTCTCGCTGGCTGTGCAGAGCGTCGCACAATGAGGAGTTGTGCTCAAACATTAAAACAATCATGTTGTTGTTGGAATTGCCTCGGTTCCATTCGGAGCTGTGTTTACCTGCAAACAGAACTGTTTTGCTTTTTAAAATACACAACAGAACCATTGAAACGCTCGTGGCCTATTGAAACCGAGGTGATTGAAATTAATTACGTAGGTTAAGCAATAGCAGGCGCGGTCAGTTGCTGGATGCGTGACCATCCTGTGATTAACGCTAGTGGTATAATTTCCGAGCTCCTCCGTACTTCGCAAGGCACGTGCCTTAACTTAACGTTAAGTCGTTGATGCCGGTTGTCGTGTAATGGCAGTCGTTAAGCCATGTCAGAAGCCTTATGGGCGGCTTGATAACTTCTGACAGTAAGGCCAGCTACTGTCTTACAATCCTCCACCCCATGGTGGAATATGGCCTAACCTTCGTGCGGTGCAGGAAGAGTCCCGTGCTCCAGCAGTGGGGACTTGCGAAGGGTTGATCTCAACAGAATCATTCCTCTTTGCTGCTTTTCTTTACATAATATTATGCCTGCCTCATTCGTCATGCGATATGACGTCTGATCGACATGCCGAAGGCCCTGGTTTCGATTTTATTATGATTTTTTTTTAAGTAGGACAGGTTTCACTTGACCCCAGTCACGCCTGATGGTAAGCGAAGACGGGGTCTACGATGTTACACGCTTACCTCTTAAATGCCGGTTAACTCTACTTTAAAAGACACCCAGGTTGCAACACGCTGCCATCGTCTGTCTCCGGAAAGACAGCGTGTTCCACAACTTTGCCGTTCTGATCCTATATGAATTCGCGAATCGCTCGGTGCGGATTCGCGGAATTTCAAAGACAAAAGCGTGCATTCGAGGCGATCTGATATCTGGTGGTTCGATGGAATAAAGGGGATAAGGGTACCCATAAGTTTCTGTAGTCCCTGTGCTCTCTCCAAAACACATCTTGTAGAAGACGGAGAGGAAAGCGACCTCTGCCTTCGTCAATGATGGATTTGATGAACCATTTTTGTTTTATTTTGCCTATAAATGTCCCACTGCAGGGTACAGGCCTCTCAGAGGAAAGTGAGAAGTATTACACGGTGCTTATGTTTAACATAACTATAGTAATAATAATAATATTGCCCTTTTTGCATCTACTTAATGAGATGAAACAGCATCCAGTGGTATCTTCTTGTTATCAACCCTTGTATGTCCCCACTGCTGGGGCACGGGTCTCTTCCTGCATCGCAGAAAGGTTAGGCCATACTCCACCACGGGGGCCAAGTCCGGGTTGGTGGAGGATTGTAAGACAGTGGCGGGCCTTACTGTCAGAAGTCATCAAGCCGCCTATAAGGCCTCTGACATGGCTTAACGACTGCCATTATATGACAGCCGGCACCAACGGCTTAACGTGCCTTGCGAAGCACGGAAGCGCTCGAAAAAATGCCACTAGCGGTAGTCACGGGACGCTCACCCATCCTGTACCTGACCGCGCCTGTTGTTGCTTAACCAAGTGATTGATTCCAATCACTCGGTTCGCCTAGGCCACGAGCGCTTCTGTGGTATCTTCACTCACACTAAATGGGTGAAGGGACCACTCCGGCGCTGTAGTGCCTGGGACATGGTTTTATAGATGGTGTAGGCTTGCCCAGCACCTATACCATCCTGACAGCTTAGTCGGCCTAGCCCACAGTAAAGACTAGTCAATACGTGCGGAGCCAACCAAGCCGCGAAATAAATAAATATTCATGGACATATTACACAGATCTCGTTAGCCCTATACTAAGTACAACTAAATGACTTGTGTTATAGGTGCTAACTCGACGATTGATTTAATACAATAAATACATAGATAACATCCAAGACCCGAGACAAACAGAAGAAAAGTTCGTCTCCTAGTTTGACCTGGCCGGGGATCGAACCCGAGACCTTCGGTTTTACAGTCAGCGTGCCAAACCGCTGCGCCACCGAGGCCGTCAACATGTATGTAAAACCTAACTGCAAATTAATGTAAGGTACATGAGGGTATTAAGGCCTGTCGGCTAATAAGGCCTAAACTTCAAAAATCTGGTTTATAATACGATTTTGCGCTCAAGGTCGCACTCACACATGCATATAACAAGTACAAAGCGCCACACGGCGGCAAACGCTGATACCTCACCCCCTCACGTCAGTGGCAAGTTAAACGTGGTCGTGAGTAGGTGCACGTCACGATTTTATAAATATTGGCTCCGGTAAAAGGTATGTATTTACTATATTATTATGCTTTTCTACTTGCAATTACTTTCTGAATTAGTGTTAACTTACGCTTGTCCCATATTAACTTATTAATTAACGTGATACAGTTCAAATTGTATTTATTTCATTTTCCATAAATACCTAGTCCATGGGTAATAAGGCCTCTAAAATTTTGTGGTAGGCCTTATTATACTTCTGGGTTTTATTCATACCTATTGCGAGTTCTTTTTTAAGTCAATTTTATTTCGTTCGTTTATCGTTTATACCTAACCTACGGATAATAAATAATTACGGATATTGAAAAAAATGTGCAGTAGGCTTTATTATACTTGTATTTCTTTGCAGTTCCTACGATCACAATGCCTCCTAAGCGAGCATTGTGGTCACAAGATGACCTGGTCTCAGCTGTTTGCTCAGTACAGAGAGAAATAATGAGCCTGCTGATGGCGAACAGAGAACTCGGGAACTCGAATCACCATCAATTTTATCGGAGGTGTTAATGCCTGACTTCGTAGAAGAGAATGAGAATTATGCTAGGCAAAACAGCCCAGAAGCTGATGGAAGGTCTCTGTCAAATCCTTCAAATAATTTACCAGCTGATATCGGAAAAGAGAATGTGCCACTTCCTGATTATTCCCGATCGAAGACTCCTGAACCTTCTACAAGTTGTAGGTCGCCAGCCAAGTTTTTATCAGAGGTATCACCGAATCAGCAGACTCCAAGCCAATCACCGGCAAAACGCAGCTATTATCGCCAAATGTATGGAACTTATTCAAGTGATTCTGAACAAGATGTGCCACTTGCTCGACTAAACAGAGGAAAAGATCAAATTAAATCTGGGTTTCATGATCTCATGCCCACACCTGCTAAGGTTCAAGAAAGAACACCTTCTGTCCGACGTAAGGCTATTAATTATCGAGGGACTCCAGTGACTAAAGATCTTTTTGAGAAATACAACGAAGGTAAGAAAAAAAAATGTAGGGAATAGAAAGACATTACAGAAGAAGAAACAAAACAAGGGAAAGAGAGGGGACTCTGAAAATTAAAAAATTAAAAATACTGTAATTGCAAATAAAAGAAAGTCATCTCGCGGATCTACTAGAACCAAGGACGCTGCAGATACTCAAGAGAGTTGGTACTGTCATGCCTGTGAAGAAAACCATAAGAATGACACCAGGCAGTGCTCTAAATGCTTAAAGTGGTATCATGAGGAGTGTGTCGGATTGACAGTGGATGATTCTGATGACTTCGTGTTCCCTGGTGGATGTTAGACGAGGCTAATTATTTAATTCTTAGACTGCTATAGTACTGTTATGCCTTTGACTGAATGATAATTGATCTGAAGTACCAAATTATGTGATTTAAGTTAATTATCTAAGAAGTTTCAGCAGTAGGCTTTATTACCCTACCTAATTTTAATAAGGCCCATTGAGAGTGTTTTAAAAAATGTTTAATTGTATTTAAGTTTTATGCAGAAGTTGCTATTTTTTGTTTTAATTTTGTAGTTGCCTAATTGAACGACTGATTTCCTAATAAATATAGTTGATTACATTAAATGTATTTATTTTATGACAAATTTCCCTTAGCTAGGCCTTAATACCCTCATGTACCTTACTCGGGGCTGCAAGTGATGTAAATTACTTCAACCAGATGTAGCTGCCTATACGTAATACAGAGAGTATTGTTAAGAGGTTCAAAATTTCACTGATGCCAGGTAGTCGCCCATTAGCTCAGTTGGAAGAGCGCTGGCACGGTTAGCCAGAGGTCGCGGGTTCGAGTCCCGGCGTCGGTGAAATATTTAGCCTCTCAATAGGTTTTAACTCATGACTAAATATATGAAGCGAGTTCAAATTAATATATAAACTACTCATGAGTTGAGAATTGCGAGTCATTAAGAAATATAATAACACTACATATTTTATGTATGGAAAATTGGGTAAAGTAGCGCAGCCGAAATTGTCAAAACGGGCACGCCATTAGCAAATGTACCTTTGACACCTAAAGGCCGGTTTTACACTGGACGACAACGGATGGGACGATATCGTCGGACTGGTAATTTCGTGCTGTCAAGGAAAGATTGATAAATGATTTATTTGCATCAGACACGCACATGTATCTATATATACAAGACATAGCAAGTTATTTATTGAAAAAACTGCAACCTGAATAACACAACAGTAAAATAAAGTTAAGTAAAGGAAGAGTGCTGTGTGGTGTCGGCCTAGAGAATCACCAACCCAAATTCTTCCCGCGGGTGTCGTAAAAGGCGACTATGGGACACAAATCGGGGGGTCGGCAGTAGCGCCCCCTGCAGTACAATACCACCAAACTGCGATCCTCAACCCGCATGCCCAGCGTGGGTATTATGGGCATTACCCCCCAATGATGGCACAACCTTGCGCTATGGCGCTCATTAGGGGAGGGCTATGTCCAGCAGTGGACTAATATGACCTGAAGAAGAAGAAGAAGAAGAAGAAACGAAAGTAAAGTACAGTAAAGTAAAAGTTTATATCTCCCCATAAAAAAAACTGTAAAGCGGTGTATTATAAGCCTTGGGGGCCTTACAAATCACTTAAAGACTAATGGTACAGTTATCACTAATTGTCAAACTAGGGTTACTTAATGTGCAGATCAATTTCAGACATTATTAATTTAAGTATTATGTGTCTTAACTTTACGGATTTAGTGGTGAATATGGTTAGTTATTACTCAATTGTGTGTGAATGCGTGTGTGTATGTGCGTGTAAGATTAATTATGTGTAAGAAAGAGTGATGTGTAAGTTGCAGCATATGAGTAGATTGCTGTAAGAATTAATAAGGACAGTTACCGTACTTTAACTCTATTGAATCACTGTGTATTTTAGAGACCTTCCGCTTGTTTTATTTTATTCTAATTTATTTATTTAGTACACAAAATATCTCGAGCCTATGACCCTTAAGTTATGTACCATGCATTTAAACTATTTATACATTATAATTCTAACGAAATTTATCCTTTAACAACTTTTTAACTTATAAACTTCTTAAATGATTTATTGAATTCACTCAAGATTTTATGAGGGCACTACGGACAGTTTTTATAAAGATGTGACAGGACAGCTTTTATAAAGACTTATCCAAAGATGTCACTCCACCAACCCGGTCTTGGCCCTCGTGGCCCCTGAAGTATGGCCTAATCTTCCTGCGATGCAGGAAGTGACTCATGCCCCAACAGCGGGGACATACAAAGGGTTAATAGCTATATCCAACGATGTCGTGCAGCCACGGCAATCGTCCAGTGTAAAACCGGCCCTCTCATATCCATACCTTGCGGCGCATGTCTCTCAACCTGTCAATTGACAAACCCACATCAGGGGCCCTTCTCCAGGGGCCGTCAAGTGACATCAAGCCCTAGGGCCAGGCATCAGATGCTAAATTGCCTCGACAGCCGAGACGTTAGCCGACAAAAAAAGGAAAAAGATATTATTTAAATCGGATGTAGGACCTAGATCTTGTTACGGTTGACAGCTGAATTATTCAGACATTTATGTGCTGGGAACATAGAAAGGTGGTCGGTACGTACAGATTCAGTGTTGTTATTTACTCCGTAGCGATTTGCGAACGGGTTCAGAGGGCTTAGTATGCGCGCCAAATTCTGTCAGAATCCTGACGTATTAGTATGAAATTCGTTCCCTCCGGACGACTTTGACATTTTCTTAAACTCGACTCTTTCCGAACTCGTCTCTTATTTACCTTGCCATGTCTTTACTTTGATTTTTTTAAATTGACTTTTTCCAAACTCGTCTCCTTTATAACTTGCCGTTTACTTACTTGTCCTCTCTTTTAAACTTATCTCTTTCCTAACTTGACTCTTTCTTAATTCGTTTTAAGTAAAACTTGGTGTTTTGCTTAGTCGCTGTTTTAACTTTAAGCTTGGTATATTATATCTTATCAATTGATGCAAACCTACTTGAATGATAAGCCTTGTTGATGTTTGTTGTTCTTGTTTTCATTGCTGGTTACTTGCTCCAAAAAACGTTAAAAAAGTTAAAAAAGGGACGAGTTGGGAATGTGTCACGGTAAAAACACGACGAGGTCGTCCATAGTGGACATGAGTTACGAAAGAGTAAATTTTTAAAAAGAGACAAAGTAACGAGATGGTAAATTATAGGATATTAGAGCCCGAGGTATATTCTAAATGCTAACAGACTGTACAAAGTATTTGCGGTGGCCTGGGAATACTCAAGCACCCTCACGATATTTTCCTGCACCGCAACTATAAACTCACAATTGTGGGTAGCTACTCAGATATGTACGTAACTACTATCTTGGGAGCACGCACGAACTAAACACAAGCGGCCACTGATTGGTCAATATTGCCTCTTCATTGGCCACAGTATGGTATTACATTATTATTAGGTCAATTGCTAATGTCAATGGGTAGAGATCGAGCGCAGTATTCAGGACGTCAAGAAGAGCGTAGATTATACTATTTTTATTTTTAATGCACTAACCCGTGCTAAGGACAAAAATAACCTATTAGAGGCTAAAAATTTCACCCAGCGCCAGCGCTCTACCAATTGCTCAATTGGTAGAGCGCTGGCACGGATAGCCAGAAGTTGCGGGTTCGAATCCCGGCATAGGTGAAATCGTCCAGATGTTTAATGTATTACTATGTATGAATATCGCGAATCATTAAGAAATACTAAATAATCGCGATTTGGCCCGTTTAATATATAACACTCAGGTTTTCTCACGATGTTTTCCTTTACGGTTAGCGGGTTTTCGTTCATCTAAGTAAAACAATGCTCCGAACATCTTGGACCGAACGCCGAACAAACGTATCTATTCTAGAAGAACTTCAGATCAAGACGGGGCTCTCCATAAGTTCTTCGGACAAACCGTCTGACGTGGGCCAGATAAGCTGGAATATGTTATTATCACCGGTCGTGCGAACTCGAAACGAAGCAGAGGACGAGCACCAACACGTTGGACAGACATCATAACAAAAGTTTCGGGAGGGACCCTACCAGCAGCCATACATCTGGCGCATAATCGAAACATATGGAGAGAGTAGGTGGCGGAAGCTGCCCCATAGTCGCGTCCCTCAGCCATGAGGACACGACAAAGAAGAAGAAGAAATAAAACAATAATATGAAAATATCAGATAATGATTGCCAGTGTTAAAAAAATGGTTACCTAATTGTAGTGCACAGTCAGACTTTGATGCCTTACTGAATCAGTAATTAAGAAAGTTTAACTCTTTATACTTTATTGCGCACGAAACATTAAATAGGACATTACATAAGAAATAGGATGTACAAAGGCGAGCTTATCTCTGTAAGAGATTTCTTCCAGCAAACCTTGGAGAGTCGGAGCAGCAGTAAAAAACGGGTCTATATACGTGTACAAAATAAACTACATAGCCTACAAAAACCCTTAGCAATAACCTACGCAGAAATAATACACTACATAAACTAAATACCTGTAAATATAAATAAATAAAATACATAGAAAATAATAAATAAATATAAAGCTTAAAGTTATGATAAAGATAAATAAGAGTTTATTTGTCAAATCTTTTATTCGGACTCAACAACCCGATGAAACTGACCAGCTAATAAACAAAACATAATAATGTTAGATCTAACTCACTAATTACGACCTCTGTGGCGTAGCGGTAGCGCATCTGCCTACTATGCAAGAGGTTCCGGGTTCGAATACCGGCTGGGGACAAAAAAAAGCCCAGGTTTTGGATGTTTACATGTTTGTGACGTGGTTGTTTCTGGTTCCCACGACACAGGGTATCGTAGTGTGGGGCCAGACGCAATGTATGTGCTTGTATGTTAATGTAATGTAAAATTATGGTTGCCAATGACGATAATGATGATGAATATGTAAAATATAACTTCAAAATATACTGTTGTCGCACAATAATAATACTTAAATATCTATGATTTATTCAAATATATCTATGACATTGAACTTAAATATCTATGATATGTCATTGAACTTAAATATCTATATTAAAATGAATCGCTGAATGTGTTGGTAAGTGCAAATCTGGAGAGCAGCTGAACGGATTACGTTAATTCTTTTTTTTAGAATATTCCTTGAAGTACGAGGAAAGTACGAAGAACCATTTCTTACGGAGAGAAAAAAAAATCGACTGTTTGGCGGTACGAAGTTTGCCGGGTCCGCTAGTCAACAATAAAATCGTACAATGCGGCCGACTTAATACCAGAAGCATTTTCTGCCAGTCAACCGCAGGAACCGCCATCAGCAAAAACATTACACGTCCCATTCGTGCGAACTAACATCCGCGAATGCGGCGTAACTTAAAACAAAACTCACCGTAAAACTTCAAACAGGAAAAGCGAGAAAAAAGCACTCACCCTCTTCCGAACCCAGTAGGCCCGAAGCATTGCCTCTCACAATGATATTGTACGTGAGACCCTCAGTCAAATACTGCACTTTATCCACTTTTCACCACATGACAGTCTTCACACGAGCCGGAAGCAAAGACACGCGGTTTGGCACATTTTATCAATCACACAAACTGAGGCAACAACTTTGAATATTATTCTCTTTACAACGGCTCGTTCGCGCGTCGCGTAGACGTGCTACGTGGAACAGCTACGAGCAAGCACTGTCGTAGCGGCGCTACGAACTTGCTACGAAAGGCTGCAAAGCTAGTCATTTCGGCTCTCGCTTGCACTTAGCGAACTTCTATACCCCTCTCTGTTTGGTAAATAGGGTATCTCAAATGAGAGTATAGCTTTGTAATCTGCTAAGTCACTGGCGGTCCACGGTTCGACGGCTATGGTTCGATAGGCAGGGAACAAAAGTAAGGGCTGGTTTGGAATGGTATCTGCGATTGTTTGCGAAAGGCTTCACATTGGAATCATTGTAGGTATTTCACTGTTAAGGCTTTCCCATTGTGTAGTGTGAACGTGCCGTCCCCGGTACATTGTGAGGTATAGAAGATTAACTCGAAATTGGTGAATTGTTCTGTAGAAAAAAATGGTAGTTTTATAAATGGTGATGTTATTAAAATAATTTTAAAAAGGCATCGACTTCGACCCTTGTATGTTACCACTGCTGGGGCACGGGTCTCTTCCTGCGATACAGGAAGTTTAGGGCATACTGCATCACGGGGGCCAAGTCCGGGTTGGTGGAGGATTGTAAGGCAGCGGCGGGCCTTACTGTCAGAAGTTATCGAGCCGCCCATTAGGCCTCTGACATGGCTGAGCGACTGTCATTAAATGACAGTTGGCACCAACGGCTTAACGTGCCTTGGAATGCACGGAAGCGTTCGGAAAAAATGCCACTAGCTGTAACCACGAGATGGTCACCCATCCAGCACCTGACCGCGCCTGTTGTTGCTTACCTCAAGTAATTGATTCCAATCAGTCGGTCGCACTTCAGCGCTTCACCAAACATAAGGTAGAAAGCCGTAGGCAGAAACAAGAGTTTGCCACAATCTTGACAGAAATCTTCGCGTCATCAACATTAATTAATTGCAGGCCCACCATATTCAGAAATATTGTGTTGGCTTCTGTCTCAAGTTATTTGCGTGAATTTGTGGATTTGTCTCTGTACTGTTAAGGCTTACGTCGAGCGTGCTGTCTCACTCGCAGACACGCTGTATTAACAAAGGTGAAGATAAAAAGTACCCGGAACCGGCGTGCGTGCATACAACGACTTATGAACGTCGATGAAGCGAAGGTGACCTGTTAGGATCGTGGCAAGTGGTAGTCCCTGGTCTCTGCCAACCCCACTGGGATACAGGCGTGAGGTTATGTATGTATGTAATAATTATATAATAATGATAGTGGCCATCATCCACAATATGGTCTGACGACCTGCTTGCGGTGGCGGCGAGTCGCTGGACGAGGATGGCACAAGTCCGTGAAGCTTGGAAAACTATGAGGGAGGCATTATGTCCTGCAGTGGGCGTCAAATGGCCGATGATGATGATGAATATATAGAAATATTATTTCTAAATATTGTGAATATATATATATATATATATTGTTTTAAAGAAGACTAACAGCACAATATAACAGAACAACAGCAACATAGGAAACAGAAGGCCAATTACAAGTCTCCACTTATAAATACAGTATAGCAAGACAAACAGATAAACACAATCATAAACAACAGATTACAGGTAACACAAACATCGGATAACCACAGAATATTGTATGTACCAATTTAGAGACAATAGAAGGACATAGAAAGTACCCTGCGGGTAGGTTACGTAACAAAGAAGGCAGTGAAGAAACTCCACTCTAAATCTCATTTCACGTCAGAACTATCACTCTTCACTCCACATCATCACATCACACTAATAATATACAGGCGAAAGTTTGTGTATACAGGGTGTCTCATTCAAATCGGTCAGTATGGGAAAGTCTGAAACTATAAGACATACGAAGATCTGTTCTGAGGAACCATGTCATCGATTTTAATAACAAGAAAAACTGCATTCATACATTTTAAAAAACATCTGTACTCCGTTCGGGAATCGAACCCGGTTGTTTAGAAAAAAAAAACTTCTATTAATCAAACACTAACAATCACTTGAAAAGCCCACTTAAAATAAGTATGTAGATACTTATTTCAAGATTAAGATCATTACCTAAACGTGTTGAATATTGTATTGAAAAAGGCGGCGGTCACTTCGAGCACCTACTAAAATAAATTAAAGTATGTGAAAACAGTGCATTTTATTCATTTTAGACATCATGTTTCATACAGACATTTACTGCTTAAGACCTACACAATCGATATCGAAATAGAAATAGTGTAGGTTTTTTCTTCAAAACAACCGGGTTCGATTCCCGAACGGAGTACAGATGTTTTTAAAACCAATGAATGCAGTTTTTCTTGTTATTAAAATCGATGAGATGGTTCCTCAGAACAAATCTTCGTATGTCTTATAGTTTCAGACTTTCCCATACTGACCGATTTGAATGAGACACCCTGTATATTAGTTATTAAAAACCTACTTAGAGGCTAAAAATTCCACCCATGCCGTGATTCCAACCCGCGACCTCTGGCTATCCGTGCTAGTATCTTAGTTAGTCAGTCACGTTTAAACGGCTGGAGCGATTTTAACAAAATTTGGTACAAAACGTCCCAGAGCACGAATAGCCAGAGGTCGCGGGTTCGAATCCCGGCATGGGTGGAATTTTTAGCCTCTAAATAGGTTTTTGAATTTGTCCTTAGCACGGGTTAGTGCATTAAAAATAAAAATAGTAAAATCATGTGGGTACAGTGATATCGTTCCGATGTAAAACCTAACTGCAAAGTAGGTAGTCGGGGCTGTAAGTGATGCAATTTTCTTAAGCCAGATGTCGCTGCCTGTACGTAATACAGAGAATAGTGTAAAGAGGTTCAAAATTTCAGAGGAACTTTATTTGCAGATTGTGAAACAGGCCCTAAGTTTGGAGTATTTAGTGTCCATTTTTTTATTAAAATGATCTCGATTTTAAAATGGACACCCAGTTTTACTTGTAACGTTCACTAAGTCACAGTTTATGCGTTATTTTGAATAAAATGCTTTGATTTAATTTGATTAATTAACAGCAAACACTAAATCATTACAGAACGAAAAAAAACCTCTCACAATGATCATAATATGTTAAATAGCTTTAAACATGTATATGCAGTATTCAATAGGTCGCTGAAACCATTATACGTGCATGCAACAACTAATTATTAATAATAATTAACATAATATTTACATACAAGCACATACATTGCTTCTGGCCCCACACTGGGATACCCTGTGTCGTAGAAACCAAAAACAACGACATCACAAACATGTCAACATCCAGGACCTGGAGTTTTTTTTTGTACCCAGCCGGGGTTCGAACCCGGAACCTCTTGCATGGTAGGCATATGCGCCACCGCTGCGCCACAGAGGCCGTTAAAGAGGTTAGTTGGAACCTGGAGCTAGCCTCTGATAGTTTTCTCCTCAGATGCCAAAGGCAGATGATTTATTCCCGCTCGGGCGCGAATAGCTCTCTCGGGTCATTGCCAAAATAGACTAGTCGGGTGACCCTGACACGATGCCGGAAAGACAGTTCCGGTTATGGCCGGATAGACGCTAAGCTTAGCAGCACAGATGATAGTACTCGACGACCGAACACTCGTAGAATAGCTCGTGGACTGAATATACAAATCTGAGTGAACAAATTACCTAGGAATATAAAAAAATATAATTAATTTGAACACAATTAACAAAACATTTCAAACGCTGAAATAGTTGAACACCTCAGACCCTAAGGTATTTTCCGACACCGTTAGCGATTACTTCTACAACTTCACAAATGTACTTAACTTAGAAAACCAAGTCATTGTTACATGACAGGATTCTACCCCACGACCTCCCGATTGAGAAGCAGCTTATATACCGCTCTGCTACCACCGCTCCACCACTTGTGTACAAAAAAAAAGTTGAAAAAACGTTAAATAAAATTAGTATACAAGAAGTACATCACACACACACACACACACATACAGGCATTCATACATATACTGACAATTACGTGGTTAGAGTTTTAATAAGTTTGTTTACTTTTCGTTTCTCTTTCCCACAATTATTAAGATAAGATAAGATTGGATAAGAATATTCTTTATTGTACACTGGAAAAACAACAAATACAAAATAATTACAAGTATACATAGTACAATTGGCGGTCTTATTGCTAAAAGCAATTTCTTCCAGACAACCTTACGATGGAAAGTTGCTGAAGGAAATTAGAAAGACGGGTACTATTATAGTAGTATTGCTTCGAGTGCTGTTCGTATGTTTGGGCACAGCACTTATGTTTTCCCCACTTTTCTAAGACGTTTAACTTTATTTAGACATTAAATTTAAAGTTATTAACGGCAGTTATGAAATGTTATCATTCATATAGGTGGCAATTGATGGTATTGATGACTTGAGGAAAGATGGTCAGAGTGTAGTTTTTATTTTCCTGCTGCGTTTTTCTTCGCTACAATAACTCGCGAAGGTAGCAGCTCACATTTTGCATTGTTCGTTGACATTCAGTTAACAGAATGTAATTTAAAACTGTTTTCATACGAATTTATGCTCGTTTATTATTTTTTTTACAATTTTCCAACGTTTCGGCACTTTTTCAGGTGCCGTGGTCCCGGATGACAATAAAAAATGTAATAAACGAGCATAAATCCGTATAAAAACAGTTTTAATTATGTCTACTGCTCGTGTTAACATTAGAAAATACTAGAATGTAAATTCTTAACATTGAAATAAACTGAATTTAAGATTATTTTGAGTAACAAGAATAATTGTATATATGAAGCGCCATTTTTTTATAATCTAGCGCCATCTCTAAACCGGAGTAGATGTCGGCTTTTCATTCGGGAGGTCGTGAGTTCGAATCCAAGCATGTACCAATGACGTTGTTTTCTAGGTACTAGATACATTTGTATCGTTACAGAAACAATCGTCGTCAGGCTATACTAGTCCACTGTTGGACATAGCCCTCCCCTAATGACCGCCACGTTGTGTTACCATAGGGGGTAATGCCCATAACCCCCACGCTGGGCATGCGGGTTGGGGATCGCAGTTCGGTGGAATTGTACTGCAGGGGGCGCTGCTGCCCACCCCCCGGTTTGCGTCCCTCAGTCGCCTTTTACGACACCCGCGGGAAGAATTGGGTTGGTGATATTCTCTAAGCCGACACCATACAGCACTGTAGTAGCAATACCACTCGCTAAGTTAGAAGTAAAACATCACGATGAAACCTGAGTGTCCAAGGTGTCAAGCGCATATATCAACGCTTGAAATCGTTGCGGTGGGCACGCGTAGTGATTAAGCCTATAATTTATCTCTATGAGACGGCTTATAACCGGATAGCAGTGGAATGTATTATTGTCATCATCAACCCATTATGCATAATTTATTGCTTTTAAATAAATTTTATTCATGGATCCAGAAATCAATTGTTTTATATTCCTTAAAACAAAATCGAAATAATATATGTTTTTTTTTACATAATATTGTATTCATTCATTACATAACATAAAATATTTGTATCTTTACGACAATTTTTAGCCTCCAAATAGGTTAATAAAATTCCTTTAGCGTGATTTCTTGAAGTGGCCAAATTGTTGTCTTTATTTTCTATTGTTTTTTTTTATTTATTTATTGTTCGTCTTATATTCCAAGGTACTGTTACCTGTCTTATTGTCCTTATTGCACATCTGCATTTTATTGTACTGAAAATGGCGGAGGACGCTGGTGCCTATGATACAGTGTAATTCAACACTAGAATAGGTACCAACGGACCATCCTTATATTCAAAGGAACTAGATTTATTATTGTACCCACAAAGTTAATAAGTAAGGAAAAATTGTCCTTCACTTTTTATGAACAATAAATAATTTTTATCTTTTATCTTTATCCCACACGGGCGTCTTACCTAAGGATGGTACAGGCCATGCTCCACCACGGGGGCCAAGTCCGGATTGGTGGAGGCTTGCAAGACTAGTGGCTGGTCTTACTGTCAGAAGTTGTCAAGCCGCCCTAAGGCCTCTGACTGAGCTTAATGACTGCCATCTATCGACTGCAGCCGGCACCAACTGGTGCCGGCTGCCGTCGATAGATGGCGTCGATAGATTGGTGTTTAAAGTGCCTTACGAAGCACCGAACTGGTTCGTATACAGACAGCATTATTATGATGCCGGTGAGTCGCCCATTGGCTCAATTGGTAGAGCGCTGGCACGGATAGCCAGAGGTTGCGGGTTCGAATCCCGGCATGGGTGAAATTTTTAGCCTCTAAATAGGTTTTTAAATTTGTCCTTAGCACAGGTTAGTGCATTAAAAATAAAAATAGTATAAGCATTATTATGTTTCTAAATAACGGTTAGAAGGTCACCTTCAAAGGTGTTGAAAGAATACAAAGTCACCTTGTATAATAAAAGAACAGAATCGGGGCCCCGGTAGCGAGGCAACACAATAATAAGGCAATATGTATGCCACACGGGAGCAACGGTGTGGATTTCATATTATGTTTATTACGTAAATGGGATTGGGTTGCGAATGGCATTGACCGAATTCGCATTAATTACACACACACACACATATACACAAACATACATACTTATACACACACATACACACATACACAAACTTACGCCTGGATCCTGGAGGGGACAGCAGGCTTTCTCTCAGAGAGAGAGAGAGAGAGAGTGTATAATATTCGTTACCACGCGTTCCCGTCGCAGAATGCCCGTTTCAAGCGCTGAGGTATGTAAATACATAAGACTCTCCTCACGATGTTTTCCTTCACAGTTAGCAAGCGGCTACTACAACTTCATAAATGCACCTAACTAAGAAACAAAGTACATGCCGGGAAGCAAACCCACGACCTCCCGAATGTGAGGTCGTTGGGTCTAACAGCGTTACCATCGCTTAGCTTATTTCAATCAATCGATCAATCGCCCACAAGGCCTACATAGAGCACTTTATTTTGACACTGACATTACATGACAGCCTGCACCAACGCCACTGACCCCGCCTGTTGTTGTATAACCAAGTGATTGATTCCAATCACTCAGTTTGACTAGGCCACGAGCGCTTCTTTATTAGTGAGCAAGGAAAACACAAATTATCAATTAAAAAGGTTCTTCAAGCGAGAACTTTCTCGCTATCCCATGTCTATCTATCCTTCCGAATCTTTGCCTTGAAACTACTCACTAGTTTACCCACTCTCGAATACGCCCTCTTTGAGAGATAGCATTTTCTTTGACGAGCAGTGACTTGTGAGTTTGTTCTGAACTTGCAGTAAGCTGGCAAATCAAACAAAATGCTGTCTTAGTTCAACATCTCCACGAGAAAGCTCAGCCTTGCAGTAGTGCCTAAAGACCTTATTTATAAATTTTGGCGAGAATCTGTTATTAGCTTTTAGAGATTAAGTCACGTTGTTATGTTAAAAGTTTAAGCTGATGATTCTCCAAACTGAATAAATAAAATAAATAAAGACACAAATGAAATTCTACGTAAAGAATTTACATTGCTGAATGTCGATCGATCGATCGATATCAACACTTGTATGTCCCCACTGCTGGGGTACGGGTCTTTTTCTGCGTCGCAGGAAGGTTAGGCCATACTCCACTACCGTGGCCAAGTCCGGGTTGGTGGAGGATTGTAAGACAGTGGCGGGCCTTACTGTCTATATCAATATAATTCAAATATAAGATTGCCTTCGGGCCATGGTGCAGTGGAGAAAATGGCAACGGGAAAAGAACACTCCATTCGGACCATCTTTTCTCATTTCATTCCTGATTGTTTTACTCCAAAAACACTCGCTAAAGGCCGGCGCAGACGAGGGGCTTTTGTCCCCAACTGACTAAAGTCCCTGAGTCGTAAAAAATATCCTCCGAGTACTTGTCGAGGACTCAACGCCTACGGTGTGCGGTCATTTGTTCCCCGGAAATTGAGTGAAGCGTACGCTATGGAAGCAAATATTCTGAGATTACATTGTGTTGTAATTTACATGAAGTTGAAAAAGAAAAGGCGTTTTAAAAGAAAACACTGAACTTTTGTCCAGTCCGGTCTCTCGATGTCCTCGGTAACTTGAGGGACTTTTTGTACGAGGTACTTTTAGTCCTTCGTGTGCGTTATTCGATACAATTTATAACAGATCTATATCGACGGACAAAACAGTACCCTAGGGATAGGCCCTCGTCTTCACAGGCATTAAAGTTGTCTGCTTTATGCATGAAAAATAGTAGTAGGCATCTAAGTCTTCCTAGACAGATTGGATGGACACCCACTCCTACTGTTGTTTCGTTGCTTCAATTTCACTACATATGTAATCTTTTAATCAAATGAATCGCTGAAACTTCTAAAGAATGTTTCCTTTAGAATATTTGAATCGGACAGACTCCCACGACAGAATGTCAAAGGGAGTATCTTAATATATTCTGTGCAAAGAAACGAGGTATAATATTGGAAAAGGATTTTACATTCATAAGGGTAATTTCGTCGCAAATTCCTTTCTAAAGGAATATACGAGTTTATTGCGTAAGTCAAACGTAAAAGGAGCTTTACGCAGGAAGTAACAAGTCTTTTTACATCTAAAAAAGAGAGGGGTCCACAAAATTTCGGATCACACAAAATAGCAAAAAAAAATATATTGTAAGAAAAAATGTTAGAAATAATTTGTCAACTAAATACATTATTACAATCGTTTAAGGACGAATTTACTACTTATATTTCAACGGGCCGGTCACGTGTGGGCGCAACGATGAAAACAATTTTAAACCTTATACTCTAAAGGTTACGATTCTAGTGCAAAAAAAGCCCGGCTCCGTCCTGCTGACGGGCATTTCACGGAAGCGGTCATTTGACTGACCGATGTCCAAACTCAATGACCGATTGATCGATCAATTATAAATACAGATCTATATCTATAATCAGCCCACATCAACCCACTGCTGGGCATAGGCCTCCTTTTTATTGCACCATTCCTCACGGTCCTGTGCTAATCTGATCCATCTCTTACCCGCAACCCTCACGATGTCGTCTGACCATCGTGTTGGTGGTCTGCCTACCAACCTCCTTCCCTCCCTTGGCCACCACTCCGATACTGCCCTGGTCCACCGGCCGTCTTCCCTTCTAGCCAAGTGTCCCGCCCATCTCCACTTTACCTCTGTGATCCGCGTACCAACGTCTTCGACCTTGGTTCTTCGACGAATTTCTACGTTGGGTACGCGGTCCACAAGATAATGAGCCGTTTTCATGACAAATACACAAAGCGCTTCGTAGATGCCGCTTACTCGTATAAGCGTGCTTATACACAGTTCTGTGTATAAGCACGCTTGGCACGTCTGGACACGTCTGTCAAATTTTCCTCAGCGCAGATTAATTTTGACAGCCGTGTAATTCCGGTTCTTCTATGGCCACGCCTGTAAGCGTGTGAATTATGAATTCCTTCGAGAATTTATTTGTGTTGAATGCGGCTCATTATCTAAAGGTCCTCTGTAGTTTTAAGCACCTAATGCTTGCCTCCGTCGTCAGGCTCTTACTAGTCCACTGCTGGACATAGCCCTCCCTTAAAGAGCGCCACGTTGTGCTATCATAGGGGGTAATGCCCATAGTCCTCACGCTGGGCATGCGGGTTGCGCATCGCAGTTCGGTGGAATTGTACTGCAGGGGGCTCTGCTGCCCACCCCCCGGTTTGTGTCCCTCAGTCGCCTTTTACGACACCCGCGGGAAGAATTGGGTTGTTGCTTTTCTCTAGGCCGACACCACACAGCGCACAACAATGCTCATTGTTTCTAAATTTGATGACTACTTTACTTAGTTTGTTTATGAATTTTAGCGTTCATTTTGTACTTCAGATATCAATCTGGCTTAAAAAGATTAAACAACAATAATACAATAGTATTTCTTAATGATTCACGAAACTCATATATAATTTTACCTAATAAATAATCGCGATTTGACCCATTTAATATAACAATTATATAATACCTACTGAGATTGATACCTGTTTCATGTACATGCCCGATAAACAAAATAGAATAAGGATTTGCTATATGGATCAAATAAAAGAAAAGAGATAAGAAAAAAATATTTATTGAATAGTTGAGTTCAAGTTCACACTGTACAGGACTAAAATTCGTTTTTATTTAATATCTAAATTAGGATCATTCATTTCAAAACAAAGACTCCAGCAGATACTAAGGATGGTAATGAAATATAACGACTATGTCTAAACTTGACGACGTTCCAAGCCCAAAATAAAGCTACGAATAAGCTTCTAATAAAGAAATTGTTTATAGAGTATTTATTGAGAACATATCTTGGAGTCTGGAATTGAAACATCGTACATAAGATAAGATGAGATGAGATGAAATGAGATGAGATGAGATGAGATGAGATTAGATGAGATGAGATGAGATGAGATCAGATGAGATGAGATGAGATGAGATGAGATGAGATGAGATGAGATGAGATGAGATGAGATGAGATGAGATGAGATGAGATGAGATGAGATGAGATGAGATGAGATGAGATGAGATGAGATGAGATGAGATGAGATGAGATGAGATGAGATGAGATGAGATGAGATGAGATGAGATGAGATGAGATGAGATGAGATGAGATGAGATGAGATGAGATGAGATGAGATGAGATGAGATGAGATGAGATGAGATGAGATGAGATGAGATGAGATGAGATGAGATGAGATGAGATGAGATGAGATGAGATGAGATGAGATGAGATGAGATGAGATGAGATGAGATGAGATGAGATGAGATGAGATGAGATGAGATGAGATGAGATGAGATGAGATGAGATGAGATGAGATGAGATGAGATGAGATGAGATGAGATGAGATGAGATGAGATGAGATGAGATGAGATGAGATGAGATGAGATGAGATGAGATGAGATGAGATGAGATGAGATGAGGTGAGGTGAGGTGAGGTGAGGTGAGGTGAGGTGAGGTGAGGTGAGGTGAGGTGAGGTGAGTTGAGGTGAGGTGAGGTGAGGTGAGGTGAGGTGAGGTGAGGTAGGTGAGGTGAGGTGAGGTGAGGGGAGGCGAGGCGAGGCGAGGCGAGGCGAGGCGAGGCGAGGCGAGGCGAGGCGAGGCGAGGCGAGGCGAGGCGAGGCGAGGCGAGGCGAGGCGAGGCGAGGCGAGGCGAGGCGAGGCGAGGCGAGGCGAGGCGAGGCGAGGCGAGGCGAGGCGAGGCGAGGCGAGGCGAGGCGAGGCGAGGCGAGGCGAGGCGAGGCGAGGCGAGGCGAGGCGAGGCGAGGCGAGGCGAGGCGAGGCGAGGCGAGGCGAGGCGAGGCGAAGCGAGGCGAGGCGAGGCGAGGCGTGGCGAGGCGAGGTGAGGTGAGAATATTTATTGTACACCAGGGCACATACGTATGTATGTAAGCATGTATGTATTCACGAGTTAATCAATAAATGATATAAATTTATTTAACATAACCAAATAACTCACTCCTGTACGAGTACTCGTATCTCGCAATTTTTTGGCTGATAATTTTCTAATTCTCTGCTGAGGACAATTTTAAAAACTTTTTTGGAGGCTAAAATTTCCACCCAGGCCGGGACTCGAACCCGCGACCTCTGGCTAACCGAGTCCATCCCTTAAATTTAAGAACTTATTTTACGCTACCGTCGCTCTTATTTTCCACTTCTTCTTCTTCTTCAGGCTATATTATGTAGTCCACTGCTGGACATAGCCCTCCCCTAATGGACGCCATAGCGCCCTGTCTTCAGCTTGCCTCATCCTGCATCTGCCGGCAGTTTTTCGCAAATCCTCATCAACATTAACAATTAATATCAAATGTACCTAATATCAAATATATTATGTTATGTATATATTGTGTATATTATGTTATGGCCTCAAAACACAAATAAAAATATTTAAGAAAAGGATCAAACAAAGAGGAGTGGAAAACTGAAGGGGAGGCCTTTGCCCAGCAGTGGGACATAGCTATGGCTAATAAAAAAAAAAGATTTATGAAACTTTATGAAGCGGTCTATGTGGAGCAGTGGACAGACGCCGGCTGATTATGATGATGAAGATGGTGGTGATGAAACAGAAAAAGTAACTTAATGTATAAAGATAATCTCACGGCAAAGCGGCTACAACTTTCCTAATAAAGAGACGGGAACAAAAACGAGAAATCCGTCCGTAGACCATTTCGCGACGTGCAATGCGAAAACTTTGTGAAAACATCTAAAAGAAGTCTCGAGCTCAATTCTTGGGGTATTCATTTTATCGCCATAGAGACATCAAGTGGGCAGTCTTGCAAAAATAAACTTTAAAATCTCTGGAGAACAGTCGCAACTCCTTTGCCGCCTCCTTTAAGGTATAAGTTTCAAGAAATTAGACGAAGTTAACTATTTTCAATACACAGACCAATGTGAAAACATTATTAATTTACGTTGAACGACTGATGGACGTTGATGAAACGAAGGTGATCCGTCACGACCGTGGCAAATGCCAGTCTCTAGACTCTGCCTACCCCTATGAAAACCAAGCGTGGAGTTATATTATGATATCAATACTTTGTATGCCCCACTGATGGGGCACGGGTCTCTTCCTGCAACGCAGGAAGGTTCGACCGTACGCCACCACGGGGGCCACGTCCGGGTTGTAGAGGGTTGTAAGACAGTGGCGGGTCTTACTGTCAGAAGTTATCAACCCGCCCATAAGACCTTTGACAGGGCGTAACGACTGCTATTACATGTCAGGCGGCACCAATGGCTTAGCGTGCATTGCGAAGCACGAAAGCGCTCAGAAAAATGCCACTAGCAGACGTCACGGGACATCCTGCACCTGACCGCGCCTATTGTTGCTCAACTCAGGTAATTAATTCCAATCGGTTCGATTTGGCCACGAGCGCTTCACTAGACCACCAGATCGTCAGAAGTTATCAAGCCGCCCAATAATTCCTGAGTCAAGTAATTTAATTTTAAGTAATAGAGTCGCCCATTGGCTCAATTGGTAGAGCGCTGGCACGGATAGCCAGAGGTTGCGGGTTCGAATCCCGGCGTGAAAGTTTTAGCCTCTAAATAGGTTTTTAAATTTGTCCTTAGCACGGGTTAGTGCATTAAAAATAAAAATAGTATAATTTAATTCAATTAACGTATATATCTTAATCAACACTCCTTTTAATAAAATGGCACGTTGATTCCTAAAGGTTCGCCATCTCGGTAACGTAGTGCAGCTAGCCTCAGTCTTTAGGCTTGAAATAGGTAACCGATATTCCATTTACAGTATCGCGTTTCCCATTAAAACGCCCCTAAAATTAACGTAAACTCGTATTTTTACAAGGCACTTATTTGAAAACACTAAAGCAGAGAGATTCGGTTTTATTTCGCTTCGTTTTAGCCTAAGAAATTTGGGTTTTCACTTAAACGTTCGAGAGTTTATTTTATTCACTGGTGCTAAAAAGAAAGAGAAATATTGCTTTTACACTTATAAAATTTGATTTGCAATGCAAATTAGAGTTTATTATTCGTTCCAAGACAAAGGGTACAAGCTGCGCTATTTGAAACAATTTTAATAATTGATTTTGACCATTTTGTCTTTAATATTAGATTTAAATCAAGAAAATTTCAATTTTCTGTATTTATCATAAATAATTTTTTGTCAATTCAATACAATCCATTTTTAACGATTTACAGATTATAATTTCGCCGTGATATGAACCAAACGGATTTTTGTAATATAACAAAATGTAATAAAAAAAAAGAATTCCTTCCAACACAAATCCCTTCAAAAGTTAATTAAGGACTTTGAAAACACTAAGTTTGGAGTTTGTACATCTTTTTTTTCTTCAAAGCTATCTAGTTTTTTAAATGGACACCTAGTTTGACTTTTAACTTTGAAAAAACCTTTTCAGTTCATTTCATATCAATCGTTTTATTTATATCAAAGTAACTATCATCCGACACAAGTATTATGTAAGTACAAATTCCAATGACTGAATTGGAATTTAATCCTCGAACTAAATGAAAAGGATTATACCATTGCTAGCTACGGAACAAGGATTAAATCAAATTTATAGGACTGTCAAAGTAACATTTTAACTTTCTTGTCCTTAAGAAGATAGTAGAGATCATTATCAGAGTCTACAATTAATGCCGAGCATCGCTCACTTAATTACTGAAATAGCCGTTAAGCGAGGGTGCGGATAGCAGTAAACGTTTTCGAGAAACTGCTATTGGTTTCATAAATAATAGCTGGTTTTAATTTCTGCAATGCAGGAAGAGACCCGTGCCAAAGCAGTGGGGACATACAAAAGGTTGATATTAATATCAATATCTCATATTACGTGAAATTTGATGAGCATAAACAACCAATATAAACATGTGGGTACAGCGATATCATTCCGATGTAAAACCTAACTGCAAAGTAGGTACTCGGGGCTGCAAGTCTTGTGATGCAAACTACTTCAGCCAGATGTTGCTACCTGTACGTAATAATGAGAGTATTGGGTTCGAGTCCCGACATGGGTGGAATTTTTAGCCTTTTAATAGGTTCATAACCAACCACTTTCAATTTGTAGCAACGTGAAAAAGTACAAGCTTGAAATGTTATGCGATACTAGTACTATGCGGTAGGCCAGTTCATAATTTATTATTCTGGTCACAAGCTCGGCTGAAAAACAGCAGACTGACGAAGACTGAACGGCTTGACTGTAGATAAAATGAAGAACTCGATGGCTTAGAGCAGGCGTGGATAGTCTAAAGATATATAGCGACGATGTGTCGCCGCTTTGTCCCTGTTAAAATAGATTTTGAAGGCCTCGGTGGCGCTGTGGTTTGGCACGCTGACTATAAAACTGAAGGTCTCGGGTTCGATTCCCAGCCGGGTCAAACTAGGAAACGAACTTTTCTGGTTTGTCTAGGGTCTTGAATGTTATCTATGTATTTATTGTATAAAATTTATCGTCGAGTTAAAACCTGTAACACAAGTCATGTAACGTGTCGCTTAGTTGTACTTTATATGGGGCTAACGAGATCTGTGTGATATTATATCAATGAATATTTATTTATTTTGACAGTTTATACTTCTACAGAGAACTTGTTTATTTTGACAGCAGTCTCATGGTCGTCGTCGTCGTCGTCAGGCTATTCTAGTCCACTGCTGGACATACGTAGTCCTCCCCTATGAGCGCCAAAGCGCCCTGTCTTCAGCTTGTCGCATCCAGCATCTGCCTACAGGTTTCGCAGATCATGTCTCAGGTGGATCACGTTTATTATAGATAGTTTAATTTTAAATCATTATTATTCGTTTAACTAATCTTTCCAAAATAGGGTTGCCAGAAAGAAATCACTATCAGCTATTGTACCTTTTCTTTTGCAACTGTGGCCTCTGTAGTAGTGTCCTGTAAAGAACCCTCGTATTTTTGTAAATTATACGGTTTTTTTTGTTTTATATTTATTGTGTGTGTTTTTGATACAGCAGCAGCTATCTAACTATCTATTCTCAATAGCGATTTTTGTCTTGCTAAAGTACACAGACCCGCTCTTTCCGCACTTTAGCGAGACAAAAGCTGCTATTGCGTGTAGATAGTCTGTATAGCCGTTATTAGTATTCAGTAGCTGTTTGGATATCGGCACCGTCACTTCGGCTCCTAAGAGCTGGAGCCGGCTGAGCTAATAATTTCATTATGTCATCAAAAAGTTTCTCCGTTAAGGCTATAATCAAACAAAATATGGCTCTCCATTCAGACTACTATAACTTCGTCCTAGGCAATCTAAAGTGAACTTTATAATATCCTTTTTCTTTAAATAACTAGGTTATTAAAAAGTTACAAAGTGTCATATGGATTTGTGCGAATGTATTTACATACCTAAGACGCTACATGTGAAGCACTCGCGGCCTAGTCGAACCGAGTGATTGGCATCAATCACTTGAGTTAAGTCACAACAGGCGCGTTCAGTTGCAAGGTGGGTGACCGTCCCGTGACTACCGCTAGTAGCATTTTTCCGAGCGCTTGGGAGCAAATTGCTAAAAATAAACCTTATACTTATACTAAATAAGCCTATAACTGAATCAAAACATCGTGAGGAAACCTTAGTGTCAGATGTGTTCAACGACCTATCTGCTTGAAATTGCCAGTTAGCGGTGTGCATGCATGGAAAGTAAGCCCATGCTTCTCTCTCTTTGAGAGAAGGCCTGTGCCCTGCAATGGAACTTTCATGGGCTACGTAAAAATGTTTATTCATACTAGGTATGAGCAGTACGTCCCGTGACTACCGCTAGTGGCATTTTTCCGAGCGCTTCCGTGCTTTGCAAGGCACGTTAAGCCGTTGGTGCCGGCTGTCATATAATGGCAGTCGTTAAGCCATGGGCTATGGGCCATGGGCCATGGCGCCCATGGGCCTTATGGGTGGCTTCATAACTTCTGACAGTAAGGCCCGCCACTGTCTTGCAATCCTCCACCAACCCGGACTTGGCCCCCGTGGTGGAGTATGGCCTAACCTTCCTGCGATGCAGGAAGAGACCCGTGCCCCAGTAGTGGGGACATACAAGGGTTGATAACGAAAGGCAGTACTTGGTCCAATTTTACGAGTATGATAGTATTGCATCGAAAATTCAAATGAAATGCCGTTGGAAATTTAAATGAAATACCGTTATTTCCAATGTATACAAATTAAGTATTCCACTGTGTTTATTTATTTAACAATTGCAAAACTACAAGAGCGCTGCTCTTTCTCATCACATCAGTTAAGGAGAATTTACATCCTCTTACTAGTTAATTGAAATCGAAATAGTTATTTCCGCACTTAGCCTCACAGTTGGGCCATTGTACGTAAAAAAAAAGAGTTGCTTGTAGCCCAGGCTGTCTGAGTGATCTTAAACGATCACGAAGGTTAAGCAGCACAGGGCGCGTTCAGGGCATGGATGGGTAAAACCTTCTATGACTAACGCTAGTGGCATTTTTCCGAGCGGTTCCGCGCTTCACAAAGCACGTTAAGCAGTTGGTGCCGGCTGCCGTTTGGTGCCGGCTATATATATATATATATATATATATATATATATATATATATATATATATATATATATATATATATATATATATATATATATAGTTTGTATTTATTGAGTCGTAATATGCTACTGCCCATCCTTGACATCATCACTCCTACCATTACAAAACTCCTTAACAACTCCGTCTCCTCTGGGTTCTTTCCAACAGCTTGGAAGGAAGCTCAGATCACTCCTCTGCCTAAAAAGGCCAACCCTGCTACCTTTTCCGAATACCGACCCATATCCATCCTGCCATTCCTGTCCAAAGTCCTTGAACGCCTGGTTTATTCCCAGTTAAGCCTTTTTCTCACCAGGAATAACCTTCTCAATCCTCTCCAATCCGGTTTCCGTCCAGGCCATAGCACTGTTACGGCTCTTGTCAAGATTACCGATGATATGCGCTTAGGTATGGAGAATGGGCAGCTGACTGTTTTGTTACTACTTGATTTCAGCAACGCCTTCAATACTGTCGATTTCGACATATTGTTGGCGTTGCTTCGTTCTCTTAACATATCTCCAACGGTGATTGACTGGTTTCGTAGTTATCTACACGGGCGCCGGCAACGTATTCGCATTGAAGATTCTTTCTCCTGTTGGTGTGGAATATCTGCCGGTGTACCGCAAGGTGGCGTGTTGTCCCCTCTCCTATTTGCAATTTTCATTAATAGTATTTCTCATCAGCTTTCTTCTTCCTACCACCTATATGCAGACGATCTCCAAATCTACACACAGGCTACTTTAAATAACCTGAGTGTGGCCATATCAACCATTAACAATGATCTTTTAGAGATATCAAAGTGGAGTAATACTCATGGTCTCAAGATCAACCCCAATAAAACGCAGATTGTTATCGTTGGTAGCCGGCAATTTATTTCTAGGGTTGACATGGACATGCTCCCTACAGTAATGTTTGAAGGTACAACTATTCCATTCAGTCAAACGGTTAGAAACCTTGGAATTATTATTGATAGTAGTACCTTATCGTGGGTACCACAGCTGGAAGTGGTAAGCCGGAAGATGTTCGCGTCTGCAAGCTCACTTAGATGGCTTCGTAATTTTCTACCCACTGCTACCAAAGTTGCATTAGCACAATCACTCCTTCTTCTTCACCCATGCCGGTTAGTGCATTAAAAATAAAAATAGTATAATCTTGTGGGTACAGTGATATCGTTCCGATGTTAAACCTAACTGCAAAGTAGGTAGTCGGGGCTGTAAGTAATGCAATTTGCATTACTTACAGCCCCGACATCATTTTTATGTCTACACTTGGCCAGAAAGCGGCTTTATGTTTTACACACTTTACTGCCAGGTGTGGCATAATAGTACATTACACAACAAGGGTGGTAATACAAAGAAAGGCCGAGATCGCAGAAGTTTGCGGCCCGAGCTGCAAGTGAGGGACGTAAATATGCAATCGAGAGCTTTCTTTATTACCTCCCGTGTTGTGTACATCTTTTTATGTCTGCACTTGGCCAGAAAGCCACTTTATTGCCAGGTGTGGCATAAAACAAGTTATGATTTTTATTTCATTGGCGGCGCTAGTTACCGCTCTTAAGCGCCTTAACTGTTTGTTGATAGAATATTTTTATCAATATTTTGTTTACTTAAGGAACCTCCAGGTCTAACTTTGTATACACATACTTTTATAAGAATAGTTTTCTGTGTGACTTTTTGTGTCCTGAATAAAATAAAATAAAAATAAGTAAATAAAAACAAACTAGCATATACTCTGTACGTAATACAGAGAGTATTGTAAAGAGGTTCAAATTTCACTGATGCCGGTGAGTCGCCCATTAGCTCAGTTGGAAGAGCGCTGGCACGGCTAGCCAGAGGACGCGGGTTCGAATCCCGGCATGGGTGGAATTTTTAGCCTCTAAATAGGTTTTTAAATTTGTCCTTAGCACGGGTTAGTGCATTAAAAATAAAAATAGTATATTCATGGTGTACACAACACATACTTTTATACATACGAGCTATACACAGTGCCCACCTTTAAGCTTGGCACAGTCGAGTAGCAAACGGGTCACAGACTAATCTTCAGTACAAAAAGTGTTAAAGCCACACAATTTAATATCGCAGAGTGAAAATTAATTTAGCCTGCCCGAGGGGCGTCGAAAGTGGCTCGTTATTGCAAACAAGGTTTCAGGCAGCAAGCTTAATGATAAGTGAAAGATTTATATTGCTTACGTTATTTGCTTGGAGGTTTTCCTAGAAGAGATTGAATACTCAGTTCACGTTCTCACGCTATTTACTAACTAGTCTAGTCTGTGGGGAGATTTAATAGGCCCTCATGGGGAAAAGCGAGCGATCGTGCTTTTCCACTGCGAAAGGAAATTTTCTGACTTGTTTTTTATGCCCTATAAAGTGTACCCTCCGGAGGACACGGGGGAGGGAGGTGGTGAATGCTCACGCATTACAGCACGGACCCGGCCGTACTGCCAATGTGGGGCTCACAAGAAGTGCGAATACCCACTAAACACCACCTTTGGTCCTAAGGACCAAAACCAGCCCGGTGCGCAGGCAGGCAGTTGGTCGGTTGTGTTTTGTTAGCCCTATAAAGAGCACCCTCCGGAGGACACGGGGGAGGGAGGTGGTGAATGCTCATGCATAACAGCACGGACCCGGCCGTGCTGCCAATGTGGGACTCACAAGAAGTGCGCCTACCCATTAAACACCACCTTGGGGCTGGTTTTGGTCCTAAGGACCCCTAAACCCACATCGGGATCGGGAGCGACCCCCCTCGAGGCCGAGGAGGTCGCACAGGTCGGTTGTTTTTTTTTTTTAACCCTATTAAGGGCACCCTCCGGAGGACACGGGGAGGGAGGTGGTGAATGCTCATGCATAACAGCACGGACCCGGCCGTGCTGCCAATGTGGGACTCACAAGAAGTGCGCCTACCCACTAAACACCACCTTGGGACTGGTTTTGGTTCCTAAAGACCCCTAAACCCACATCGGGAGCGACCCCCCTCGAGGCCGAGGAGGGCGCAAGCCGAGGAGGGCGCAAAGTCGGTTGTTCGTCGGACGTTACATTTATAGTATGTCATGAAACACTTTGCTTGCGCGATGCAGGAATGTCGCAGTATTGAAATGAAATGAGATGAGATGAGATGAGATGAGATGAGATGAGATGAGATGAGATGAGATGAGATGAGATGAGATGAGATGAGATGAGATGAGATGAGATGAGATGAGATGAGATGAGATGAGATGAGATGAGATGAGATGAGATGAGATGAGATGAGATGAGATGAGATGAGATGAGATGAGTTGAGATGAAATGAAATGAAAAGGTTTTATTCAAAGTAGCACAGAAACTGCGGCTTAATGAACGTTACAATTCAAACTAGGTGTCCATTTCAAAATCTAGATCATTTAGGAGAAAAAATGGACAAAAAAACTCCTAGGACAAAAAAACTCCTAATTGCGCGATGCAGGAATATCGGAGTATTGCGCGATGCAGGAATGTCGGGAGTATTACGCTCGCAGAGTTGACGGCCAGCTCGCCCGCACAGCCTTTCTTTTTAAAATGGTGAAAGATGAACGGTTAGGGGTAAAGGGTTCTAATAAAAAATCGGACTTTTCAGTCTTTAGGCGTCAGCCGCCATTTTGAATTGTGGCGTTTCATATTTTTTGATGAAAACTTGGTTTTTAAGATTGTTTTTTTTTATCAAAATTTTGAAACAGCTGTTTATTTTTCTCCTTCTGCAGAGCAAAAATATTATCTATAGACTGTACTAAACATAATGTTCTGGAGTTTCATTTTTGTTCAATCGTTGTGTCAATAGGCTAATTGACGAAAATATATTTTGCTCGATTACGATTGCGTCGATATTCGAGAGGCTTTGTTTAAATATCCTGATTCTTCTCTTCAACTGATATTTTTACTAACATAACCTGTCGGAAAGTAATAAGGTAGCACAAAAATGCCCATAAAAATTGGTTGGAAACTGTGACGTCACAGTTTCCACCCAGTTCGAAAACACGCAACGAATTTTCACGTAAAAGGTTTTATTTAGTAATTCAATAAATAATAACTATATATACATATATATCGTATATAGACGGTTATCGACCAAAGTGAAAACAGCCTATGTCGGCAAATAAATGATTTCATAGAAGAATGCCAGTCTATTTTACAAATATTGACACATTTAACCCTCGGCTAGGATTGTTGAAGTCAGAAGTTTGGAAAATTTTAATCTTTTTATCTTCATAATTTATTTTTAACAGTTTTTTGTGTTTACTTCGTAGCATAATTGAGCTTGATCAAACTTTTACTGAATGTAAAAATAGGCGCATAAAAATATATACTACGCTAGTCTAAGTAACTCGTCTAAGTTAAATTTTACAAAATTTAACTTAGACGAGTTACTTAGATTGTCATCATGCTGTTAACACGTGTTTTGGAGATTATCTTGCTAATGTACTGGCTAATATCTATTTTGTGTGCCTAATAAACAAAATAAATATTATTTGTAACTTCATGTACACCTACCTAGCTACTCTCTTCACCGTTCAGTTGTATCCGTTCTAAGATTGACTGGAAGAGATCGCCTTCAGCGATAAAACCGCCAATTGTATACTGTAAAACTTAGATATGTAAGCTTTTTATTGTATTCGGTGTTCTCTAATCTAATCTAATCTGAAAGTAAAATAATTGTTTATTGTCAATCAAATTATGTGACATACACGCAATTATGCAATGAGAATTATTATTTTTTACTTAAATTTAAAGCAAAATTAACAGTTATATTTGTAACAATAAGTAGTGGTGACCGTGTCTCTGCACTAGTCGGAGGCTGTATCGTGACCGAAAATATCTATCAATAAAATATCAACCAGCTTAAACTCATCAGGCTCTTTTATCCACTCCCTCAAGCCCCAGCTCTCTAATAATCTTATAATTACAAACCACTGGATGTTCTCAAGCTTTGATAGATGCTTTTCCTAATTAAGGTCATGCTAAGCTATGCATTCACGGTCAGAGAGCAAGCCACGCTTGGCTACCCTCCCAATGGTGGTCTTAACCTAGAAACATAAAATACTATAACGACAACAGAATCTTTACTTAGTATACTGCATGCAGTCGACTGCAAACCTACCTTAATTAGAGTACTATACTCTATTTCGGCTTTGTTTGGCAAATGTTGCAACCAAAATATAAAGATATATACTTCGATTTTTTTATTCCGTAGAATTCTGACAGCTATCATTTCTTGACTTTCGTAGGTAAAACATAAAATAATTTCTAGTATTTTATTTCTTGATTGCCCTTAAATGGGTCAAATATTTTTCCCTTTTTCGGTGGAGAGTTTTTTTTGTTAATAATAATATAACTTCCACACAAGTTCACACAACACAATCACTTAGTAGCAACACTTAGGAAATGTCAGAATTGTACGGAATATAAAATCAGAATGTATTATAAACTAGCTGACCCAGTGAACTTCGTCGTCGTTATCAACCCTTGTATGTCCCCACTGCTGGGGCACGGGTCTCTTCCGGCATCGCAGGAAGGTAAGGCCACACTCCACTACGGGGCCAAGTCCGGGTTGCTGGAGGATTGTAAGACAGTGGCGGGCCTTACTGTGAGAAGTTATCAAGCCGCCCATAAGGGCTCTGACATGGCTTAGCGACAGCCATTATATGGCAGCCGGCACCAACGGCTTAACGAGCCTTGCGTGCGAACTTTGTACCGCCTAACAGTCGATTCTCTATTTTTTTTCCAACCATCCTCGTACTTCAAGGAATATTCTAAAAAGAATCAGCAAAGTCGGTTCAGCTGCTCTCAAGATTTGCGCTTACCAACACATTAAGCGATTAATTTTTATATTATAGATTATGCAATGTAATGCAGAGTAATGCACCAGACCATCAGCCTTTTCTTGGTCATTGCAGGACATAGTCCTCACCCACTTCCTCTCTTCTCACCCCACTTCCCTCTGTCCTCGGTAATCTTCAATGCAATATCATCATCATCGTCATCATCATCATCATCATAATCATTCAGCCACAAGAAGTCCAGAAGTCCATAGAGCTCCTCCATTGATTTCCAAAAACACCAGTTGGAAACGGCTCGTATACCGCGATGCATGTAATATGATGGATTTTTATACATATATTTTTTTTATCCACTAACCCGTGCTAAGGAAAATTTTAAAAACCTATTTAGAGGCTAAAATACGTAATACAGAGAGTATTGCTGTGTGGTGTCGGCCTAGAGAATACTACCAACCCAATTCTTCCCGCGGGTGTCGTAAAAGGCGACTGAGGGACACAAACCGGGGGGTGGACAGCAGCGCCCCCTGCAGTAAAACTCCACCGAACTGCGATCCCCAACCCGCATGCCCAGCGTGGGGATTATGGGCATTACCCCCTATGATAGAACAACGTGGCGCTCTTTAGGGGAGGGCCATGTCCAACAGTGGACTAGTATAGCCTGACGACTCAACGACTGGCACGGTTAGCTAGAGGTTGCGCGTTCGAGTCCCAGCATGGGTGGAATTTTTAGCCTCTAAATAGGTTTTTAAAATATAATGCATTTTTTTCTTGTATCATGTCACGTTAAACTTCTGTGTAGAATGAAGATATTCCGTTCCCTGTAAAGCTGAGAGATGTTGGCATGGCAGCGGCTTAAATAAGGGTGGCCGCTAAATTGCGCGGTAAAATGTGTCGAAAATTATAGCACGCTTTGCCAAAGGTTGCTGGAACCTTGGAGCACATCCAAAAAAAAGATGCGTCACGTCACCGGCTGCTTGGAAATTAAACAAGTGTTTTGAGATGGACCTCCCTTAACTAGATAGATATATAGGTAGATAGACGGATATATAGATGGAGAGATAGACGGATAGATAGATGGATAGATAGATAGATGGATAGATAGATGGATGGATAAATGGATATATAGATGGATAGATAGATGGATAGATAGATAAAAGATCTGTTTGTGCTATTGCGATCACTTTATTGCACAACGAAAAAAAAAAGAATACAACCATGATTTCTTAAATACAAGTAATGTTATACAAATAAATATACCTGACTAGAGATTTTTCAAATGTTCTCATTGTTAACAGATGGACATCTAGCGCTAACTGAAAGCGCTGAGGGCTCAAACTCTCGGCACACCGCTGAGGTAGCTGCCGCTTGCAACAGCAGACACACGTAGCATTAATGTCTTTCTGCACAATGTCTGTTCATTTTATTTTTTGCTGTTATCTTTATCGTGCTGCCGTGATAGTCTGGCTAGATTTAAGAAAGCTGTAATGAACGACATTGGCACTGGTCGACCAAACGCTCACAAGTAATTGATTTATGTAAATTTTCATTTGGGACATGATTTGGCTTTTTCTTCTTCTGGCTATATTATTTAGTCCACTGCTGGACATAGCCCTCTCCTAATGAGCGCCTACACTACGATTACACTATGATTTGGCTGGTTCGCCAGAATTCAGCCATTGCAATAAGCTCTTCCGATTATCGTACAGGAGCCACTTTTCATCACAGGTATAACGATTCGATTTAAAATTCCTTCATTATTGTGCCGTAAAGAACGCGATATTTCAAGTTCTCCGTTGTGCGAAATGAGCGACGCCAAAGAAAAAACGAATGAGCAAAATACAAATGAATGATTGTTTTCGATACTCAATTATACCAGCTAAATATATTTATAAATTTCAGAAGAGGTATTTCAGATCAAAATGGTCAGTACGACGAAACGCCAATTTCATATATAAGGATCTAATATTTTGCAGATCCAGTGGCAGTATTTGGGAGTGAGTCATTGTCTACAATCACACTCGGAATATGGTGTCTATTCTGAGTGTGCTTCAGAGTAGGCAGACTATTGAGGCAGTTCCTTTTCTACAAATAGCATGCTAATAATTCACCCAGGCTTCAACGAGCACCTGACACGTTGCAGTAACGAGAAACACGTATCAGAATAGTTGTATAAATCGTCTAGGAATAATAATGCTTGGTAGGACAATGAACGCATCGCAGAAGTAGTCTCTACGAAGTTTCTAGGGTTAACAGTGGACCAAAACCTTAATTGGAAAGAACATATCGCAGTACTTTGCAAAAAGCTCAGTTTGTCTGCCTACTTACTATACAGGTTATCTCCTGTCACTAACACTGAAGCTGTAGTTACTGCATATCATGGCCTTGTTACTTCAGTGCTGCGATACGGCTTAATATTTTGGGGAAACTCAACGGATAGAGAGACGGCATTTAACGTACAAAAAAGATGCATAAAAGCCATGTTTGCACTAAAATCTAGTGATATTTGTAAGCCATATTTTAAGAAATACAATATCTTGTCGCTGCCGTCTCTATATATCTTAGAAGTAGCTTTATTCGTCAAATCCAATCCAGACATTTTTAAACAGATCTCAATCGTAAGTTATAGATTACAACGTGACACAAGTAGAGTATGTATCCGCAGGGCAAACACCGCTCTATTGCAAAGAAGTGTATTCTGCATGGGACCTACGATTTATAATAAACTACCTAGAGACTTAAGAGAACTTGACATGAACTTGTTTAAATATAAATTGAAAACTATGTTATTGGACAAATGCTATTACACTGTAACGGATTTCTTGACTGAAAAATAATAGCATAGATATAAGTCTGGCATAATTACTGACTTTTGTTAATTTAATTTTTTATCTTAAGTTTTCCTGACATTTTTAATTTTCATGTAATTGTGTATGTTATACTATTTTTATTTTTAATGCACTAACCCGTGCTAAGGACAATTTTAAAAACCTATTTAGAGGTCGCGGGTTCGAATCCCGGCATGGGTGGAATTTTTAGCCCCTAAATAGGTTTTTAAAAGTGTGTATGTTGATTATGACATTTAAATATTTCGTTTTATTGTAGCAACTAGTATTGACAAAATTGTTTTTTTTAAAATTAATGTATTGAAAAAAATAATTTCTCTTTTAAACCTAAGACAATTTTAAGGCGCTCTCTCACAACGAAATTTGTACGTCTACTATGGCAAAGCATACAGGACAAATATAAGACTATGTACCATCTTCATGAAAACTCGTGTTTGACAAATAAATATCTTTATCTTTAGGAATTGCTATAGATAGATTTCACTGCCTCGTTGGTCTAGCCGGATTGGCGCTTGGGTAAGACAGAGGTCGTGGGTTGAGGCCGTATAGACAAAGTAGGCCTGGGTATTCACAAATGGTGCAGAACTATTTATAATAGTCTCATAATGATATTACAACGCGAAGCGCTCGTGGCCTAGTCGAACCGGGTGATTGGAATAAATCACTTGAGTTAAGCAACAACAGGCGCGGTCAGGTGCAGGATGGGTGACCGTCCCGTGACTACTGCTAGTGGCATTTTTCCGAGCGCTTCCATGCTTCGCAAGGCACGTTAAGGCGTTGGTGCCAGCTGTCATGTAATTGCAGTCGTTAAGCCATGAAATGAAGTGAAATGAAAAGGTTTTATTCAAAGTAGCACAGAAACTGCGGCTTAATGAACGTTACAATTCAAACTAGGTGTCCATTTCAAAATCTAGATCATTAAGAAGAAAAAATGGACAAAAAACTCCTAACTTAGTCTTTTCAAAAGTCCTTAATTAACATAGTTTACATAATTATTATAAACATAGAACTCATACATTGTACTGGCTTTATACAATATGCTTAGCCAGTTCAACACATGATAGTTCTACAACTTTTTCAACAGAAAGTCTGCTAATATCTTTTCGTTCTTTATAGGTACTTCAAACTACTATTTACTATTATTAAAGATCCACCATGCAATGCAGACTTTCTATTAAAGCAACTGGCTATTTTATAATTATTTATAGAAAAAATCATTTGGGACTCTAGTAGCCAGTGCTCAGTGACACAGAGTACATCTACTCTATGTTGTTCTAAAAATACTCTAATTCTAGTAATTTACCAGAAAAACCGCCCTGTAAATTTTGATTAGCTAAGATAAGTTTTTTTAAGGGGGGCTTTTCTGTTGTCTGCGCTGATATTTTAAATCAGCAGTCAAGCTTAACCTACTTATACTAGGTTTTTTAAAACCTCAGAATACAGAGGTTTGAGTGTAGCATGTCAGAGGCCTCTTGGGCGGCTTGATAACTTCTGACAGTAAGACAGTGATGCCTTGCAATCCTCCACCATCCCGGACTTGGCCCCCGTGGTGGAATATTGCCTAACCTTTCTCCGTTGCAGGAAGAGACCCGTGCCCCAGCAGTGGGGACATACAAGGGTCGATATCGATGTAACAACAAAGAAAATAACATCGGATTCGACGCTAGACTAGAGTCTGTGTTGTGGTAATCCAGAAGGGCCAAATCAGAGATTTTCAAGTACGAAACTAAATTGAGAGCAATTAGCAATAGCAACTAGCAATTTCAAGCGCTAAGGTATTTAAACACTTTAGGCACTCGGATTTCCTCACGATGCTTTTCTTCACGATTACCGAGTGTTATTGCTTCTATAACTTCACAAAAGTATAAAAACCTATTTAGAGGCTAAAAATTTCACCCATGCCGGGATTCGAACCCGCAACCTCTGGCTATCCGTACCAGCGCTCTACCAATTGAGCCAATGGGCGACTCACGGCATCAGTGAAATTTCGAACCTCTTTACAATATTCTCTGTATTACGTACAGGCAGCGACATCTGACTTAAGCAAATTGCATTACTTACAGCCCCGACTACCTACTTTGCAGTTAGGTTTAACATCGGAACGATATCACTGTACCCACATGACTATAGCCAGAGGTTGCGGGTTCGAATCCCGGCATGGGTGAAACTTTTAGCCTCTAAATAGGTTTTTAAATTTGTTCCTTAGCACGGGTTAGTGCATTAAAAATAAAAATAGTGTAATTCACAAAAGTACATAACGTGCCTTTTTATTTACCGTTTATTTTTGTTGTCGTACTGACCCACAGAACAATAGGTAGAGAAAACGTATCATTCTTCTATATAATTAGCAATTAATCCCGAGGGGACAAACAACTGGGAATCCTCAGAATAAAACGGCTCGCCTTTGTTGGAGCGAATAAATGTTATCGCATCGTATTACGGAGCAAGTCGCTTTACCAACGTTTGATAGATTAACTTGTCAAAGAATAAAGAATATCGTATGTTTATTCTTTGACAAGTTAATCTTGTTATTGTATCTTATCTATTACATCTTCCAATCCAATCCTCCACCAACCCGCACTTGGCCCTCGTGGTGGAGAATGGCCTAACCTTCCGGCGATGCAGGAAGAGACCCGTGCCCCAGCAGTGGGGACATGCAAGTGTTGATATCGATCTTATCTTTTCCATAGACGTCACGGCAGAGCGAATAAAGAGTGTAATAAAATGAAGACACAGACGCATTAATGCAGAATGTCAGAAATGAGCAAACGACGACGCGAGTTCTGGGTCTTCATATTTATAGTATAGAGATGTGGTGCCGCTGTGTGGTGTCAGCCTAGAGAATAGCACCAACAAAATTCTTCCCGCGGGGTCGTAAAAAACGACTAAGGGACACAAACCGGGGGGTGGGCAGCAGCGCCCCCTGCAGTACAATTCCACTGAACTGAGATCCCCAACCCGCATGCCCAGCTTGGGGATTATGGGCATTACCCCCTATGATAGCACAACGTGGCGCTCTTTAGGGGAGGGCTATGTCCAGCAGTGGACTAGTATAGCCTGACGACAACGACGAGGTAGCCTATAAACGTCCACTTGCAGAGCACATGCCTTCTCTCAGAGAGAGATTTTGGGCTTAGATACCAGGCTCGCCCACCGCGAATTAGCAATTTCAATTTACATAACATAACATAACATTTACATACAGGCACATACATTGTTTCTGGCCCCACACTAGGATACCCTGTGTCGTGGGAAGAACCAGAAACAACGACATCACAAACATGTAAACATCCAAGACCTGGACTTTTTTTTTGTCTCCAGCCGGGATTCGAACCCGGGACCTCTTGCATGGTAGGCAGACGCGCTACCGCTACGCCACAGAGGTCGTCAATTTATTTGATCACCTCAGACACTCAGGTTTCCTCACAATATTTTCCTTCACAATTAGGGAGGGATAGCAGCAAAGGTTAATGCCACTATTATACGAACACTTTATAATAGATATTCTTTAGAAATAGAATAGAAATATATTCTATTTTAAAAATTCTTACTGCAAAATATTTTATCTAAAAGTGGGTTAACTTTTTTTCATAATTTAAAAACCTATTTAGAGGCTATTTTATTCATAATTTTTTCTAAAAGTGATTTAACCCATTTGCAGGTTTTAAACAAATAAATCTAACTATTATACTAGAATTTGACAGTATGAATTTGTAGTTTAATTCGTACCTCAAGTTACTCAAAACTATATTTTTCCAATGTCACTGATTCCTTAGAGACATAAATAAATACATAAATATTCATGGAGATATTACACAGATCTCGTTATCTGTGTAAAAGCCGGCCGGGGATTGAACCCAAGACCTTCGGTTTTACAGCAGCGTGCCAAACCGCTGCGCCACCGAGGCCGTCAATAAAATTGGAATTGGAATAGAATTCCTCCTAAAATAAAATTTACAAGAGCGGTATTACATTCGATTACGAAATTAGCTTCATTTATCCAGTTAAAAAGGCATTTAAACTTTCAAAATTGTCAGTACAACGATATAATGTAAAAATGTTCAGATATTAGCGGCGGTGGTTCCAAATCATCAGTTGGAGATAACTTTTCACAGCAAACATAAAATCGAAAATGGAACATTACTTCGTCAGTTACCGTTAAAGTCTCCTTAATCGAGTAATCAATCATTCGATCTATCATCGGCACAGCTGGAGTTATGCCCGTCCTAGATGACACCCATAACTGGTGGTATGAGACAGATAGAATAATGTTCTTAATGTGAACCATAAGTACAAAACACTTTAGTGGTATCTTATCCCCCAACGTAACATGTACCTACCTACGTGCATAAGTTATTAATTTGTCACAATTAGTTCGCCTTTTTTTGTGTATAAATCATTTATAAGGAATTTGTAAACTCACTTAAGTTCAAACTAAGTTGTAGAGGAACCTTTTACTAGATAATTCGCAAGAGAGACCTGTTTTCACTATCTTGTGATGGCACACGTTGTGGACAGAATCGTTTTATCCGACGAACATGTAAACTTTATAATGATAAGTTCAGTGAAATTGATATTTTCGGCAGCACACTAAACTCATTTAAAAATTCAGTTATTAGGCTGAAAGTTGGCTAAATAATTTGTTAGCTGTAATTCTATTGATGCTTTATTTTGTTTAGTAGGTATTGCATGTTACTTTTTCAGGAATTTAATAATATACCTAGTTATTTTTTGTTTTCAAAAATTTTAAATTCGGAAAACTATAGGTCTATTTCTTTTTAAGACAATTGTTAATGTTTTTGTAAGACTGTTTGTTTTCTTATAAATAAATGAATAAAAAATAATAAAAATACTAATTTACAGTAGGTATCTATTGTTTTAGCGTCACTTTATTAATAAATATAAATATATATATTAATAAAGTGACGCTTAAAAAGATAGATATATATTACTCCTCAGTGTAAAGGTCTAAGGATGCAGTATCTACTTTATGTCTATTTACATCCATTTGTATTAAAATTTTACCTGTACTTGTACATAGGCTGCTACTTATGTATGCGGAATCTGGGATTCCAATAATTTTAAATGCAATGTGTGACCTCCATTGTCAAAATCGTTCTTTTTTTAAATACTGGCCGCTAATATTTTTCTCTTATATCGCACCCTCAGAACGAAAGAGGCCTAAGTCAAAAAATAGTTTAACTACTCAAAAAATTCTCAAAAAATTGAGTACCAAACAATCATAGAGAGACATAAAAAGGTATGCTCTATCCGATGAATGGTAAAACAAAGGCACTTATTGTAAAAAAAAGAGCATAGCGAATCTTCCGTCCACGGCATACCTTTTTATGACTCTATGATTGTAACTCAATTTCACTATTTTTTGACTTAGGCCTCTTTCGTTCTGAGGGTGCGATATACGTTAGTGTTTTGTTTTTGTTGGGTTTAAAATGTCATATCGCTGAAAAAATGGAACTCACTCGTGAAAATATTCGTGCTATGATTTATTACGATTTTCGACGGGGTTTAACGCAACAACAGTGCGTAGATCAACTAACTTCGACTTTTGGTGGTGAAGCTCCATCAAAATCGACTCTGTATCACTGGTTTAGTGAGTTTAATCGCCGGCGCAGTAAGCTCATGGATGAAGTTAAAGAAGGTCGCCTGAAATTGGTGGTTGTGCCACAAAATATTGAAGCTGTGCGAAAACTAATAATGCAAGACCGCCATGTTACGTATCGCGAGATAGAAGCTATTCTGGGCATATGTATGACGAGCATTAATAGGATATTACATGAACATTTGTATGTAAATAAATTTGTTCGCGTTGGATCCCGCACAACTTAACTCAGAATCAAAAAGATGCTCGCGTCGAATGGTGCAAGAAAACCTTAAAAAAATTCAACGGAGGCGACTCAAAATCTGTTTATGATATCTACACAGGTGACGAATCCTGGATCTACGCGTACGATCCCGAAACTAAACAACAATCAACAGTTTGGGTGTTTCAAAATGAGCCGAACCCTACGAAAGTGGGTTGTGCAAAAAGCACTGTAAAGCAAATGGCGGCCTGCTTTTTTGGTATTAATGGCCATGTGGCTACAATACCACTGGAGAATCGCAGAACGGTTAATTCGGAGTGGTACACGACCATTTGTTTGCCGGAAGTAGGTATTTGAAGAAATACGCCAAAACAATCAGCGACGCAGAATCATACTTCACCATGACAATGCTAGCTGTCATACATCTCAGGAAACAACTACATTTTTGGATGGTCAAAAAATAGAATTGATGGGTCATCCACCGTACAGCCCTGATTTGGCTCACGATGATTTCTATTTATTACCAAATGTAAAGAATAAATTACGTGGTCAACGATTTTCGACCCGTGAAGATGCCGTAGATGCGTTCAAACAGCACGTTTTGCAGATACCTCAATCAGAGTGGAAAAAGTGTTTTAAAAATTGGTTTCATCGAATGCAAAAGTGCATCGATCATAGTGGAGAATACTTTGAAATACAATAAAAGCATATTTGTTTATTTTTTCTATTCCGCATACATTAGTAGCAGCCCTCGTATCTGTTTTATCATTTTACATAAAATAAAATAATAAAAAAATAAAATAAAACACTAGAAATACCTTTAAAAACCTATTAAGAGGCTAAAAATTTCACCCATGCCGGGATTCGAACCCGCAACCTCTGGCTATCCGTACCAGCGCTCTACCAATTGAGCCAATGGGCGACTCACGGCATCAGTGAAATTTCGAACCTCTTTACACTATTCTCTGTATTACGTACAGGAAGCGACATCTGACTTAAGCAAATTGCATTACTTACAGCCCCGACTACCTACTTTGCAGTTAGGTTTAACATCGGAACGACATCACTGTATCCACATGATTATACTATTTTTATTTTTAATGCACTAACCCGTGCTAAGGAACAAATTTAAAAACCTATTTAGAGGCTAAAAATTTCACCTTTTTTAGCCTCTAAATAGGTTTTTAAATTTGTTCCTTAGCACGGGTTAGTGCATTAAAAATAAAAATAGTATAACTAGAAATACCTTTAAATCCTAGAAAAAACTTCGTGGAAAAAGAGCTACTATAACATAAAGGATTATTTACATGACAATGATGTGTGGAATTAAAGCCAGCACAATGCACGAGTTCTATGTTTTAAAATAATTATGTAAACTCTGTTAATTAAGGACTTTAAAATGACTAAGTTTCGAGTTTTTTGTCCATTTTTTCTCCAAAATGATCTAGATTTTGAAATGGACACCTAGTTTGAATTGTAACGTTCATTAAGCCGCAGCTTCTGCGCTACATTGAATAAAACCTCTTCATTTCGTTTAATTTCATCCTATAGTCAAAAGCCGACTTTAGTTTGCCGCAGCGGTCCGACGCACGACACTCACTGCCTACCCCGAAAATATGGTTCTTAAACCGATTTAAATTCACATAGAGGAAGACTCCACTCCCATTAAACTTTTCGAGTACCGATTTTTTATTATTACTAAAAAAAAGTATTATAAAACTAATTGTGATTTGTATTCCATTAGTTGGCACCCCAAAGCGCCTTAATACATCATTTATGGGGCACTGCATAAGGTTGTACAGTCTGTTAGCTTTTAGAATATACCTCGGCTACTATCCCGCGACTACCGCTAGTGGCATCTTTCCGAGCGCTTCCGTGCTTCGCAAGGCACGTTAAGCCGCTGGTGCTGGCTGTCATGTAATGGCAGTCGATAACCTCTGACATTACTGTAGCCTTACGGCCCGCCACTGTCCTCCACCAACCCGGACTTGTCCCCCGTGGTGGTGTATGGCATATCATTCCTGCGATGCAGGAAGAGACCCGTGCCCCATCAGTGGGGACATAGAAGGGTTGATATCGATCGATCGACTTAAATACTAAAGAACCAAAACAGAATGATCCCTCTTCAAGCATTCCCTTGCATTCTTCAATCATTTTCCATTGTTCTACCTATCGAGCTACCGCCGCTTGTAAAGTACCTATATAAAGAATATTCTTTTCTTATTTTATGTATAGTATGAAGAGTAGTACACGAATGAGAGTCGCCCGATATTCCAGTAAAGCTGCCACCGCGGTCTGCGCCGCAAACGGAATCCAATATTTCAGCGACCGCAATTTCTCATAGAGAATTGTATCTTCCCGCGGAGGCTAAGCCGGCACAATAGCCTTTTGTGTCAATACCGAGGAGGTGCATTCAGATTTCATCTCTATTATACGTCTAATATAATTCCACGGTACGTCGCCTGTTCGACGGCTGAACTGGGTCAGCTCATAGAGTAGATTGTGTGCAGACATGACGAGTGTTTTCTTAAAATGGGATAGTAGAACAAAGTTTATTTTCATAATCAAAGGTAAAAATCATATCTTTTTTTGTAACGCGTCGATAGAAAAAGTAAACAAGAATTTGTTGTTTTTTATCTATCTATCTATAAGCCCACATCAACCCACTGCTGGGCATAGGTCTCCTTTTTATTGCGCCATTCCTCACGGCCCTGTGCTAACCTGATCCATCTCTGACCCGCAACCCTCACGATGACACGATATTATTTTTTTATTTTTATTTTATTCATTAGGTACACCAACAGCAAGCATACAAACATGTCAAAGCTTATACTAAATGTGACTTAGGGCTAGCGATTTTGCCAATTAAAATATACACAGCATTTGTAGACTTGTTGTGTGTAAACTACGACATTTTAGAAGTTTACGCAGACCACAAGACATATGAAATGAAATAATATCATATTTATTAACATAAAAATTTACTATTGAGCGATTTTAAAGCGTTCTGAAAAGAATCTAGGTCCAAGAATCTGGGGCTTTAAAGCAATTTGTTTAGGACTTTAATAATTATTTCTCTCTCTCTCTCCCTTTCTCTTTCAATTTCACCGAAAACGGCCGTTTTTAGGGGAAATCGATTTTAGTTCTAATCTATTAATCATAGGTTCTAGACTGTAAGTTTTAAAAGTAGTAATCTTAGTTGTTAAGATTTCTCATGTTAGTTTTAAGATAAAAACGTATTATAAAACAAGTTATGTTTTTTTTCCATTGATGGCGGTGTGGCGGTGATAAAGAAATTTTTTATTGAATTATATTATTAATAGCAATAAGGATATTAGTAATATTATTCAATAATGTATGTTTATTTCAAAAATTAAACCAGCTAAATCTTAACCACTACGACAACAATTTTAAGAATCTACAGTCTAGATCCTAGGACTCTAATCGATTCCCGACTGCCTTGCATCATCTTTGCCAATGCACTCCGCAATGTAGGCGAGCGCGGCGCAAAAATCAATACCGGGTGAATGAACCTGCTTTGCCCGGGACCGCGAAATTGCCAAGGGCAAGCCATGTTTGGACGAAAAATAATAGGGGCCATGGTTACTAGGCCACCTTGAAGTGCAGGGGCCAATTGGCAAGGCGTTGTGCCATGGTTACTGGGCTATCAGGAAGTGCAGCGGCCGATTGGCAAAGCGTTTTGCTATGGTTAGTAGACCATCTTGAAGAGCAGAGGCAAGCCGTGTTTGACGAGAAATAAGGGGGGGGTCATGGTAACTATCCCATCCTGAAGAACCGGGGCCAATTAGCAAGGCATTGTGCCATGGTTACTGGGCTATCAGGAAGTGCAGCGGCCGATTGGCAAAGCGTTTTGCTATGGTTAGTAGACCATCTTGAAGAGCAAGGGCAAGCCGTGTTTGGACGAGAAAAAAGGGGGGTCATGGTAACTATCCCATCCTGAAGAACAGGAGCCAATTAGCTGGCAAAGCCTTGTATATGTTTGCTGGGCCATCTTGAAGTGCAGGGGCTTTGTGTTATAAAAAAGTTTTCTTGAAATATTTTTTTCATTCTTTATTCATAAGAAAATGTTTACGTTATAAACGTCAAAGCTATTGGTTTTATCATCAATCGTAATTATGTGAGAAAGAAGCTCTCAAATAAGTCCACATTTATATTTTTACTTTAATATAGCCTGAGAAATCTTATTTTAGAGCCGGATACAGTCGATATCAATTCTTGTGTGTCCCCATAGCTGGGGCACGGGTCTCTTCCTACATCACAGGAATGCTAGACCATACTCCACCATAGGGGCCACGTCCGGATTGGTGGAGGATTGTAAGACAGTGGATGGCCTTACTATCAAACGTCCATAAGGCCTCTGTGGTGGCTTGATGGCTGCCTTTCCATGACAGCCGGCACCAACGGCTTAGGGTGCCTTGCGAAGCACGGAAGCGCTCGGAAAAAATACCACTAGCGTCACGGGATGGTCACCTATCGTGCACTTGACCGCGCGTGTTGTTGCTTAGCCCAAGTGATTGATTCCAATCACTCGGCTCCGCTAGGCCTCGAGCGCTGTTAATTTCCAATTAATAGTATTTTATTACGAAAAAACGAACAAGTAACTGCCACAACGCCAGCATAGTAACTTTCAAAGACCGTTAATGTCCATAGACGTCATATGAAGAGACGAAAACTGAGCCACGATCTTAAGAGCATCCGATAGCGGAGAAAACTCCTTGATACTGCCAAGACCCTGGATGTGGCCTAAAATTAATAAAGTTTCATACGGGCCACGGCAAGAACGTCGTTTTGGTTTCGTGCCAAGATTTCGGGATGCTGCGTTTGAAGGTTGAAGTTTCCGACGCGAAATATTGTTAAACAACTGTGCGGTTTAGGGACTTTGTCCTTGTAGCTTTGTCTACTGAAAATTTTCAGTAGAAAAAGATGAACAAGAACACACGAAAAGAAAGATTTCTTCCTTCGGAGGCTAAAAATTCCACCCATGGCGGGACTCGAAAACGCGACCTCTGGCTAACCGAGCCAGCGCTCTCAGCTTCAAAATTTCACTGATACCGGGTAGTGGCCCATCAGCTCAGTTGGGAGAGGGAGATGGGTGGAATTTTTAGCCTCTAAATAGGTTTTTAAAATTGTCAGTAACGTTTTGTTTGAAACCATTTAACAACAAAGTTTTTTTCACACTATTTTTATTTTTAATGCACTAACCCGTGCTAAGGAACAAATTTAAAAACCTATTTAGAGGCTAAAAATTTCACCCATGCCGGGATTCGAACCATTGGCTCAATTGGTAGAGCGCTGGTACGGATAGCCAGAGGTTGCGGGTTCGAATCCCGGCATGGGTGAAATTTTTAGCCTCTAAATAGGTTTTTAAATTTGTTCCTTAGCACGGGTTAGTGCATTAAAAAATAAAAATAGTGTAATCATGTGGGTACAGTGATATCGTTCCGATGTTAAACCTAACTGCAAAGTAGGTAGTCGGGGCTGTAAGTGATGCAATTTGCTTAAGTCAGATGTCGCTGCCTGTACGTAATACAGAGAATATTGTAAAGAGGTTCGAAATTTCACTGATGCCGTGAGTCGCCCATTGGCTCAATTGGTAGAGCGCTGGTACGGATAGCCAGAGGTTGCGGGTTCGAATCCCGGCATGGGTGAAATTTTCAGCCTCTAAATAGGTTTTTAAAGTTTTTTTCTTTTTCAGTAACAGAAAAAAATATTGCAGACATCACCACAAGGTTCGGCACTCAGGATTACGGCAGGAGTGGTGTACTTATTCCCGTAACTAATGTAGAAATACACTCATACTTCCGCCTTGGAAGTCCGGACTACTATTTGTGTATGCTGAGATAGACGGTTTTATTTCATTTGTCCTATAAAAAATTAGTTTGTTACTAATTTTTTGTTAAATTTACTTGATGCATGAAAGAGTTTCAACAGAAGATTCTATATTCTGTATTGGAAACCAGCTTCGAAAACAGAATGATTTTTCTTTGTTCGAAACCAGGTTTCCTAAAAAGAAAAATAACTCTGTTTTCCAAACTGCAGTGCTATTCACTAGCCCCGTTCGCTAGTGAGTTCGATCGAATTCGTATTCAGTAATATAAGCTACCCCAGCGCTACGGCGGTGAAGTGAACTAGTTGTGCAGGTGGGATATTGACCCTTATTTCTATGAAGTTACGTTTAAAACAAAGGGAGTTCGAATCTCGACTTTATTACATCTGTCAAATAACCCTTTCGCGGACAACGGCAAAATAATTACTAAAATATTTTTTGCCGAGGGTAGTAAATGCTTTCAAAAAGAGCCTGTCACCTCAGTCATCCGAGACCACGGCACCTGGAAAAGTGCCAAAACGTCGGAAAAATGTAATAAACGTGTAAAATCCGTATAACAACAGTTTTGATTAAAATATGATCTTTTTTTCAAAAATATTTGTATATTAACAGGTAGTTAGAGTGCTTTAATTTTCGCTCTCAGCACCGTTCGCAAACTCTAGGATTTATGCAAATTCAATCGAAAAATTTTACTGACTTTCACTATTCCTCCTTCTTCGTTAGTCTTTTTTTGAAGTCGATTTATCTAATTTTGCATTTTCAGCTTATGCAAGTTATTATTTGGGGATATTAACCCCATACTATCGGTAAAGGCGAAAATATTATCAATATTAAGCATTGATAATACTACTATAATAAGGCCGCCAATTGTAGTGTACTATGTTATTATTTAAGTCTCTTATGTAATTCTTGGTGAACATGGGATAAAGAATATTCTGTCAATTTCTATATAATATTGCATACATGTCAATGTTTTTCAAGTAGTTTAGATGACTGTTAGTACTCAATTAGACAATAATGGCTGAATGGAATTACATGAATCTTGTACAGATAGACAAAGTTCTGAATTGAGACAAAGGCTACTTGATATCCCGCCAACGCGGTCTGAACTAATTCCGCGCAGACGAAGTCGCGGGCATCAGCTAATTTACCATATTGGCATTGGCAAGAAGTTCGTGTACCCATGAAAGGGTTAATTCGATCGTGAGCTCACATCACCATTCACATCACACTCACTTGTGCGTGACGTTTAATTCGTATTCAGAAGCAAAATACCCACAAGTGATGTTGCCATGGGATACCTATTAGGGATGGAACACCAATGTTTGTCAGTCGAAAAGTCACATGTCACATTATTATTTTGTTCAGCTTAATTAGCTACTCTATCTACGAGCTAAACGCTCCCAAAATATTTCTTACAAATAAATCGTTCTGCTTCATTTTTATAAAGTCTAAGCAATTTCGAGTTTACGTCTTATGTAAGAGTGGAAAAAATATCTTATATTGTTCACCTAAGAATACCCACCGGCGAAGCTTTCTTCTTCTACAAATAAACAAAGGTAACCGCAAAAATGTATTTTAAATATTTACCAAGACATTGGCTTAAATTTATCACACATATGGATGATTAATCAATTGTGTAGGTAGTACAAAATGCTTGAAATACGTTGTAACAAATTTTACATTGCGTGTCATATAACCTTCCCTGCTTAAAAAAATCACGAAATTTTATTCCAGTTTGAAGCTCAATCAGCTATTTGAAGGCTCCTGACACCAACATACTCAGGTGCTCCATCAGAAGTAATGATCGCTATTGAGATATGTGCGGAAATGTATTTGGGACAATATGGCATGGTTAGCTCTACATTAATTTTGCACGATCTACATAAAGGGGATCTGAGAAAACCACAAAATCTGCAACGGTTGTTTCTTTATTTGGACACCTCTCTGGAGATCACGAATCCCAGACCAATATTCGTCTACCTAAGGACGAAATCAAAAACTTTGGCCAAGATTTTGAAACCTTTTATGAAAGAAACAGAAGGGATATTTAGAAAAAAAACCATAAGGTTAGTACTCGTAGTAACGAAGAACCTCGCCTCAGCAAACGTGATTTGGTACATTAATTCTTGACCCTGCCATCAAAATGACATCCTGCAATCAAGATGAAACTAGTAGAAATACTAGTTTCCTATTGATATTAAAGTAATAACATTCTTAGATTTTAAAAACCTATTTAGAGGCTAAAAATTGCACCCATGCCGGGATTCGAACCCGCGACCTCTGGCTATGCGTGCCAAATTGTTTTTAGATTGTTCTACAAATGTTTTTATTTTAATGATGAGTCCTTGATGTTATATTGGTAAACACATTTTGCGCAATAAATAAATGGTAGTTATCTTATCATCCATAAATCTTTTCCAGACTCCTGATGCCGACTGAAATATTTCAAGGATAACAGCCATGTGTTTAGCAAAAACCCTTTAAGGCACCATCTCATCAATGTGCTGAGCTCTGGAAAGAGCGAGGCCTCACTGGGTAAACAATTAGCTAAATCTATTGCAATTTAGATATTTTAACAGCCTATACTTTTATTGTACTACTTTTGAATTAAATCTGTATTTTCTAGGTGACTCACGCTATACTCCGAGAGAGCATAGATAATGACAACTCTGGTTGAGGATACTCCAGCCCTCGGTAGAAGAATTAAACTAAAAAGCAATGCATAGCATGTAACAGTTCTTGATGACCCCCAAGGAATGGTCCCCACCATTCCCTAGATGTTAATAATCGAGAATTACAAAAAGAAATGCAGATTGTGCATCATCTCGAGATATATAAAAATAACGAAGCATTGTTTTTAATCTGTTTTAGCAAAATGGTATTTTAGACCATACTCCATTAATCTAGACGGTGAATTTTAAAAATAATTATTAAGTTACTGTTACTTTAGAAATGCCACATATTTTTACACGAAATATCTGGAAGATTTACTTAAATTGATTGATTTAAATTTGAAATAAATATTTTTCATGTAAATAAACAATAGAAAATGTAGTTTGTACATTTATTAAATAAAACGAATTGATTATGTATTCAAATTATTTTTTTAAGTCACCAACATTATACTCATTAATTACCTGCAACAAGCAAGGTACGTAGGTAGGTACAATCCACAGTACATTAATAGTCATTAAATCCACACTGCATGTCGACCTTTACACGTATCATTCTGTACAGTTGGGTACAAATCGAAAATAGGTAGTACCTATATGGTAACACTATTATATGCCAATGAGAAAATTCTAATTTGGGCACAACCTCTATGATCTGAGGGCACAACTCTGTATTATAAGACCACCACCAACATGATACATTTTTATTATTTATTTGGTCAAAGTAGTTTGTTATAAGTGTCATCTACAAAACAACATTTAAAATCATTACCATTATTTTATTATGCTAATGCATAGAATCTGAGGGCACAACCCTGTATTATAATTTATAAGACCACCACTAACATGATACATCTTTGTTATTTATTTGGTCAAAAGAGTTTGTGATAAGTGTCATCTACAAAACAACATTTAAAATCATTACCATTATTTTATTACGCTAATGCATAGAAATATTTAAACTATTAAGTGCCAATTCTTCTTTACTTGCTACTAGATTGAATTGTAAGCCAAGGTCGATAACACTATCAGGCATCAAAAGTTATAATTCATTCTAGTAAAAGAACTAGTTTTAGCATAACGAAATAAACTAATTTAAAAACGTCTCGTTAAATATGAAACTATAAAAATATAGCTTAATATTTGACCCCCGAAAACCTCTTGACGACAATGCAAAAGGTCTCGGGTTCGAATCCCGGCTGGATACAAAAGGGTCTTGGATGTTTACATGTTTGTGATATCGTTGTTTCTGGTTCCCACGACACAGGGTATCCGAGTGTGGGATCAGAAGCAGTGTATGTCCCTATATGTATATGTTATGCTAACCCATTATGACCTGAATTATTTTAGAGGCATAAAAAATTGTAATTTTCACATACATTGCTTTTGACGGCTCCCTTAGCTATTTGTAATAATTATTTATTTTATATATCTTTTACTTTGTGAAAAAACAATGGGTGCCATATGGCACCGATCGGCAAATACGTAAGCAAAAATCCCTCTATTAGACATATATTAGCTTTTTATTAGCGAACTATTTTTATAATCTATTTGTAAAATCATGAAGATTTTATGTATGAATTAATAAATAAAAACAGCATTTAAGTAATTTATGTTAAAGGCATTTATGTACTAGTATACACACTTTTTTAGTTTTAAATGCGGACGTGAAATTGATAATTGATTGGAATTGATAACAGGATGCACAGAGCCCTACGTCACATTTATTGCATTGCAGTCTTGTCTGTCTCTTGCACATCTCCAAAGCACATTTGCGACGAGATTCGCTGGGAACTAAGAAGTGATTCCGTAATGATCCGACAGTATAGGAATTGCGATAAATGCTTTCAATTCTTCGGTGGATATTTTCGGTTCGGCGCAATTCAAAAAAGTTGCATACTTTTGCGGCTGGTTTGCTAAAAGGTTGTAGACACACAATCCAAAATATTAGTCCAGAAATTCAGTAGAAGATTTCCCTCGAAGGAAACTAAAATTTGCTTCGGGAAACATGGGTGGCTCCCAAAATAAATCAACGCAACGTCCGAGTAGATCCGGCTTCAGGTTGTATATTTGGTACTACCCGTACATTTTTGCGTTTTGTTATCGTGATTGGTGTGTTGACAGAGGTGAAGACCCTAATACCACTTCACACCCAGCGTTGAATTGTCGACCTGTCACATCATTACAAAACCACCCCTTCTTCGTCGCCCGAATCTTGATCAGAGTCGATTGCGGGTTCTGAAGGTTCAATGTATAGCAACTGCGGCTCAAATTCCTTATCTTCTAGCAGGGCTAGTACCTCATGGAGTGTATAACCCCTATCAAGACAAAAAAAAACACTGTTAACCTACACAAAAACCAAACATAAACATTGCACACATTATTGGAATATACTACTTATCGGCCTAGGGCATCACCCGTAAATTTTGAGGTACGATAAAACAAACACGTAAACAAAACTAAATTATATTACAATATAATCTAGTCACACATGTATACAGGAATGAAACAAATTGCGTTTAAGTTATAGATTTCACGAAATATAAAAATTATGGCCCACTTAGGTACTTGAGATTGCAACACATGATTATACTATTTTTATTTTTAATGCCCGTGCTAAGGACGAATTTAAAAACCTATTTAGAGGCTAAAAATTTCACCCATGCCGTGACTTGAACCCGCGACCTCTGGCTAACCACGTCAGCGCTCTCCCAACTGAGCTAATGGGCAACTACCCGGCATCACTATATTTTTTTTTTCTTACATTAACTTCTGTGGTTATTTCACGCAAATATATACAATAATTTACTTAAATAAAATACAATTTATACTGATATTTCCAACCAGATTTTACACTATTTAATCCGGTACGATAGCAGTTGTGACTACCATACCTCAGCTCTCTTAGCGCTGCATGCCGCTCACACCGGGTACCGGCAGAATACCAGCGCTGAAGTTCTTCCTGAACTTTCAGCACATGCTGAGTCGGAGCCCATTCACATTTGCCACACCTACGTTGATCACTTCCAGTCCAGTAGGTACATTGCCCAGGTACACTACAGTACCGTGTATGCCTTATTTTCTGTGTTTTTTTGCGTTTTATTTATGCTACTTTTTTGTTATTGCTTTGTTCGTGTTGTGACTTGTATTTGGTTTTGTATTGCTTTGCTTTGTATACGTGTGTGTGTCTTATGTGAATAAATGTTGTATCTATATATCTATCTAAAGTACAAAGTACTGCCAGAGGTCGTGGTTTTGTTTCTTTTTGGATTTCGCTGTACATTTGAACAAATACATAGCCTCAGTATCAGTGTATTTACATCTTTGTCACCTAGCTGGTTTATCTAAACCTACTTCGTGATATCACAAACATAAGGCCACCCCGCTCGTAGCCTAGACGAACCGAATGATTGGAATCAATTACTTTGTATTAAGCTACAACAGGCGTAGTCAGGTGCTGGATGGGTGACCGTCTCGTGACTACCGCTTGTGATATTTTTTCCGAGCGCTTCCGTGCTTCGCAAGGCACGCTAAGGCGATGGCGCCGGCTATCGCGTAATGGAAGTCGTTAAGCCATGTCAGAGGCTTTAGTTAGTTTATCCTGTTGTTTCCGCACTCAGCCTCATAGTTGGGCCGTTGCGAGATCACTCCAGTCAGCCAATCTTTTTTCAGAAAGCCAGCAGTGCACCAGCACCAGCAGCTTTCCTGCTATCGATGTTCGTTGCACTTCCACGCTCTCACAGTGAATGGACACGTGGCGGGTCCTTCGTCTTCCTTGAGGCATCCTCGACATAACGGGATGTCGGTCAGTCCCATAGCGTGGAGGTGTTTATTCAGTGGTCAATGGAGCGTCATAAGTGCCACAGCTTTGCGCAGATCGCTGCATGTGAGGCGTTTCGATATTGTTAGTAGGGCCTCTCTGGTTTCTTTGCATTTTGTTTCCGTTTTCCATAGTTCAGCATGCTGGGTTTCTGTTTGCAACCTGAATGTCAGAGGCCTTATGGGCAGCTTGATAACTTAGGGCTCATGCAGACGAACGGCACGTGCCAACTGCAAGCGTCGACGGATGGCGTCAACTGCCGTCAACGGCATTCGACGGCAGTCGTTAGCGCGTCGACGGCAGCCGTCAACGTGTAAGCGGCAGCCGTTGACGTTTGTCGACGCTTGCAGTTGTCGCGTGCCACGACCGCCATTTCGTGTTAAGGCCCGCCTCTGTCTTATAATCCTCCATCAACCCAGACTTGGCCCCGTGGTGAAGTATGACCTAACCTTAAAAGACCCGTGCCCCAGCAGTGGGGACATACAAAGGGCGGATATCAAAAAAGGGCACGCCTGTATCCCAGAGGGGTGAGCAGATGCAGGGACTGCCAGTTGCTATTATACGATCCTGGTTAATTACTTTCACTTCATCGCCATTCATTAGTCGTTGCATGCCAGACGGTTTTGGGTACTTTTTATCCTGCCCTTTGCTATCACGTCCCCTATTCGATAAATTAGGGGTCGAAGTATATTCGCCTGGAGCGTTCCTTATCGGTCATTCCACTCACATTCGCCATTCCACCCACATTATACTTATTCTTTCTTACTTCATAATAATTATTGTTCATAAAATATACAGCATATGATATACATCCCACTGTAGAGCACAGGTCTTCTTTCAGAAAGAATATAGGCTTGATCACCACGCGTGCCCACCTCAGATATGCGAACAGCGAGTTAGTCAGGTTTCTTTACGATGTTATCTATCATTCACAGTAAGCGAGTGGTATTTCTACTTTAACTTCACAAATGTGCCTGAGTTACAAACCATTACTATAATAATACTGGTTTCAACAAAAAATTATGAGTTACCTCCTACATTATGGGATTCGATCGTGAGTTCACTTATAGGAGAGTAACTTTTGATTTTGACAGATGTAATCGAACTCATGTGCGAGTTCATGATCGAAGTGAGCTGCGAATCGAACCTTCAGAATACCATTTTCATTGACATTTGTAGTTCTCTTCACCGCCGTAGCGCCAGTGTAGAATTAAGTCTTGATTTAAAAGCAAACTATTCGTTTGTGTGTGTGTGAAGTGTGACCAGATGCTGGCCGAAAAATATTGCCAAAGTTTGGAAAAACTGGGTCTAACCATGACGGAGTAAAAATATGAAAAAAATACCTTCTATGCGTAAGTATGTTCATATAACACTTTCTATTTAACATGACATCGAGTGCAAATTACTGTGATTTCATGTTAAATAGAAAGTGATTTTATCTGTAAATAGAAAAAAAAATAAAGAAACGGTAAAGTCTACTTGAAAACACACTCAGTGTTTGCGTGCTAACTACCCAAATTATGTAGATGTCATATTTAAACGCTCCAAAACGCTAAAATATAAAAAGAAACAAAAGAGCCAAGAAACGTAATTTTTAAGATTTCTGTTTTTGATTTACTTATGGCGAAAGCATGTAACAAATTAATAATACAGTTCGGCTATGTGCGAAATTCCCCACCAAATAGTTTACTGAAATAAAAAAAACGCAGAATAGATTAATACGTCCCTCTTTGTATTCGAGTCTGACTCTCGCTTTGCTAGATTTTATCTATATTATCTGCCATGTGTTTTTTTTATTATTATATTATAGAATTATATAACATATTGTAAGAAGGCGAACATAGAGAAGCTGTTAATAGTGACTTATACAATGTTCTCTTTACAGTTCCATCGACGATTTGAAATTGTAATACAGGCTTCAACCATGAAGTTAATTGCGTATATTGTTATATGAATGATTCGTAAATGAGTCAGTCAACTTGTTTAATGAATCATTTACAAAATAAAAAGGAGTAAGACGTCATGATTGTGTAACATCAAAGAGTGGACCGTCGTTAAAACCGCGGAAGAGCTATTCAGAATTGCACGGAACAGAGAACGCTGTAAAGAGCTGACTCCCAACCTTAAGTAATGGAGAAGCACTTTAAGAAGAAGAAGAAAATCCACGGCAGCTAAACCCGGTCACCAAATACTTGCTAATGTATGTTAATATGACGCACATATAAAGCGTCTAATAAACAATGTTACTAACGGTGTGATATTAGTAGCTTGTCGATCACACGCAAAATACTAAAGATAATATGCTTTTGGATTTTTCCAAAGCTGTCGAAACTGTCTCTGTTCCCATTCTGCTGGATAAACAAGAAACCATTGGAATCGGAGAGTTGCCCTTTCAAGGCAATATGAATGAGCGACAAGTTAGGATTGGTGACTACACGTATGATATAGGCGTATGACGTGCTCCTCAGACTTCCGTGTTATGTCTTGAAAGAGCTTACAGAGCTGTGATAAAAGTAATACTTAGTAGTTCAGCCAGATACTCGATTACACTTTTATATTGAGACTTGATTGATTTCCTTACAAAATTATTAAACAGAAACAACACATCTATGACCTACGTTTCCCTAGTACTTAAGAATCGATAGAGTATACCAAACGTTAGCCCATAGAACCAAACTTTCCCGGTGTCATTTTTATGTAGTAGGTTCATACACTTTTAATAAATAAAATAACGTAAAGCCCAAACAACAAAATAGTTCCTTCGTCTTAACTATTAAATAACGGAAAATCTACTAAAACCCATACAGTAAAACCTAGCCCACAAATAAAGTTATCGTACCTCATCTTTCTCTTCTCATTTGTTTCAATTTATTTTTCCTATACCTACAGACATACATAGCACGAACACACCCCGTTCACACAAACACAACACACATACGAAATTACCCCACCCCCCCCCCCCCCCCCTCTTTCCCTCATACTTGCTACTTTACACACGTTTACTTACCGTCCATTACACTTCACCCATCGATTTTTGGCTAAGGTTAAAATAAGATAAGAATATTGTTAATTTTATTCATTTATAATTTCTAATTATGTACAACTTATTGTGTAACCTTATTTAATAAATGCATGTCCTAATTATACAGTGTATATTATTATTTGAAATCTAATGGTAGTTGGCGTTGACGTCTGAGATACAGTGTTTAACATTAGTTCAGATGTCATGGTTTTTTTTTTTGTAATGTACGCACTAGTAGGCTCGATATTATTGTGTAAGGAATGTATTGCCTATATTTTTAAAGAATAAAAATTACTGAATTACTGAACTATATGTAAGCAAATAAATCAGTAATCGTGGCATTTTTATTTTACTCGTATGGTAACCCCACGAGAATTGCTTCTTATGCCAGCGACTTGGATACACTGTATACTGCCAATGATATAATCTTTTTTATACATTTCAATAGATTTAGGCTAGTAAATACTTAGACTGTACAATTTTAGACAGCGCAACATGTTTGTAAGATTTTTATATAGCATCGTTTTGCCAAAACATGCGAAACAAATTATAGCCTACGACTTCGACTTAAATATTATTAGTGTCAACCCCTATGCAAGGAATGTCATATTTTCGGGTTCTGAAGGTCAAATTAAGGTGACTCATAAGTGAGTGTGAGGTGAACGACGAGGTGACCGACGAAGTGACCGACGAAGTGACCATCGAAGTGATCAACGAACTTACTGAATCGACATGCTGGTTTCGAAACTTTGGTTTCGAAAGTGGCCGAAGGGAGAAAGTTTAGTGACAACAATAATAATTTTATCACAACACAATCACTTGTTCTGGGGGGTGAGTCTCTAAAATGCATAGTTGTTCAATAGAGTCATATTAGTATGGTAATGGTCTTTCATTTACACTATCGGTAGTCTAGTTAACAATCGCATTACCATGGTATAACCCGTGCTACATAACTCGGCACCTCTCGTGATTCGGTCTTCTTCGCGAGAGATGCCTATTTAATTTGGGCGGGTTATACACCCTGGAATGACATTGTAATGCTATTGTTTTGTAGACCACCAAATTGAGCCAAATATCGACCATTGTCGTGCTTAATTCGTTCTATTGAAAAACTGTGTAAGTATTAGACTCTAAGGCCTGGTCTAAAACGGGATAATAATGTTGTTAAATAACTGTGCGGTTAGGGTATTTCTCCTTGTAGCTCAGATAGACCTTTAGCCACTAAAAAACATCAGTAGAAAATGATAAACTAGAACACATAAAAATAAAAACAACTAATAACTACTTTAAAAACCTATTTAGAGGCTAAACATTCCACCCATGCCGGGATTCGAACCCGCGACCTCTGGCTATCCGTGCCAGCGCTCTTCCAACTGAGCTAATGGGCGAGTTACCGGCATAAGTGAAATTTCGAACCTCTTTACAATACTCTCTGTATAACGTACAGGCAGCGACATCTGGCTGAAGTAATTTGCATTACTTGCAACCCCGAGTACCTACTTTGCAGTTAGGTTTTACATCGGAATGATATCGCTGTACCCACATGATTATATCCTTTTTGATGCACTAAGCCGTGCTAAGGACAATTTTAAAAACTTATTTAGAGGCTAAAAATTCCACCCATGCCGCGATCCGAACCCGCGACCTTTGACTATCGGTGCCAGCGCTCTTCCAACTGAGCTGATGGGCGACTACTTATTAATAATAAAAAGTGCCACGCAACACAATCACTTGACCAGCTCCCAAACTAGGATACTCTGTTTTACAGTCCACAAGCAAAGACTTCACAAACATGTAAATACACCCAGACTGAGGCCGCTTGTACAAATGTACGGAGGCCTACATCGAGAATCAAACCCACGACCTCCAGCTTAGTAACACATCGTGATACCGCTGGACCAACGAGGCAGTTAACTACTGCTAGTTCTGTAATTATTGTCCGGTATACAATAAAGAATATTCTTATCTTATTGTTCTCTGCAGTACAATAATTTACATACAACGGCAGTTTCAGTATGTTTTTAATTTGATTAAAATGATTAATTTCACGCTGTTTCCTTCTTTTAAAACACTATGTTATTTAGGAAGAGTTATTACTTTTTGGCCATTCTTTCGATTGGCGTCATAAAAGTAGGGGTGTTTTTTTTTTCATTTAAGTCGGTTCAATTCCCAGACAAGGCAAGCAATTTTTAGAAAATCTTTGAATGCAGAATTACAACTTTTTAAAAATAACATTAAGTCTCCTTTCAGCAAAATATCTGCAAGAAGCAAAAAATTAGCTTTCATAGTTTTCCTAAAAAAATTAAAAAACATCGATTTTCCATACAATAAACACCAATTTTCTTGAGAAAACTCTTAAATCCGCCCTCAAACCCGTTTTAGCGGGCACGGTTCACTCCGGGCGATCGTCCCCTATTTTTAGAGACCATCCCCAGCCCGCTGCGTGGTATATTTTGCGTTTTATCACGGTTTTATCGATTTTTCCATAGTCCAAAAAGTCTACCTTAGGGGAACTATTTTCTCATACATCAAGTTAAAACTGTAATTATTTTTTGCTCCCACCTACTGTTGCAGCACATCATTGGACGCGGCTCGTCACCAGCATCGCGAATCTGCAAGAAGCAAAAAATTAGCGATATTTAAGGTACTTTCCCTTCATGGCCCATAACTTTGGGACGCCCTGTATAGTTCGACATAAGAATGTTCATTATGATCACGCATACGATACTCATGTACATGCGTTGGATTGCGCATGGACTTGCACGTTTATTGGACATTAACTTAGATTCTATGTCAAAAATATATAAAAATCTCGTGTTTTTTATCCAAGTCCTCCGAAACGCCCTCACTGATGTTGTTATTCCAATTCCTATGTTTTTTTTGTGTATTTTTGGTAGGTCTGAGAATATGTTCTAGGCTCATTAATATGGCAAAACCACGTTTGCTGAGAGCGCTAATAATACATATAATTTTATCTTCTTAATATTGACGACCTCTGTCCCCACACTGACATGACATTGACATGACATTTTACATACATGTGCCTGTATGTAAAACGTCATGTCAATGTCATGTCATGTTTACTGGATAATATCTATATTGAGTAACTATTACTAGTATTTCTTGTTTTTATGTAGCCTATAGACGGACAGGCACACTGTGCCCCAAACTGCAGGGCACAGGCTTTCTTTCAGAGTTTCATCGGCCCTAGAATCACGTTTATATAATCATACTTAGAGTATGAACGCACTTACCACAGTTGCCCACCATGAAACTGGCAATTTCAAGCGTAGCTGTATTGAAACAGACACTCAGGTTTCCTTTCGATGTTTTCCTTCACGGCTGTACGTAATAAATAAAGATGAAGAATAAAGACTTCACTGTTTCGTCGTTTTAGCAGTTTCGTCAATGCAAAGACCGTGGGCACTATTCCCGCTCTATGTCATGAGGTGTAGGAGGATGGATGGATGGAGGCTATTTTTCATCCGCATTTATCAGTTGTTAGAGATGAAGGCTGTATGGCCTTCATCTCTAACAACTGAAAAATACGTTTCAAACGTTTTAAATCCAATGCGCCAAAACGTCTGGCACTCTTTTTAAAACTTGTTCACACTCTGTTCTAACAAACACACCAATAAATAATACGTGAGATCGTAACTTATAGCTGGGCGCTGCAAAACGTACAGATGATATTCGGGTGCTTCCTCGTTGACGGGGTATATAATCTTATAAAAACAAGAAAGGAATACATTTTTTATGTATACCAACAAGACACATCACAGAAACAAAAAAATAACCAGATAAATTAACACACACCAGAAATAAACGAAACAAAATAAAAAAAAATACGTACGTTTAGCCTGTGGTGTGTATAAATTGCCATAAAAGCCAGCTGACTTTTATTTACATAAGTGTTTATTTACAATTTTACTTATCATCTAATGAATAATAAAAATACACGATTAAAAATGTAAAAATTAAATTAAACCTTAAACTAATTTAAATAAAATAATTACATATTTTAAAAACCTATTTAGAGCCTAAAACTTCCGCCCATGCCATGGAAATGTAAAGAAATATAAGGAAATCAAAAGGTCGTCTTTGTGATTCCTTGAGTACAATAAATTATGAATGTGAGAACTCCGGCAGAAATTAAAGAGGTTGTTATTTAAATCAATGTCAAATTTTACTTTGAAATCGCGGAATAAATATCAGTTCGTCTCTTCTTCAATTATTAATTAACGGTAAAAAAACTCAAAAACTCAGCTATACTTTAATACATTACAATAGTCTTTAAAAATTTTATAAGATCAACATTGCATTTGTAGCTGAAGAATTGATAATTAAAACACGCCTGTTTTTTCTAATGACTACCTGTGTAGAGGATTTGCTGTGTGGTGTCGGACTAGAGAATAGCACCAACCCAATTCGTCCCGCATGTCGTAAAAGGCGACTAAGGGACACAAACCGGGGGGTGGGCAGCAGCGCCCCCTGCAGTACAATTCCACCAAACTGCGATCCCCAACCCGCATGCCCAGCGTGGGGATTATGGGCATTACCCCCCAATGATGGCACAACCTTGCGCTATCGCGCTCATTAGGGGAGGGCTATGTCCAGCAGTGGACTAATATAGCCTGAAGAAGACTTATGTAGGAAATTAATTTAGCAATGATAAATGTATGGAGAACTGGTAAGAGCAATTTAATTCCTTTAAGTTATTCCAAACCGATTTTTTTAATCATTTGCGATGATCATACATAGTTAAACATTTAACGGGTCTTAGTGCCATTATTTATTAAGTAAATTTAATCACCGCAATTCCTGACATTTTTAGCCGATATTTGCTGAGCAAATACTAAACGCACACCTGTACAAAACTCACAGCTGTCATGTACATAATGGCAGTCGTCAAGCCAAGTCAGATGCCTTATGGGCGGATCTATAACTTCCGGTATACAATATCTGTCGGTGGCAAGAATCTGTGACCAATTGCGAATCGCCCCAACCCCATTGCCAAAATCCGAAAAGCTCTGCCGGAATATCCTTGACCTTGAACTGGGAGGTCAAGGGAACCGGGGACGCCATGTCTGTGAAATTGTCTGCGCTCGCCGATTCTTGCCAAGCCCGGCTCCAAGGTGATGTCACGGCTCGACAATGGATAATATGTTGATAGAAATAGAGCTTTTTGGCTGGATAAAGGAAGGTCAAGACTGTAGTCTTGTCAATCAGTCAAGATGAACTGTTTTGCAACCCTCTTGCATATATTTATTTAGAACATAAAACAGGTTATATTATTTTAAAAACCTATTTAGAGGCTAAAAATTCCTCCCATGCCGGGATTCGAACCCGCGACCTCTGGCTTGTTTGGCTTGGCTTGGCTTGCTTGCTGGCATTCGTGCCAGCGCTCTTTTCAACTGAGCTAATGGGCGGCTCACCGGCATCAGTGAAATTTCGAACCTCTTTATAATTCTATGTATTACGTACAGGCAGCACGCATAGCCAGAGGTCGCGGGTTCGAATCCCGGCATGGGTGAAATTTTTAGCCTCTAAATAGGTTTTTAAATTTGTTCCTTAGCACGGGTTAGTGCATTAAAAATAAAAATAGTGTAATCATGTGGGTACAGTGATATCGTTCCGATGTTAAACCTAACTGCAAAGTAGGTAGTCGGGGCTGTAAGTTATGCAATTTGCTTAAGTCAGATGTCACTGCCTGTACGTAATACAGAGAATATTGTAAAGAGGTTCGAAATTTCACTGATGCCGTGAGTCGCCCATTGGCTCAATTGGTAGAGCGCTGGTACGGATAGCCAGAGGTTGCGGGTTCGAATCCCGGCATGGGTGTGTGAGGAGGGATACTATTTCTCCTCAACAATGAAATGATAAGAAGGTTTTTAGGATTCAGCAGGAATATAATTTGGTGCGCCAGAAAATTCGTGACAGCAAAAACGAGTTAGTTGACGTGACTGTTTGTATGACACTTGTGTCGCGCGGCGGCGAGAGTATTCCGCTGGCCAGCACGCGTGAGGCGCGCGAAAGCTCCATGTAGGAAGCACTACATCGCCCCCCTTGGAGAGGATTAATCTGGGGAGAAGTCTTTGAACCGGACTCTTCGGCCTGACCGCGTTGTATAGTCCCGGCACGGGATGAACGCAGTAGGTGCATTCTGTGCATTCGACGGCGCTGCAGGTGCTTTGTTTCAGTGTTCTGTCAGGGGTCACCTCTATAGTGGCGGAGCACGATCACCCGCTCTTCCCTATAGGTGAAAATTTTTAGCCTCTAAATAGGTTTTTAAAAAATGAAGTCTTTGATTCTTCAAAGACTATTATCAGCACTTAACTACCGTCATGTATTTGCTTTAGATATTTACCAACCTAAATACATAGTTGGCAAGGAATCTTCCGGTACACGCGTTAGTTTAAATAAAAGTATGCACAGATCATAGATGAAAAGAGAAAAAGGTGCGCTAAGCATTTTCGGCACAGCCTGATAGCTTTTTGAATATACCTCGGGCTCTAGAGTAGGCTTCGGTTTTCGGCAATTTTCGCCGGTTTTCGTGCTCATGATCGAGTTCTGATTTCGAAATTAAGTGTCATATTAGTTCCAATATTTCTTTTACGCGAATATATCCGATTCTATCCGATAGTAGCCGAGGTATATTCTAAAAGCTAACAGACTAGGTATACCAAAAGTTAGCGTTCACACGTAGGTATGAACGCGAACATTATTTAAAAACCTATTTAGAGGCTAAAAATTTCACCCATGCCGGGATTCGAACCCGCAACCTTTGGCTATCCGTGCCAGCGCTCTACCAATTGAGCGAACATTATTATTAGTGCTGATAATTAAGTTTTTGATTCTGCAAAGACTTTACTAACAGCCCTTAGCTCCCGTCATGTGTTTGTTTTAGATATTTACCAACCTAAACACATAGTTGGCAGGGAATCTTCACGTACACGCGTTAGTCTTAAGTTAAACGTAAGTTATGATGAGGATATTAGAAAGTTGGAAAATATGGAAGTTCTGAGACATACAGGGTGAAGTTTTAGAAAGTTTAAAGCAGAAAATGCATATTACTAACCGCCCAACGTACCTAATGGAGAAGATGCACCAAAAATTCTAAGCGGGTAAGATAAGATAAGATTTATTTATTTTTATAATAATATTACGTATATATCAGTAAAAGGTGCCATAAAAATAGTATTGTTCCATCATGTTTTGCCACTGAGCAATATAATGCAAATTTGAAATGTAAACCATTTCAAACAAGTTTCCATGTCAAACATAAAATAAAAAATATATCAGCTAAAATATAACATACGTACATAACCTCACGCCTGTATCTCAGAGGGGTAGGCAGAGACCAGGGACTGCCACTTGCCACGATCCTGACAGATCACCTTCGCTTCATCAACGTTCATAAGTCGTTGCATGCACGCACGCCGGTTCCGGGTACTTTTTATGTTCCTCTTTGCTATACATACTCGTATAACTGTCAGATGAAAATAATCTACAATGTAATATCATCTGAAATACGTGAAATGAATAGAATATCGATATCAACCCTTGTATGTCCCCACTGCGGGGGCAAGGATCTCTTCCTGCATCGCAGGAAGGTTAGACCATACTCCACCACGGGGGCCAAGTGCGGGTTGGTGGAGGATTAAAAGACAGTGGCGGGCCTTACTGTCAGATGTTATCAAGCCGCCCATAAAGCTCGGACATGGCTTAACGATTGCCATTATATGACAGCCGGCAATAACGGCTTAGCGTGCCTTGCGAAGCACGAAAGTGCTTGGAAAAATGCCACTAGCGGTAGTCACGGGACGGTCACCCATCCTGCACCTGACCGCGCCTGTTGTTGCTTTACTCAATTTATTGATTCCTACCACTCGGTTTGACTAAGCCACGAGCGCTTCAAGCGAAAAATCAATAGTATAAAACTTTAACAGTACCAATATAATGTATCCTGTACGCCACAAAATGACAAATAATATGACATGGTGTATTATGGACAAGCTTGAATATTACATGAGCGGGTTGGGTAACTTTGATTTGATAAATGTAGACAGATTTAAACTTAGTAAACTTTAAACTGACAAATTAAGCTCCTGACTATTTACATAGAACTTGGGGTAGGTATTCTACACATTCACACGCTAACGGTGAAGGAAAACATCGTGAGGCAACCCGCGGCTTGGTTGGCTCCGCCGGTATTGACTAGTCCAACCTGTGGGCTAGGCCGACTAAGTTGTCAGGATGGTTTAGGTGCTGGGCAAGCCTACACCATCGAAAATCATGTCCCAAGACTACAGCATCCGAGTGGTCCCTTCACGCATCAAATGTGAGTGAAGATAGTATTTCTTAATGATTCGCGATACTCATACATAGTTATATATTATGTTGAATAGAATAGAATAGCAACAAATGTTGTTATTGTTTGTCTCGGGTCTTGGGTGTTATCTATGTATTTATTGTATTAAATATATCGTCGAGTTAGCACCAGTAACACAAGTCATTTAGTTGTACTTAGTATAGAGCTAACGAGATCTCTGTAATATGTCCATATATATTTATTTATTATTATTATATTAAACGGGTCTAATTGCGATTATTTATTGTTGTTGGTTGTTGGAGGCCGGAACGAACCACTGGATCGAGCTACATCGACCGGAAGTTCTCTCAACCGATCGACAGTATTACCGAAGAATCGTTCGGGAAGCAATTGAAATTAAGAAACACAAGAACTTCAACAGAGAGGATGAGTTCTAGCTTTCAAGAAGTGGAGTTGGAGTGGAGTGGAGTCTTGAAGTGAAGTTTTCTCGGAGAGACCTCAAACCTGAAGATTTTGTTTTGAGGACTCTCCGAGAAAACTCATTCATTTACCGGAAATGACATTGCAGTCACACAGTACATGTTCCATCTACTCCACTTCGAGAAGATGCTTGCACCCATTGATTTCTTAGAAGAAGACTGTGCAAAGTCGTATCACATCACATAAATATTATAAAGGCGAAAGTTTGTGAGTGTGTATGTTTGTTACTTCTTCACGTCTAAACGGCTGGAGTGATTCAAATAAAATTTGGTACGGAGTTAGCTGACACCCTGGATTAACAAATAGGCTACGTTTTACTGCGGGAAAACATCTCATTTCCACGGGAAAATCGATACACCGCGGCACAGTATGTTTAAGTATAAGTATACATAGATAACACTTGGAGTTACTGCTTTCCAAGCTTACTTACTACGGGTTTCATGACAACGTAGTCTCTTGGTTTCGTAGCTATTTATTCAACCGCCATCAGCAAGTAGTAGTGCATAAGTCTGATGGCTCTGTGGTCAGGTCTGATTTATGTCGTGTGGGGAGAGGAGTTCCTCAAGTTCAATCTTGGGGCCGCTCCTTTTCACTATATACTCGGCTGATAATTAAAATGCATAAAATCTTGCAGATACCATCTTTACGCAGATGATCTGCAAATTTATATTTCTACTGACCCCAAAAATGTTGCAGCTGCTACAAGCTTATTGAACGATGATCTTGAACGCGTCTTTGTATGGTGTGAAAATAATTTTCTCTTACTGAATCGGGAGAAGTCTTAACTTATGATCCTGGGCTCTAAAATTCAGAAACAGAAAATAATTGCGCTCAATCCACTGGTCCACATAAGAGGTGAACGTTTGTGTTTTGTCGATGAAGTACGTAACTTAGGCGTAACTATGGACAGTAGCTTAAAATTTGAGAGACATGTGGGTGAGATGGTGCGTAATTGTTTTTTTAGGATTAGAATTTTATATAATATAAGGAAATACCTTAGTGTGTCAACCCGAACCCTTCTCTGTGATAGCCTTGTCATGTCCAGAGTCAATAATGCTATCGCTGCTTACGGTCCGTGCTTGTACGCGAAAACACGCAAGCTCTTGCAACGCATTCAAAATGCGTGTGCTCGTTTTTGTTAAAATATTCCTCCGCAAGCACATGTCACACCGTTTATTAATAATGCCAATATATTAAAGATGGAAAGCAGACTCAAACTTTTTATGGCTACCCTCATGTTTGGAATTGTGAAATTCCAGAAACCAGCTTATTTGTATAATAAACTTATTTGGAGTTGGACTGCAAACGGAGAATGCAACAGAGTTAGGGCATGCTTGAACCCGCTTGGTGTGCCGCGTCACCGGACTGCCGCGTTTCGTGGCAGTTTCCGGTTTCAGGCTACCAAGTGTTGGAACGACATTCCTCCTCCTATTAGGCAAATACAATCAAAAAATTGCTTTAAAAACAGCTACAAGAAATTTCTTCTTGACCTCCAAAAGCAGCTTCCTTAAATAATTATGTACGGCCAAATCAATTCATACTTTCGCTGTGACTTTATATACATACCTATATGTATTCATATACATACTTATAATACATTTATTTAAATTAAAATAGTTGACATCAATATACAAATTTTCTACTTTATTAATCTATTCACAATTTATGCAACTATCGCAACTGACATTGCCCTATCAATTATTCTATCCTAATTATCTTTTTACAATTTATGCAATTACCATACCTGACATTCATCTTACATTATCCAGCATTCCACTTTGTTAACTCAAAGTTTGACTCGCTACTTATAGTAAATAACTCACTGTCTCTTATTTATTTGCTTAATCTTATTTACGATTTTGTTCAGGTTCGTACTAGGTATCTCTCCGAGGCCTGCATGCCGCCTCACGGGTACTGAAGGAAGACCAGCGCTCGAGTATCATAACTCCAGCTTATGCTGAGTCAGAGCCCTTTTGCACTTGCCACACCCACAGTACTCACATTGGAAAATGCTCTATGTCTCTGTTTCATTGTGTATCGTATTGTTGTTGCTTTTCTTCTCTTGTACGTATAGTCTGCTCAATATTGTTTTTATTGCGTGTGTGTGTAAGTGTAAATAAATGATTAATAAATAAAAAAAAAAGGTTCTTACTGGATAAGTTTGACTCGATTTTCTGTAGCAATTCCGCCGCCAGTAGGTCCGCTGTCGGCGTTCGAGCACGGCCTTAATTCTGTTAGTGCGGTACACTACAATAACTGATAAAGGAACTTGTCACGTGACGTGGTTTTGAGCTGAGTAATCTTATTAAAGAACCTAATACAGTGGCCCATTTAGTGCATGAAAGGGGCCTCCTCGAAAGACATACTCACTGAGCCCGTACGCCTGGCGCACCATGGCTAATAATCAGGGAGTCCCTTACGCTAATTGGAAAATCTGATTCACTGATGACTTGCCGTAGTCACGTTATGAAGAAGTGTCCCATAAAAGATATATTAAAATTTCCGGGTACATTCACTCGGATCACAGAAACGGATCACATCAAACCAAGCAAAACGTACCATGTGACCCGAATGGACTACTGTTTTGATTACATTTTTTCCATTCGGATCACACCATTAATCTTAGTAGGAAGGTTATCGATATTTTTTATAATAATAGATAACTTTCATAGTCTAAATATATTCCACTTCGTTATCAACCCTTGTATGTCCCCACTGCTGGGGCACGGGTCTCTTCCTGCATCGCAGGAAGGTTAGGCCTTACTCCACCGTGGGGGCCAAGTCCGGGTTGGTGGAGGATTGTAAGACAGTGGCGGGCCTTACTGTCAGAAGTTATCAAGCCGCCCATAAGGCCTCTGACATGGCTTAACGACTGCCATTATATGACAGCCGGTACCAACTCCGGCTTAACGTGCCTTGCGAAGCACGGAATCGCCTAGGCCACGAGCGCTTCTATTATATATTCCACTTAATAATATTTATTAATAAATAAATATTTAGGCGAAATCTTTGAATATATATTTTTATGCTATTTCGTATAATTTTTTCTCAACTATTTGTTAATTGGGTAATAATCATGTATGAAAACATTGATTTTTGTGTTCCTTGACACTGATTTAATAATACATAATATATAATAATAGTTATTGTAAGAAAATGTATTGTATTTAATTTATTAAAAAATATCGATTACTTTCCTATTAAGATTAATGATGTGATCCGAATGGAAAAAATCTAATCAAACATGTAGTCCATTCGGAGCACATGATGCGAGTGGAATATTTTGCTTGGTTTGATGTGATACGTTTCTGTGATCGGATGGGTCGTACCCAAATTTCCCAGTTAAGTTACAACCACTTTGCAATAATAATGTAAAGGTTGGCCCACTCTCGACTGTACAATGACAGCCATCTGTGTTCATTCAAGCAAGTGTAAGCAACCCTTAAATCGATAGTTATTTCGATACAGTTAAAAAGCACCCTTGCCTCGACTAAAATAGAATCTTTATTCGCTTACAAAAATGTTCGCTTCCGGTGACAGAGCATTTTGGTTCGTATTACGTGAACGTCTAGGGTGTCTTCGGACTGTAGGGTTTTTTTGACATGTAAGCCTGTAAGGCCATAAAATATGAAGCTATTAGTCATAATTCAGTGGGCTCGGCGGTGCGTAAAGCTTAATGTAGCAACTACCTAGATAACAGCCTAGTGATATAAACTTGGAAGGATTCTTGAGATAATTAATAAAATGCATGGGAGTTCTATAACACTTTATTTCAAAACTATAGACTAAAAATAGATTAACCGGCGTGCGTGCATGCAACGACTTATGAACGTTAATGAAGCGAAGGTGATCTGTCAGGATCGTGGGCAGTGGCATTCCCTGGTCTCTGCCTTGCCCTCTGGGATACAGGCGTGAGGTTATGTATGTATGTATGTATGTATGTATGTATGTATGTATGTATGTATGTATGTATGTATGTATGTATGTATGTATGTATGTATGTATGTATGTATGTATGTATGTATGTATGTATGTATGTATGTATGTATGTATGTATGTATGTATGTATGTATGTATGTATGTATGTTTATATGTAGATTAAACTGTAGGAAGCTTCGATATAATATAGAATAACATTGACATACAGGCACATACATTGCCTCTGGCCCGACACTAGGATACCCTGTGTCGTGGGAACCAGAAACAGCGACATCACAAACATGTAAACATACAAGACCTTGGTTTTTTTGTCTCTAGCCGGGGTTGGAAGGCGTGATCTTTTGCATGGTAGGCAGATGCAGCGCCAAAGAGGCCGTCATACAATAAAAGTTAAAAGATAATGTGCAAGTAGGTAAAAGTCGGAGTGCGTGTATATATCGGCTCATAAACTTCGATGAAGCGAAGGTGATCTGTCAGGATCGTGGCAAGTGGCAGTCCCTAGTCTCTAACTACCCCTCTGGGATATAGGCGTGACGTAATTATAATATAGGTCAATATTTTTTTATACTTGAAAACAATATGATAATAATAATCAAAAACTGTTATTATTATTTGTATTAATATTTGCTTGACCCTCAATCTTGTCGAAGAACTAATAAGTATGTGCTCGCCTATTATATATTCTTTTGCACGTAATAAATATCTTAATAATAATAAATCAGTTAGAAAGAGCGCTGGCACGGATAGCCAGAGGTCGCGGATCGATCCCGGCATGGGTGGAATTTTTAGCCTCTAAATAGGTTTTTTAAAATTGTCCTTAGCACGGGTTAGTGCATTAAAAATAATATAATAATAAATTAGTTTAGCGAGCTAAAGTGGCAGTGGGCTCGCCATGTTATCTCGCGAAGAACCGACAACCGTTAGAGTAAACGCGTTCTTGAGTGGAGACAGTGACTCGGCAAACATAGTGTAGCACGCCCTCCGACCAGAGTGCTTAGTGCGAGTTTGACAGATCCAATCGAATAACTTTACTACCGCGTTAATCGAGCATTGAGTAGTGAGTATGAGTAAGTTAACAGTTCGAACTGGCAAAACGCTGTCACAGTACAACTTGCAGTGGCGTTTATTCGTGTTTTGGCTGGTAAACGTGTTCACTTCTCAACGTAAACTATTACAACTCGCACTCAGCAATTTTAATTTCCATACTTGTCGCTAGGTAGCGCTTCCTCGATGCCATAGAAATATGAGTTTACGTAAACGCGATCGAGTAGTTAAAAAAATCGCACTAAGCACTCAGATGGGATGACAATCTGAGAAAAACTGTAGGCAGATGCTGGATGCGGCAAACTGAAGTCAATGCGCTACGGCGCTTATTATGGGAGGTCTATATCCAGCAGTGGACTAATATAGCCTGAAGAAGAAGAATTTAACGTTTAGATCTGTCATAAGACTAGTATTGTCATAAGTATTGCAGTGCCTTACAGGGTATCATGTACTTACCTACAAATACCAATACTAACTATGTACGTGATATAGCAATAAAAAATATGAATACATATTTTTTAAGTCATAAGTGTATTTTTAAATTAAGTAGTAACTCCTTTATCGATTTAAAAGTGCTAATACCAATAGGGTAATATAAATGGTTTCTATAATACATTTATATTTATTAAATGGGTCAAATCGCGATTATTTATTAAGTAAAACGTAATTACCTCATAACATGTCTTAAACAAGTCCGCGATAGCTGAGGATTGAGCGAAAGTTCTTTCAACCGACCGACAGTATTGTCGAAGAATCGTTCGGGAAGCAATTGAAATAAAAAAATACAAGAATTTCAACAGAGAGGATGGTTTCAAGCTTTCAAGTACGTGGAATCCAGTGCTAAGTAAATACAAATCACGCGCCTTATCACCGGACCTGTCCGTGGACGTAGTGAGTGTTGTGTGTCGGCCAGATGCGAAAAACTAAAACTGCCCGCAATAATTGACTGTACTCGCCACTTCGACTGTTCACGTCACGTCACGTCACGTCACGTCACGTCACGTCACGTCACGTCACGTCACGTCACGTCACGTCACGTCACGTCACGTCACGTCACGTCACGTCACGTCACGTCACGTCACGTCACGTCACGTCACGTCACGTCACGTCACGTCACGTCACGTCACGTCACATCACGTCACGTCACGTCAAGTCACGTTACGTCACGTCACGTCACGTCACGTTACTTTACTTTACGTTACGTTACGTTACGTTACGTTACGTTACGTTACGTTACTTAACGTTAATTTACGTTACGTTGCATTACATTACATTTCATTAAATTACATTACATTACATTACATCACACCACATCACATCACATCACATCACATCACATCACATCACATCACATTACATTACATTAAATTACATCACATCACATCACATTTCATGATACATACTGGCACACACATTGCTTCTGGCCCCACACTAGGATACCCTGTGTCGTGGGAACCAGAAACAACAACATCACAAACATGTAAACATCCAAGACCTGGCCTTTTTTTTTGTTTCCAGCGGGATTCAAACCCAGGACCTCTTGCATGGTAGGCAGACGCGCTACCGCTACGCTATAGAGGTCGACATAATACTTCACCACTACACAATGCGCACATTATTTCCACTCTGTTTTACTCGAAAGGCGGTGGAGTGACGGGAAAAAGCTTAAGAACAATGAATAAAACACTGACTATACAAGCTTCCACAGCTGTGGTAGCACGGTGGGTAGGACAATGGACTCGGAAGCGAGACTCAGGTTCTATCCCCAGTGCGGGCATGTACTGTGGCGCTGTGGGATTAAACTCCAGCAAAGCTCTAATGATTAAATTCGTATTGAAAACCGAAATTGAAAATACTCATAATATAATCTTTTCTAAGGTTAACACGAGCAACAATTTTCCGGCGGAAGTGGTCTCGGAAGACTGAAAATTGGAAACGTCGGAAAATTGTAAAATAAACGAGTGAAATCCGTGTAAAAACAGTTTTTATTAACTCATTATATAACTTTTTATTATCACTTTTTTGTCGAATTTCTAGCCTAGCTAGTTCTCGACTGACACCTAAACAAAACGTAAGGATTTCCTTTCAGGCGGCTTGAGACGCTAACTAACGCGACCAATGGAAAATATCATAACTTGTTTTATAATAAAATAAATAAAATATGTATACATACATAGATACATACATAGATACATACATACATACATACATACATACATACATACATACATACATACATACATACATACATACATACATACATACATACATACATACATACATACATGCATACATACATACATACATACATACATACATACATACATACATACATACATACATACATACATACATACATACATACATACATACATACATACATACATACATACATACATACATACATACATACATAACCATAACCTTACGCCTGTATCCCAGAGGCGCAGGCAGATACCAGGGACTGCCACTTGCCACGATCCTGACAGATCACCTTCGCTTCATCAACGTTCATAAGTCGTTGCCTGCACGCACGCAGGTTCTGGGTACTTTTTGTCTGTCGCTTTGCTAATACATCTTATATTTGGTCGCTGTATGTCCGCCTGGGACGTCCCTTACCAGCCCATCCACTCACATTCGCAATATATATTTATTCGTCAATCTTTCTTCCTTGATCCTTTCTCAACATTCCTTGTTTTATAATACGTTATTTAAAAGCGAAAAATCTGATGACAAATCTTAACAACCAACTGTGACAACTTTTTTTTTTTTTGATGAAAATGAAACTGTGACAACTATTTTTAGAACCTAAAGTCTAAAAACGTAGGATCAACAAACTTCGAATTTAAACGATTTCTTAATGATTTACGATACTCAAACATAGTTATATATTAAGCGGGTCAAATCTGGATTATTTATTAGTTTTACCTAATAAATAATCGCGATTTGACCCGTTTAATATATAACTATTTAAACGATTTAAAGAACGAAAAGTTTTTCTAGTTTGTATTTTTTAACAATAGTTATAAAAGATATAATTATAGATGTTTGGTGTTGTTAGCCAGAGTTCGTGGGTGGAATTTTTAGCCTCCTAATAGGTTTTTAAAATTGTCCTAAGCACGGGTTAGTGCATTAAAACCAATATAATTAATATTTGTGTTAACTCCAGCGGCGTGCCTGGCGGAGGGCGCCTGCTCGCACAGCGAGGCCATAATTGTCTGTGATAACTAAAAATCTTAATGTCTTTGCAGTGCTGCAAACTCTACTGATTTATCAGGAGATCTCCTGATTTTAGGCACTGTCTCCTGATCTACCGTTTTATTTGTAGAATTGAGTAAAATCTCCTGAATTTTGACAAGTAGCCACTACATTTCTGCATATTCCACCTTTGTTAACTAACTAGCTAACACTAACACAATCTCAATGGCTAGTTCTACGAAAAAAAGAAGTATTCGCAACATGTTTTTAGTGTACTTGTTGGAAGTGTGCATAGCTATTGGAGATTTTCTTTTGATACTCTGGCCAAAATAGAACCATTTTTTTTAGTTAATGGCAACTCAAATTACTAACTTCAATCTACCTAACTGTCAACTGTCTTGAGTGTCAAAAGGTTTTTTTTTTGTTATTTTATGGTCTGGTAACACAATATTTAAGTCATATCTTTATTGAATAAAAAAGCATTGTGTTTTTTTGTTGTATTTTTCTGCTTCAATAACTTAATTTACTTAATCTAAACTCATAATTGATCAAAAAGGTATTTTTTTTGTTTTCTCCCGATTTTTTTGGCATCTCCTGATTTTTTCTTCAAAATCTCCTTTTTTTCTTGCTGGTGGGGTTTGCAGCATTGTATCTTTGCTAACTATTTTTAGAACATAGAGCCTAGAAAGTAGTATTTTTATCCTAGGACTAATTGATTTCCGCTAAAAACGGCCGTTTTTGGCGGAAATCGATTAAAGTCCCAGATTGTTGATCCTAGGTTCTAGACTGTTGGTTTTAAAAGAAAGTTGTCACAATTGTTAAGATTTCTCATGTTCACTTTTAGATAAAAACGTATTAGAATACAAGTTATGATTTTTATTCCATTTCAAACCTAACCACCGTAAAGTAGCAATAAATTGAAACGTTTTTATTTCAGCCCGAGATCCATTAATTAAGACACAAAAATAACACATAGTTAGAATATTTTCGGGGCTTAATCGCGTAGTAATTTATTGCTATTTTACCTCTGAAACCTCATCAGCCGAAGATGCGAACGGGTGCCAGCCATCAGTCTTCTCGTGACCACGATGACTGTAACGTCGTCGAAACGTCGAGGTAAAATAGCAATAAATTACTACGCGATTAAGCCCCGAAAATATTTTATGTGTACAAGTCGCGAAAGTTTAATATATGTTAAAAATAACACATGTCACAGATTGATTCGTAAAATTCTAACATCAAATCAAACATTAAAAAGTCAATTATGAGGTTATTATTACTAACAATGTCAATTAATAAAAAATAATTATATTTACATTCATCTGAAATATTAACCTCCTAAGCCCTGGAGGTAACAGTTACTTCAAGTCTTCTAAAACTACGTAGGTTTTAAAAACCTATTTAGAGGCTGAAAATTCCACCCATGCCGGGATTAGAACCCGCGACCTCTGGCTATCCGTGCCAGCGCTCTATCCAAATGAGCTAATGGGCGACTCATCGGCATCAGTGAAATCTCGAACCTCTTTACACTGTTCTCTGTATTACGTACGAATCCCGGCATGGGTGGAATTTTTAGCCTCTAAATAGGTTTTTAAAATTGTCCTTACCACGGGTTAGTGAATTAAAAATAAAAATAGTATAACTACGTAGATTTTGAAGAACTTTTTTTCTTGTAGACCAAAAAACTATGAGGAACATATTGGACCTGGAACGGTAACTTTTCCGGACTTACAACTAAATCATTGTGTGTAAATTATGAAAGGTAATCGTGCTGACTTTTTTCTACGACGCCAGGGTCTAGGAGGTTAAAAATATTTTTTTAAGCAATTTGAGTAAATATGTAAGTGAGAATCAGCAAGCTGAAGTGGCAGTGGGCTGCCCATATCTCGCGAAGAATCGACAACCGTTGGAGTAAACGTGTTCTTGAGTGGAGACCGCGACTCGGAAAACGTAGTGTAGGACGCCCTCCGAGCAGGATGACGATCTGCGAAAAACTGCCGGCAGATGCTGGATGCGGCAAGCTGAAGACAGGGCGCTATGGCGCTCATTAGGGGACGGCTATGTCCAGCAGTGGACTAGATAATATAAGAAGAAGAGAGAAGAAGATATAAATATGAAATTTTATAAATATTGAAAATAATTCGTTATTACAACAATGCCGACAACAATGCAACAATACAGTAATGCCAATCGCTTATTGTAAAAGACAAGACATCGTTAGAAAACCCCAACGCGAATTGGCAATTTCAAGCGTTGAGGTATCTGAACACTTTAAACATTTAGGTTTCCTCAAAATGTTTTCTTTCACAGATAGCGAGTGGTATTGCTACTTAAAATCACAAAACTACGTAACTTAGAGAGGACATGCCCACTCTGGAAATCGAACCTGGGTCGCTCGCTTCTGAGTCCATCATCCAATGGGCTACCGCCCCGTCCTAAATAAACTCTTTGATGACCCCACTGCTGGGGCACAAATTTCTTCCTGCATCGCAGGACGGTTAGGCCATTCTCCACCACGGGGGCCAAGTCCGGGTTGGTAGAGGATTGTAAGGCAGTGGCGAGCCTTACTGTCAGAAGTTATCAAGCCGCCCATAATGCCTCTGACATGGCTTTACGACTGCCATTACATGACAGCCGGCATCAACGGCTTAACGTGCTTTGTGAAGCACGGAATCGCTCGGATAAAGGCAACTAGCGTTATTCACGGGACGGTCACTCATCCTGCACCTGAACGTGCCTGTTGTTGCTTAACTCTAGTGTTTGATTGCAATCACTCGGATTGACTAGGCCACGAGCGCTTCAATATTATAATAAATATATATAAAAAACAAATCGTAGTAAATATCTCGTCTTTCTCATGATAACGTCGGTATTTTATTAGCTCTGGGTGCGCCTACTCTATCGAAACGTGCCTTAGGCACTACAGCGTTCCCAGAGTGGCTTATCTAGTGTAGATATGAGAGGCACTAGACACTTTGTATGTAAAAGTCTATTTAAAGCTCCTACAACATCAAGCATAAATTTCTTAGCGAGATAAAAAGTACCCGAGACCGGCGTGCTTGCATGCACGAATTATGAATAATGTTGGTGATGCGAAATAGATAGAGGACACTTTATTGCACAACCAGAGAAAAGAATACAACCATGATTTCTTCTTCTTCTTCTTTCTCAGGCTATATTAGTCCACTGCTGGACATAGCTCTCCCCTAATGAGCGCCATAGCGCAAGGTTGTGCTATCATAGGGGGTAATGCCCATAATATCCACGCTGGACATGCGAGTTGGGGATCGCAGATGAGCGGAATTGTAATGCAGGGGTCGCTGCTGCCCACCCCCCATGATTTCTTAAATGAATTGAAAAGGTTGTATTCAGAGTAGCGCAAAAACTGCGGCTTAATAAAGGTTACAATTCAAAGTAGATGACCATTTCAAAATCTAGATCATTTTGGAGAAAAAATGTACAAAAACCTCCAAACTTAGTCTTTTTAAAGTCCGTAATTAACATAGTTTACATATTTAAAAACCTATTTAGAGGCTAAAAATTTCACCCATGCCGGAATTCGAACCCGCAACCTCTGGCTATCCGTACCAGCGCTCTACCAATTGAGCCAATGGGCGACTCACGGCATCAGTGAAATTTCGTACCTCTTTACAATATTCTCTGTATGTATTCTGGTTCGAAATTTCACTGATGCCGTGAGTCGCCCATTGGCTCAATTGGTAGAGCGCTGGTACGGATAGCCAGAGGTTGCGGGTTCGAATCCCGGCATGGGTGAAATTTTTAGCCTCTAAATAGGTTTTTAAATTTGTTCCTTAGCACGGGTTAGTGCATTAAAAATAAAAATAGTGTAATCATGTGGGTACAGAGATATCGTTCCGATGTTAAAACCTAACTGCAAAGTAGGTAGTCGGGGCTGTAAGTAATGCAATTTGCTTAAGTCAGATGTCGCTGCCTGTACGTAATACAGAGAATATTGTAAAGAGGCTCGAAATTTCACTGATGCCGTGAGTCGCCCATTGGCTCAATTGGTAGAGCGCTGGTACGGATAGCTAGAGGTTGCGGGTTCGAATCCCGGCATGGGTGAAATTTTTAGCCTCTAAATAGGTTTTTAAATTTGTTCCTTAGCACGGGTTAGTGCATTAAAAATAAAAATACTGTAATAGTTTACATAATTATTATAAAACATAGAACTCGTGCATTGTATTGGCTTTAATTCCAGACCTCATTGTCATCTAAATATTCCTTTATGTTATAGAAGCCCTTTTGGCACAAAGTGTGCTTAACATATTTTTTGAACCGCGTTTCAGGCAAGCTTAATATATCTTCAGGGATTTTATTAAAATAACGTCATGCAATTGGCGGTCTTATCGCTTAGAGCAATCTAGAGGGAAATAGGTTGGTTAGGAGCTTGCCAAGTATCGAACATTGGTCTGCTTTACCCTCTGAGTTTTATGCTGTGGGGTTGGAAAGCGTTTTATAAATAATCCCCGGCTGGGGACAAAAAAAACCCAGTTCTTGGATGCTGAAGATGCTTGAAGCTGGTAAAGGAAGATTACGGTTTTTCACAATAAAAATAATATTTTCTTATAATATAACTAACGATTTTGAAATCATCCTGTAGGAAATTATCGGGTCGTCCCTTGAGAAAAAAAAGTTCCATCTGAGCCACTTACTGTAAAATTCGAATAATTTGGCGAAGATTGTAGTGACATTTAAAAAAACATTTTATAGTGGGCAGTTTGCTTACACACGGTATGGCAATAAAAAAAATTGCGGAGTAAAAAAGAGAATTTGAAAATGGAACGATCTCTCGGGCGTCATTCAATTTTGCTCGTGTCACAATGCAGATACCATTACAGTGAGTGAACATACTAAAAATTTAATGCAAAGAATGCTTTGCTGGTCTAGCGGTTCTCGCCACGTTTGATTACTAAAGCGGATTTTGTGGGTTTAATTTCCGCTAGAAGCCGCCGTACTAGATTTGTTCAAATGAGTGCCTCAGTCTGAGATAAATCAGTGTGCGTGCGACCAGATCAAGCAATTAATAAAATAATTAAACAAAATATTTAACAAGACATTACATAAGAAATAATATTAAGAACAAAGGCGAGCTTATCTCTGTAAGATAGATAGGTAGAATATTATTTTTGTAAGTCAAAAATACGAGTACATTAACAGAAATTATAACCAATCGTGTTATTATTACCTTCCTGCGATACAAAAGGAGACCAGTGACCCAGCAGTGGGGGCTTACAAAGGGTTGATATTTAACCTCCTTAGTACTGTAACGATACTTCTTTATAGTAGCTGGCCGGCGCAGCACAGCCGTCTAGTCATTTTTGAATACTTTTTAAAGAAATCGTTACGTTTTGTTTAAGTGTCAGTCGAGACCCAGCTAGGCAAGAGATTTGATAAAAAAAATAAAAAATAAAAGTCACTATTAATTTAAATATTATGTATTTTAATAAGAAGCATTAGTATTTTTAGAATTAGAATTAGAGTTTAATACTAGAGCGTTACAGTAGATACTTTGAAAATAATGATGGGAAGACCCATAATTTGCTTTACGCTCACCCGGATATATTATTAGTAATATTACCTCGGTAAATTACTAATAATATATATCCGGGCTTGTAACAGCATGTCCGCATATGCGGACATTCATTATACAAATTTTGATGTAATTTCGCAAATCTGATAGTTTTTTTGAAATAGTTTCGATTTATATTTAAAATCAATCCACAAAGTGTTTTCATTGTAACTTTTCCACTTTTTCATTCCAGTTCATTTCAATGGCGTGCCCTTTCTCTTACTTTCGTATCCACATTGCCAGTATTAGCTGAGGCTTGTGTCTCAAACTTTCGGTTACCATGAAAAAATATGTTGTCATCTGACTGTGACAACTGTATCAGTATCATGTTTGTAGTATTTACACCAACGTCATCAGTTACTTCCCTCCACGCATTTACATTTTTTGATAGGTACTGTTTTAAAAATTTTCACTCAATTACAGTGTCCACATCCTACTTTTGTATTTATACGCGTAAATTGACAGCAATTGTTGAAGCCGGTCAGCCTCTTTACTTTTAGTAGCCGTAGGACGGCCATGAGAAGTCAAGTAACTTCGCTTTTTATATCCATATCTTATGGCTGTTGTGATCTTACTGTGTAAGCAGTATCAGTCTCATGTTTTGTAGTATTTACGCGAATGTCGTCGCTTACTTCCCTCCGTGCATGCTCTCTCGCTAATGGGAATGGAATAATTGACTTCGCGACTGCCTCGACGCTCTTACTAAATGCTGAGCACACTCGACTTCCCAGCACAAAGGCGGAAAGCGTTTTCTATGTTTATTAAGTGAGTTTCACTTGGGTTCTTTTACGCGTAATGAAATCCCTTTCATCTGTCCTAAAATGGGAGTTCAGCTTATACGTATTACGTGTACTGCACCTTGATTATGTAAATTTCCACGTATCCATCTGTATGCAAAAACGAAATCTTTTCTGAACTTTGTTGTACAAATGTTGCTCACGTGTCAGATATCCACTGAAATACGGTACCCACTATGTGTGATACATAAACGCCTGGCAGGCAGAGCTAAGTAAATATACTATTTTTGCATACAGATGATGTAGATGACATGAAAATTTACATAAGTTAGGCTCTAACTTCTCTAGGTTTTCAGTCAACTAACTGTTATTTTCAGTACTAATTGATATGATAACGTAAACATCAGAATCCCGAAGGGATTTTACGCACGTATTTGGTGACTATTGTAAGATCTGAAAAACTACAAATACATATAAACCAACTTTTAGGGTTCCGTTGTCAATAAAGGACCCTCATAATTTCGAGAATCATGGAAAACTACTTTAATGATTTTTTTAGTGGGCCAGGGATAAGGAGAGTGGAAATCCAAAGGAGGAAATCTTGCCCTGCAGTGGGACACAGCAATAGCTAATTTAAAAAAAACTGTAAAGCAGGTAAAAATCTTTCCTTCGGTACCCTGTACTGCGCAAGGCCCAACACGCACTTAGCCAGTTTTTAAGGGGCTGCATACCTTAATTTTCTGGTATAAATAAAATTTTCCCCCAATCTAATTTTGAGACAACTATCTCTTCTTCACCCTATTTGCAGCTCCTTAATAATTCTAGACGCTTTTTCTTCAAACTACGATCTCTGTGGTGACCTATGAACACACTCATTTTACTTCAACCGGTAGACCACCAGACTTAAACTCCCAAGAGTCTTACACGTACTTAATTGTCCGCAGGCGATAAAAAATGTGCCAACTTGGTGTTTTTTCTTCTTTCATCGATTGGAAGGTGCAAACGGGATAGGGAGGGTTGGGGGGAGGGTTGGTATTAGAGAAAATGCAGAAGAAACAATTTAATATATTCCTCATTTCAAAACATGAATTAGAAACATAATAACATAAAATTGTTACAAATGCGAACTTCTTCCGGCCAACCTTCTTTTTCTTCTTCAGGCTATATTAGTCCACTGCTGGACTTAGCCCTCCCCTAATGAGCGCCATAGCGCAAGGTTGTGCCATCATTGGGGGGTAGTGCCCATAATCCCCACGCTGGGCATGCGGGTTGGGGATCGCAGTTTGGTGGAATTGTACTGCAGGGAGCGCTGCTGCTCACCCCCCGGTTTGTGTCCCTGAATCGCCTTCTACGACACCCGCGGGAAGAATTTGGGTTGGTGCTATTCTCTAGGCCGACACCACACAGTGTCACCGGCCAACCTGAGGAGACCTGTTTTAGCTGAGATAACGAGAAAAAGGAATAAATATTTATCACTACAGAAGTAATAATAAAATAAAAGTAATTAGAACCACTCGTGGCCTAGTCGAACCGACGGATTGGAATCAATCAGTTGAGTTAAGCAACAACTGGTGCAGTCAGAATGCAGAATGGGTCACCCTCCCGTGACTACCGCTAGTGGCATTTTTCCGAGCGCTTCTGTACTTCGCAAGGTAAGAGTACATTAAGCCGTTAGTACCGGCTACTGCATAGCAGGCCTCATGGCTTAACGACTGCCATTACATGACAGCCGGGACCAACGGCTTAGCGTGCCTTGCGAAGCACGGAAGCACTCGGAAAAATGAGACTAGCGGTAGTCACAGGACGGTCACCCATCCTGCACCTTACCGCGCCTGTTGTTGCTTAACTCAAGTGATTGATTCCAATCACTCGGTTCGACTGGGCCACGAGCGCTTCTAATAATATTTACTTTATTTATTTATTCTTTAGTCGGTCAAACTTATTGGTGCTCTACAGCGGGCTTAGTTGACCTCCAATTTCCCTTGTACCAGGATACCCTCGATGGAGTTGGTATCATGTTTTTTTTTTGTAGAAGGTAAATACGTTTTCTTGAGTGGAGACCGCGACCCGGAAAACGTAGTGTAGGACGCCCTCCGACCAGGTGGGATGACGATCTGCGGAAAACTGCCGGCAGATGCTGGATGCTCCAAGCTGAAGACAGGGCGCTATGGCGCTTATTAGCGGAGGGCTATGTCCAGCAGTGGACTAATATATAGCCTGAAGAAGAAGAAGAAGAAGAAAATACTTTTTCATATTGCGCATTGCCTTCTGTTGATTGCAATTCTAAGGGGGAGGGGGGTAATTGGAATCGTGACTCAATTATTCAGTATTTGACAAGAGAGGTTCTCGCGACACGTCCGATGGCAGAAGCAGAATGTTTTGCCGCGTTCGCATTGAGGAAGTCACCGCCTTTTTTTGAGTCAAGTTGGTAGTTAGCCAGTGTCGGCTAGGTCTACCTTACGATGGGCTGGTTGAGAGAGCGGAATGGGAGGTGATGTGAATGGACTTGGTGATGGTGGATGATGGCTCGCTTTAGCTGTTGGGCAGATGATGAGCGGTGATGGATGAGCTGATGCGTCCAGCGCACGGAGAACACTCCTGCACTGTTCACTTATAGTCTAATATTTTTCTTTGAGCTGATAAAGTTAATTAGTCACCAAATGTCTATCACTTCACGAGAATTCGAGCACTTATCACGCGCGCGTGTCACAGTGCCAATGTGTGTGCAGATGAATAGATAATTAGTAGCGAGCGAGCGGCACGAGCGACGGCACTGGAACGACAGACTAATGAATGAATGACCACAGATTCATGATTACGTCGCGCGATCGATTTTCGCGCGATTACAAGTCAAGATATTTCTTTCAAGATACTTCCAGAAGCGCTCGTGGTCTAGGCGTAGAAAAATACACGAAAGATTTTAAAATTATCACTTTCTAAGAAGATTTTTTACTTTGCAATACGTATATAGTATCTTGAAATACATGGCTCACAATAAAGGCAAAAAATTAAATTACGTTGCAAGTAATCGTTATAGTGTGGTATTCAGTTCCTTATAATATAAGGGTAAGCGCACAAAGTTATTTAAGAAATTAAATTTGTCTAAATAAAATAAAACAATTTTACGGCTTTTCTGGTGTGTGGCAGCGCCTTTAATGTATTACAGTTATGGTTTCAAATAGAATTGGCATACTTCTATGTAGAACAACGGTTTATTAAGCCTGCAGTATTAGTCTAACATGGCAAAGCATGGATTTATCTCATAAAGTCATATATTTCAGAAAAATAAAGGTACCAGAAAAAAGTCACAGAATAAAGTAGTTAAAAAGACTAGTTTTAATTGGGCTTTCTCAAAATTTTTTAAAATAATGCTATATGTTGAAGTAATCAAACAATTATTGGTATTTACTCTTCAAGTAACTTGCTCCACTACTCGTGCGTATGCAAACGCAGCATATCAAATACAAAGCTTATTATTTTCACTATTTGATTTTGAATTGGTTTTTAACCCTGTACAAAGGCCGCTTCCCAACAATGAGCTGAATGGAATTGAGCGTTGCTCCAGAGATAATTGAGATTTATTCGGGAATTTGCTCTTATCGACATGATTCTATATTATATAGTAACTCCGTAACTACGAGTAATATACTAACTCCGTGATCTAAGCTCCTTACCAGTGGTCGACCTTTGACCTCTCCAAACCAATTTCAGTAGACTGAGATTGACAAGCCGGCGCTGCCGCTCTCAAGTGCACGTATGTTAAGGTCGATGTGCAGTCGAATTTTCTAAGAATCTGCGTGATTCAAGTAGCTCTTTTGAATAATTTGAACATCCCTCCTTTTTTTTGTAGTCTATAAACGTCCCACTGCTAGCCGTAGGCTTTCTCTTAGAGAGAGAGAGAGAGCGTATGAGCTTAATTACTATGCCTGCTAACCGTGGATTGGCAGTGTTCAAATTAGAACACTTCAGACACTCAGGTTTCGTCACTGTGTTTTCCTTCGCTGTTAGAGAGTGGTATTGCTACTTCACATATGTGCATAACTTACAAAGTCGTTAGTACAAGCCCTGGGAATTGAACTTGAATCTCTCGCTTCCGAGTCCACTGTTCTTCCCACCGTCGCTCATCCATCAACATCCCTTCATGTGGTAAAAATTGTACCAAGCGACCCTCCTTGCGGATAGAATAATGATGCTAAGAATATTAACATGAAGAATAAGACCTCAACTCAATCTAGATTGAATAACCCTCAATTTTGTAGACCCGAAAAAGTGTGCCTACAAAAGGGTCCTAAAATAATCACACAGAGCAGTTATGACAGAAGATCAGACGCGGGTATCCGTAAACATTCGAGAGATGAATCTATATTCCATGCACGTTTCATAAAAAGGGAATGCGGAAAAATTACACGATTTATTCGCCGTAATCCATAGTCGACAGTATTGCCGACTCCAATCTCACTAAAGTTGTGAAAATGCATTTTTTTTGTGTTTCTTAATGATTCGCGATACTCATACATAGTTATATATTAAACGGGTCGCATTGCGATTATTTATTAGCTAAAACGTAATTACCTTATTTCCCGACGTTTCGGCAGCGTTACAGTTGCCGTGGTCTCGGATAGACTAAATAAGGTAAGTACGTTTTAGCCTGTTTTAGCTAATAAATAATCGCGATTTGACCCGTTTAATATATAGTAACTATGCATTTTTTTTTGTTGCAATCAAAATCAAAATTATTGTCTCATGGTTATTAACAGTTGCAAGGGTCGCTTGTGAGCCTGAGGGTGCTTCGTGTTAGAAACGGAACGCGTCGCGCATTTTCTCACACAGTGGTGGTGTGTCCGCGGCTTGCTTCTGCTTGGAAAAGTGGGAGGGATGGTGGTGCATTAACTAACCGCATGGTGCTTCTGTGATTTTTAATAGATAGATAGATAGGTAGGTAGGTAGGTTGGTTAGAGGTAGATAGATAAAGACACACATAAAGCATCACATAAAAAAGTTGATTACATAAAATAGTTTATGTACGAGTCCAGATTTATCTTACAAACTAACTCATCATCAAGTTCTATGGTCTTTAAGGCCATATGTGGGTGTACCACATAAGCTTAAAAAGGCCATATCTCAGTATAATGGTAACTGGTAAACGGAATTTAACAAAGTAATTTTCACATTTTAATGCTGTTATGGATTTCCCCAAAGTAACTACTGATTCTATGGAATCAGCTATTGTATGCAAAAGCAGCTACATTGGTATTAGTTGCTGTTTCTTCGACTGATGCCGATGTAAATTGAAATGAAATAAAAAGGTTTTATTCAATGTAGGTGATATGAGTTGACTTACAGAATTTTTACAATGTCGTCCTCTTTAGTTTTAATTACAAACAGCCGCGGTTGATCTTTCTGGGATAGAAAATATTGGAATCATTTATGTCAATGAAGGATGCCCTTTTTCCTATATAAAGGGATCATTAATAAATTTAAATTAAAAAGGCACGTAAAATACAAAAAAATGAATATGTTAACAACATTAAGATAATTTTGTTAAATATATCTAAATGCTATTCTGATTGTCAATGAAAACCTGTTATTGGCTTTAAATCTAATTCGTCTTATTCTTTGTAAAAAAGCCTCGTGTATAAGCTGCTGGTTTTCCAATAAACAATAAAAACAAATACAAATTAGCGCAGAAACTGCGGCTTAATGAACAATACAATTCAAACTAGGTGTCTGTTCGCGCGAGAATCGATCGCGCGACGTAATCATGAATCTGTAGTCATTCATTCATTATTCTCTGTCGTTCCGGTGCCGTCGCTCGTGCTGCTTGCTAGCTAGTCGCTACTAATTATCTATCCATCTGCACACACATTGGCACTGTGACATACGCGCGTGATAAGTGCTCGAATTCTCGTGAAGTGATAGACATTTGGTGACTAATTTACTTTATCAGCTCAAAGAACAATATTATAGACTATAAGTGAACAGTGCGGGAGTGTTCTCCGTGCGCTGGACGCATCAGCTCATCCATCATCGCTCATCATCTGCCCAACAGCTAAAGCGAGCCATCACCCACCATCAACAAGTAAGTCCATTCACATCACCTCCATTCCGCTCTCTCAACCAGCCCATCGTGAGGTAGACCTAGCCGACATTGGCTAACTACCAGTGTCAATTTCAAAATCTAAATCGTTGTAGGGAGCCTTCCTGACATGCACCCCAACTTTCTGTTGTATTCTGTCAAAAATAAAAAGGGTAGAGTAGCAATAAAGATGCAAATCTGCGAACTCAATTCGTCTATCTAATACGGGCAAGCAGTAATCCTTTTTGGCACGCACGACCTATATTTTTCACTTCATTAGTTCTAAACTTTATTAACTTCATTCTGGATTCATGTACTAAATTTTTTTTTAAAGATAAGTGTCATGATTATATATATTTTAACGTAAAGATCTGTGACAGTGTGCATAAGCGAAAGCTACCTTGTCTAACAGTTGTTAGACAAGGTCTCAGGGTCAGCTGCTGGATTGAGAATATCGCCAAGTAAATACTTAAATGCAGTGCTTTCTCTACCAATTTCTCAGCAAAGAGCGTGACAGAACGTCAATTAGATTGAAATTCTCAATTCAGACACCTTCCCTCAATATCACTACCACGTCTCAGATATGCACTGAAATTTCGCTAGTTGTGATACATATTACGCCTCATGTGTATGCGGCAGAGCTAAGTAAATAAAAGTTAAAACTTACATAATCATGGTGTATTTGGCAGATCTTAAACATGGTGAGTAGAGAAGGAGCTCGCGTCGTCAGTTGCTCGTCTTTGACTGCGCGAAAGCGCGTGGTGCGCCCGCGCATAGGTGTGCGGTGCGAGGAGGGGTGGCAACTACTTGTGACACCTGGCAGTAGAGTCTAATACTTGCATAGTTTTTTAATAGATTGATAAAAGCAAGACTCGCTCGTGGCTTAGGCGAACCGAGCGATTGGAATCAGTCACTTGGTTAAGCAACAACAGGCGCGGTCAGGTACGGGATGGGTGAGCGTCCCGTGACTACCGCTAGTGGCATTTTTCCGAGCGCTTCCGTGCTCCACAAGGCACGTTAAGCCGTTGGTGCCGGCTGTCATATAATCGCAGTCGTAAAGCCATGTCAGAGGCCTTATGGGCGGCTTGATAACTTCTGACAGTGAGGCGCGCCACTGTCTTACAATCCTCCACCAACCCGGACTTGGCCCCCGTGGTGGAGTATGGCCTAACCTTCCTGCGATGCAGGAAGAGACCCGTGCCCCAGCAGTGGGGACAAACAAGGGTTGATAACGAACGAAAAGCAAGACAATGGTTGTTATTTGCCTCAATTTAGTAGTCCACAAAGCAATAGCAGTATAATGCCATTCCAGTGGTATACCTAACCCGCGCAAATTAAATAGGCATCTCTGGCGAAGAATGTCGATGGAATGCGGTTGTTTATTAGACTACCGATAGTGTGAATGAAACGACAATTATTATTGATGATGATTGCTCCGACCGATTTCGGCCATGGCGACCACTTGAGCCCTAATCAGATATATGGCGCTGGGGCGCTCAAAGATGGCTTATACATGTAGCCTATCTTCGCGGCGAAACTCCGTGCACACTGAGGGCACGTATTATTATTATTATATTTTATTATTATTATTATTATTATTTTGAATTTTCTTTTTGTTTCCTCTCATAAATGAGGTGTATTTGGGCACGGGCCGAAGCCAAGTGCATTTTTTTTTATAGGTGGCCTAAAAACTTGCGTACTATTCTGCACGTAATCAAGATGACAGCTTTCTGTAGCTGCATATAAGTGGACGGGTGGATATATAGTTTTTTAAGATTCGCGTGTAGGGACTTCGGTACAACGCCAGTTGCCGAGATTACTATGGGCACAGTAACTAAATTGCTCACTTGCCATTGAGACTGTATTTCTGCTGAGAGTTCTGCGTACTTACTCGGTGTGTACAGAAACTAAATTGTGTGTATTAGGGACTGCAATATCAATGAGGTACACCTTTTTGCGGAGTTTATCAAGGATGGTTATATCTGGTCTATTGCAGTGAACAGTTCTATCTGTGATGATAGACCTATCCCAGTATATTTTGAAATTGGTGTTTTCTAATATAGTAGCTGGTTTATATTTGTAGTAGGCTACTTTTTCCTTTATCAGTTTGCACTCAAAGGCTACGATCTGATGTATGATGGAAGCTACTTGGTCGTGCACTGATTATGTGTTGGATTGTTTCGGTGTTCTTGTGACATAGTCTACACATATCAGTAGGCAAGTTGGGCATGTGTAAGATGTGCTTCTGATAATTGCGAGTGCATATGACTTGATCCTGTATAGCGAGCATGAACGCTTCAGTCTCAGGGAATAATTCACCACGTTGCAGCCGGGCGTTCGACGCAGTTTTGTCGACATGAGGCTGTTGCAGATCGTGACGATGCCTTCCGTGAAGAGATTTCTGCTCCCAAGCTGTTATTTTATCTGTTTCTAACGTTTGTATTTAATTTCGTTGTGTATCTTTAGAATGTAAATTTAGTGGCGTGTATCGGGTGTCTGCATGCGACACTGTCTCGTGCATTGGCGATTCCTGTGATTTTAAGTGAAAAAAGTTCTTAAGTGTTGTGATCTGTCTGTTATGTAGATTTTGGATGTCAATAAGGCCTCTGCCTCCCTCTTTACGAGGCAGTGTAAGCCGTTGGATGCAAGATCTTGGATGATGTTTACGCTGTTTGGTCATGCTTGTGTTAATATTTCTTTGCAGTTTTGTAAGATCCGTTTGTGTCCAGTGTACCACTCCAAAAGAATATGTGAGAACCGGTATAGCATACGTGTTTATTGCTTTAATTGTGTTACGTGAGTTTAGTTGTGTTCTGAGAATTTGGTTCAGTCGACGTGTAAATTCCTTTGTCAAGCCCTGTTTAATTTGTTTTTGCTGTATATGTGTGGACTGGTGAAATCCTAGGTATTTGTATGTTTTGCCTTGATCCAAAGCCTCTACCTGTTCGCCACTTTCAAGGATATAGGCATTCTTTTCTATTTGTCCTCCTTTGGCGGAAAGTGTTTTGCATTTGTCTATGCTGAACTGCATTTTAATGTCTTGCGAGAACTTTTCAGTGGCATGTGCAAGTTCTTGAAGACCCTTGTTACTATCACTATATAATTTTATATCATCCATATATAACAAATGCGATAGCTTAATATTTTGTGACTGCGCTTTTATTGGAAATCCATTTTGTAGAGAATTTAAATGGCGTGAAAGAGGGTTGAGAGCCAAGCAGAACCAGAGTGGGCTAAGCGCATCACCTTGAAAGATGCCACGTCGAATTTGTATGAATGGTGTTACTATTGCTGTGTGGCTGTTTCTTAGGTTTAGTTGAGTTTTCCAGTTCTGCATGGTGTTTTGCAAGAATTTAATTATTGTTGGGTGTACTTTGTAATGTTTCAAGATATGTTGAAGCCAGTTATGTGGAACGGAGTCAAACGCTTTGCGATAATCTACATACATTATATTGATATCTCTCTTCTTTTTGATTGCTTGTTGGAGAGCAATAGAGTCAATAATCAGTTGCTCTTTGCATCCTTGGCTGTTTTTACGAGCCCCTTTTTGTTCCTCAGCTAAAATGTTATTTTTCTCAATATGTGTGTTTATGAGTTCGCTGATGCAACCAGTAATAATTTTATAGATCGTTTGTAAGCATGTTATAGGCCTATAATTTGCTGGGTTCTCGGTGTCAGCATCTTTTGGTAGCATGTAGGTTATACCTTGTGTTATGTAGGCTGGCAATCGATCTGGAAATTGTATGAACTCGTGTATATGGTGATATAAGATAGGATGGACTGAAGTGAATTTATTGTACCAGTAGTTGTGTATATGATCCGTGCCTGGTGCTTTCCAATTTTGTGTCTTTTTAATTATGGCTGCAAATGTTTCTAATGGTATACTATCAAACAGCATCGGTTCTACGTGTGCCATTTGCTCCTCATCTTGCCTTATCCATTCTGCATTTGTGTTAAATTCTTCAGGGTTCTCCCATATCTCAGCCCAAAATTTGTGTAAAGTATCTTTTGCAGGTGTGTTAGTGGTAATATTACTGTGTTTGTTTGAAAGTGTTCGGTAGAATTGTTTCTCCGTATTGTTAAACAGGTTGTTTTGTTTTTTTCTATCAGTGCATTTTTTATATCGCGCTAGCCTGCTGGTTACTGCATTTAATTTTTGTTTCAGAGTATCCAAAAAATGTGATTCTTCAGTGTTCGGCTCTTCATGTCGCGTATGTATATTATATCTGCGTTTTATTTCTTGAACAATTGCTTCCATTCTACTACTTGTGTTACCCGTCATGTAGTGCGTCAATCTCCCTATGTCTCTACGATATGACTTAATTCTGTTCTCTAATCTTCTCTGCCACGTTGGAACTCTCTCTCTCTGGCATCGTTCTAGAGTTTCTGTCCTGATTTTTGCGCCATTACTGATGGCAGCTGTATAAGCAGCGGTATAGATTATCGTTTGAGTGGTGGTGAAATCTTGCTCAATAGAATTATGACTAGGAAGTATCTCAGAATTAATAAAGTCGACGATCGCAGCAAATTTTTTGGAGCATTTTTGTTTAGGTATGTATGGTCTTTGTGTGGGGTCAGTGTCTTTAAATTTTTGCAATGACGACAAAAATGTCTCCAAGATACCATTCGTGATATCCGTGTTTAATGTCGGGTGCACCACTACATTGCTTGGTGTTAATGTAGTAATATTGTGTCGTTGTATTTGTCATATTAAAGTAGTCCGTGGTATTATGTTCTAAAATTTCTTCTTCTCCCTCACGTAAGCTTTGTATTGTATTTTGTGTATGCCAATGCAGAGCTCTCTCTACCTCTTGCTTTATATTTTGTAGTTTAGCGTCTGTCAAAAGTTTGTTACTTGTAATGTTTCTTCTTTGGTCTGCTAAATGTTGCTCGGATAGATGAGAAAGGTGAGGGAATTGTTCCACAAATGCAGTGTGTATTTTTGTTCGGGACATGGTTTGGTCTGTTTCAAGTTTGGTCACTGTGTAGTAAATTTTTATGAGGGCTTCATTTAACTCCTCTGACCAACTCATTTTTGTTCTCTGTGTAGATTTGGTTGAGTTGATTCTCTGTGATTGCGTATGGTCATTTAGAGTACTTTGTGAGTTGCCCAGATTTGAGGCAACTTCTAATCTAATTTCGTCGAGTACACCTTGGTGCAACAATTTATTACGCTCTATCGCTCGTTTTTGGTCTCCTAGCCTTTGGCGAGACACTTTAACGTTTGGGTGTTCTAGTAGGAATAGGCGTTCTAACTCCGGTAAGTATGATTTGGTATTCTGTTCTAGCGAAGAAGCAATTAAATATGCACGCCATACGGATCTGTTCAAATTGTCAGTCCATTTACGTCTCGTGCGTTTACCGCCAGCAGTGGGTACGAGGTTTTCGGCGCTTGCCTCTCGCACAACATTTGCAGGCGGGTCAGTCGATGGTGAAGATGGGGCTGAGCTTGGCGAAGTTGGTCTTGAAAAGCTGTGGCGAGTTGACTCACTTTCGTATGAAAATAGACTTTGTGGCGAAGCTGGGGATGAGTCCCTTACTGCGTCTGTTGGCCCATCGGTAGCAAGTTTGCCTATGCTTAGTGTCTCGCTTCTAGTATTGGCTCCAGTTGCACCATCTTGGCGACCTCTTAGACGAGGTCAAAGTAAGTATCTCGGTTGAGATTGCGGTCCTTTGCTCCCCCCAGAGTACGAGGAGCAGCCCGAGCTAAGCTCGGAGAGGGATTCTCCAGCGTGGCTGGTACCCTCCTGGGGTATTAACTCTTTAGGTTCCGCGTTCATATTTGTTGTGGTTTGGTTTGGAGACCTTAGTTTGGGAAGGGTTACTCTGGCTAGATGGTAGAGGGCCATTTTTTTTTCTTCCGTAGACAGGTATTACGTCTGGTTGTTGAGACTAGTTTTAGTTCCTCCTTCCCGTAAGCCGGGGGGCTTACGGGAAGGAGGAACTAAAACTAGTCACCACGGCAAGGTGGTCCCCTTGGGGGGGTTATTATTATTATTATTATTATTATTATTATTATTATTATTATTATTATTATTATTATTATTATTATTATTATTATTATTATTATTATTATTATTATTATTATTATTATTATTATTATTATTATTATTATTATTATTATTATTATTATTATTATTATTATTATTATTATTATTATTATTATTATTATTATGAATACTTTTATTGCACAATCAAATTGTGCAATAAAAATTAGTAGTTAAGTAAAAATTAGTCCGGTCTTAAATTCGCCAACTTAATACCGGACTAATACGACTCCTTTTAGAGACTCGCCCCCCTGGTCGGACTCTTACGACAAACAATCAAGTTAATTTAATAATGTAAAGTTCTTGCGAAAGTACCTATTAGTTTAAAACTTCAATATTTATATTCTTTTTTTTTTATTTAACTTCAATATTAATTCAAATGTAAGTTTGAATTAATATTGAAACACTGAAACGAACGTCGCTTTCAGGTATGTCCCAAATTTGATCGACACGGTCCTGAGTGATCCTTCACTGGCCCTTCCACGTACTTTGTCTTGGTATATTTCTTTCGCAATCTTTTTTCCTTCATCCATTCCTTTTGTCTAAATCAACACAAGACTGGATAAATTCTATATTCATACATAAATTGTTATTTCTTAATGATTTGCGATACTCATACATAGTTATGTATCGCGATAATAATCGCGATTTGACCCATTTAATATAATTATAACTTAATAATTGTATAATTAGTTTAGATAGATAGATAGATAGATAGAGATAGAGAACACTTTATTGCACAACCAGAAAAATATTACAACCATGATTCTTAAATCTAAGTAATGTTTATCAAATCATATGTAAAAATAAGTACCTAACTAAATCAATAGCTAAACTACGATTTCTCATAGTGTAACCATGCGTAACTCTTTACCAGGTAACGCTATAACAGTTCCCATCACAAATTGAACCTTAACACTTTGAAATGACGTCCAAGCAATGATAAATTGTTAATTTACAAAAAATCTAAATGTTTTCGAACTAAAACTTTCGTAAGCACAACACATCGTAGACTTTTACTCCGGATTTACTTACGGGTGTTGTCATATCTTAAGTAAATCCGGAATAAAAGTTTACAAAATCTAAATGTGTTGACAACCATCCAGATTGTCTCAAAATTTTATTAGAATTTTATTATTAGACAAAATTATTCCGTGCTTCGCAAGGCACGTTAAGCCGTTGGTGCCGGCTTTCATATAATGGCAGTCGTTAAGCCATATCAGAGGCCTTATGGGCGGCTTGATAACTTCTGACAGTGAGGCCCGGCCACTGTCTCACAAACCTCCACCAACCCGGACTTGGCCCCCGTGGTGGAGTATGGCCTAACCTTCCTGCGATGCAGGAAGAGACCCGTGCCCCAGCAGTGGGGACATATAAGGGTTGATAACGACAACGATTAGACAAAATGAATTGCAACGCTGCCGAAACGTCGAGAATTAAGGTTATAATTACGTTTTGCGTCATAAATTATCGCGATTCTACCCGCTTAATATATTACTATGTACTTATACCGTAATGTTTGAACCCGAAAGTTTTTAATTAGTGCGTACTACCTGTGCTGACCTACGGAGCCGAGACACTCACGAAAGGGCTGGTCCACCAGTTCAAAGTCGCTCTGGAGAGAGCTATGCTCGGAATTTCTCTGAAGGTGAAGGACACAGAAACCAAAGTTAGTCGACATAGCTTCAAGTTGCTGAAGGAAATTAGAAAGACGAGTAGCCAGTGTAAATTTGAATATTGATACATACTTATACTTAATAATAATTCACTTACATACATATCTTATAAGGAAATGAAAAATGAATTGGTCTGAAATGAAAGCCGCACAAAGTGGGTTAATCAGAGAACCCAAACTAGTTTATCTAGTCAAAGTTGTAGGCATACATTTTATGTAGAAGTCTGTTTCCCTGCGAATAGACTCAAGAATGAGGTTTGAATGTGGTTTCGTCGAATCTAGTATTCAAAATGCTTAGAGCAAATTGGGATCCGCTGACGTAGTACAGTGGGTACCAAATAACAATGACGCAATTATCGGGTTGTGCACTGAACATAAAGGACTTTAAAAAGACTAAGTTTGGTGTTTTTGTCCATTGTTTTTCCAAGATTTTAATCTAGATTTTGAAATGGACACCTAGTTTAAATTTTAACGTTCACGAAGCCGCAGTTTCTGCACTACTTTGAATAATTTTCGTTTCATTTCAATGGAAGTCTAAAGGGGAAACATTTTTTTTTTTATTCGACTCAATGTTTAGTAAGCACTTCACATTAACTTAATTCCAGATTCACTTACTTGACTTTTTGTGCTTTATTTTATTTATGTGAAATGTAATAGCAAACTCGAGTTTTGAAGTTGATTGTACCCACAAAGCATTTATGTACATCCGAAACTAGTTCCAGTCTGTTACTCTGAACATTCTGTTCCAAACTAGTTAGAATTAATTTAAAATTTAATTTTACCACCAATTTCGTACTTACAAGCAAAATTTTAAGGAACATTTGGTACCTTATTGAACCGCTCATAGCCCCGGCTGCCTGAGTGATCTTAAACGATCACGAAGGTTAAGCAACACACGCCCGTTCAGTGCATGGATGGGTAAACCATCTATGACTAACGCTAGTGGCATTTTTCCGAGCGCTTGCGTGCCTCGCAAAGCACGTTAAGCCGTTGGCGCCGGCTGTCATGTAATGGCTGTCGTTAAGGCATTTCATGTGTGGCCTTATGACAACATCTGACAGTAAGGCCCGCCACTGACTTACAACCTTCTGCTAGCCTGGACTTGGCCCCAGTGGAGGAGTATAGCCTTACCTTCCTGCGATGCTGGAAGAGACCGTGCCCCAGCAGTGGGGGCATAAAAGGGTTGATATCAATATTGTCTAAAAGGTTGTCTGGAAGAGATCACTTTAAGTGATAAGGCCGTCGTGTTATTTCCATTTTTATGTACAATAATGTTTATAAATTTTACGTAATGAAAGTCTAAGATGTTGCGCGAGAAAGGATGGAGATGCATGACATTTTTCTATCTTTTTCAATAAGAAGTTGTATTATGTTTTCATTTGTTTCAATCATGTTTTTTCTGTTTTGTGTGTGATCATAATACGTTTAGATCATAAACGCTTTTAAAAACCTATTTAGAGGCTGAAAATTGCATCCATACCGGGATTCTTTGGAGCGTGCCAGTATTAAAATGTGCAAGGAAAACTAATTTATTTGCTGTAATCGAAAACCAACTTAATCTGTTTTTTTCTTTTTGTCTGTGGTTTTTTCCCTCTCATGTAAAGATGTCTGTTTTAATAATATAGTCCTCGTTTATTAATAAAAACTGCTGGTTTCCTTTATCTTCATCTGGTTATGGGCCCAGGCACACTGGAACTATAAAAGAAGCAATACCTACGTTGAGTAAGTCGCGCTATAACAAATATAGTGTGGTTCGGCGAAAAAGTAAAAAGGGTCCACGAGGCGAAGGGCGGCGAGCAAGGCGGCGCCGGCGGCGTTGTTCAATACTTAACTGTGCATTTCGGAGGGTAAGATGGAGCAGACTCGCATGAATGTTATGCTAAACGGGCATAATTTCACGGCCTGGAAGTTTCAGTTAGCAATCGTTATGAGGGCTAAAAATCTATACGGCATAGTAACCGGTACAGAGACGTTAAGTGAAGAAAACAAAGATGGATGGTTCGAGAAAGATGGAAAAGCACAAGAAATTATTGTGACAAGAGTGGAAGAGAATGTACTATCGCATTTGTATGCCTGCAAAACCAGCAATGAAATGTGGGCGAAGTTGGAAAGCATATATGAGCCGGCCTCCACAGTTAGCATTCACTTAGTACAGCAGAAATTTTTCAACTGTACGTACGAAGAGCCATTATCCTCATTCTTATCAAAAATAAATGAAATCACAAGCCAATGCCGTGCGATGGGTCAAAACATAGAAGACAAAATGGTAATAACAAAAATTTTACTTGCATTACCCGACAAGTACAGGCATTTCGTTTCGGCCTGGGAATCAGTACCTGAAGCAGATCAAACACTTAAAAGGTTGACGTCCAGGTTGTTAATTGAAGAAGAGAGGAGTCGAAGTGCAGATGCCATGTCATCATCAGCCCTTGTCGCTAGTCGAGGTGGAGGCAGCAGACAGAGAAATGGAGGATACCAGAGGATTTCAGACAATCCACAGAAGAGCGGAGCAATGAATTTACATAGTGGCAATGAAAATAATAAGTGCTTTGTGTGTGGTAAAGTCGGACATTACAAAAGTGAGTGTAGATTAAGAAAATGTAATTATTGCAACAAGACTGGACACTTATATAAAGACTGTAGAATACGGTTGCAGAAAAATCAGGGAAACAGAGATAGGCAGTTACCCAGTGCATATATAGCAGATATGGCTGAAGGTTGGATTATGGACACGTGTGCAAGTGAGCATATGTGTGCACAGAGGAAGTACTTCTCAAATTATAAAGACCTGTCAACTGAAAGGTATGTTACTATTGGTGACGGTAGAAAGCTCAAGGTGTGTGGTGTAGGGACAGTAGAGTTTATCAGTTATGACCAAACACCTTCAGTTTTGCTTAATGTTCTCTACGTGCCAGACTTAACTGTCAATCTTTTCTCAGTGGTGTGTGCCATTGATAAGGGCTACACAATGATGTCTACAACAACTGGCTGTAAATTTAGCATAAATGGAAAAGTTACCTGTACTGCCACCAGAGTGGGCAATCTCTATTTAATGGACTTTCAATGTTAAAACAGTGATTCAGTAGCTCTGTCAACTCTGAGTGAATGGCATGAGCGACTTGCTCATCAAAATTTCAATCATACAAAAAGAGTGTTAAATTCAAACAATTTGCAATACAAAGGGTCATCTGATGAGCAATGTATTTCTTGCATTAAGGGCAAACAACACAGGGAATCATTCAGTAAAAGTGACAGCCAGTGTACCTATCCCGGGGAACTAATACATATGGATCTTTGTGGGCCTATGGAAGTAGAATCATTAGGGGGTTCAAAATATTTTTTGCTATTGAAAGATGATTACAGTAGCTTCAGATTAGTTTACTTTTTAAAAAATAAATGGGAAACAAAGTCTTGCATTGAAAAATTTCTAACTTTCTTTGAGTATAAAGTTAAAACAATAAGGTCGGACAACGGGAAAGAGTTTGTGAATAGGGACATTAAAAGTTTGTTTGACAGGATGGGTATAACACACCAAACTACAGTAAGCTACACTCCTGAGCAAAATGGAAGAGCAGAACGTGACATGCGTACTATTGTGGAGTCAGCAAGAACCTTGTTACAAGCAAAGGACCTCGATAAAAGTTTCTGGGCAGAGGCTGTAAATACCGCTGTATTTACAATAAATAGAACAGGCCCAAGCAAAATATCTGGCAAATCACCTTTCCAGTTAATGTTTCAGAAAGAGTTTGATATTAACACACTAAGGACATTTGGTTCTGAAGTATACATACATATACCTAAACAGAGGCGATTAAAATGGGATGCAAAAAGCAGAAAAGGATTATTTGTGGGCTATGGTATTGATTGTAAGGGTTATAGAGTGTGGATGCCAGACATTAGACAGGTGGAAACTAAAAGAGATGTCATCTTTATAAAAAATTCCAAGAAAACAGAAGAACAGGAAGAACATATAGTTGTAAAGGACAAAGTTTATGAAAGAGAAGAAGAAGAAACAGAAAGTACAGAGAAAAGAATACAAACAGAAGAAAGAAGACTTACTGAAGAAAGAAGGCATGTAGGAGAGCGAGAATCTGAGGGAAATGAACACACATATGAAAGAGTAGGTACAGAAGAGGAAAGTCAAACAGAAAAGAAGAAACCTATGGAAGAGGAACAAAATGCAGATGATCAAATAAATGAGGAGAACAGAAGATCTAAAAGGACAGATGAAAATATCGAAATAGAGCAAAGAGACACTATCCAGGAAGACGAGCTTCAGTTTTATGATATAGAAAATGAAGAAATCCATGAAGAAGGTGAGACAGACGAAGGAGAATGAAGAACAAGGACAAGAATTGTGAAAAGACCTAAAAGGTTTGACGACTATTATATGAATTTCATAGCTGTTGAAGAAGACCAACTATCGTATAATGAAGCCTTAAAGAGTGGTGATGCTAAGAGATGGAAGAAAGCAATAGATGATGAGTTAGAAGCCTTAAAGAAAAACAACACTTGGATTGAAACAGATTTACCTCCGAACAAGAAGACTATAGAAGCAAAATGGGTTTTTAGAGTGAAGAAAGGAGAAAAAGGACAGCTGTCATTCAAAGCTAGACTGGTTGCCAGAGGATTTCAACAGGAAGACCACTTTGATCATTCTGATATTTATGCACCAGTGGCAAAATTACCAACGGTAAGGATACTTCTTGCAGTAGCAAATAAATATAATTTAAGAATGGACCAGATGGATGTGAAAAGTGCCTTTTTATATGGCGATATTGAAGAAGAGGTTTATCTAAGAATACCAGAAGGCCTAGAAGACAGAGGAAAAGTGTTAAAATTACAGAAGTCACTATATGGACTCAAAAAGTCTCCAAAGATGTGGAATGAAAAATTAAATGAATGTTTGATACAGGAAGGGTTTTCTAGAAGCAAGTCTGACTACTGCCTTTACTACAAGGAAGGAAATAAATTCTATGTATTGGTTTATTTTAAAAAGAACATTAAAGACAAAGTTTGAAATGAAGGACATCGGAAAGGTTTCAAAATACTTAGGAATTAATATAAATAAAGGAGAAGGAATACTACAGCTTGATCAGAAGGAATATTTGGAAGAACTATTAATCAAATATAACATGAAAAATTGTAAGCCAGCAGTAACACCAATTGAAGTTGGATTGGAAATACTATCAGAATCAACAAATGATAAGGGATTAATAAAAAGGTGTAGAAGACTGATTGGCAGCCTTATGTATGCTATGCTAGGAACAAGACCAGATATATGTTTTGCTCTTAGTTTTCTCAGCAGATATCAAGCATGTGCAAATGAACAATTATGGAAAGCACTTAAGAGAGTTCTGCGTTATATTAAAGGGACAATTAATTTAAAACTAATTTACAATTTTCATAAAGATATTTCTATACTGCTAGGTTATACGGATGCAGATTGAGGAGGGGATAAAAAGGACAGGAAATCTACTTCAGGTTATATTATGCAATTATTTGGTTGTACTGTATCTTGGAGTTCTAGTAAACAACAATGTGTTTCTTTGTCTACCACAGAATCAGAATATATTGCTTTGGGAAAAGGCGCTTCAGAGGGATGTTGGATAAGGAACCTTTTACAGGAAATAGGCATTGGTTGTCACAAAGTAGTCTTATTTGTTGATAATCAGTCCGCCATTTGTATTGCAAAGAATCCTGAAAAACACAGTCGAGTAAAGCATATTGATATCAAATATCACTTCATTAGAAGCAAAGTGTGTGACAAAACTATAGATTTGAATTATATCCCTACAGATGAACAGGTTGCTGATATTTGTACGAAAGGTTTAAACAAAGTTTTATTTGAAAAACATATAAATAAAATAAAACTCATAAGAAGTTTCAACTAAGATATATCTTAATGATTTATTTAATGAAAGTAAATATTTTCTTTTTGCTATTAAGCTTAATTTGCTTAATGAGACAAGTTTGTTATAAGGTAGCGGATGTACCTCGAGTGTTTTATTTATTTATTTATTTTTGTTTTTGGTTTTTAACATGGGCAAATGTTGTTGCTAATATTAGGTATTTAATATGATTGTTTTAGTTTTCATTGAGGAAGGGTATTAAAATGTGCAAGGAAAACTAATTTATTTGCTGTAATCGAAAACCAACTTAATCTGTTTTTTTCTTTTTGTCTGTGGTTTTTTCCCTCTCATGTAAAGATGTCTGTTTTAATAATATAGTCCTCGTTTATTAATAAAAACTGCTGGTTTCCTTTATCTTCATCTTCCAACTCTTCGCTCTTTCCAACTGAGCTAATGGGCGAGTCGCTGGAAAGAGCGCTGGCACGGATAGCCAGAGATCGCGGGTTGTCGTGGATCCGTTCACGGATTTTTTAGCCTCTAAATAGGTTTTTAAAATTGTCACGGGTTAGTGCATTAAAAATAAAAATAGTATAATCATAAGCGCTTGCCACCGCTGATTGGCAATTTCAAGCACTCAGGTATTTAAACACCTTAGCCAGGTTTCCTCACGATGTTTTCTTCAGATTAGCGAGTGGTATTAAGTGTATTACTTGAATAAACAAATAATTACTGCCCGTATGCCCTTGCATCTATCTATATACTAAGCGTTTTCCAAAATTATACTCTTTTTAATGCACTAACCCGTGCTAAGAACAATTTTAAAAACGTGTACGTAATACAGAGAATATTGTAAAGAGGTTCGAAATTTCACTGATGACGGTGAGTCGCCCATTGGCTCAGTTGGAAGAGCGCTGGCACGGATAGCCAGAGGTCGCGGGTTCGAATGGGTGGAATTTTTAGCCTCTAAATAGGCGTTTTAAAGTATTTCAAAATCTTTAAACATTTGATTTGATAACGTTAGGTACATACTTCGTAAACGTATTTGAATTTCTGAAGCCGGGTGAAGTTAATTACCTGAGAAAGCCACTTCAGAAAAGACTTAGGCCCCTCAATGGGGCCTATTATAATTCAACGAGGCGATCGAACTAAGTGGATTTAATTAATACGGCTTTGTTCTTTCGTTCAATTTAATGTCGCAGGAAAATTGCTCTTCGTCAAATACGCACAGAAGCGCTCGTAGCCTAGTCGAACCGAGTGATTGGAACCAATCACTTTAAAGTTAAAAACCTATTTAGAGGCTAAAAATTCCACCCATGCCGGGATTCGAACCCGCGACCTCTGGCTATCCGTGCCAGCGCTCTTTACAACTGAGCTAATGGGCGACTCACCGGCATCAGTGAAATTTCGAACCTCTTTAGAATGTTCTCTGTATTACGTATAGACAGCGACATCTAACTGAAGTAATTTGCTTCGCTTGCAGCCCCGAGTACCTACTTTGCAGTTAGGTTTTTACATCGGAATGATATCGCTGTACCTACATGATTTGCCAAAAGGGCTACTATAGCATAAAGGATTATTTAGATGACAATGGTGTCTGGTATTAAAGCCAGTACAATGCACGAGTTCTATGTTTTAAAATAATTATGCAAACTCTGTTTATAAAGGACTTTGAAAAAATTAGTTTGGAGTTTTTTTTGTCCATTTTTTCTCCAAAATGATCTATCTATATTTTGAAATGGACACCTAGTTGGAATTGTAACGTTCATTAAGCCGCAGCTTCTGCGCTACATTGAATAAAACCTCTTCATTCCGTTTCATTTCATACCATAGTCAAAAACCGGCTTTAGTTTGTCGCAGTGGCCCGACACACGACACCCACTGCCTACCCCGAAAATATGGTTCTTAAACCGATTTAAATTCACATCGAGAAAGACTCCACTCCTATTAAACTTTTCGAGTACTTTTGAGAGAAAGAAAACAAAGTTTCGGGCTCTTTGTAACAAGAAATTACCATATCGCCTCAAAGTAAGAGGGGGTAGGCAGGCAATAAATCTTTTTATCTGATTTCCGGGTACAAAATGGGGGTCCATCCGAGGCGTCAGGGCTAACTTTGTACTTAACACTTCGGTATTGAGGTTAACGACGGGGTTCCGAAAAAGCAACGGTATTGTATGTTAGAGTATTCTACATCAGTATGTAAGAGAGTCTCGTAAATATTGCAGTTAGTTGTACTACCCGTCTCATTTTTTCTTCTGCAATCTTTCTGATTTAAGGTTGCCTGGAAGAAATAGCTATCAGCAATAAGTCCGCCAATTGTACCTCTTCTTTTTTCACTATTGTCGCTGTAATTATTTTCTGTTGTGTACAATAAAGAATAATGCTGCTGGGGCACCGGTCTCTTCCTGCATCGCAGCAAGGTTAGGCCATACTCAAATACTCAACCACGGGGGCCAAGTACGGGTTGGTGGAGAATTGTAAGACAGTGGCGGGCCTTACTGTCAGCAGTTATCAAGCCGCTCATAAGTCCTCTGACATGGCTTAACGACTGCCATTACATGACAGCACCAACGGCTTAACGTGCCTTGCGAAGCACGGAATCTAAGTAATGAAATCTAAGTAATGATATTACCATTGGCGGTCTTCTCGCTAAGAACGATCTTTTCAAACGAGCGGTCCTCGTTAGTAATTTATCCTTCTACCTAAACGTCCGCGGCTTAGTGTAAGGATTGATTAGTAATAGAAAGCTCAAAGTTTGCACACATCACTCTTTAGATAGATAGATAGATAACACATTCTTGCACAACCAGAAAAATATTCCAACCATGATTCTTAAATCTAAGTGTTATACAATTGGCGGTCTTATCGCTAAAACTTTATCTTTACAAAGTCTTTTTCAAGTTTTGTGCTGACCGACATCTGTATCGCTTGCAAATTCTAAAATTTCTGGCGATTGGGGAATTCTTTTGAAAAATGCGGTTCAAAGCTTTCATAAACAAGTGACAGAGCAAAAGTCGTCACCTTGTATATGTGTACCTTGCCAAAGAGGTTGTGGGGGTCGAGAACAAACTTTTGTTTCACGATTTGAATGTTTCCATTGGGCGAGAACTTGAAATATACTTTGTTGAGCGTCCTCTTATAGAAATACTGCGATGGGTGATGCAGCCCATATTTTAATAAGACAGTCTGCCTACATCAGCGATCTCTAAGTGTAGAGTGGAAGAATATTACCTATCTATTACGTAATAGTTTATGTTTATTTTTGTAACTTGTTCATTGTATTTTCTATGTATTTGCTTTTGTTACTGTATAGTCTGGTTAATGCTGGTCTTGATGTCCTCCTCATCGAGTCCAATGACCGCGACCTCAAGGATTGGTAGGTCTTCTGCCGCGGTGCGCTCGGATGTGACTCGCGAAGCCCAGCTTGTTTTTAAAAGTCCGGTTACATTGGCCGCAGTGTAGATCACCACGGTCATTGTACGTGTAAGAGTATGTGGGCTTTGAACGGGTTTTTTTGAAGTGTGAAAATTCAAATAAATTATTCATCTATCTATCTATCTATCAATAGCAAAGATAATGGTGATTTGAACTGAGCAATCACTTCTATATTACGCAGGTATATTACGAGTATTATAAAGCCATTTTTTCCGCGCGCTTCCGTGCTTCGAAAGGCACGTAAAGCTGTTGATACCGGCTGCCGCCGATAGATGGCAGTAGATAATATTAAGTCAAGTCAGAGGCCTTAGAGCGGCTTGAAAACTTCTGACAGTAAGACAAGCCAATAGTCTTGCAAGCCTCCACTAATCCGGACTTGGCCCCGTGGTGGATTATAGCCTAAGCGTCATGCGATGCAGGAAGAGACCCGTGCCCCAGCAGTAGGGACCAACAAAAGGGTTCATATCAAAGACCTTTAAAGTTTACAGAACATAGGACACGCTATACCTTAGTTAGTCTATCTCAAACATAATAAAATACCTAAGCAACGAAATGTGAGGAGAACTTAATCGTTAATCGAAACCATTTGTCTCCGTTTGGAGTTCAACGCAAACAAATTGGTGCCGTTTCGATTGCGACGTTTAATTGTTCGGTTTTATTTTGTACCACCGCACCTGAATGATGAAACGCAGCGGTTTTGCGCGGCAAAAAATCCCAGAAAGTTTCAGAAGGACAGTGTTTTTGTGGCGGACGTGATTTATCGTGCCGTCACGTAGGTACAGGGGCTGTCGAAAAACCACTAGTTTTGGGTTTATAACCTGTGACAATATGCTGAGACAGTGGCCTTATTATAAACACGGGTCTCTTCCTGCACCGCAGGAAGGTTAGGCCATACTCCACCACGGGGGCCAAGTCCGGGTTGTAAGACAGTGGCGGGCCTTACTATCAGAAGTCATCAAGCCACCTATAAGGCCTCTGAATAAATTGCTTCTAGTAATAAGGCCGCCAGTTTACAATATTTTTACATAATTTCTGTTACTGTAATTACTGTGTACATTAAAGAATATTCTCTATCTATTGCCACCAAATAATATTATACGCTTGTGTGTTTGTAAGTAAACTTTTTAATGTTGAAAGTGTATTTTAATATTATTTGTTGTGAATGTGGTCTTATGGCATACGAGCTGTGCCCCGCGGTGTTACCCGCGGTTTACGGATTTTCCCATGGGAATAAGATATTTTCCCGCAGTAAAACGTAGCTTATGTTTTAATTCAGAATGTCTGCCAACACCATAGCAGATTCTTCTTCTTCTTCAGGCTATATTATGTGGTCCACTGCTGGACGTAGACCTCCCCTAATGAGCGCAATAGCGCCCTGTCTTCAGCTTGCCGCATCTAGCATCTGCCGGCAGTTTTTCGCAGATCGTCATCCCACCTGGTCGGAGGGCGTCCTACACTACGGCCGATTGCCATACCAGATTATTTTTTATTTATTTATTTTTATTTAGTCCACTTACAGCTACCATTACAGGATCAAACCTAAGGCGATAGCGAAGTAAACATTTAACCTAGATACATAAAATGTAATATTAAAATCCTTCCAGCCGTTTAGACGTGAAGAAGGAATAAACATGCAAACTTTCGCTTTTAAATTATTTATGAGTGAAGTGTGATGTGATGTGATATTTTGATAAATGAAACACGATACCTCAGGTTCTATATTCCTTCCTAAGTACAGAAGGACATCCAAACTTCGGTCCTTCTATAGGGACAGAAGTTTGGCAAGTGGCAAACCTTGGTCTCCCTATCAGTTCCTGGCTCTCCATCCCCTCCCTCGGAAAGGGATTCAGAGCCAGGACATTCATATTGGACATACATCTCGATGTAGGCGTGAGTTTTCTGTTCCTATGTTATGAACCCTAAAATGTTACCTGCTCCTGTGCTGCGTCTATTTTGCCAAGTGCGTAAAGTACCAGTCGACGCCCTTTTCTGTTTAGATTTAACGATGCCATTAAAATATATCTTTGACAACACTTAGATGTCATTAAACGTCGCCGTTTATTTGTTTTGACGTATTGAATGCTTGGTTCTTTAAATTATTATACTTTATTGTACACAAAGAGAGAATTTACACGAGACTTAAGCGTAATATAAAAGAGTACATAGGCGAGTTTTTATAACATAACGTAACATAATATTTACATATAGGCACATTGCTTCTGGCCCTGCACTAGGTTACCCTATGTCGTGGAAAGCAGAAACAGCGACTTCACAAACATGTAAACATCCAACACCTGAGTGCTTAGTGCGAGTTTGACAGATTCAATCGAATAACTTTACTACCGCGTTAATCGAGCATTGAGCAGTGAGTATGAGTAAGTTAACCGTTCGAACTGGCAAAACGCTGTCACAGTACAATTCGCACTCGCGTTTATTAGTATTTTGGCTGGTAAAAGTGTTCACTTCTCAACGTTAACCATTACAACTCGCACTCAGCAATTTTAATTTCCATACTTGTCGCTAGGTGGCGCTTCCTCGATGCCATAGGAATATGAGTTTACATTAACGCGATCGAGTAGTTAAAAAACTCGCATTAAGCACTCTGGGGTATTTTTCTGGCCCCAGCCGGGGTTCAAACCCGGGACCTCTCTCGTGTGGTAGGCAGATGCTCCACCGCTAAGCCATAGAGAAAGTCAAATAGAAATCGTCTCGAGTCATTATTATAGAAATTTCTTCCAGCCAACCCGATCGGTGGTGAAACCACGATTTTAAAGAATGATTTAAAAGTTAAATGGATTATATTATTTTTAATGCACTAACCCGTGCTAAGAACAATTTAAAAAACCTATTTAGAGGCTAAAAAGGCTGTACGTAGGTTATACAGAGAGTATTGTAAAGAGGTTTGAAATTTCACTGATGCCAGTGAGTCACCTATTAGCTCAGTTAGAAGAGCGCTGGCACGGATAGCCAGAGATCGCGGGTTCGAATCCCGGTATGGGTGAAATTTTTAGCCTCTAAATAGGTTTTTAACTGGATTGTGAATTTATAATAGCAATACCCCTTGCCAACGTCTAAGGAAAACATCGTGAGGAAACCTGAGTACCTGAAATGTTCAACTATACCTCAGCGCTAGAAATTTGCGTGGTAATAAGCCCATACACTCTCTCACTGAGAGAAGGGAAGTATATAGGTAACATAAAAAAAAATTAAAGTTTCTATGAGAGCCGTCAGGTTTTTGGTGAAACGCATTAGAATATGATTAGCCATAGATTGTCATGCACCTTAAGTCCACTCCTCAAGGAGCAGTTTCCATATAACCGGAGTTTGGGTTTGCCCGCGACACTTCGAGCCAGTGGAATCTGTTGTGTCTGCCCCTTGACCTTGCACTAAAGCCTAATCGAAGATGAATTCAACGAGTTCGGTCACGCCCTTTAGGAAAAGGTGCCTAAAACCTCCAGGGCAAGCGGTCGTGGCCTAGCGAAGCGCTCGTGGCCTAGTCAAACCGAGTGATTAGAATCAATCACCTGAAATAAGCAACAACAGGCGCGGTAAGGTGCAGGATGGGTGACTACCACTAGCAGCATTTTTCCGAGCGCTTTCATGCTTTGCAAGGCACGTTAAGCCGTTGGTGCCAGCTGTCATGTCAGGGGCCTCATGGGCGGCTTTATAACTTCTGACAATAAGGCCCGCCACTGTCTTACAATCCTCCCCCTACCAGGACTTGGCGCCTGTGGTGTAGTATGGTGACCTTCCTGCGATGCAGGCAGAGACTCGTGCCTCAGCAGTGGGGACATACAAGGGTTGATATCGATTACCAGAAGGTTCTTTTCTTCCGGTGTAGGACATCACAGTCACACAGTACCTGTGCCATTGATTCCTCATCAAAACCGCATGCACTGCAAGTGTCATCTCGAAACAGCCCCATTCTGCGGAGTTGTGTGCCTGTAGGAAAATGTTCCATCAGAGCACCAGTAAGCGACCTCGTGTAACGTCGTCCTCGCCGCATTAAGAACTTAGCTGAGCCAGCAATATCTTCACCAATATTCTTTTTTGGAATGTTGCAGTCCTTCAGTGGCTGCCCATTCGCGTTTACGCATTTCATTGGCTTTAGCTTTAATAGGACAATTTAATGATGCTCAATAAGAGTCCCCTGAGAGTTCTCGGAAGGACAGAATTTGTAACGAATGCATCCGACAGAGAACCAAAGTTATCGACATAGCTCAGAGATTTAGCGAGCTGAAGTGGCAGTGGGCTGGCCATATCTCGCGAAGAACTGACAGCCGTTGGAGTAAACGTGTTCTTCAGTGGAGACCGCGACTCGGCAAACGTAGTGTAGGACGCCCACCAACCAGGTGAGATGACGATCTGCGAAAATCTGCAGGCTGAAGCTGGATGCGGCAAGCTAAAGACAGGGCGCTATGGGGCTCATTAGGGGAAGGCTATGTCCACTTGTCCAGCTGTGGACTGATGTAGCCTGAAGAAGAAGAATGAAAGTCCCACGAATGGTTCAGTAGTTCAGGAGTTTGGGTTTTCTTTATAAACGACATGCCAGATAAAAATTAAACTTTGACAATACATTTAGGGGACACAAATCGAGGTTCAATCATGCTCAAAATTGTAAATACACTTATTCAAAAGAAATTATAGCCTAGAGAATACTTTCTATAAAAAGTTTTATCAGCTATGATTTCTTCATTATTCTGTTCTGTTTTGGAAATATGATAAACAATTTTGGAAATCGTTTATCAATATTTGAGTTATCTCGTGTAAATAATGATTTAACATCTACGCCCTTATAGAAAACTTTTAGAATTCAATGAAGAGACTAAATCTTTTTTTATCGTTAGAGTAACTTTGTGTTTTACGGGAAAATATTTTTTTGCTTTAATTTTTTTATTTTATTCTGTGAGCTTTCTACATTGTCTATGGTATAAAAAGACAATGTGATTCTAATCAAAGTTTGATCCCTACTGAAAAACTTGGTATATATTGTTCTTTCATAAGTCGTTCTTGCAAATAAAATTAAATACAAGTAGAAATTTTGAAATTTAGAATTGAAGACAGTCGCTACATAGCGCACTAAATAGCGTCGCTAAACGCATTTCCACAGAGACAGAGGATACTGGGAATATGTTTTTAACTCACAAAATGAACCTCATTTAAATCGACAAAGAAAAATCTTCTTGACTTTGCCCGTATTTATCTTTTGCACTCCTTCGTTGAACACAGACCGTTTAAGCATGAGGTATATTGGGAATGTCAAAGAAGCTGCAGTAATACCGCTGCGGAATAGTACATTACTGCAACGGTATTACTGCAGCGGTAATATACTGCAGCGGTAGTACATTACTCACAAATAAATGCATGTGTAGGTATTTGTATTTGTGGCCAGCAAAAGAGGCAGTGATGAACGAAGTGTAAATGTCGACCGAGGCGATGCCGAGGCTTACACGTAAATCTATCCGTAAATGCCTACGTAGTAGTAGCCAAGGCTTGCATATTACTTTTCTTAAAGAATGCGCGGAAATTTGAACTAACTAGCGCCTAGGTAGAACTTTGTATTTGAAAATACAATTACTTTTCAAAAGCAATGACGAACCACGAACAACAATATTTTTTCCCGCGTTAAATTATTCAATTATTTTTTTTCTTCTTTTAATAAACGGCTTTCTATTTGCAAGCCAGTTCTCTTTGGTTGCCATACTTCGCAGTAATAAATCGTTCCATTTTTAAATTACACGACCGATATGAGTTTATTTTGTAATTTATTTGGCCACTATAACACGACAGATGTGGATTTTCATACAAATTTTGCCAGTCGCTGCTCGCATGTATTTCGCCAGTACAGTCGAGATAAGGTTGCATTTTAAAAACCTATTAAGAGGCTAAAAATTCCACCCGTGCCGCGATTCGATCCCGCGATCTCTGGCTATCCGTGCCAGCGCTCTTTCCAACAAAGCTAATGGGCGACTCACCGGCATCAGTGAAATTTCGAACCTCTTTACAAAATCCTATTTTGTTAAATTTCCAAGCATGTTAACAATCAAACCATCTCTCTTACAGACCTCTCAAATAAACAAAAAAAAATCAACTAGGGCATAGTCACACTGAAACTCCCTCCCTCTTTTGGCTGTTACAATTGCAAATGAATGGCGGTGCAGGTGAACATTCTGACCCAGTGAAGCGTGAGAGCCTGCATAATGTCTGTGAAGAGATAAAAACGCTTGCCACAGCAATGGCCCTGCTGAAAGTGTGCAATTTGATGCAGAGAAAGAATTTTCTGGAAAAGCCCCTTTTTCACGATCCCGGGACACGCTCGGATAGAGTGACCTATTTTGGCTGCTTGGAAGCTAATAGTAAATATTAGGTGCTTCAGGGTTCTAACTAGCGCCACCAATAGAAAAAGGATGATAACTAGTGTTAAAATACGTTTTTATCTAAAAGTTAACACGAGAAATCTTAACAATTGTGACAACAATTTCAATTACAGTGTAGAAACCTATTTAGAGGCTAAAAATTCCACCCGTGCCGGGATTCGAACCCGCAACCTCTGGCTATCCGTGCCAGCGCTCTTTCCAACTGGATATAAATAGGTTTTTAAATTGTCCTTAGCACTTAGAGCATGAAAAAAAAAGCTTGTGGGTACAGCGATATCATTCCAATGTAAAAAATCTAACTGCAAAGTAGGTACTCGGGGCTGCAAGTGATGCCAATTACTTCAGCCAGATGTCGCTGCTTGTACGTAATACAGAGAATATTGTAAAGAGGTTCGAAATTTCACTGATGCCGGTGACTCGCCAGATGTCGCGGGTTTGAATCCCAAAAGAAATCCTCTAAATAGGTTTTTAAATTGTCCTTAGCACGACTTAGTGCATTAAAAAAAAAGTTGTCACAGTTGTTGACATTTCTCATGTTCATTTTTAGATAAAAACGTATTATAAAACAACTTATGATTCTTTTTTCGTTGGTGTCGCTTTTGGTTAGCGCCCCGAAACGCCGAGGCCTAATGGGCGGCTTGATAAGTTATGACAGTAAGGACTGCCACTGTCTTACAATGGCAGTCCTTACTCGGCTCCCGTGGTGGAGTATGGCTTAACCTTCCTGACCCGTGCCATGCCCCAGCAGTGAAGACATACCAAAGCTTGATATCATATCAATATGTGGGTAGATCAAATTTTCAATTTACATCGGATGAAAAGTAGTTTTATCAAAAAGGCTCAGTATAACATAACATTTACATTGCTTCGGGCCCCACACTAGGATACCTTGTGTCGTGGGAACCAGAAACAACGACATCTCAAACATATAAACATCCAAGACCTAAGATGATCTAAGACCTAAGAAGACCTAAAAGACCTAAGACCTTTTTTTTGGGTTTGAACCTGGGATCTATCATTGTATATTTTATAAGTCATTGGAAAGATCTCTACAGATAATAATAATAGTAACTTTTACAGGGATGTGGGCCTGCGAAAAACTGCAGGCAGATGCTGGAGGCGGCAAGCTGAAGACAGGGCGCTACGGCGTTCATTAGGGGAGGGCTATGTCCAGCAGTGGACTAATATAGCCTTACGACTACAACTTTCACATGACACAATACTGGGTCTCGGTAGAATAATACCTTCCACCGGTCCCGAATGACCGTCAGGATAAATTTCCTATAAATTATTCCAGTCACAAATCGTAGCTAATGGCCCTTTCGCTTCTAAGTAAAAGTGCTAAGAAAAATCCGCCGAAGTGCGAGGAGGACTCAGTCAATGGGTCCTGTACTGCCACGTTATGCAATTTTAACAGCCCATTATTTATTTGGTAACAAAATGTGGTGAAAATTTTAAAAACCTATTGAGAGGCTAAAAGTTCCACCCATGCCGGGATATCCGTGCCAGCGCTCTTCCAACTGATCTAATAGGCGACTCACCGACACCAGTGAAATTTCAAACCTCTTAACAATACTGTCTGTATTACGTACAGGCAGCAACATCTGACTGAATTAATTTGCATCACATGCAGCCCCAAGTACCTACTTTGCAGTTAGGTTTTTTACATCGGAATGATATTGCTGTACCTACATGCCATGATTATATTCTTAGTACACTATTTGCAAAGTAGCTGTTTCCTGTTGATTTCAGTTTATTTAAATTAGTGAAAAATGGAAAAATATTGGAGAAATTAGTGAAAAAACGCATAAAACATTGTAGAGTATTTCTATCTTTGTTTTCAAAACTCGATATAATCAAAATCACTCTATCTAAAAGCCGGTCAACTGCATCTCGGGCTAAGCGGCGTTGGGTTCCGTAGTTTGCTGTCAAAATATGTGAAATTCGAAAAAAGGTACCACTAAAGGGTACAAGGCTTTTTTCAGAGCGTGAGATTAATTACCAAGCGCGCCCACTGCGGAGAAAGACCTTAGATTCAAATAAAAGTACGACTTTCTTGTCTAACTTATGTACATCTTCGCTCATCTTAAAACCTTCTTCTCAAAACTCCCATCCACAGAACAAAACTTTATGGCTCCTCTTTCACGGTTCAGGCAGTCCATTTATGGAATGATCTGCCCGTGGAAGTGAGAAAAGCAAAGTCCTTGGCTTGTTTTAAGGCACTGGTGAAATCCCAATATCTCACTGGATAAACTGGAAAACTGTTGCTTATTAAATATGTATTAATTGTACAAGTATTTATTTTTTGGTATTTATGTATATTATTATTTAAGTATATGTTGCTTACCTATATGTATTTAATTGGATATGTATTTATTTTTTAGGTGTGTTATGTATATTATTATTTAAATATATGTACATTATATCGTAGGTAATTATAAGTAATTATATTCTCGCACTCCCTTGCTGTTTGTTATCAATATATTTTCGATTTATTTATGTACATGCACCACGTACCGACTATATTCTTCATGCAATTCACTCCATCCAAAGGTTGTCTGGAAGAGATCGCTCTTAGCGATAAGACCGCCAATTGTATAACATTACTTAGATTTAAGAATCATGGTTGTAATATTTTTCTGGTTGTGCAATAAAGTGTTCTCTATCTATCTACATTTGTGAAGTTATATAACAACGATGCGTTCAGGGCGTTCAGGGCGACTTCAGTACAACAATGCGTTCAGGGCGTTCATGGGGCTCCTCGTCACGGTAGCGCCTCTGGCATGTTCGCGGACGCGCGAGTAGATTGTTTCTACGCGATTATGCGTAAGCGTGGCGCGTCACTACTGAGAGGGGTGCGGGGCAGCGCCAACAGCGTCCTAGCCATAATCGCGGCGCGGGTCGACTCCGCATACATCAATTATATAATATATTCTTTATTGCAAACAGTAAAATCGAAAGTTCATTACATACAATTTATTTCAAAGGCGAACTTATCTCTAACAGAGATCTCTTCCAGCCAACCTTAAACTAATGAACCACTGCTGTACGCTTCAGATGGCACGCAACAGGCCTTGACGTATGTAATAAATATACTATTCCTATATGCTACTAACATAATATCAGTTTTAAATGTACTAACCAAATATGAATCTTGTTGTTCGAAATAAACAAAACTTTTATTATTATTATAGTAGCATTCCACTCGCTAGTGTGAGAGAAAATATCTTCAAGAAACATGAGTATCTGAGGTACACACCTCAGTGCTTAAAACACCAGTCCGCGATAAAAACGCTATTGATAAAAACCCTGTACTCTCTCTGAGAGATGTTAAGAGAGATGTTATTAAAATATCTGTGTGAAAAAGCCTTTTACTCTGTTGATGAACATCTGGACGAACAACTGAATTGACATTATTATTGGACAATATATTATAACCGATACATCATTTTTAATTGTTAAATAACTATACAGATGTATTTGTATTCATTATGAACTTTTAATTATGTTATATTGTAATTTAAGCAAAACTTCTGCTTTGGTTTTATACTTAAAACATAAATTGACGAACTTGTTACCTGAACTGAATAAATGAATATATTCATATAAATATGATGCATGTTCACTACAATGATAGGTATATAGAATGCGTTATGGGAATACCACTGCAAATACTGATCGCCATTGAAATGGCAACTAGTACCGCTTTGGTTCTTGAGTTACCTAATAGGGTCCCCTCAGCACCCCTCGCGTACGGAGCCCTAAAAACTACCTTTGCACGTGCTGAGATTTCTAGTTAAGTACTAGTATATATACAGTATATATTTTATTACGTTCGTTACTGAGTAGGTAAAAAATCATCGACCTGCTTTCCGGTGGATAAGGCTGATTAAGCTGATAGCATCTAAAATGATTCTAATTTAAATTTGTAACTAAAGCGAAAGGCCGTCCTTTTAATTGAAAAAGCCAAAAACCAAATAAATTACGTTAATACGGAGCCGAAGTTATAAATTTGAGGGCTAGATCGCCCGCAATAAACCCTCGAGTAATTGCGGGGCGTTAAAATTTAACTGGACGTTAAAGCTTTCATTTGCATGTCATATAAAACGTGTTGTGATTGGTTTAAGGAACTTCGCATATAACATTACGCTTACAATGCCCGAGTCGAGAGCGACGGTAGCCTAGTGGGTAAAACAATGGACTGAAGAACAACGGACGACAAAAGCGAGGGACCCACGTTCGACTCCCAACGAAATAAAAGTAAACCAACATCTGTGCCCTTCAGGTTTTCACTCGTGTTACTGTATTGTAGCCTCAGATTACATTATTAATAGAAGCTGATATCTATATTAGAGACCTAGTCTATCTCAGATATCAGCTGTAACTTTAAATCTGAAACCTCAACGACATCACATCTCTATAAATATTTTAAGTTTAAGAAACTGTAAAGCAATGTAAAAGGTTTCTTCTTCTGCCCAATAAATTTTATTTCATTTCAATGCGGGCACCTATGACTTTATTTCCAAAGCTACGTACATCTGCAAATTTTTCGCAGCAATACCACATAACTCTTAAGGAAACCATCGTTGGGAACTCGCGCGTATTGACTTGCCTTTTCTGTGGGCTAGGCCGACTAAGCTGTCAGAATGGTATAGGTGCGGCAAGCCTACTCCATCTAAAAAAGGAAGTCTCAGACTCTACAACGACCGAGTGGTCCCTTCACCCATCTAGTGTAAGTGAAGGTGCCACTGGACGCTATATAAATTATTTTATTACGTAGGTGACATTGCAGTCAGCATCGCAAAGTCCTGGGCCGCAACTGTTTAGTAATGACTTAAATAAAAATGTTTTGCCATCGACATGCTAAGAAGAAGAAGATTACGCAGGTGCAACGCTTATAAGGGCCGACAAGCAACTAACTTTTAAGATAAAACTGTATGAAACCTGCGTGCACGAATAACATAACATAAAATTTACATACAGGCACATACATTGCTTCTGGCCCCATAAAAGGATAACCTGTGTCGTGCGAACCAGCAATAGTGACATCAAAAACATGTAAACATCCAAGACCTGGGGTTTTTGTCCCCAGACGGGATTCGGGGCACGGTTGATGTTGATGAAGCGAAAGAAATCTGACAGGAGCGTAGTAGATCGTAGCTTATTGCGCTGCCACCATCTTACGGCGATATTACACCGTTCAACTTTGGTTCAATTTCATTGCTTCAATCGCATTGACACGTCAGGCGATACTACAAAGTTAAATATTGCTTTCAATATCATTTCTTAAATCGCATTGAGATGTCAGGCGATGTTACAAGGTTCAATAATGCTTCCAATCCCGTTACTTCCATAGCATTGAGACGTCAGGCACGGTTCAATATTGCTTCCATCGCATTGAGATGTCAGGCGATGTATCACGGTTCAATAATGCTTCCAATCCCGTTACTTCCATAGCATTGAGACGTCAGGCACGGTTCAATATTGCTTCCATCGCATTGAGACGTCAGGCTATGTTACACGGTTCAATAATGCTTCCAATCCCGTTACTTCCATAGCATTGAGACGTCAGGCACGGTTCAATATTGCTTCCATCGCATTGAGACGTCAGGCTATGTTACACGGTTCAATAATGCTTCCGATCCCGTTACTTCCATAGCATTAAGACGTCAGGCGATAATGCAATATTGCTTTCTATTTAATTCCTTCAATGAAACTTAAATGTCTTAATACATTTCTATGCACATTTTTATTGAAACATATGATTCGATGAACATTTTCAATGCGATTGGTTCATAAATGACGACTATGTTAATATATAAAGATTGAACAATAGTTAAGACGGGTTAGTGCATTAAAAATAAAAATAGTAAAGTTAAGACCTGATTATATAATTTTTAATGCACTGACCCGAGCTAAGGACAATTTTTAAAACCTATTTAGAGGCTAAAAATTCCACCCATGCCGGGACTCAAACCCGCGACCTCTGGCTAACCGTGCCAGCGCTCTCCCAACTGAGCTAATGAGCGACTCAACGGCATCAGTGAAATCTCGAACCTCTTTACAATACTCTCTGTATTACGTATAGGCAGCAACGTCAGGCTGAAGTAATTTGCATCACTTGCAGCCCCGAGTACCTATTTTGCAGTTAGGTTTTACATCGGAATGATATCGCTGTACCTACATGACTATATCCTTTTTAATGCACTAACTCGTGCTAAGGACAATTTTTAAAACCTATTTAGAGGCTAAAAATTAACTAACTAACTGCAAAGTCGATAAAGTATCGCGGTCTCTTTTAGGAAGTTTGAGCCAATTTGTAGTTTGTTTATTTCACTGGATACACGAATCCACAACCTTCCGAGGGTGTTCATTGACATGTTATTGCATTCCCGAACAATGCAAGTTGATATTTTGCACGTAAACTCGATGAAATCATGGTTGCGTTGTTGTTATTTCACTATGCTCAATGATCACTCACAGACGGACTTCAAACCCACGAATCGTGTTCAAACCATAGGCAAAAATGGATGACTGCGTTTTTGGCTGTTAACAAAGTTTTGAAATATACTTTTTGTTGCTTTTAGGTTCTTAAAAAGTATACTAAAATATTTTGTTGGTCTAATGGAAGAGATATTTACCAACCTATTTAGAGGCTAAAAATTTCACCCATGCCGGGATTCGAACCCGCAACCTCTGGCTATCCGTACCAGCGCTCTATCAATTGAGCCAATGGGCGATTCACGGCATCAGTGAAATTTCGAACCTCTTTACAATATTCTCTGTATTACGTACAGGCAGCGACATCTGACTTAAGCAAATTGCATTACTTACAGCCCCGACTACCTACTTTGCAGTTAGGTTACGTTGCAGTTACGTTGCAGTTAGCCTCTAAATAGGTTTTTAAATTTGTTCCTTAGCACGGGTTAGTGCATTAAAAATAAAAATAGTGTAATCATGTGGGTACAGTAATATCGTTCCGATGTTAAAACCTAACTGCAAAGTAGGTAGTCGGGGCTGTAAGTAATGCAATTTGCTTAAGTCAGATGTCGCTGCCTGTACGTAATACAGAGAATATTGTAAAGAGGTTCGAAATTTCACTGATGCCGTGAGTCGCCCATTGGCTCAATTGGTAGAGCGCTGGTACGGATAGCCAGAGGTTGCGGGTTCAAATCCCGGCATGGGTGAAATTTTTAGCCTCTAAATAGGTTTTTAAATTTGTTCCTTAGCACGGGTTATTAAAAATAAAAATAGTGTAATAGATATTTACCATTTAAGAGTTACTTGAAAAGAGCGTCAAATAGCGAATTATGGTCCCTATAACGATAGGTCTACTACAAGTATTGCGACTAAAATTTCGCTACATAACGGTGAAGAAAAACATCGTGAGGAAATCCGCGGCTTGGTTGGCTCCGCACGTATTAACTAGTCTTTCCTGTGGGCTAGGCTGATTAAGCTGTCAGGATGGTATAGGTGCTGGGCAAGCCTACACCATCTATAAAACCATGTCCCAGGCATTACATCGTCGGAGTGGTCCCTTCACCCATCTAGTATGAGTGAAGATGCCACTGGACGCTGTATATTTTTTTATTTTTTTTTATTTTAGAAACAAACAGTCATTTAAATGCAATACAAATTATATCTTATGTTAAATACATAGACCTCTAGTTTCTCATAATTTCAAATGCAAACATTTTTAAGGTAAGTTAAACATCGGTCGGAGAAGCGCTCCGAAACATAATCAGAAATTCCAACAATAAAAACAAAAATAGGAAAAAAAAACCAAACATACACAAAAACACTCCACTGAAACGCTCATATCATTCCAATTAACAACATGAATTATTTATTATAACACACAACACCACTGCCCATTCTTTAACAGAAATAATAATGAAGTTGATCCATTAGGTAAAATTCATAATAAGTAGTAGATAGATACCTACTTCATATAAATTTAAATACCCACTTATTAAAACTCATTATAAATCTTAGACTTGACATTATTCTTAAATTTACTTAAACATGGATTAAATATATCAACATCACTTAGCTTAGAATTATATAAGTCACAGGAACGCCTCAGAAAACTATTCCTTGTGTAACTAGTTCTACATTGAGGGATTGAGAATAAATCTTTTCGGCAACAGCTTCTCTGTTGTTTGCGGGGTACACGAAAATTTATTGCATGAAGTAACGCGGGGGAATCAACGAAGTTGTTTAAAATTTTAAATAGAAAAACAGAATTAATGACATTACGCCGCTGCTCTAAGGGCATGATGTTACATCGTTTTGCTGCCGTATGATAATCCGTAAACATATGACCAGTTCTATAATCTAACGATTTCATAAATTTATTTTGTAATTTCTCTAGCCTGTCAATATGAAACTTAAAGAATGGATTCCAGACAGTACATGCAAACTCAAGTCGACTACGGACATAACTATTGTAAAGCAATTTATACGTAAGTGCATTTCTAAAGGGTTTTCCTACTCTTAGAATAAAGCCTAACTGTTTAAACGATTTACGGAGTATCTTATTAATATGAGGTATAAAGGTGAGCCGAGAATCAAGCGTGACACCTAGATCTCTTATTTCTTGAACTTTTTCTAGGTTCTTATTGCATAGTTGGTAATCAAAGGTTATAGGATTAGCTTTGCGACTAAAAGTTACTACGTAGCATTTATCAGGGCTTAAAAACAAATTATTGTTACCACAGTATCTTTCAAAATTACCAAGATCGTTTTGGAGCAGACAACAGTCTTCGACAGTGCGAACTGCTCTAAATATTTTTGCATCATCAGCATACAATAATATGCTCGAATTATCTATAAAATCGGACAATTAATAAATCATCTCATTTAGTAGATGCAAAAGGCCAATATTATTATTTTACTACAAGTATGATTTCGGAAAATAGCATTTCTCACAATTTACGTCATTGTAACGCAATGTGCTGAGAACATGGAGACTTAAAAAGTGTTGGTATTGAATTGTTACCTTTGAATTTTGTTCTTACCGTAGCCTATAATTTATCCGTTATTAATATAGTAATGGTAAAAACGAATTACTACAATGGGCACTAAAACATAGTAGAAATAAAAAGAATGCTACCAGAAAATTTCAGTCGTTTAATTGGTAGCGATGCGGCAGACAGATAGACCATATCTTAAATCTATGTAGCTATTTTGGTGTGTACAAAAACTACTTTGATCACACTTCCCATCACATTTATTAATATTATAAAGGCGAAAGTTTGTGAGTGTGTATGTTTGTTACTTTTTCACCTTTAAATGGCTGGAGCCATCTTAATAAAATTCGGTATGGAGTTACCTGACACCCTGAATTAACACATAGGCTACGTTTTACTGCTTTAAAATTTTTATTCCCACGGGGAAATCGATAAACCGCGGGTAACGCCGCGGGGCACAGGTATTCTATTCGATACAGATTGTAATAAGAGACTTCATTGGTACGAGTTAATAAAATTTGGTTATGTAGTTAGCTGACACCCTCAATTAACACTTAGGCTACATTTTATTGCGAGAAAATATCTTATTCCCATGGAAAAATTGATAAACCGCGGGGAACACCGCGGGGCATAGCTAGTCTATTTTAAGCAGATGGTAACCATATATAATTTTTTTTTTTTCCGCTACCTTTTTCTCCACTACACTACGGCCCGAAGGCAGCGGCTTTCACTTTCATGTTACAACGTACTTTGACATTCAGCAAACAGAATTTAACTTATTTACGTTGAAATAAATTGAATTCAATTGAATTGGTATCTATAATTTCTATAGAGAAACAAGTTGACCCCGCAAACTTTGTTTTGCCATATTAATTATGTATACTTAGACCTCCCAAAAATTAACGAAAAATTTCGTGAAAATCGGTAACGCCGTTTCGGCGAATTTTAGTAACAGTTCATACACTGTGTCACAACATTTTTACAAGTTAAATAATACTGCTCGTGACCTAGTGGAACCGAGTGATTAGATTCAATCACTTGAGTTAAGCAAGGATAAACGTAAAATAAATTGGTGCATGGATGACCATCCCGTGAATACCGCTTGTGGCATTTTTTTCGGGCGCTTCCGTGCTTCGCAAGGCACGCTAAGCCGTTGGTGGCGGCTCTCATGTAAAGGCAGTCGTAAAGGCCCACTTCTGTCTTACAATCCTTTTTTTTTTTCACCCAGAAGAAACCCCAATTACGGGTACCACCGGCTCGGGGGAGCACAGTGGTTATGTCGGACTCCCCGCCCTGAAAAGGGCGGTATACCGACTAAAACTCCTGGGGTGTTCCTCCGCACCGCAAAGGACGGGGCCACGGGGACGCTTACGCACACTTCCGCGACCCCGTCTGCGGGCGCCCTTTCGGGCACTCCTTCGGCGGCGCCCTTGCCCCATCGCATCGGACCGAACGACGGGGCGAGGGAACGCCGCATCTCTTCGTTGGAGCGCATAGTGGCCAAGTGCGAACCCCTTGGCCACCATACGCCCCAACGCGCCGCCCCCTCCATCCCATTGTTGTGTGGTCCAATGGGATTAGAGGAGGGCGGCGCACCTCCTCGTTGGGGCGCATGGGGGCCAATGTCCTGTTGGCCCCCACACGCCCCACACGCGAGGCTCGTCACGTCACCCACCAGCACTTCTCTGAAAGCAGAGAAGGCGGTGAGCGACCGCGCGGGCCCCCTCCGTGCCAGAAGGCACCCTCGGAACACGCAAGGGCGCCTTCCGGCTCGCCGTGATGGAGGCGGAGGGTCCCACGACCCTCCGCGTCCCGGCGGCCACTCTGGTCCGACTGGTACGAGGCGTGCGCGCTTCCACGCAGCGGCGCCCCCCCCAGTCGGTCCTTCATTCGGTTGGTCTGCTGGGTCCCGCTCCACAAAGTGAAACAGGGCCCACGCGACCCCTCCCGCCGTGATGCAGGCAGAGGGTCCCCCGACCCTCCGCCCACGGCCACTCTGGTCCGACTGGTACGAGGCGCGCGCGCTTTCGCGCAGCGGCGCCCCTCCCCAGTCGGTCCTTCAATCGGTTGGTCGCCTGGGTCCCGCTCCACAAAGTGAAACAGGGCCCACGCGACCCCTCCCGCCAGATTATTCGCCGTTAGCCAGTAAGATCCGACAAGAAGAAGTTACTGACTAACGCTCAGGGTGCACCGACCCCACCAATTGCCCCTCCATCTGGTTCATGGAATCAGATGGAACGGAAAGCGGAGGGGTATACGTGAAGGTTATCTGGCATCGCACAATCCTCCGCCAACCCGGATTTGGTCCCCGTAGTGGAGTATGGCCTAACCTTCCTGCGATGCAGGAAGAGACCCGTGCCCCAGCCGAGGGAACATACGAAGAGTTTTACCATCAATAATTTCTTTAAAAAAATGTTACTTTGTGTGAGTAAAGAGAAAAGCTTGCACTAAAAACGCTCGACCAGACTCTTACGGGAAAATCTCAGTCGCACACATGACATTGTGATACATGAAAGAATGGCGGGGACCATAAAAACACCAAATTGCGGGTTCAAAGATCTCAGCGGGACGTGACAATGTGAGATGTGGAAATGGGGCCGTAACGACCTACCATTTGGTCCCTGAGCTTTTTAGCCGACTGCGTCTTTTTACCCGACTACAGCACCAAAAAAGAAAGTGCAACTGAAAAAAGTTTTATTTACCCCACAAAAAAATATTAATAATAATTATTGTCTCATTCACATGTTTGTGGTAAAAAGGAATGGGCTCAGCTTTATTGCCGTGACTGCATGAGTAGTCTCGGCGCTGGTTTTCAGCCCGTCCCCTTTTAGTGATTAAATTGATATAATTACATAATATTCGCCAATACATAAAACCTATAAAGACAAATATATATATATATATCATATATATATCACACACAAAATAGCAACAGGACAAAAATAGTAATTGTTTACAAAAAATAATAATAATAAAAATGTTACACTTCAATGGCAATGACAGAGTTATTGCTTTTGTAAGCTTGCGTATGTAAGTTATGGGTTAGATTTAAGATGATTTAAGAAAAGATGGTCGAGTGGAGTTTTACTGTCTTTTTCTTCACTAAAACTCGACCCAAAGACAAAGGCGGATGACATTGTAAATTGACATTCAAGAGAAAGTAAATTGTTTCTGTTGAAATATTTTTTTTTATTTTTGAATCATCATCAACCCGTGCCTCTCGGTGGAGACAAAATGATATCATGAAAAGGTACATACGGGTCTCTTCCCTAAGGTACGGGTCTCGTCCCTAAGGAAGGTTTATGCCATACTTTTTGAATTATTCTGATTTTTCCACCGACCATCGGTTCTTTGGCATATATGACCAGCCCACCGCCATTTTATCTTGCTAATGTTATAGGTTATGTCAGTCGCATTGGTTCCTTGGAAGCATAAAAAGCAAAGATAATAGCGCAAAGCAAAATTTAAATTCACTCCGGACCATATCTCACGCAAATTATGTTCCCGTAAAACATTTGAAAATTGGTCTTATTTAAGAATTTTTAGCAGTCGGGTTTTTTGTTTATAATATATGATTTTTATACTACGCTACTTTCTTACTTCGGGTCTCAAGATGACATAAGACGCTGGAACTAGTGTTAGTATTATGGAGAAGGCTTTAAAATCGTAAAGTATGTCATTGTCAAGTGGCAAGCTGAAGACAGGGCGCTATGGCGCTCATTAGGGGAGGGCTATGTCCAGCAGTGGACTACATAATATAGCCTGAAGAATAAGAAGAAGAATCTGGTATGGAGTTGGCAGACATTCTGAATTAAAACATAAGCTACGTTTTACTGCGGGAAAATATCTTATTCCCATGGGAAAATCCGTAAACCGCGGAGCACAGCTCGTATGCCATAAAACCACATTCACAACAAATAATATTAAAATACACTTTCAACATTAAAAAGTTTACTTACAAACACACAAGCGTATAATATTATTTGTCCCCATGAAATGAAATGATTTTTTTTTATTTAATGTAGCGCAGAAACTGCGGCTTAACGAACGTTACAAGTCAAACTAGGTGTCCATTTCGAAATCTAGGTAATTTTGGAGAAACAATGGACAATAAAAATGCCTCGATTGTATAGCCGTTAACACGCTAGACTACCGAAACAGAAGTCGTGGTTTCGATTCCGCCTGGAGGCCGCCGTGCGCTCATTTGCGCGCAGACGCGCGTCAGCCGGCGTCCTCCTTTTGAACTTCTGCTATTAGGGCAATCATAATAAGGTCGATATCAGCCAATTCGCGCGTCGATGCGCGAAGACGCGCGCATTCGCGCGTCAACGGGGCGAATTATTTCGCGTCGCGTCGCTTCGCTTCGCTTCGACTCTGCGCCAGTGTGAATTGAGCCTTAGGGGTAAGATTCTTGCCTCCCAATGCAAGGGCCATGGGCTCGATTGCCGCACAGAGTTGCCGCGTACCGCATAAATTTATATGAAAGTAAATGATCTCAGTCAGTCTGGTTGTTTCTAATATTTGCTTTAAAACTTGCACACTAGATTAAGTCCTTTCACATTCTGTGATTAAGGACTGGACAATATACTTTACAAGTATAGTTTCTATTCTTTTGGTATACCAAAGCGTAACATAAACTCACACCCATATACACGCACGTAATTTATGGATACTTTTTATTTTACCTTTTGCAAATCCATGTCCAGAAGTATGTCGAGAAGTTTTGAACTTCACTGTAAAACAATAATATACCCTATCCAACCCTCAAATAGCTTCGCGGTCCCATTGACCCTGCGGTTAAAATAATAAGGCACTGAAGCTTTCGTGACTGGGCGGGTCGAATCGACACGCGTTGGCCAATCAAGGCCAACCGCGGCCAACACGGCCAACCCTGGCCGCGAGGACATCACCTGACCTTTCAGGTCAGTAATGGCCAGCCCTAAAACGGTGCCGCGTAAAAATAAACTTAGGCGTGTTAGGGTCAGACTTTCAGAACTGCGATCACGATAATTTTTACGTTTATTCACCTACTTTCTGATTGTTTTGTTCAAACTATCGACTTGTCACTACGCCGCTCCTAGCCTGCGCTGTAAATCTAAATCGCTTCTACAATTTTAATAACATGAAATGATATACAGGTAATGATTTTTTCCGTTGATGCACAAACATATTAAAGTTCACTTGGAATTGCTAATGCTAGGCCACGAACCGCTCGTGGCTTAGCCGACCTGAGTGCGTTAAGCAACAACAGGCGCAGTCAGGTGAAGGATGGGTGACCGGCATTTTTCTGAGCGCTTCTGTGCTTCACAAGGCAAGTAATGCCGTTGGTTCCGGCTGTCATGTAAGCAGTCGCTAAGCCATGTCAGAGGCCTTATGGGCGGCTTACCAAATTCTTACAGTTAGGCCCGCCACTGTCTTATAACCATCCACCATTGGGGTATATTAAAAAAAAATATTTCTTCCGTATACATCCAAAACCAATAAAACCAATGTTTTTACTACACGAGTGAATACCTGCAATATCCAGTAGTGAACAAATAAATGCAAAATAATTAAATGCGAGTTAAAAAAGCGTCGCGATTCGAACGGGTTCCCTATTTCATTCCGAAAAATGTTTGTTCGAATTACGGTTTACCTACGAATGATACTTCGAACGATTCATTGTTTGACCCCTTATCCAATCGAATGTTTATACACCGACTGTTTGTTGGTTCGATGCCTCCTTACATCGAAAACTTTACTGCGATGCTTTTTAATGCGACGGTTAATTTTATCGAATGTTAATGCACCGATTGCTGTTAGTTCGGTGCCTTGTTTCATCATCATTACCATCAAGTTATAATTTATTGTGAAAATACGTACATAGAAGTTAAAAGGATTTAAGTATAAAAATACTTAAATCCTTTTAATTTAATATAACATTTACCTACATTGCTTCTGGCCCCACACTAGGATACCCCCTGTCGTGGAAACTAGAAACAACGACATCACAAACATGTAAACATCCAAGACCTGGGTTTTTTTTTCCTTGGCATACCTACTCAAAAGTATTATATTCTTAATTTTTTAATGCACTAACCCAAGCTCAAGGCAATTTTAAAAACCTATTAAGAAGCTAAAAATTAGCTCATTGTGAGAGCGCTGGCACGGTTAGTCAGAGGTCGTGGGTTAAAGTCCCGTCATGGATGGATTTTTTTTGCCTTTTAAATAGGTTTTTGGGTGGAATTTTTAGCCTCTAAATAGGGTTTTTAAAAATACTCGAGAGAAGTTCACATTTTTTCGTAAAAGCTGGAATAAAGCTTATAAGATTTAGCGTGTTGTATCGTAATATCGTAGTTTGTTAACACTTATTTAGCAAAATTTTGCACAACAATTAGGTAAATTACTCAACATAATATGTATTATTATTTTGTCTATAATTAATTGACCCTCAGATTGCATAATTATCATATTGACATGTAATATTTTCTTTTTGACATTTGTAAATTTGATTCTTATTTCTAAATTGGATTGTTATTATGTACGGAGTCTTGACTTGTAATGAATATTATCAATAAATTATGTCTATGTCTATGTCGAAAGGGTGAATAATTAAATGCGAGTTAAAAAAAGCCTCTCGATTCAAACACCATCGGCACCAAATCAGTACCGCTTCATTAATGTAACGCGATGTCTAACATCACCATACAAAAGACCCTATCCCTTCGTGGAAGCTGTCAGAAGCTGGCTGCCGTGGGAGTAGAATAATTAATTCATCACTCATAGAAACGAGAGGAGGACTTGGAGCTTGGAAGCGAGTTTGAAAGCGAAAAATGGAGGACCCAAAAGGACTTTAAATTCATATGTTCTAAAATAAACATTTATGTAGCCTATACACCATCCCATCCCATCACTATATATAATCCCATCTCATCACTATATATAATCCCATCCCATCACTATATATAATACCATCCCATCACACCACCTTCTACAGCAGCTCTTTCACCGTGCAAGCAGTCCGTCTCTGGAATAGTCTGCCGGTGGAAGTACGGAGAGCCAAGTACCTACCCATTTTTAAAACTATGAGTAAGGAATACTATCTAGCTAGTGTTATGTAAAACTGCTGTTATTTGTAGTACTGTTTTGCAATTGTTGGTATTTTATTAATGTCCTGTACATATTGTTATGCCTATAAATGTATGTATTTATATAAAATATATATTTATTATATCACTTTCTATCTATGTATATCATTATTTGTATGTATGTATTTAGGGTTAGTATAGTTATTTTCTTAATTAAGCATATTTTATTCAAATGTATCTGAAATATTTTAAATTGTTAGTACATCTACTTCCTTCTCCAATAAATTGCTCCAGTCCATCCAAAGGTTGTCTGGAAGAGATCACTTTTAGTGATAAGGCCGCCGTCTGTACTCTTAGGTTAAGAAATATCTGTGTAATTTCCTTTTTTATGTACAATAAAGTGTTCTCTATCTATCTATCTTTCTTTATACTGTTGGATTCTTCATAAATGCTCATGTAATACAATGTACCTATATTCGTAAACACAATCTTGATTGTCTAAGAAGGGATTGTCTTTGTCTCTCCCCCTTTCATTTTTACGTGCTCAATGTCAACTGTTCTCTGAAATTAAATCCAAGTTTGTCTGAACAATCGTGCCTAATTCTTCATCATATCCCTTCAGGTTATGGCCAGTAAAGTTTCCGCGATATTATTAAAGAATTAGTTTCGCGTATTTCGGCATATTTCAGGATATTTCAGGTTTCGACAATTAACCTCAAAGTCACACCGGCCGGTAGCATGGCGAATTCCTACCAGCAAAGTAACACCATCGAGAAACTCAAAGGTATTGAGAATTACAGCACTTGGAAATTTCTCATGAAGATGTTACTGATCCATGAGGATCTTTGGGAGGCTGTTGAGAGTGTGGAAATCAAAGACGAAAAGAAATCCCAAAAGGCATTGGCACGGATCAGTCTGTCTGTGCAACCGGCAGCGTTTCCACATATTAGAAATGCGAAAGGAGCACGCGAGGCGTGGCAGAACCTCGCTAAGGCATACGAAGACCAAGGTCTATGCAGGCGACTCAGCCTATTGAGGCTATTATTCGGTACAAAACTCACCGAATGTGAGGACATGCAATGTTATCTGAGCAAAATAACAAACCTGACGCAGCAACTGCAAGATATAGGTTCACCAGTTGATGATGAATTTGTAGCAATAATAATACTGAGTGGATTGCCGTCCCACTTTGATCCTCTAATAATGGCGCTTGAGAATTCCAGTCTCAAACTTACAAGCGATGTTGTTAGCGGCAAACTTCTACAAGAATCAAGCCGGAGGAATGACAAGGACCAGGAAGGGACTGCATTAGTAGCAAAGAAAGGCCCTAAGTGCTACAAATGCAAGAAATTAGGCCACTTTACCAAAGACTGCTACAGCCGTACCAAGAAGACACCAAAGGATGCGACAAAAGCTTTATTAACCGCGCTATCAGCAGGTATAAAAAGTGATGTCTGGTATGTAGACAGCGGAGCTACTAATCACATGTGCAACAATAAAAGTATTATGTGCAATTTCAGTGTTGAAAAGTCAATTAGTGTCAGTGTAGCAAACGGTGAAAAACTTGAAACAGCAGGACACGGTGATGTCAAAGTTCAACTGAAAGACTGTTTAAGGACAATAAGCAATGTTTACTTTGTTCCTAACCTTTCAGCAAACCTTTTGTCGGTAAGCTCTTTAGTGAGAAAGGGATATAAAGTCATATTTGACAACAAAAGATGTTATGTCAGAGATGGGCAAGAAATCTTGGCCACTGCAACTCTCTGTAATGGTGTGTATCAACTGGATACTGTAGGTAAGCCTCTGTGTTCAGAGACGGGAAATAGTTCCTACAGGGCAGTGACATCAGCACCCGAGGTGGACAATGCGGCGGCCATGACTGCATCATCGACTGAATCCCAAGAGATCTGGCATAAACGGCTGGGTCATCTCAACTCTAGAAGTATGGCTCTACTTAAAGCAGGTATGGCAGATGGTATTAATTATAAAACTGATAGTTTTAACCCATGTAATGCATGTGTAGAAGGAAAACAGCCTAGATTGCCTTTTCCTAAAAAGTCATACAACAGACCAACCGAAGTGCTAGGGCTCATTCATACAGACTTATGCGGCCCTATGCCAACTGCTTCTTTCAGCGGTTCAAGATATTTCTTAACCTTCATCGATGACTATAGTAGAAAAACATTTGTCTATTTTTTGCAATCAAAAGACCAAGTCTTTGAATTTTTTAAGCAATTTAAGGCAATGGTGGAAAATGAAACAAATGCTAAAATTAAAATAGTTAGAAGTGATAATGGGGGTGAATATGTCAACACAAAAATGCAGGAATTCCTGAAACAACATGGTATTAAGCATCATACTACAGTTCCCCATTCTCCTCAGCAGAACGGTGTAGCCGAGCGTGCAAACCGGACCATAGTGGAAAAGACAAGGTGTATGCTCCGGGATGCTCAACTCAGCAACAAGTTTTGGGCAGAAGCTGTCAACACGGCTGTTTACTTGAAAAACAGATCCCCAACTAAAGCTGTGGCTGGACTTGTGCCAGAAGAGAAATGGAGCAACAAAAAGGTAAATTTAAATAATTTACACATTTTCGGATGCATAGCCCATGCAGTGATCAAGAATCGAACCAAATTAGATTCAAAAACAAAGCAGTACATATTTGTAGGCTACTGTGAGGATACAAAAGGATTCCGGCTGCTTGACCCACACAAATCATACAAATGCATTAAAGCCAGGGATGTAATATTTATGGAAAATTGTTTCAATGAAAATAGGTCACATGATGATAAAGAGATTTATATAAACTTTGATCTCGATTCCCCACAATCCGGGAATGTAGTGTCTGATGAAACAGTCACAACTCAAACGACTGATCATCAGCCACAGCCCCAAAGGCTAACCGAGACATCCACTGTGAGTTCACAAATTTCTGATGACCAATCAACAAGAAGACTCAGTACAATCACAGTGAATGACTCGGATAGTGATCAAAGTATCATAACAAATGCTGCTTCGGATTCAACTTACGTTCCAGGACACTCCACACCGGCAGAAACTTCAGATTCTTCATTTGAGTCGTCATCTGAAGCTATACTAATGGTGCAAAAGTTATGCAACAATGACAATGATCCTGAGACAGTGAAGGAAGCCTTAAGCAGCCCGTTAGCAGCGCAGTGGAAGCGTGCGATGATAGATGAGTATAATTCATTCATTCACAACAAATGTTTTACTCTGGTAGAAAGACCAGAAGCCCAGAAGGCTATAAAATGCAAATGGGTATTTAAAACAAAGACAGGCTCAAATGGAGCGCTTTTAAAATACAAGGCTCGACTTGTTGCAAAAGGATACACACAAAAATATGGTGTTGATTATTCAGAAACATTTTCACCAGTGGTCAGACATTCAACTATACGAATGTTACTAGCAATAGCAGCAGAGAATGATTTAAATATCGAACATTTGGATGTAAAAACTGCATTCTTGAATGGTGACCTTGATGAAACTGTGTTTATGGAACAACCAGAAGGGTTTGTACAAAAAGGCAAAGAGCATATGGTTTGTAAATTGAATAAAGCCATATACGGCCTCAAACAAGCTTCAAAAATGTGGTATGATAAAATAAATGAAGTTTTATTGAAGAAAATGAACTTCAACAGAACCACATCAGAACCGTGTGTGTATTTCAAAGACATAAATGATGAAATAATAATAATAGCATTATATGTCGATGACATATTGTTGTTTTCCAGCAAAAATTCTATAAATAAAGAAGAAATTAAGAATTCTCTAATGACAGAATTTGAAATGAGAGACTTAGGTCCTGTGCATCAAATACTAGGAATGCGGGTCTGCAGACAAGGTGACAAAATAACCTTGGATCAGTCCGGGTACATAATGAAAGTCTTAGACAGATTTCGCATGAATGATTGTAAATCTGCAAATACACCAATGGAAAAAGGAATTAAGTTGACTGCAAGTGAAGAAAAAGAAGAAAATTCTAATTATAGGAACTTCATTGGCTGTCTCATGTATATTTCAGTTTGCAGTAGACCGGACATTGCTCATGCAGTAAGTGTTCTCAGCCAGTTCAACAACTCACATGCAGAGACTCACTGGAAAGCGGCCAAGCGTGTGCTGCGGTATCTTAAAGGTACATGCGATTTTCATTTGATTTTCCAAAAGGGTGGGCTTGATGTCACTGCTTATGTCGATGCAGACTGGGCAGCAAATGAAATCGACCGCAAATCCTACACGGGGTTTGTATTTAAACTAGGATGTTCAATTATTTCCTGGGAAAGTCGCAAACAAAGAACTGTTGCTCTCTCTAGCACAGAGGCAGAATACATGGCCTTGTCAGATGCCTGTAAGGAGGCTTTATTTATTAAAAGTTTTCTAAACGAATTGTTACATAAACAAACTAAAATATTGATTTATAATTATAATCAATCAGCTCAAAAACTGACTGCTAACAGTATGTATCACAGTAGGACTAAACACATTGATGTACGTCATCACTTTATCAGAGAAACCATTAGAAATAATTTAATAACTGTAAAATATTTACCTACAGATGTAATGATAGCAGATGTTTTGACTAAACCATTAACAAGAGAAAAACATAATGAGTTTGTGAAAGGTTTATGCCTTTGCTAAAATTTGTTTAAATTCATAACTGTATTTTTTGTTTCTTTTGTAATGTAAGGAAATATTTTTGTATTGGAAATAGAGACAAGTAAATAAATATGTATTTATTTCTAAATACATTTGTAAGATTCTGTGACTGTGTACTACGAGTACTAACACTATACATATTACTTGTTTATAAAACTTAAGAGTAATATTATACATATATTTTTCTCTTTGTTTCAAGTACATAGTAGTTATAATGCATAGTTATTATATCTGTTTTACCAGGTTGGTTTAAGGGGCAGTGTTGGATTCTTCATAAATGCTCATGTAATACAATGTACCTATATTCGTAAACACAATCTTGATTGTCTAAGAAGGGATTGTCTTTGTCTCTCCCCCTTTCATTTTTACGTGCTCAATGTCAACTGTTCTCTGAAATTAAATCCAAGTTTGTCTGAACAATCGTGCCTAATTCTTCATCATATCCCTTCATATACGTCTCACTACAGGGCACAGGCCTTCTCTTAAACAGAGAGAGTATACGCTTATTCATGAGGAGACCTGACACGTTGAAGTTAAACTACATACCTCAGCTCTTGAAATTGTCAGGCCTTGGTAGGCACGAGTACAAATTAAGCCTATACTCGAAAAAAAAGTATCTGTAAATACTATTTTTATTTTGAATGCACTAACCCGTGCTAAGGACAATTTGAAAAAACCTATTTAGAAGCTAAAAATTTCCACCCATGCCGGGATTCGAACCCGCGACCTCTGGCACGGATAGCCAGAGGTCGCGGGTTCGAATCCCGGCATGGGTGGAATTTTTAGCCTCTTAATAGGTTTTTAAATATCTGTAAATTCAAACTAATCAAAATTTCTTCGAATCTTTATATTCACTATATGCATGTGCCATTTTTTTCAAATTGACTGATTGCCAAATCAATCAATGAATGTATTGCTATTTAGAGCTATTGATGGCAATCATGGCAACTTATCATACGTATCGGCCATTGGTGTTCTACGTTTAAGATAATAGGGAAGAGGTGGTCAGAACAGAATTCTTCTTTCCCCCCTGCTTTTTTGTCGACTACGCTACGGTCCAAATGCAGCGGCTTGCATTCTGCGTTGACCATCGAAATTTAGCAAACAGAGTGTAAACTCTTTGCATTGAAAACTAATTATTAATTAATTAATATTTACTTGAATGATAGGATACGCAATAGTCTGATTAAGTACTAGACTCTAGGGCCTGGTTTGAGGTAAATGACAACCATTGAGAAAATATATAAGAACCATTAGAAGCGCTCGTGGCCTAGGCGAACCGAGTGATTGGAATCAATCACTTGGTTAAGCAACAACAGGCGCGGTCAGGTACGGGATGGGTGACCGTCCCGTGACTACCGCTAGTGCCATTTTTCCGAGCGCTTCCGTGCTTCGCAAGGCACGTTAAGCTGTTGGTGCCGGCTGTCATATAATGGCAGTCATTAAGCCATGTCAGAGGCCCTATGGGCGGCTTGATAACTTCTGGCAGTAAGGCCCGCCACTGTCTTACAATCCTCCACCAACCCGGACTTGGCCCCCGTGGTGGAGTATGGCCTAACCTTCCTGCGATGTAGGAAGAGACCCATGCCCCAGCAGTGGGGACACACAAGGGTTGATAACGAACAACCATTTTCGTGGTTAGTCCATTCTATTGATTCATTCACTCATGGTGAGTGGAGACTATGCTCGCGTCGTTGGTTGCTCGTCTCTGAGTCAAGTTTTGTGAATATCCAAGATACAGCGCAAATACATTTCGTAGCTCCACGGTAGCAAGCCTGGCGAGGTGTGAAGCAAAGATGCTACTAATTGAGAGTGAGCGATCCCATTTAACTTGCGTGTAAGGCGCTACGTAATATTAATTACTACGCAGGGAAACACTTTCATATCCAACGCTGTCATTTCGACAAGACAAGGTACACATTTTTGACAAAAACAAATCACATATCGTTCGTTTGTTCGTTCGTTATCGACACTTGTATGTCCCCACTGCTGGGGCACGGGTCTCTTCCTGCAACGCAGGAAAGTTAGGCCATACTCCATCGTACGGAGCAAGTCCGGGTTGGAGAAGGATTGTAAGACAATGGCGGGCCTTACTGTCAGAAGTTATCAAGCCGCCCATAAGGCCTCTGACATGGCTTAACGACTGCCATAATATGACAGCCGGCACCAACGGCCTAACGTACCTTACGAAGCACGGAATATCGTATATATCTGAAATATTTTAATTTGTTTGTATATTTACTCATACGTCATCCGACCAGGTGGGTTGACGATCTGAAACACTGCCGGCAGACGCTGGATGCGGCAAGCTGAAGACAGGGCGTTACGGCGCTCATTAGGGGAGGGCTATGACCAGCTGTGGACTAGTATAGCCTGAAGAAGAAGAAGTACAATTACTTCCTTCTCCAATGTATGCTCCAGTCCATCCAAAGGTTGTCTGGAAGAGATCACTTTTAGTGATAAAGCCGCCGTCTGTACTCTTAGGTTAAGGAAAATCTGTGTAATTTCCATTTTTTATGTACAACTATCTGACCCAGCGACTTCGTACCGCCTAACAGTCGATTCTTTATTATTTTTTATTTCTCTCTGTAAGTACCATCCTCGTACTTTAAGGAATATTCTAAAAAAAGAATTAGCAAAATCGGTTCAGCTGCTCCCGAGATTTGCGCTTACCAACACATTCAGCGATTCATTTTTATATTATAGATAAAGTGTTCTCTTCTATCTGTCTCTACTTCCAAACATCCCAAAAACTCTAATAATGCTAATAATCTAAATAATGCTAACTCACTGGAAACTCACGTGCACTAACATTGTATGCACTTAAGTACCTTGTAAAAGTACCCTTTTACGTTTGCCACACCTTCGTTGGTCACTCTTAGTCCAGTACATTGCCGTACCGTGTGGGTAGTTGTCTGTGTGTTTCGCTTTTCATGTACCTATGCTACTGTTTTGTTTGTTTATGATTTCTTCGTGCTGTGACTTGTAACTATACGTGTGTGTGTCTTATGTAAATAAATGGCATACATACATACATAACCTCACGCCTGTATCCCAGAGGGGTAGGCAGAGAGCAGGGACTGCCACTTGCCACAATCCTGAAGGTGATCACCTTCGCTTCATCAACAAATAAATGATTAAAAAAAAAAGTCAAAATAGTAAATTTCTCATGCACCAGGCTGGAAGAGGTTTACATGACAAGGCTCTAACGTGTTTACAAGCACGCGACTGTAAACGTTTCGGGTACACACGTGTAAGTATCCATTGTCAAACTACATCATACATTCCCAGAAGTATGTGTAGTGTTACTTTGAATGACAGGATTCGCAATAGTCTGATTAGAGAACGTTGTGGACTGAAAAAGGATGTAGTGACTAGAATTGAGAAAGAAATGTTGCATTGGTTCGGACATGTGGAGAGGATGAATTTAAATTTATTTATTGCAAGAAAAATAATTACACAACAATTAAAATTATTGCGTAATTAATTGCATTAAACAGCATTACTAGTATTACATTATACATATTACATTTAAAAATAATAAAGAATTAGAACGTTAAAATTATAAACATATGCACAATTTACTTTACATTTTTAAAAACCTATTTAGAGGCTAAAAATTTCAACCATGCCGGGATTCGAACCCGCAACCTCTGGCTATCCGTACCAGCGCTCTACCAATTTAAATTTGTTCCTTAGCACGGGTTAGTGCATTAAAAATAAAAATAGTGTAATTTACTTTACATTTAATTTTAAATTAAAATTAATACAAAAACAAAATTTAAACTACAATCCATTCGTATGTCAATAAATTGTAGACTTTAAGTCCGGATTTACTTACGGATGTTGTTATATCGGAAAAGTCCGACCAGGTTTCGCTCCGATTCGCAGAGCTTAATCATGGTGAGCAGAGACGGAGCTCGCGTTTGTCGGTTGCTCGTCTCACACAAGTAAATCCGGACTAAAAGTCTACAATGTGTTGTGCTTACGAAAGTTTTAGTTCAAAAATTGTCAATAAATTAATTCCATTAAAACTATAATTATCACACAAAATTCAATTTTGTCACAAAAGTATCAATTAGAGTAATCACACTCTTTATGTTCCTCACAAATCGCCAGACATTCCTTCTTAAGTTGACTCTCATGACTGCTCAAGATGTAATATGAAGGAAGAAAGACGGACGAAACAAATATTTAGTGCTAATGTTCCCTGCGTAGTGGAAGGGCTGTTAAGGGACGTTCCCGGCGGACATACGTCGACCAAATAGGGGATGTATTAGTAAAGGGGAAGAAAGTACCCGGAACCGGCGTGCGTACATGCAACGACTCATGAACGTTAATGAAGCGAAGGTGATCGATCTGTCGGGATCGTGGCAAGTGGCAGTCCCTGGTATCTGCCTACCCCTCTGGGATACAGGCGTGAGGTTATGTAGGTATATACATTCCTAAAAGTTTCTGACGAAAATTATTCCCGTGCAGTCTCTCCCGCGAAGCACGTTCCTTCGAGTGATCAATATTTTATGAAGACGAAGTGTGGCCCAGACTTTGTTTTCGGCCTAGGAAGGAAAAAACAAAGCTATATAAATTCAGTTTCAGGAAAATACTCTCTTGCCGACTGGAATAACGAATAAGATACAGCCGTAGAACGGCAGTGTGGTGTTTACATTTTTACTAATGCATACTGTATTTCCTGACTTCGTATTTAAATTGATATTTAATTGTAATTAAATGACAAATGAAAAATAATTGAGATAAATCAAATAATGCAACAAATGAGGGCCTCTGTGGCGCAGCGGTAGCGCATCTGCCTACCATGCAAGAGGTCCCGGGTTCGATCCCGGCTGGGGACAAAAAAAAACCCAGGTCTTGAATGTTTGTGATGTCGTTGTTTCTGGTTTCCGTGACACGGGGTATACACTGAATGTAAAAAAATGTTATAAACGTTAAATGTTTTAAACATTACTACTTGTTATGTACACCTGGTAACGTCATCGTTTGAGTCAGATTCGTATGGCACGAATTAAACCACAATATTACTTTTTCACATGTAATATTTTGCAAATAGAGGATGTATTAGCAAACGGGAATTTAAAAAGTATCCAAAACCGGCAACGGCTTATGTACGTTGATACAGCGTAGATGATCCATCAGGATCATGCCAAGTAGCTACCCTTGGTCTCTGCCTACCCCTCAGGGGTATAATCGTGAGTTTAAGTTATGTTTGTAGTATTCTTACTTTAAAAAAATTAAAACATGACCAATTAGATTAACATTCTAACGTCCCATGACTGCAAGTAACTGCAGAATTACCACCTAAGGTCGTGTTACAAGAATTACAACCATCACGTCGATTTAGCAATTGTGTTTCTTGCAGTACTTTAGATAATATCGTACTTTTTACACCAACTTTAATTCCAAGTATTCCAAGCGGAGCCTTGACCTCGGGAAAGAAGTCATAGTTATTTGATACTAGCTGGTAGCCGCGACTCCCTCTGCGCTGGATTAGAATTTAGAGTAGGTAGTTTATATTAGCGTGGCGTAGAAAAGAACTAACAATAATCTAAGTATAAAATTATCACATAATAATTACTTGGGTCCCATTTGAAATATGTCACACAAACTATATACAGTCTATTTATTCTTACTTGTCCAATTTAGTGAACTAGATTCTAACATTAAAATTGAGATTAGATGCCTAAACTAGACATTTTCTCGCAAATTCATGAACTATCATGAACTATGTTTATAAAATTGGCAGCGTTATCTGAAAGAGTAATCCAAGTTACTTCATTTATGGAAATATGGCAGTTTTGGACTAAAAAGTCACAGTTTAAGGGTAGAATCTTGTTTACTAAATTGGACAAGTAAGAATAAATAGACTGTATATAAAATTCTAAGTCCTGAATGACTGACTCAGTCATCAACGCCCAGCCCAAGCCGTTGGACCTAGGAAGCTAAAATTTTGCACAAAGGGTCTATATATAATGTAGGCACGGAATGAGCTAGGATTTTTTGAAGTTTAACCCCTAAGGGGGCAAAAAGGGTTGCGAAAATTTGTACGGGAGTTACGAGAGTAAAGAATGTTGTCTAATTTTCTTGAAAATAAATACTCCTCAACACAATTGATTGAACACGTGTTTCGTTGTTATTTCGAAATTCAACCCTTAAGGGAGTGAACGGGGTTGCAATTTTTTTTTTAATAGCTAAAGTCCACGCGGACGGTATCACCGTCCGCGTTATTACAGTATCTTTATAAATTCTAGTATGCATGGCATGGGTGAAATTTTTAGCCTCTAAATAAGTTTCTAGTATGTGTTATTCTGATGTATAAGCAGTATTTTTGTAAAGTTTCATTAAAATCCATTTAGTAGTTTTTACGTGAAAGCGTAACAAACATCCATCGATCCATAATTACAAACTTTCGCGTTTATAACATTGGGAGGATTAAACGATTCCTCTGTTTAGAAGTTGAGGCATGCGTGGAATTTTTAGCTTCTAAATAGGTTTTTAAGTTGAGACAGTTCGGTTATTGTCCTATAGTGTGTAGTGATAGTAGGGACAAAAATAAGCGATTTGACCCGCAGCAGCACAAGTTTTACCCCTTAGGAACAGATAGGGCGTTCCTAAGCTCTCTGTTCCTAAGGGTGAAACTTGTGCTGCTGCGGGTTAAATCGCTTGTTTTTGTGCCTACTATCAATGTGCAAAACGGCTTGCTTTCATCACAAAATGCAGCTTTTCGGCAAAAAAGTGCCGTAGCTGCTAGGACTATTACTCATATAAATAAATAAATAAAATCTTTATTGATAGCCACATACAATCAATTAGCTTAAATATACACAAAGTAGGAGTGAACAGATGGCTGACAAGGAACTAAGTTGGTGAGTCTTCTGTCTCCCAAGCTAGAATGATCTGTATTATGGGAGCCAGAGATCCTCTGTACAACAGTGGACGGCCTTTTATCACTAATAAGAAATACTGACTTATCTTAATATTAAGTACGTAAAAATAAAAACAGGAAAAAGTGGATGTGCTTGTTTATGTAGGTGTGTGTGTTTGTGTGTGCGTTATGTGTTTGTGTGTGCGTTATGTGTTAGTGTGTATATGCGTGATTGTGAGTTCATCTCATCAATAGCATCTCAGTTTCATCGTAATCAAGTTTTAATAGGCCCTCTTAAACTTTTTCTTTTTTCTTTTCTCATAGGTAAAGACGAAACGGTATTATTTTTGAAAACTCCAAGGCCTGCGACTGAAAATCAGCTTTGCCATTGACCTCTCAGTTGCAACATTAAGCTTGAGTCGAGCCCATTTTCGTCATCATCATCATCATCAACTTATTATGTCCCCACCGAGGGGCCCGGGTCTCTTCCCTGAGGAAGGTATAGGCCATACTCCACCACGGGGGCCAAGTCCGGATTGGTGGAGGCTTGCAAGACTAGCAGCTGTGTGGCAAGCACATGTCAACTCTGCGCGCGCGCTACAAACTCCAACATTCCTGCATCGCGCAACGAAAGTGTTTCAATGACATACCATAAATATAACGTCCGACTAACAATAGTTGGACCGGCCGCCCCCAGGCATACGATCTGCCTGGCGGGAAATTTCCCTTTATAGTGGAAGAGCACAATACTCAATACTTTATTGCATTCCACAAGTTTGAAGGTTGTTACATTATATAACTTAACAGTTATTTGATAAGATCTTTGTGGACCCTGTAGGGCACGCAACATTTTAAAGTGCTATTTAAAAGTATTATTATTATTATTATTTATTTGCAAGAAAAATAATTACATTACAGTTAAAACTATTGCGTAATTAATTGCATTAAACATTATAAGTATTACATTTAAAAATAACAAAGAATTAGAACGTTAAAATATGCATATGTACAATTTACTTTACATTTAGTTATAAATTAAAATTAACAAAAAAACCAAATTTAGCCGGTAAGTAGGTATCACACAAAATTCAATGTTGTCACAAAAGTATCAATAAAATTAAACAATTAATTTGAAATTAAAATTGATACAAAAACAAAAATTAAACTACAATCCATTCATTTGTCAATAAAAAAAATCCATTAAAACGATAATTATCACAAAAAATTCAATTTTGTCACAAAAGTATCAATAAAATGTCAATCCAATTAGAGTAATCTCACTCTTCACTTTCCTCACAAATCGCCAGACATTCCTTCTTAAGTTGACTCTCATGACTGCTAAAGATATCGGCGTGGGGAGCCGCCGCATGCAACTGGTTCAATCGTGCATGGGTGCAGTTCAGCGGGGACCAGCGGCGAGCGCTAGTACGAACTCGCTCCTCACTGAAAAGAGCCCTGAGCCTCCTTGAGCCATACCGAAAGCGGGTAGGCACGTTCAGCCGGAGTAGTCTCTCTAGTAGAGTTGGGCAGTCGATCTTCCCTCGCAGAATTTTAATAGCTATAAGTAACTGGTCTCTACTACGTCTCGTCTCCAAGGAATTAAAGCCTAGTGTTCCCAATAGGAATTTTGTGGGGTACATGAATGGGTAAACTCTATGCTTCGCCTTGTAGAGAGACCTTAAGAACCTTTTTTGAACCTTTTCTAGCATTAGTTTATATTTGTCTTCATGCGGGTTCCAAACGCAAGCGCTAGCCTCAAGCTTGCTTCGCACAAGGGAAGTATAAAGCAATTGGGTAGTTTGAGGCCTACAGAATTCACGGGCATTTCTCGAAACAAAGCCCAGCCTCTTAAACCCTTCGGCTGCCAAGGAAGTTACATGGTCGTGAAAGGTTAGTTTAGTGTCAAAAGTTACACCAAGGTCCTTTATAGTAAAAACTCTCTGTATTATTTGCCCTCCGAGCTTGTAATTTGCATCAATCGGACAGGGAGACCGAGTGAACGACATCATGTAGCATTTAGCTACATTAAAGCTTAATTTGTTACTTAAACTCCAAGTTAAAACGGACTCTATGTCTTCCTGAAGGAAACAAACACTTTGATTGTCTACAACGGCTTGAATAAGTTTTAAATCATCGGCATATAATAAGCATGTAGAGTTCCTTAAGACTGCTGGCAAATCATTTATCATTATTGAGAACAACATTGGACCCAATATTGACCCCTGACTCACTCCTGACCTAGTAGAGTAGGGCTGGGAGACAAAGCATCCGTGTCGAACGAACTGCTGTCGATCTTTCAAGTAGTCTGCAAACAACTTTATAAGCTTGGGTGTAAAACCTAATGCCACCAATTTACTCAACAAAATGTCATTGTCCACTCTATCGAATGCTTTTTGAAAATCTAGATAAATGACGTCTACCTGCCTACCTTTGTCCATTTCCGCAGATATCAGGTCAACAAGTGTTAAAAGATTAGTATCAACTGATCTTCCAGGTCTAAATCCATGTTGGGCAGTGGTTATAAATGGCTGAATTTGTGGCTCCAATTTTTGTTTCAAAATGATTTCGAAGACCTTCGCACAGGAACTAAGGATAGCAATAGGCCGATGCTCTTCCACAAGTGTCTTATTACTGGTTTTCGGGATTGGTTTGACCCTGGTTACTTTCTAAATTTTAAATTTAAATTAATGTAGTAAGTATTACATTAATTTAAATTTAATTTGATTAATTATCATACAATTTTAATTAATTATATTTATAAAGTTACATTTATACAATTATTTATCTCATTTCATCTATACTATCTTTTAAATATTCTTCTATCGTATAATAAAATTTTGAAATTCGTATTTTCTTTAAATCTTTATTGAAACTGTAGTCGTTATTTAATTCGTTCAGGTGATTTGGGAGTTTATCATAAATTTTTATAGCCATTACCAATGTACTGGAAGAGTGTAATTGCATTCGAGAGGTGGGTAATAACAATTAATTTTTGTGTCTTATGGGTCTTATAGTGACATCTTCTTTTTTTATGAAAAGTTCTTAATGTTGTCTGACAAATTTTGAAATTTCTAATATGTAAATAGATGGTAAGGTAAGTAGGTTATAATTTATAAAATATGGTTTACAACTGTCGGTATTCACTATATTTGCCATTCACCAAGCACCCGCTGTTCCCTATAGCTGGTCTAACTACCAGAAGTTTTCAAGCCGCCCTAAGGCCTCTGACTTGGCTTAACGACTGCCATCTACTAACGGCAGCCGGCACCAACTGCTTAACGTGCCTTGCGAAGCACGGAACCGCTCAGAAAAATGCCACTAGCGTTAATCTTAGACGGCCACCCATCCATGCACTGAATGCGCCCTGTGGTGCTTATAGCTTTGTGATCGTTTAAAAGGTCACTCAGGCAGCCCGGGCTACGAGCGACATACATACATACCCTTATCGTTCGAAAAGTCGTGTGAGTTTTTCCGGTGGCAAAAGTCATGTTTTCTTTAGTAACTGACATTGGGTTCCCTTCGCAATTTGCTTCGAAGGGAAAATTGAGGCCGGCCTTTGATTATTTAACACTTGGATTTCGTACTTTGAATTGTACCTGGGATCAAAGCCCAGGTGCAATCACCGTACTCGTCAGTAGTATTGTCGTACAACGACATCCATTTTCTGGTCTCTTAGCTAGCCCACATACAGAAGGGACGTTGAATGGGTGCCTGAAAATGATTCGCCCCGTCTCTTCCGTGTGAGGCGTTTCGTCTTACAACTTACATGAAGTTAGAACTAAGCAATATAAGAGCATGTATGATCGGATGCCTAGCGTGCATGTGTGTATGTGTGTTTGTGTGAGTGAGTGAGTGTGTGTGTGTGAGAGAGAGAGAAAAAGAAAGTGTGTATGTAACTGTTAGCCGAGCACGTTTAATAGATTTTTTCTTTTGTTTCAATGAGAGCCTACAATATGTCGCTTTTGGGACGTTTCTGTTTAGGATTTCCCATTAGCTTACACATTTTACCAAACGATAGTTAAATGCTGTTCAGTCTCATGGTAAGACTGAACAGCAATAGTTGGATACCAATTATTTACATTTAAAATTTGATTATATTCTTTTTAATGCACTAACCCCTATTTTGCTGCCTGTACATAGGTAATACAGAGAGTAGAGGTTCGAAATTTCACTTATGCCGGTAAGTCGCCCATTATCTCAGTTGGGAGAGCGCTGGCACGGTTAGCCAGAGGTCCCGGGTTCGAGTCCCGGCATGGGTGGAATTTTTAGCATCTAAATAGGTATATATATATAAAATTATAGGATTTCTTATTTTTGTTTTTTTTCATGGCGTCTTTCCATGCCAGTGGTTCTTAATCCGGGTCTTAATGGTTGGTTGGTCTTAGTGGTCAATGGCTGTCTGGAAGAAATTACTTTTAGTAATAAGGCCGCCACTTGTACTGTACTGTTATTTTTAAGTCTCTTATGTATTCCTTCATCATCATCATCATCGACAGGCTGTTCTAGTCCACTGCTGGACAAAGCCCTCCCCTAATGAGCGTCATAGCACCCTGTTTTCAACTTGCCACATCCACCATCTGCCTGCAGTTTGTACTCCTTGGTGTACATGCAATAAAGAATATTCTATCTATCTTAAGAGAACCAGGTTCCATCCCGCACTGGGGATCAAATCTGGGTCTCTCGCTTGCGCGTCCGTTTTTTTACCCACTGGGCTACTGCCGCTACAATACAATAAACAAGAGCTTTTAATGCCCGTTTTCACTAACCATAGGACACGCCTAAAACAGATGCCTAAATATTTAGGAGTTGCCTTGAGCAAAAACACGTCTCACTAACCTGTCATGACTAACGACTTTAGGCATCACCTAAAGTTACGACACCGATTTGGGAGGGCGTAGTGCTTAGATGCCCCTAAAGTGACACACGTGACAGTCGCTCATGCTCTAAATTCAGGTTATATAGTAAATATTTACGTTTCTCAGTTGACATTTTTGACAACAAAGTTCGATTAAAATACTGGCCTCCGATAACTAGGTCGGTCTTCTTATTAGAATATTAAGTTTTTCGGCGAAAAATATAAAATTGAATTGTAATTTTGTTTGAACTTACAGTATGTAAAACGTCAAAAACACAACAGATCACAGAACACAATAACAGATAGACAACTTGACCACAGATAAGAGATCATATATATATATATATATATATATATATATATATATATATATATATATATATATATATATATATATATATATAATTATAGGATTTCTTATTTTGCTGAAATTTTGCACAGAATGTGTATATATAACGTGAGCAAGGAATAAGACCGGATTTTTTGAAATTCAACCCCTAAGGGGACGAAAAGGGTTGCCGAAATTTTTATGGGAGGTTTTATTGGAGGCACCAACACAATTGATGGAACAGGTGTTACACTGCTTTTTTTTTATTTAACTCTTAAGGGAGTGAAAGGGGTTGCAAAATTTTGTAGCTTCTAAAGTCCAAGCGGACGGAGTCGCAGGCAAAAGCTAGTCGACAATCATAGGCAATCAGTAAAGCTTTTCTTAAAACCTATTTAGATACTAAAAATTCCACCCATGCCGGGACTCGAACCCGCGACCTCTGGCTAATCGTGCCAGGGCTCTCCCAACTGAGCTAATGGGCGACGACAGAGTGCTTAGTGCGAGTTTGACAGATCCAATCGAATAACTTTACTACCGCTTTAATCGAGCATTGAGTAGTGAGTATGAGTAAGTTAACCGTTCGAACTGGCAAAACGCTGTCACAGTACAACTCGAACTCAAGTTTATTCGTGTTTTGGCTGGTAAACGTGTTCACTTCTCAACGTAAACCATTACAACTCGCACTCAACAATTTTAATTTCCATACTTGTCGCTAGGTGGCACTTCCTCGATGCCAACGCCATCGAGTAGTTAAAAAACTCGCACTTAGCACTCAGACATCAGTGAAATTTCGAATCTCATTACAATACTCTCTTTAATACGTACAGTAAAGCTTCTCATATAGAAATATAATAGCCCACGAATAGCTACGTTTCATTGCTACGTACGATTCAACTTGAAACACAAACGCACTTTACAAAAGCCATAAAATCCCCTAAAAGAGCCGTTACGAGCCTTAAAGCTCGGATTATCTGTGTTTTATTAGACTTAGGTGATAAACTAGTCATTTACAGAAGGCTCGTATTCATTGTTAGCGGAATGACGGTCATTTAAAGAGGTTCGAAATTTCACTGATGCCGGTGAGTCTAATTTCGAAAACGTACAAAGTTAATTTTCAAATTAACTTTGAACGTTTTTACTTTCAAGTAAAAGTTTTTTTTATAACGTTTGACGCAACATTATTAACGACTAGCCCATGGTCTATTATTGCACCGATCGTATCTTGACTTGTTGCAACTTCTGTTCCTTTTCATTCTATCTCCCTGGGATTAATAAAATGTTTGTATGTGGTCCACCCTTTAGGTCCCTAAGGGTGTTAGTTAGGCTGTAACTTACAATTATATGGGCTTTAAGCCAACTTTAGGATTCTATAGAAACCCGGTTTGGGCTCTTGGGAACGTTTATTGTTTTGTGGGTGTTTAAGGTAAGTATTGTAACAATTTACTGTATGTATGTACGTATGTTTGTATGGATGTATGTCGGTTTGTCCCATTCTATATAGTTTTGTATAATTTTAGTACAATCAAAAATTTATATTTTGCGAGCGAGACAGCACGCTCTAAGTAACAACAGCCTTAAGGCGCTTTAGGGTGCAAACTTGCGCCGCTTATGGAATAAAAATCAAAAGTTGTTTGATATTTTGCACTTCTTACATACTTAATAATGTAAACTGGTGTCAATGGAAGGAAACGGCGTCTAAGATACAGGCCCGGCCTCGTTTAGACGCTAACGCCGGGATTCGAACCGCGACCTCTGGCTATCCGTGCCGTTACACTGTGCAAGCGAGACAGCGCGCTCGTCGTAACAACAGCCTTAACAAAATTCTATTCCGATTCCTTTGTTTTTGCCGGCCACCGCTCAGCCGAAGTTAATATTGGCTGGCGGAGGCAAACTTGCGTCAAACTTCGGCCGGCCGAAGGCTTAGGGAACTGCAAAAACAACTAACGGCGAGAGAAAAGCAATTTAGAGTTTGAATTAGTAGGAGGAACGCTACGTGCAGCTTCGAAAACTTCGGTTACAGAACTTACCTGAAACTTTTTTTTTATAGCCTATAATTGTTCCAGTGCAGGGCTTAGGCGTTCTCCCAGAGAGAGACAAACAGAGAGAGTGTGGGCTTAATTACTACGAGTGCCCACCGCGGCTTTGAAATTTCAAGCGCTGAGATATTTGAACACCTCTGACATTGAGGTTATTTCACGATGTCTCGTACAGAATGTATGACGAGCGATAATTTATTATATCTCAAGACGTGATGTTTATTATAGGTATATTACATCGTATAGCCAAAAGCAGGCCTTAGAGATTTATTTTCTAATTCAAATTCAATCTAGCATAACGTTCAGAATACAAATTTTGGCTGTCGATCGACTTTTAATGTAGAGTTCAAGTCATAAGCCTTAAGAGTCGTATACGAATTCCTGCATCGCGCAATCAAAGTTTTTCAATGCTTACCATAAACATAACGTCCGACTAACAAGAGTTGGACCAGCTGTCCCCAGGCATACGATCTGCCTGGCGGGAAATTTCCCTGTATAGTGGAAGAGCACGATCACGCGCTCTTCCCTTTACATGCCGGTACGGTACGATACGATGGTACATTACCAAGTTAACTTCACGTAAAAGGACCTATAGATTCCCAAAGAGTATCGACGGCGTTTGGATTTCAGCTGGGAATTCGAATTTGGAAACGGAGGTAACGGATATGAATAAAAAACTGTCACTGGTGTTTTATGAAGCTGAAAAATGTGCAGCTTGTTCACATAGGCGAGATTCAGAATTTATAAATTTATTTCAACGTAAAAATTTACTTCCTGTTTGTTGAATGTAAATGTAGATAAGAGATAAGATAAGAATATTCTTTATTGTACACACCAGAAAATAATTACAGAGACAACAGTAATTAAATATTGCTGTCTTCAAAGTGCTCGTGGCCTAGGCGAACCGAGTGGTTGGAATCAATCACTTGAGTTGAGCTACAACTGGCGCGGTCAGGTGCAGGATGGGTGACCGTCCCGTGAATACCGCTAGTGGCATATTTCCGAGCGCTTCCGTGCTTTGCACGTTAAGCTGTTTTTGCCGGCTTTCATGTAGTGGCAGTCGTTAAGCCATGTCAGAGGCCTTATGAGCGGCTTGATAACTTCCAACAGTAAGGCCCGCTACCGTCTTATAATCCTCCGCCAACCCGGATTTGGCCCCCGTGGTGGAGTATGGCCTAACCTTCCTGCGATGCAGGATGAGACCCTTGCCCCTGCAGTGGGGACATACAGGGGTTGATAACGATAACGAAGTGAGAATTAGCTGCCTGGGTGTCTGAGGTATTCGTTCAAATACCTCTGTGCTTGAAATAATTTCTTTGACGGGTTTCTGAAAATGAACTTATATTTTTCGTTGATGTTTAATAAGTGCTCAGAAAGTAATATTTTTTTTATCTTTTGTGTAGTTTTTGAAAAAATCATCAAAATTCACTTTCAAACAAAATAAGCAGCCAAAACGCTATCCTAAGCAATATGGCGTCGCATAGGAATTAGTGATGTCACTGGTCAGTAAACTATAATCAAGTCCACTCACGGGTTCTCGGATTGCTACAGTCACTGACCTGTGGCGTCTATGTAGATTCGACCAATCCTAACCGTTTTCGACTAAAATCAAGTTTAACCCAGTTTTTATACATAAATTATCTATGTTGATTTAGTTAAAACACCTTAAATAGGGTTTAAAACTCATAATTGACATCTTCTTCTTCTTCTTCAGGCTATATTATGTATTCCATTGCTGGACATAGCCCTCCCCTAATGAGCGCCATAGTGCCCTGTCTTCAGCTTGCCGCATCCAGCATCTGCCGGCAGTTTTTCGCAGATCGTCATTCTACCTGGTCGGAGGGCATCCTACACTACGTTTGCCGAGTCGCGGTCTCCACTCAAGAACACGTTTACTCCAACGGTTGTCGGTTCTTCGCGAGATATAGCCAGCCCACTGCCACTTCAGCTTGCTCATTCTCATTGATTCATAATTGACATAGATGTATATAATCAATACTTTTTTTCATCCTGTCTATAGCCTCTTGCGAAGCCGCGCGGGCACGCCTGGTAGCAAGCCCATAATCTCTCTGAGAGAAGGCTTGTGCCCTGTAGTGGGAGGTTTATAGGCTATATTAAAAATGATGTTTACTACCCGTGTGCCAACTTGTTTAACTTTAGTAGAATGTTAGTGATATGCTACTGATGCCATGTTATGCTACGTGTAAATTGTACCCTCGTCCCAGCTTAGACGGCTTAATCCACAGGAAAAACAATGAACACACGAAGCCAACAACGCCGCTTTGTTTCTTACAATGTTTTCCCTCTTAGTGCGTGTTTCGTATTTAAAGCTACGATTAGTTGAGATAAAAAGTGGAACTGGGACCCAATTCTTACTTCTTTAGCAAATAAGTCGTATGCGTGTGTATGTGGTGTCGGCCTAGCGAATAGCACCAACCCAATTCTTCCCGCGGGTGTCGTAAAAGGCGACTAAGAGACACAAACCGGGGGATGGGCAGCAGCGCCCCATGCAGTACAATTGCACCGAACTGCGATCCCCGACCCGCATGCCCAGCGTGGGGATTATGGGCATTGTTGGGCGGCTGCCTTTGTGTGTGCTGGTAGAAGTTGAGGAGAAGAAACGCCTGGTCGTAGTTGAAGACACTTTTAAATTTTTTTTTACGCACAGAGTTGCACGTTGCAAGAAGGTTAGGTGACAGAGATAGAAGAAAATTGTTGCCATGTCAAAGAGGTACAATAATTTGTTGGGGATGCCAACAGGCATTACCTCCTTTGATAGAACAACGTGGCGCTCTTTAGGGGAGGGTCATGTCCAGCGTGTGATTTCAATCCCACATAAAAAGTCGAACAAACGCCAAAATCTGTATTCTGAAAGCCATACGACATTGAATTCGAATGAAAAATAAATGTCTAATGACTTTGTCGAGTTATCAGTGAATCATACGTTCTTTTTTTCGATTGTAAATTAGTCGAATTTTATAATACCTGTAGGTATTATAAAATTCGACTAATTAACGATTCACTTTTAAATGTTTTACATTTTGCAGCGAAACATTCAGTTATGTGTATTTTATAAACAAAAAAAACTATTTACGTACAATATATACGGTATTAAAAGATATAAACACCTGACTCTCAAAAATTTTAAATGAAATATAAACCTACAACGAAACGTGAACGAGCCGTTTTCAGCACAAGTTCACAAAACACTTCATAGATGGCGCTTATAAGCGTGCACTTATAAAGGCTATATGACACCTAGGCAACACTGTGCGGCATTGCAGCATGCCACAAGGGCGCATGCTACAAAATTAAGCAGACTGTCGCAGCTTGTATCCGGGCACATTCTTGTAAAGTTTTTAAATAAGGCACCATCGTCTGCCTTCATTTTTGTTAGTAAACTAGTACGTGGGCCATTCTGAAGTCACTTTTCCACCAACGTTTCTTCATCCGTTGTTTAGCTACGGCTTAGTACTAAATAAGCTATTGCTAAAGTTACTTGATCAGTCATATTCTATAGAGTATTCCCTCGATCAAACAAGTAGGTAAACCAGAAACACTCCATAAACAGAACCATGCTTTGGGAATTATCAAGGCACGATGTTGCCTCGGCGTAATATAGGCTACCGTATGCCACATATGCCACAAATTGTAGCATGCGTCAAGGTGCCGCTTGCCACAATATGTAGCAAGCGGCACTGTCGTACGTTGTTGCCTCGGCGTAAACGAGCCTTAAGAAACGAACATCAACTGTCAATGAATGCGTTGAAATTTTACACGCCTTGTAGAGTGCATGTTCGCACACTTCAAAGCGAACGAAACTTATTAGCAAATTTGCGCATACGACTTTGTGACAATACGAGAAATTTACAACATTTCATATTTTACAACGCGCAAAACTAAAAATACCGTTTTTTTATTTTGCTTTCTATCTATTTAAAAAAAAATAAATATTTAGAATTTTTAGAATTTAAGAGAAAATAAATAAAAACCAAAAATGTGATGACGTCACACATACGGTAAAATGAGGAGGTACCGTTGCCTAATATAAAAAAAATCAGTACAGCGTATGTTCCTTCGTACTGTAAATTACAAATGCTACCATAAACGCTTATCGTATATTAATTTAATTGACAAATTTTCCTTAATATCGTTAAAGGGTAGAAGGTTTCTCCTGGACTAAAATGAAAATGAAAATGAAATATATTTATTATCGGTTCAGAAATTAAAACTTACATTACTTAAAACACACAATATGCTAAGAAAAAAAGCCGTATTGCCCTGCATGCATCACAAAAAGAAAAAGAAAAATACCTTTGTTATATATATCACAGTGATTTCATGCATGTGACTTTCATTCATTGGTGACAAATAATTTATACTTCACTTTACATAAAAGAGAAAAAAAGGCTAAAAGTAATATTTCCCTGTCGACAGCTGATTACTTTAGTTCTAATATGTTTTACAGACATAGTATTAATAATTATAGTTCTTTATTCTAAAATTAGCCTACCTGCCGAGCCCACATGTTGGGTCTTTTTGGCGACTGTACGCAGAGCAAAAAAAAAAAAAATCTTTCCCGTATGATGCATGATCAATGTGCCGCCGTGTGTACTCGTACCCACTTCCGCTGACCCGATAATCGGATATAGCTTAGCTATGTGCTATCCAAGAGTGTTAAGATAGCGCTGGTTTTCAGCTACCTCCTCTTCACAACATGTATACTAGTTTTATAATAATGGTGGCGCTCTGTATAGATACAGTGAGGCCTTAATTAGTTTATTTCGTAAACACATTAGTTTGGGCTCTTCATTAGTACATAAGATTAAGTATTTTTGACACTTTTATTACTTAACGTGTGAGTAATCTATTTCTATTTTAACAGCCTTACTAATAAACTTGTTGTAAGTACTGTATAACTATGCAGTGCTTTGTAGGTATTACATTCAAATTACGTCAACAGGACACCGTGTAATCATACCAAGCGGTGTTTACCAGTAGTAAGGTAAGACGGCTACAGGACAAGCCACCGTATAAAGAATACACCGTTTTTCAAATATGTTTGTGTTTTGTGTATATATATAGAAAAAACATTCTCCTTCTATGTATTATCTGCTAATCACTTTTTATACAAAGAGAAACAAAATATAGAAATTATATGCTTTTTGGTGATAATGCACCAAAAAGGCACCTTTTACTTACAAGCTCTATCCCTATCACTTAAATCTATTATAATCATTCCAGGGATTCTTTATATTTCCGGTCTCTATTTGCTTATCAATAAGGATCTGTTTATACTTAAACTTAAATGTTTTTGTTGACAGCTTATTTCTTAGAGGCGGTGGTAGATCGTTCCAAACCTTAGCACTTCTATATGAGAAAGATCCCCTGAATCCGACATGTTTATGTTCTGGTATACATAGTAAATGTTGGTGTCTAGATCGTGTATGAAATGTCAACTTATCATAAAGGTACTTAGGACACTCACTTCATACGATCTTATGGATAAGACAGGCCATATGCAGCCTCCTCCTAGACTCCATATTCAGGATTTTGTGTTCATTAAGGAAGGGGGTAATATGAGCGCGTTTAGGTATTTTAAAACAAAAACGCGCACAGGCGTTTTGCACCTTCTGGGTGGCGTTCGCAGTTTTTTTATACAGGCGAGGGCCATAGACTGCACTGCAATAATTGAATGGTGACAGCACTAAGAGATCAACCACCATTTTTCTTACATCTATAGACAGATAATCTCTTATTCCATAAAGGACTTTGAGTTTAAAAAAAGCATGCCTAATCTTATCGTTAACGTGAGTCCGAAAATTTAGCTCTTCATCATAGATGACGCCCAGATTTTTTAGCTCCCTATCCAAAGGAATTTTTTGTTCATTAATAATTATGTCGGGGCCCCTTTGCAATACACTCTTTATTTGGTATTTGGTTCCCATTACTGTGAATTTAGACTTTGACGGATTCAACACTAAGCAGTTTTTCTGTGCCCATACAAATATTTGATTAAGGTCTTCATTAATTTTCATTATTTCTTGTCTAGTACCTGCCTGTTTAAAGGAGTGATAAATCTGCGTGTCGTCGGCGTACAGGTGGCATTTGCAAGTGTTAAGGAGCCCTGACATATCCGCTGTATAAATTGCAAACAATATTGGACTTATTATGGCCCCTTGTGGGGTACCTCGTTCTATTGCACGTAGATCAGACGTTTTCATATTCCCGTTGCCATCCTCTGTAGCTACATATTGTGATCGTCCTGTTAAAAATGAGTGAAACCACCTGCATGTTTTCTCAGAGAGACCATAAAATTTCAGTTTCGCAATCAACAGCTGAACGTTTATACAGTCGAACGCGCGTGAAAAATCCAGGAGCACCAGCACACTTGCAAGTCCCTCATCCGCCGCAGCCAGTATATCATCAGTAACTTTTAATAACGCTGTTTCGGTGCCATGGCCGCTACGGAAGCCAGATTGAATAGACGGTAAAATTTTTTCGCTTTCCAGGTATGGTACTAATTGATTTTGGACAGCTTTCTCGATTACTTTCGACAACACTGGCAGGATACTGATAGCTCTTAGGTCTTTGAGGCTAGTAATGTTATTAATTTTAGGAACTGGTTTAACGACAGCTTTCTTAAAGCAATCTGGATATGTGTGTGTTTCTATCGATTTATTAACTATAGCAGTAATTATCGGTAATGTATAGTCTAAAGTATACTCTATCATTTCTATTGTAATCTCGTCATGTCCCTGTGCATTAGTTTTTATGTTAGAGATGATTTTTCGTATTTCTTTTTGACTGACTTGTGTGAGAGTGAAGAAACTTTTAGTAAATTTTGCGTGGTTAAAATACTCCAGAGTCTGAGGATCAGCTTGAGAATTGCCCGGAATTTTTAGAAAATGTGCATTTATTTTTGTTGGATCATTTATCTCTGTAGGTATAATGTTGCTGCCTTTATTAGTATAAAAAGAAGACGTTTCCTTAAAGTGTTTCCACATTTTTTGGGGGTTCCCTATGTTATTGTTTACATAATGTTTATAATATGCGGTTTTTTCTCTATGCACTGTTGATGTAACTAGATTTTTAAGTGACTTATAATACTCTTTATGTGAGGTTTTCTTACTACTGTTAGCTCTGCTTAAGGCTTGATCCCGTAAATTAATCATAAAACGAACCATGTCTGTAATCCAGGGTTTTTGTTTTTCAGTTATTTTTATTTTGTGCAGTGGAGCATGCATATCATATAAGTATATTAGGTATTTATTAAAAAGTGCTATCATAGAATTGACATCAGATAAGTCTAGGATGTTATGCCAAGGAGTCTCAGCCAAATCTGAAATTTTTCGGTATTTATTCGTTTTAATGGACGTATAATTTTAAAGCGGTCAATTGGCTTCGGCTTCTTTAGATCGAAGTCAAGCCAGACCATGCCATGATCACTTAAGCATTTGTTATGTACAACTGAAATTCTCTTTACCTTACCAGGAGAGTCGGTTATAGCAAGATCTAACAGCGTTTCAGTCGTGTCAGTGATTCTGGTCGGTTCCCTAACTAGTTGGTCTAAATTAAACTGGTGGCAGAAGCTCCTTATCCCTGCTGCCTCGTGTGATTCCGGTGTCATTAAATTAGTATTAAAATCCGTAAACAGAATTATGTGATTACAATAAGCGAAGGCGGATACAGACTCCGTCAGCGCATCGAGTGCTACACGTCGATTCACACGTTCCGGTCTATACGCAGTTCCTATCCCTAGGCGCACGCCGGCTATGGATACTTCTAGCCACATCTGTTCTAATTCCGTGTACGGATGTTCCACAACTTTCACACGGAGACCAATACGCACGTAAAAACCTACTCCTCCCCCCCTAGTACCCGCAGGTCTAGCTTGGAGCTTTAAGGAGTAACCCGGTATTTTTGGCGCAGCTGACTCACCTCCCTCCTTTACCCATGTCTCGTTTAATGCCAATATATCAAGCTTTAGGTTTGTTATTGTGCATAACAGCTCATCCTGGCCAGTAAATAAGGATCGCACATTTAGAAAGCCTAGGCGCAAATATTTATTTTTTATACTTTTATAGAAGGTACCTATACAATAATACCTGCGTGATATGGAGCCAGGGGGAAGCCACACGCCAGCAATAACCCTTGAAATACTTGTATATTTTACAGCAAATGTATCGCTGTACGACTATATTTTGTTTACATTTAACACTTAATTTTTCTAAAAGACCATAATATATTTTATACATAGTTTTAACCGCCATCAGTATAAAGTTTAAACTTAGCCCCGCCATTTTTACGAGTACCCCAATACTATAGAGTGGTATAATAGATATGTGCTTACAGACCTTATACAATGGCGAGTTGTGGGCACTAGCCAGCACACGGCAGCAAACAGCACACAGCAACGAATGAAATGGTTCACTTCTCGCGAACGGCGTCGGCTCCAAAAACACTTACGAGGTCTGCCTCGGATCGAATTCTGTGACTGGCCTTCCCCTGCGCTCGGCGGACCAACACCCGCCCTTCCCTTGTCCAGCAGAATCTCCATCCATGGTGCTTTGCTTCCTCTCGCGCCTTACTGAAAAGCCACCTATTATACACTACTACATGATTTCCTAAAATCTTTGCCATAATAGATTTGATACCAAGTCGCTAGTTAACCAAATATCGTACCGAGTTCCGAGTGGTTCGCAGCGGATTCGTGAGGGCTACCCCCACCGCTTGTTCCTAACTAAGAGGTGTAGAACTAACGCTGGTGAGCGAGCACCACTGTATAGGCTAATGCACAATTATAATGAGTATTTGCATCACATTGATTTGTTTATGTTATCCCCGGGCTTATTTAGGAAATCTGTAACTCATGTTGCATCTACCATTCTGTGATTTTACATGATGGATGTGATTTGTCTTTGGAGTGTACGTACTCGGTCGGTTGTTTGTGTTGTTTTTATTTTTTTTCTGCTTTGTGTTTATCTAGTTTAGAAAAGAGCTTAACTTGATTGAAATTCATGTGAGGTACTTGTTTGTTTACTACACATGCATTTCTCACACTGCCTGTGCCTATTATATTCTAATATTTTTATATTGCAAAATGTAGAAAACGCTGCTGGTTATACATGTAACTAACCTTAATTCAAACTTTAAGTTAAGCAAATGGCCCCCTTGGTGGAGTATACCCTATACCTTCCTCAGAAAAGAGACCCGTGCCACTCTATGGGGACATAATAGTTTGATGATGAGTGTAATTTATCGACTCTACTCGGCCCTAAAATTCGAAACCTAATAACAATGAAACCAGGCTTTGTTAAGTAAATTTTTTCCAGAATCGATTTATTTATTGGGTGCTTTCCAAACCATATTCTGTGTTTGTTATAGATTTGTTTTTACACTCAGGCTCTGCACACCATTTTCATAGGCTTTGGAACTCATTTTCATCACATCAAACTACGCAAATTTTGTTTACTTTCTTTGGTTGCGCATAGACACATTTGACGTTTGTTGTTTGTTTACCTAAAAGCGTACCGTCAGATTTGACGAATAATTTTAGACAATTGGCTTGTTCCTTCGTTAAACTTTAGTATATTACTGAAATATAGAAATTTTTGTAAATTATGTGTCCCCACATGATGTAATAGGATTTAAAAATCTTTCTTCATGCCTATTCTGTTTGAATGAGTTTAACTTTTCAACAAGCTACCGAAAGCCATAAATGATTCAGATTCATTAACAAATTTATTTTCTTAATAAGAGGCCACATTGAAAAATATTTAAATTTACGCATTTGTGACCATATAAGTATGCTATGAGATGTTACATGTTTATGTTTATATGTACCTTAAATAATAGTTCTGTTATTTTAATTCTTAGTGACTGAAACATAAATTCGTTCTTATGAGAAATAAATACTTAAGGCCTAAAATCTAAACCTACCTAAACCAACGAGGCACGCTTCAGTTTGAAGTACTTATTTTCAAACTGAATATGTAATGCCGACAACAAAATTCTCTGGCTTTCCGATGCTAACATATTACTTTGATTATGCAAGTAGTTCAGTCCTTTTTGATTTATTCAGAAAAAATATGTTGTTGCAGATGTTTTATTCAAGTAAAAACACAGATTTTTTTCGTTTGCTCTTGTTTTTCCAGTTTATATTAGGAAGCACTCGTTGCCTAGCGAAGCACTCGTGGCCTAGTCGAACCGAGAGATTGGAATCAATCACTTGAGCTAAGCGACAACAGTATGAGTGACCGTCCCGTGACTACCGCTGGTGGCATTTTTCCAAGCGCTTCCATGCTTCGTGAGGCACGCTTAGCCACTGGAGCCGGCTGTCATGTAGCCGGCTGTTATGGGCGGCTTGATAACTTCTGAAAGTAAGGCCCGCCGCTGTCTTACAATCCTCCGTTGTAGGTTTGTGTGCATTACTGCACCCTTTATTTAATAATTATTGTGGTGTAAGCATGTTTATGACTAACGTCTAACAGTAAGGCCCGCCACTGTCTTACTATCCTCCACCAACTTGGTGAATTTGGCCCCCGTGGCGGAGTATGGCCTAACTTTCCTGCGATGCAGGAAGAGATTCATGTCCCAGCAGTGGGGACATAAAACTGTTGCTATCGAATTAAATATAATTTCTACAAGATCGTGTCCATCGCAAGGCGAAATGAAATTTTGAATTAACAGCTAAATAAATAAAATAAATTATAATCGGCTGGATGAGAATGCCCGAGGACTAAAATAAATGGATTGCTTTTGGGGAGGACAATTTTTAGTAGTGGACAAGTACTGGCTAAAAGATTGAACTTTGGATTAGGGAGTCTGAATCTGAATGGGCCAACACGTACTCGTATTTAATAAATGAACTGAATTGTACTGTATAATTTTGTGATTCATTCTACGCTTACCTACAAGGACAATCGCAGAGAAAATTAAATTTATCGTAAGAAAACTTATTACAATACAAAAACCCCGACTGCTAAAAATCTTAACATGCCACTGAGCGCTTTCAACAGCTACTCCAACTAAATTCCTTCGCTATTCCACTTAATGAATTTTATGAAAACATCGATAGATCGTTTAATTTATGCTTGGATTTGGTTTTGTATAAAGTTTTAATAAAGGTGAATTCATGCAAATCTAAATGTCGATTTCAACCTTTGTATGTCCCCAATGTTGGGGCACGGGTCTCTTCCTGCATCGCAGGAAGATTAGGCCATACTCCACTACGGGGGCCAAGTCCGGGTTGGTGGAGAAACCATTCCTTATTTTCGCAGTCGAGTAAAAAGAAATGCCGTGTCTTTGCCGATGCATACCTACCGTTGATTTCCCGGGAGGTGGAGTAAAAGAGATGCCTCAATAGTGGTCGTTTTCTTCAAACTAATCGGCTTGGTAGCATGAGACGAGTTGCTCGCAGGTAAAAAAAAAAGCAAAAAGGAAGCGCAAAAAAAAAGATAAGCTAAAAATACTTATTCCAAAAATAAAGTTTTACGAGAGGTTAAAAAGAAAGTCATACCTACGTTAAGAATATTTTAAAAACCTATTTAGAGGCTAAATATTCCTCCTGCCGGGACTCAAGCCCATGACCTCTGGCTAACCGTGCTAGCGCTCTCCCAACTGAGCTAATGAGCGACTTACATAGGCTGCTACTTATGTATGCGGAATCTGGGATTCCAATAATTTTAAACGCAATGTCTGACCTCTATGGTCAAATTCGTTCTTTTTTTAGAACACTGGCCGCTAATATTTTTCTCTTATATACGTTAGTGTTTTGTTTTTGTTGTGTTTAAAATGTCATATCGCTGAAAAAATGGAACTCACTCGTGAAAATATTCGTGCTATGATTTATTACGATTTTCGACGTGGTTTAACGCAACAACAGTGCGTAGATCAATTAACTTCGACTTTTGGTGGTGAAGCTCCATCAAAAACGACTGTGTATCACTGGTTTAGTGAGTTTAATCGCGGGCGCAGTAAGCTCACGGACGAAGTTAAAGAAGGTCGCCCGAAATCGGTGGTTGTGCCACAAAATATTGAGGCTGTGCGAAAACTAATAATGCAAGACCGCTATGTTACGTATCGCAAGATAGAGGCTATTCTGGGCATATGTATGACGATCATTCATCCTATGAATGATCGTCATACATATGCCCAGAATAGCCATTACATGAACATTAGTCAGTAAAAAAAATTTGTTCGCGTTGGATCTCGCACAACTTAACTCAGGATCAAAAAGATGCTCGCGTCGAATAGTGCAAGAAAACCTTAAAAAAAATCCGGAGGCGACTCAAAATCTGTTTATAATATCTACGTTTATAACAGGTGACGAATCCTGGATCTACGCGTACAATCCCGAAACTAAACAACAATCTACAGTTTGGGTGTTTCAAAATGAGCCGAACCCTAAGAAAGTGGCTCGTGCAAAAAGCACTGTAAAGCAAATGGTGGCCTGCTTTTTTGGTATTAATGGCCATGTGGCTACAATACCACTGGAGAATCGCAGAACGGTTAATTCGGAGTGGTACACGACCATTTGTTTGCCGGAAGTATTTGAAGAAATACGCCAAAACAACCAGCGACGCATAATCATACTTCACCATGACAATGCCAGCTGTCATACATCTCAGGAAACAACTACATTTTTGGATGGTCAAAAAATAGAATTGATGGTTCATTCACCGTACAGCCCTGATTTGGCTCCCAATGATTTCTATTTATTCCCAAATGTAAAGAATAATTTACGTGGTCAACGATTTTCGACCCGTGAAGATGCCGTAGATGCGTTCAAACAGCACGTTTTGGAGATACCTCAATCAGAGTGGAAAAAGTGTTTTACAAATTGGTTTCATCGAATGCAAAAGTGCATCGATCATAGTGGAGAATACCAACAATAAAAGCATATTTAGCCATATACATTTGTTTATTTTTTCTATTCCGCATACATAAGTAGCAGCCCTCGTACCGGCATCAGTGAAATTTCGAACCTCTTTACAATATATTCTCTGTATTACGTACAGGCAGAAGTTATTTGCATCACTTGCAAATAAAGGGTTTTTAAAATTGTCCTTAGCACGGGTTAGTGCATTAAAAAGAATATAATACCTACATTAAGAATAATCAAATCAAATACAGATCATAAGCCTTGTTTTTAAAGGTAGCTGGAGGAGAAGAGCGCCTAAGAATATTTAAGATAAGAAAATAATATTTAAATTTAGTTATTTTTATTCATTGTAAAAACAAAAAAAGTTTCGTTAAGTATAATGAACGTCGAAGTTAAAATTGCTATTTTTATTGTTTGTACGGTACACTAGGAAGAAATAAACAGAAAAACAGAATATTTGTAAAAATTCAATATTATTAAAAACTTATAAGACTTTGCTAATAAAATAACGCTTGAAAAATCTATAATTAAGAAAACACTTTCTTGTTCTTGCTAAGGTGGCTTTTTAATAAACGCCTTATTGGTGAATTTTTCAGACGGACCGGTAAGGGCGGGTACCTTAACCGTCGTAGTTACAGGAAAACGTTTTCAGGAGACTATCCTTAATTTTTAAAACACGCAGGGATTTTGGAAAAAATGTACAGTCAGCAAGAAAATGGTCATTGTTCGTTATCAACCCTTGTATGCCAACCCACCACAGTAGGCAAAGAGCTGTACAGAGGTGATCTAAGGCTTGAATGAAAGAATAATTTATTTTGTACTTTTTTATTTTTAATGCACTAACCCGTGCTAAGGACAAATTTAAAAACCTATTTAGAGGCTAAAAATTTCACCCATGCCGGGATTCGAACCCGCAACCTCTGGCTATCTGTGCCAGCGCTCTTCCAATTGAGCTAATGGGCGACTCACCGGGATCAGTGAAATTTCGAACCTCTACACTATTCTCTGTATTACGTACAGGCAGTGACATCTGGCTTAAGTAAATTGCATCACTTACAGCCCCGACTACTTACTTTGCAGTTAGGTTTTACATCGGAATGATATCACTGTACCCACATGATTATAAAAATAAAAATAGTATAATCATGTGGGTACAGTGATATCATTCCGATGTAAATTGAAAGAGCGCTGGCACGGATAGCCAGAGGTTGCGGGTTCGAATCCCGGCATGGGTGAAATTTTTAACCTCTAAATAGGTTTTTAAATTTATTTTGTCACATACAAAAATAATAATAACGGGCTTCGATCGATCGATATCAACCCTTATCAACGATCCGTATCAACCGATACCACCCGTACGTCCCCACTGCTGGGGCACGGGTCTCTTCCTGCATCGCAGGAAGGTTAGGCCATACTCAAATACGGGGGCCAAGTCCGGGTTGTTGGAGGATTGTAAGACAGTGGCGGGCCTTACTGTCAGAAGTTATCAAGCCGCCCATAAGGCCTCTGATATGGCTTAACGACTGCCATTATATGACAGCCGGCACCAACGGCTTAAAGTGTCTTGCGAAGCACGGAAGCGCTCAGAAAAATGCCTCTAGCGGTAGTCACGGGACGCTCACCCATCCTGTACCTGACCGGGCCTGTTATTGCTTAACCAAGTGATTGATTCCAGTCACTCGGTTCGCCTAGGCCACGAGCGCTTTAGTGCCCTATACTATAGTTATATATAGTTATAGTAAAAATAGGAATATGTACTAACACTAGAATAAGATTACTAACAAATTTATTTGTTTAAAAACCTATTTAGAGGCTAAAAATTTCACCCATGCCGGGATTGGAACCCGCAACCTCTGGCTATCCGTGCCAGTGCTCTACCAATTGAGCCAATGGGCGACTCACGGCATCAGTGAAATTTCGAACCTCTTTACAATATTCTCTGTATTACGTACAGGCAGCGACATCTGACTTAAGCAAATTGCATTACTTACAGCCCCGACTACCTACTTTGTACTGGCACGGATAGCCAGAGGTTGCGGGTTCCAATCCCGGCATGGGTGAAATTTTTAGCCTCTAAATAGGTTTTTAAATTTGTGCCTTAGCACGGGTTAGTGCATTAAAATAAAAATAGTATAAATTTATATGTCTTTCTATATTTGAAATAATCAAAATTGAAAACTGTACAATGTGTGGTGATTAAAGCCGTAACCCTCTCCCTGAAAGAAAGTGTATTCCCTGCAGTGCGACTTAATTATACAGGCTGTATTTAACATCAAAACTGTATATTTGCCACCATTTGCAGAACCCAACTCCCTACGGCCCGGACTATTTCTTATGTAGCTTTTTACTGTGGATAATTCATTCTGCATGCATGTTAATACTTTACAAAAGGAGATTGACCATTTTTGTATGAACGTTGGACCAAGTGCTGCCCAACATTGAAACATGGTACATAATGTTCCTTAGACTAATACCAGACTGTAACCCAAAGCGCTTTAGAATCTATCCGAGGAGTACTGAGAAAAAAAATATTTTTCATAGGATTTACATTGACGAAAAATCATAACCAACAGCTGTTTTTTTGAAATAAAACACGGTATATTGTGAACAATGGATTATTTATTACTATTATAACACTTGCTAAGGATGGTGCATAATAAATCAATCATTTATTCGTCACATGATCATGATGTAAACATTAATGATACCTAATCAATCATCCTCATCGTCATCTATAATTATTGAATCTAAAAATAAAGCAGGCCGCCTTACAACGTCTTCGTGCCTAGCCCACCCCAAAAACCAAACTAGGCAAACAACGTGAGCACAACTGCCGATCGTTCCGAGCAGGTACAGAGTAACAGGTATACTCACTCACCGTGCGCGAAAGAGACAGACACATACACATCTGAATATTAGGAAGCGAGACTTTTAATTTCTCTCAAATCTCGCGGTGATTTTGTACCGTACCATTCGATCAACTTGTCTTGGAATTGAAAAAAGAGACAGCGCTATACAAAGCAAATACAAAAAACTTGCTTCGAGCGATACTTGCGAGGTCGGGACCTGACTAGAGGAAGAATAAATAAGACAATAATATTAAACAACAACGTAAATATTATAAAAAAATGAAATATCAAAAGTTAAAGTGCTACAAAAACCATAAGATATATTATTAGGTACTACACAACCTCGTGGATGTTTTTTTTTTAATTATTTTTCTTAAATACCCTTTTATGTAAGGTAAAATAAAAAACTACTCCCACGCCTGGGCAGCATTTGGTCCAAAATGGTCAATCTCCTTTAGAGTGTACTTTACTCATTAAGCTCAACAATGTAATAATAAGGAAGAGCGGGGTATCTGTAACACAGGTTTCGACTTAGTACAGAGCCCCAATGACGTGTAAACTGTAACCGCTGCTTATTGAATAAAGATTTATTATTATTATTATTCTTATTACCGTCCCACTGCAGGGCAGAAGCCTTCTCTCAGAGAGAGAATAAGGGCTTAATCACCACGCTTGCCCACCGCGGATTGGCAATTTCAAGCGATGTGGTATTTGAACACCCCACGAAACGCAGGTTTCCTCACGATGTTTTCCTTCACTGCTAGCGTGTGGTAGGTGTTGCTACTATAACAAATGTACGAGAACATAACTTAGCCCCGGTTTCTGATACACTAACAAGCCGTTAATCTACTGTTAAAAGCTGTCGGTTGGCCTAAGTGCATACAAAAAAAAACCGGCCAAGTGCGAGTCAGACTCGCGCACCGAGGGTTCCATACAAACCTGTATTATAGACCTGAGTATTTGGTATGAATTTCAATTTAATACCTCTACGCGTTTATGAGGAAATGGGTAGTAAGTTTAAAATTATTAAAAAAAATATATTATGTGATGTAACTAAAAATTTATGGTTTTCGTAATTTTTCCTTTATCTATGCTATAAGACGTTGCTTCGTACCAAATTTCAAGATTCTGGGTTCACGGGAAGCACCCTGTAGGTTTTGATTCCCTTGCAAGTGTCGAAAATTTGCGGCATAAACGGCTGTATCTTTTGATTGCGTTGGCTTAGAAGTTTGATTTTTTCACAGCTTCAAGGGACAGTAGACCTGAGTAATTGATATAAATTTCAGCTTCATACCTCCACGCGTTCCTGAGAAAAAGGGTCTTGACAGACGGACGGACGGACAGACGGTGATCTAAAGTGATCAAAGTGATCCTATAAGGGTTCCGTTTTTTCCTTTTGAGGTACGGAACCCTAAAAACAGTCGACAGCAGTTAACAGAAGGTTAACAGATTGTTAGTGTACGAGAAACTGGGGTTAGAGAACAGAGTCATTGGTTCATGCCCGTTCCGGGAACCGAACCATGACCTGGCCTAGACTGTGTCAAAAGTATATAACTAGCTGACCCCGCGGACTCGTACCGCCTAAAAATTTGTTTTTATCTTTCTCTCCATAAAAACCATCCTCGGACTTCGTCGTTATCGTCGTTATCAACCCTTATATGTCCCCAACGCTGGGGCACGGGTCTCTTCCTGCATCGCAGGAAGGTTAGGCCATACTCCACCACGGGGGCCAAGTCCGGGTTGGTGGAGGATTGTGAGACAGTGGCGGGCCTCACTGTCAGAAGTTATCAAGCCGCCCATAAGGCCTCTGACATGGCTTAACGACTGCCATTATATGACAGCCGGCACCAACGGCTTAACGTGCCTTGCAAAGCACGGAAGCGCTCGGAAAAATGCCACTAGCTGTAGTCACGGGACGCTCACCCATCCCGTACCTGACCGCGCCTGTTGTTGCTTAACTAAGTGATTGATTCCAATCACTTGGTTCGCCTAGGCCACGAGCGCTTCATCAGAAATAAAAAAAAAATTGCGAAATCGGTTCAGCTGTTCATTTTTATATTAAAGACTAGCTGACGCAGCGAACTACGTATCACTTATTTTTTTTCTCCGTAAGAATCATCCTCGTACTTCAAAGAATATTCTAAAAAAAGAATAAGCGAAATCGGTTCAGCTGCTCACGAGATTTGCGCTTACCAAGACATTTAGCGATTCATTTTTATATTATAGTCTAGCTGACCCATCGAACTTCGTACCGCCCACAGACGATTCTTTAATTTTTTTTTATTTTTCTCTCCGTAAGAACCACCCTCGTATTTGAAGGAATTTTCTAAAAAAAGAATTAGCGAAATCGGTTCAGCTGCTCTCGAGTTTTGCGCTTACCAACATATTCAGCGATTCATTTTATAAATATTATAGACTAGCTGACCCAGCGAACTTCTTACCGCCCACAGACGATTCTTTATTTTTTTTTAATTTTTCTTTCCGTAAGAACCACCTTCGTATTTCAAGGAATTTTCTAAAAAAAGAATTAGCGAAATCGGTTCAGCTGCTCTCGAGATTTGCGCTTACCAACACTTTCGGCGATTCATTTTTATACTATCGATGTATGTATGTGATTCGAAAACCCTTCGAATCACACTCAAATACCTTCGAATCACACTCGAATCTCTTTGAATCACAATCGACTCGCTTTGAATCACACTCGAATCCCTTCGAATCACACTCAAAACCCTTCGAATCACACTGAAATCCCTTCGAATCACACTCGAATCTCTTTGAATCACACTCGAATCGCTTTGGATCACACTCGAATCCCTTCGAATCACACTCAAAACCCTTCGAATCACACTCAAATCCCTTCGAATCACACTCGAATCTGATGAATCACACTCGAATCGCTTTGAATCACACTCGAATACCTTCGAATAACACTCAGAACCCTTCGAATCACACTCAAATCCCTTCGAATCACACTCGAATCTCTTTGAATCACACTCGAATTGCTTTGAATCACACTCGAATCCCTTCGAATCACACTCAAATCCCTTCGAATCACACTCGAATCTCTTTGAATCACACTCGAATCGCTTTGAATCACACTCGAATCCCTTCGAATCACACTCAAAACCCTTCGAATCACACTGGCTCTACGCTAGGTTAGCATCTTCTGAGGCAAGGAAACGACTAAAATCATAAATATCATCAATATTAAGGGCCAGAAAAAGCTAAAACCTACCCTAAGTATGCCATTAAAAAAATAACGAATCCCACTTACCATAATGCTGGAACAAAACGCGCTTCGTTCAATAACACACCCTCTTGGAAAATTCGACCGTGTCTGGGGCGTTTTAAGGTAGAAAGTTCGTATGTAAATCTAGCAAACATTGGATACAAAATGACATGGAACAGAAGGTTAGTACGGTGTTAGCTGATTTACGCACACCCCTTGTGAGTATTAATTAAAAACTTAAGTTAGTTTTTTCTTTTCTTTTTAGCCTTTAATCTAGCCTATAAACAACGTCCCACTGCAGGCAACAGGCCTTCTATTAGGGAGAGAGTAAGGGCTTCTTTACCATGCGTGCCCACCGGGGATTGGCGATTTCAAGCGCTGAAGTATTTGAACACCTCAGACACACGGTTTCCTCACGATGTTTTCCTACACCGAAATAAAAAATATATATATTATATCATTTTAATGCACTAACCCGTGCCTCTTTCTTAATCTTTAGCCTCTAAATAGGTTTTTAAAATTATCCTTAAATTTTAAAAACCTATTTAGAGGCAAAAAGTTCCGCTCGACCCACTCGAACCCGCGACCTCTGGCACGGTTAGCCAGAGGTCGCGGGTGCGAGTCCCGGCATGGGTGGAATTTTTAGTCTCTAAATAGGTGATTAGTTTATTCCAGAACCAAATACATACAACAGTTACTGTGGTCGCCGCAGTAGGCAAAAAGCTGTCCAGAGGTGATCTTAGGCATGAATGAATGAATAATTTATTTTGTCACAAACCAACACAATAATAATGGGATCGATCGATATCAACTCTTGTATGTCCCTATTCCTGGTGCACGGGACTCTACCGGCATCGCAGAAAGGTTATGCCATACTCCACCACGGAGGCCGAGTCCAGGTTGGTGGATAGTAAGACAGTGGCGGGTCTTACTGTCGGAAGTTATCAAGCCGCCAATAAATATGCTTCTTCTTCTTCTTCAGGCTATAATTAGTCCACTGCTAGACATAGCCCTCCCCTAAGGAGCGCCAGGTTGTGCTATTACAGGGGGTAATGCCCATAATCCCCATGCTGGGCATGCGGGTTGGGGATCGCAGTTCGGTGGAATTGTACTGCAGGGGGCGCTGCTGCCCACTCCCCGTTTGTGTCCCTTAGTAGCCTTTTACGACACCCGCGGGAAGAATTGGGTGAATCCTCAGAGAGTGAATGATCTTAATTACCACTCGACCCCACCGCGTTTGGATTTCAAGGGCTGAGCTATGCGAACACCTCAGACAAAGAAGTTTCCTCACAATGTTTTCCTTCACCGTCCACGGTCATCGACCTTCTGTATCTCTAAAGGTCCACAGCTGTTTCTCCAGCGCAGCGTTCCAAATTTGGGTCACCAGGCGAGGAGGCCAGATGTTGTCGTAAAAGCCTAGCCCAGTCCGTACGGGCTACTGATAGGAGCTTTGTGAAGGACTAAGCTTTGCCGTAGTGTTTTCAATCTTACTAATATTATAAACGCGAAAGTTTGTATGTATGGATGGATGGATGTTTGTAAATTCTCGAAATACTAATACTGCGCAGACAAAGTCACGAAACCAGTGTAACATAAGAGTAATCGACAGAATAGGCATGACGACAGTACCAATTAGATAGATAGATTTTAAAAGCATTTAAAACACTGATTTAGTTATATGATAGGAAAAAAATATTAACAATATTTTCGAGAAAAAAGATTATAATACTGTTTTCAGTCAATTTTACTACAACATCCATCACAACGCGTGACGTCACGCTTAGGTTACCATTGGTAAATTTCACTCGTACTTTGTTGTGCCTACTAGTCATTACGATGTTGCGTGACGTCACATTCGACGAATTTGTTTTTAACTATGAGTTAAATACATGCAATTAATATACTTTGAAAGTATTAAGTACCTAATGAAGAGTTTCAAGACACAATCATCCACTGTCCAATTCATAACATTTTAGTAATTTCGGAAATAAATTCATTACTTAATTAATTTACTATTATTTTATATAATTATAATTAATTAAATCGTGTGTGTGTGTGTGTGTGAAATACGTGACAAAATCTCCAAAATTTTTGTTTTTAGTTTAAACACAACATATCAAAGTATTTTATTCAAAATTACACAGACCCGGTGACTTACTGAACTTTACTAGCAAAACTTGATGCCCATTTCAAAATATAGGCCTTTTTGAAGAAATTAGTGACAAAATTCTCCTAACTTTGGAGAAAGTCTGGAGATTTTACTTAATTAACAAAGTTTACATATTATTCTAAAACCTAGTACTAATGCATTAAATGGGCATTAATTCAAGACATCTTTGTAATTTATAGGAGCCTGTAATTGTAATTTATAGGTTATAGGAGCCTTTTTGGCACAAATAAAGCTCTGCACAATGTTTAAACCGCGTTTCTGGTATAAAATGAAATGAAACGAAAAGGTTTTGTTAAAAGAAGCGCAGAAACTGCGGCTTAATGAACGTTACAATTCAAACTATAGGTATCCATTTCAAAATCTAGATCATTTTGGAGAAAAAATGGACAAAAAAACTTCAAACTTAATCTTCTCAAAGTTCTTAATTTACATAATTATTTTAAAACATAGAAGTCATGCCTTGTACTGGTTTCAATTCCTGGCAATCTTATAATATCTTAAGGCATCTTATTGTACAAAGTCATAGACTATGACTCAAAGTCATGCCGGCATTGGGAATCGAACCTGGCTTCCAAGTCCATTGTTTACCCTACCACCGGTTCGAATCCACAAAAGGTTATAGGTTCTACGAATATATGCAATAATGTTACAATGATTATTGTCACATATCACGGATTCCATTGTACAACTGTCAGTCAGACATCGATACTTATGTGTACTCAATGGATTACATTGAACGGTATACTATGTACCACATAACATAACATTTACGTACAGGCACATTGATTCTGGCCCCACACTAGGATACCCTGTGTCGTGGGAACCTGAGTGCTTAGTGCGAGTTTGACAGATCCAATCGAATAACTTTACTACCGCGTTAATCGAGCATTGAGTAGTGAGTATGAGTAAGTTAACCGTTCGAACTGGCAAAACGCTGTCACAGTACAACTCGCACTCGCGTTTATTCGTGTTTTGGCTGGTAAACGTGTTCACTTCTCAACGTAAACCATTACAACTCGCGCTCAACAATTTTAATTTCCATACTTGTCGCTAGGTGGCGCTTCCTCGCTGCCATAGAAATATGAGTTTACGTTAACGCGATCGAGTAGTTAAAAAACTCGCACTAAGCACTCAGAAACAACAACATTACAAACATGTAGACATCTAAGACATAAGGAAAGCGCTCGTGGCCCAGTCGAACCGAGTGACTGGAATTAATCACTTGAGTTAAGCAACAACAGTTGCGGTCAGTTGCAGGATGGGTGAGTGTCCCGTGACTACCGTTAGTGGCATTTTCCGAGCGCTTCCGTGCTTTGCGAGGCACATTAAGCCGGTGCCGGCTGTCATGTTATGACAGTCAGAGGCCTTATGAGCGGCTTGTTACTGGCGGTAGGGCCCGCTACTGTCTTGCAATCCTCCACCAACCCGCACTTGGTCCCCATACATGGTGGAGTATGGCCTTACCTTTCTGCGATACAGGAAGAGACTCATGCCCCAGCTGTAGTGACATACAATGGTTGATATCGAACATAAGGGTTTTCCGACTGCCTCGTCTAGCGGTTAAGGCGCTTGTCTTCCCAACCAGAGGCCATGGATACGATATATCTGGAGGCGTACGGGATTTGTACAAATGAACTAAATCTGCATGTGTTACCTGTTTGCCAAAGAACAGGGTGTCCTAGTTTGGGTCATCATCTTCGTCAACCCATTATGTCCCCACCGTAGGGCACGGGTCTTTTCCCTAAAGGAAAGGTATAGGCCATACTCCATCACGGGGGCCAAGTCCGGATTGGTAGAGGTTTGAAGACTAGTGGCTGGTCTTACTCTCAGATGTTTTATAGCCACCCTATAAAATATTTGTGTGTGTGTGTGCAAGTTATTAATACACTATTTTTATTTTTAATGCACTAACCCGTGCTAGGGAACAAATTTAAAAACCTATTTAGAGGCTAAAAATTTCACCCATGCCGGGATTCGAACCCGCAACCTCTGGCTATCCGTACCATCGCTCTACCAATTGAGCCAATGGGCGACTCACGGCATCAGTGAAATTTCGAACCTCTTTACGTTATTAATAATTTAAGTTATTAATAATATAATAAACTTAACATACCCTCACGCCTGTATCCCGAAGGGTAGGCTGAGACAAGAGACCGTCACTTCACCGACCGACAGATCACCTTCGCTTCATCAACGTGAATTTGTCTTTGCATGCACGCACTCCGGTTTCGAGAATTTTCTTTCTTGTCCTTTACTAATACTTCCCCTATTTGGTCGAAGAATGTCCGTATTAATGACAAACTCCACTCGACTTGTTACATGAATTGCCAATTATGGATATACCCCGTATTTCCCTGAAGATATATTAAGCTTGCCGAAAACGCGGTTCAAAAAATGTGTAAAGTACACTTTGTGCCAAAAGGGCTAGGTACTATAGCATAAAGGATTATTTAGAGAATAATAATGTCTGGAATTAAAGCCAGTAGGTACAATGCATGAGTTCTATGTTTTAAAATAATTATATAAACTCTGTTAATTAAGGACTTTGAAAAGACTAAGTTTGGAGTTTTTTTTGTCCATTTTTTCTCCAAAATGATCTAGATTTTGAAATGGACACCTACTATGAATTGTAACGTACAATAAGCCGCAGATTCTGCGCTGCTTTGAATAGAACCTATTCATTTTATTACTCTTCTTCTTTTTCTGGCTATATTAGTCCACTGCTGGACATAGCCCTCCCCTAATGACCACCATAGCGCCCTGTTTTCAGCTTGCTGCATACTGCATCTGCCGGCAGTATTTCGCAGATCGTCATCCCACCTGGTCGGAGTGGGTCCTACACTACGTTTGCCGAGTCGCGGTCTCCACTCAAAAACACGTTTACTCCGGTTGTCGTTTCTTCGCGAGATATGGCCAGCCCACTGCCACTTCAGCTCGCAAATTCTCTTAGTTATGTCGATAACTTTGGTTCTCTGTCGGAGGCATGTATTTCTCAGCGCTGTACAATTAAAATAATGTTTACATGGCCGACAATTCTGTCTGGTACGAAGCATGTAGTAAAATAACCATAGAGTGCACCTCCATAGTTATTTGCTCACCACGTGAATTGACCTATATAGGCTCTATATAGCCTTGTATTCGCAGGCTGAGTGGTGTAACGTGTAATACCGATGTTATTTTTAAACCCTTCCGCCCCTAAATCAACGCTGACGAAGGGTTAATCTTTCGAAGTAAATCATTTTGAGTTATAGCTTTCTGGTATGCTCGTAATGGGAGCACACTTGGCAGTTTTGGTTTGGCGATAAATTAATGGTCCGCTGAGACGAGATATCTTGCGATAGAAGCTTTTGAAATAGAGTTAATTGTTGGTAAACTTAGTAATTGACTGCAATAATTGACTGTGCTCGCCACTTCAGTCTGCGCGAGGCCAAAGAAGTTCGAATGCTGAAAAGTCGGGAAATAATGTAATTACGTTTCACCTAACAATTAATAGTAAAAAATCGCAAGCTGCGAAAAATTAATAGTGACTACCCACAATAATTGACTGTACTCGCCACTGGTCTACCAGAGTGCTTAGTGCGAGTTTTTTAACTACTCGATCGCGTTAACGTAAACTCATATTTCTATGGCATCGAGGAAGCGCCACCTAGCGACAAGTATGGAAATTAAAATTGCTGAGTGCGAGTTGTAATGGTTTACGTTGAGAAGTGAACACGTTTACCAGCCAAAATACGAATAAACGCGAGTGCGTTCGAAGCGGTTAACTTACTCATACTCACTACTCAATGCTCGATTAACGCGGTAGTAAAGTTATTCGATTGGATCTGTCAAACTCGCACTAAGCACTCTGAGACCACGGCAACTGTAACGCTGCCGAAACGTCGAAAAATAAGGTAATTACGTTTTACCTAACAAATAATCGCGATTTGACCCGTTTAATATATAACTATGTATGAGTATCGTGAATCATTAAGAAATACTAAATTATCGCAATTAAAACCGTTTAATATGTAACTGAATAAACTTATGACTTCTGCTTCTCGGTATCTGGAATAGCACTTTTCAACCTAGCAATCGAGTAACCGAACGACCAAATAATCGTCCGACCGATTAACAAAAACTATCATCAAAATACCGAATGATCGAACGGCCAAATGACCAAACGACCGAATGATCAAACGACCAAATGATCAAATGACCAAAAGAACGAATGACTGAACGACCGAATAATTAAACGACCGATTGATCAAACTTCCAAATGATCGAATGACAGAACGATCGAACAAACGACCGACCGACCGTATATCAGCCCATAATCATCGATTGCTGGATAAAAGACCTCCCGAAAATTATGAAAAAATCTTAAGGCGTTTCGGGGCGCTAACTAGCGGCACCAATGGAATAAAAATCATAAATTGTTTTATAATACGTTTTTATCTAAAATAAATCACGAGGAACCTTAACAACTGTGATAATATTTAAAAACCTAAGTATTTAGAGGCTAAAAATAAGCTTAAGTCAGATGTCGCTGCCTGTACGTAATACAGAGAATAGTGTAAAGAGGTTCGAAATTTCACTGATGCCGTGAGTCGCCCATTGGCTCAATTGGTAGAGCGCTGGCACGGATAGCCAGAGGTTGCGGGTTCGAATCCCGGCATGGGTGAAATTTTTAGCCTCTAAATAGGTTTTTAAATGTGTTCCTTAGCACGGGTTAGTGCATTAAAAATAAAAATAGTATAACTGTGATTATAATTTTCAGAACTTACAGTCTACACCTATGATCAATTAGAACTTTAATCGATTTCTGCTAAAAATTGAAGTTTTCGGCGGAAAGTGATTAAAGTCCTTGGTTGTTGATTCTAAGTTCTAGACTAGATAGTTCTAGAGTTTTACAAATAGTTGTCACAGTTGTAAAGTTTTCTCATGTTAGCTTTTGAATACAAACGTATTATAACACAAGTTCGATCCCCGGCTGGGGACACAAAAAAAACCCCAGGTCTTGGATGTTTACATGTTTGTGATGTCGCTGTTTCTGGTACCCACGACACAGGGTATCCTAGTGTGGGGCCAAAAGCAATGTATGAGCCTATATGTAAATGTTATGTTATGACTTTTTTTCATAGGCTAGTTGCCACCCCGAAGCACCTTAAAGGGAAAAAAAGGGAACGCAGCCCGATCCCGAAATTTATTGTATTATTTATTAATAAGGTTTTTGAACAGACGCACATTTTACAAATATAGACACAATTTACAATAAATCAAGCCACAGTGTGAATCCAAAAACTGAAAAACACAACATTCACATCACATATCATGTAACACTTACGGATGTTGACCTTAATTGGATCAAGTTTGATCTGAATTTACAAAGCGTACATGCAGATAAATCGAATTTCTTGGGATCTTTTACAAAAAGTTGATTTAGTTGAGAAACAAAACAAACACGAAAAACTTTTATCATATGAATGTCGTATTGTAGAAACTAAGCCAAAAGGTGTTCATTCACAAAGTCAATAATGAAATCAGGAAAAGTCGCAAAATTTTTGTCCTTTGTAAACAACAGGGAAACAATAAGAGGCACGTGGAAGTCCGGTCAAACACTTTTTTAGTCAAAAAAACAAGTAAAGTCTGTTAGCTTTTAGAATATACCTCGGCTACTATCGGAAAGAATCGGATATATTCGTGTAACGGAAATATCGAAACTAACAAGACACTTAATTTCGTATTCGGAACTAATATGACACTTACATTTATACAGAGCAGGAAATAGTATTACACTTTCATTTGTAGTGATATCACAGAGATAAAACGCCGGCATCAAATTCTGAAGTTCGTGGTTCGAATCCTATTACTACATAGGATTTTGTTTTGTAAGTTATGTAGGTACATATTTTCTGAAGTTGTCAAAGCAATCAACCCTTGTATGTCCCCAGTGCTGGGGCACGGGTCTCTTCCTGCATCGCAGGAAGGTTAGGTCATACTCCACCACGGGGGCCAAGACCGGGTTGGTGGAGGATTGTAAAACAGTGGCGGGCCTTACTGTCAGAAGTTATCAAGCCGCCCATAAGGCCTCTGACATGGCTTAGCGACTGGCACTCGGCACCAGCGGCTTAACGTGTCTTGCGAAGCACGGAAGCGCTCGGAAAAATGCCACTAGCGGTAGTCACGGGACGCTCACCCATCCTGTACCTGACCGCGCCTGTTGTTGCTTAACCAAGTGATTGATTCCAATCACTCGGTTCGCCTAGGCCACGAGCGCTTCAAAGCAATACAACTGGCTAATCGTGAAGGAAACCGTCATGAAAGAACCTGAGAGTCTGAGGTGCCTACATACCTCACCGCTAGAAATTGCCAATTCCTGGTACGCAAGCTGCAAGTAAGCTCGTAATTAAACCCATACTCTCTCTCTCTCTCTCTCTTCCGTGATTCGCAAGGCACGTTAAGCCGTTGGTGCCGGCTGTCATATAATGGCAGTCGTTAAGCCATGTCAGAGGCCTAATGGGTGGCTTGATAACTTCTTACAGTAAGGCCCGCCACTGTCTTGCAATCCTCCACCAACCCGGACTTGGCCCCCGTGGTGGAGTATGGCCTAACCTTCCTGCGATGCAGGAAGAGACCCGTGCCCCAGTAGTGTGGACATACAAGGGTAGATAACGATAACGAAGCTCTCTTTCTCTCTCTTAGAGAAGACTTGTAACGTGCAGTGGGGCGTAGAGTCCCAACTTAATATGTGAGCTCGTGCCATGTTACAGTGCATAAAAGCTACTTTACGTCGCAGGATACTATTCTAAACTGCACGTGACACACTTTATAAAGTGTCCGTATTTATTTGCACTGCAGTGTACAGAAAGCGTCTCTAGAGACCTCGCAGTGGCTCTTATTTACGGGACCTAAATGTGAATTTGGAACAAACAGGGTTTATTTTCTCGTGGCTTCAGGCTGCATATTGGCTAACGGGCGACACGTCTTTTCACTCGAAACTTAACTTTTAACACGGAAAAACTACGTACGGATGAATAACTAGCACTATAAGATTTTTAAATAAATAAATATTCATGGACATATTACATAGATCTCGTTAGCCGTATACTAAGAAAAACTAAATGACTTGTGTTATAGGTGCGAACTTGAAGATAGATTTAATACAAAAAATACATAGATAAAATCCAAGAACCGAGACAACCTAGAAAAGTTCGTTTCCTAGTCTGACCCGGCCGGGGATCGAACCCGAGACCTTCGGTTTTACAGTCAGCGTGCAAAAGCGCTGCGCTACCGAGGCCTTCATATATAACCTCAGATCATAGAAAGAAGTATATAACCAATCATAGATGCCATATTGTTATGCCGGCGCCAGGCAGAAGCAAGTGATCACATGAGTGATCAAGTGATCACATGAGTGTGCACATGTGTGGCACGGATATTTGTTAGTATTGTCACATAAAATGTCCGTTCCACACATGTGCACCCTTATGTGATCACTGGTTTGAACTTCTGCCTGGCGCCGGCATTAGAAGATAAATAAAAGTGTGTCGTGATTTGAAATAAATTCTAATCTATATACATACAACCGAGTTGAATGAGCCGTTTTCAGCACAAGTTCTCAAAGCAATTCACAGATGGCGCTGACAGGCGTGACCATAGAAGAACTGGAATACGGCTGTGAAAATTAATCGGTGCTAAGGAAAACGCGTTCTTGAGTAGAGACCGCGACTCGGCAAACGTAGTGCAGGACGCCCTCCGACTAGGTGGGATGACGATCTGGATCCGAAGACAGGGCGCTATGTCGCTCATTAGAGGAGGGCTATGTCCAGCAGTGGACTAATATAGCCTGAGGAAGAAGAAGAAGAAAAATTTGACAGAAGTGCCACCCCGGTTTTGGTTTTTGCTCGCCTGTAAGCGCCGTCTATAAAGTGATTTTTGAATTTGTGCTGAAATCTCATTCGGAAACCCAACTATGTTTTTTGTACTGGTAACACTATAAAATTGTCCTTAGCACGGGTTAGTGCATTAAAAATAAAAATATTATAATCATGTGGGTACAGGGATATAATTTCGATGTAAAAACCTAACTGCAAAGTAGGTACTCGGGGCTGTAAGTGATGCAATTTACTTCAGCCAGATGTCGCTGCCTGTACGTTATACAGAGAATAGTGTAAAGAGCTTAGTTGGAAAGAGCGCTGGCACGGATAACCAGAGGTCGCGGGTTCGAATCCCGGCATGGGTGGGTTTTTAAAACACTATAAAGTTTTGACTTCTTGACAGTTATATGCTTCGGTCTACGGAGGGGCCATGGTCATTCTGATGATTTTTTTCTACGTCTGCTTTTCATAATGTATCCTGTCGAAAAGTTATTCTAGTTACGTGGGACGGAAACGCTATATTCGACGACCACTGAAACTTTGGTTTTTGATACTTTCATTGCCCGAGATTTCAAGAGAGGGCTCATATTTTTCATTAAAATAATTTATTGCTATTTATTACTTACTTTTATGTATTTTCCTTTAGTCCTCTCCTTTAGCTTGCGGCTCCAAGTGGGAATCCAACCCACGACCACTGTCTTGGTAGCCAAGCGCCTTAACTGCTAGACCAACGGGGGCAGAGACCGAGGCCACTTGAAGAACACTCATCTTTATTTGGTTGACATTTTTCACGTTTTCTTTAATACAGAACGACATTTTTTGCGTGGTTCAAGTACGTAATTTATGACTGGGCAACCGGATTCGAGCCATAGACTCAATGCCCATTTAGAAGCGGCATAAATATCATTCTGCCAAGTTGAATAAATTTAAAAGCAATGTCTCTTGAAATATATTGCTGAATGTTTAAAGGAGTAATCTAAAGCGTTGGTTGGACGCTTATTCTTTCCAACATTGTGTTTCTATTGGTTACACTTAAAAAAATATAAACTGTTTATAATAAGATTGAAATAAAGGATCTTTGGGCTAAGTTCTATAATTGTATTTTTGTTTTTGTTTATAAAAATAACATTTCCGCAGCGTTTTATTTGTAAGTCATAAGCCTTGCCCCCAGTTTCTCGTACACTATCTGACAAATGTTTTTTTTGTATGCACTTTGGCCAACTGAAAGCTGTTAACAATAGATGAACGGCTTGTTATTGTACCAGAAACCGAGGGTTACAGTCGTATACGAATTATTTGCTAATGAAGTGAGAATTGGCTTCCTGTTGCGCATGGCATAAAGATCTTCAGTAAACTGTAGTGTTAAAAGTGATCCCACAGATTTTCTCGACTGAATTCAGACTAGTGCCAAAATAATTTGAACCCATGATTAAGGTTCCATGAGTATATTAAATCTTATTATGGTTATAATACGAATGCTTTTGGCTGATTATAAATCAATCACCAGGCATGAGATCTAAAGATACTGGTGAAAATTACCTTAAAATGAAATGAAATTAATTTCATGCTAATGATGATAAATTTCATATAATCAGTGGTATTCTTTCTACCCATACCAAATAGGGTTGTTCAAAATTCGGTAAAAAAGAATATTATCCGCAGCAAGTTCGTAATTTTATTAAAGCTTAAATAAATATATTGATTGCCATAATTATGGATAGACAACAAATTCTGTAATACTGTCATTCGGGATTCAGTAACGAACTTATGTTCCTTCTATATAAAGTGTGGTCTTTCTATGAGATATTATAGCCTACTACGAACCTGGCGGATTTCATAGTGCGCGTACGCAGTCGTGAAACAGTTCTGCAGGTCAAGTGCTATTATAAGAGGCGCGGAGAAACGTGTTTACAAGTCACTAAGCGAAGTCAGTTTAATATCGAAAAAAAATATGAACTTTTCCAACTACTTATAAAGGGTTATTTTTATAATGCGCAATTCCTGAGATATTAGTAGAGTGTGTGTTTGGCAACGACTTTTGTTCCACGTTTTTCTCATGGGTTTACATAATTCTACTTATAATAGTATTATAAATGTAAAAGTTTGGGAACATGTTTAAATATTTGTTACTCAATCACGCAAAAACAACTGCACATATTTACTTGAAATTTGGCGTACATATAAGTATAAAGGAAGATCTGAATTGAAATACATTAACACGTTTGTGGGGTCAGCTAGTGAATGCAACCTGCAGTAAATAATGTTTAAAGGATGAAGAAGATTCATATATTTTTTCCACGTGATATTGTTTTTAAGAGAATATATTCTGCTAACATTATTTAACCTAAAATTACTTACTATTCTCTGAGGCAGTGCTACTGAAAATCAAATATAATATTATAAAATAAAATAGAAAATCCAATAAAAATTGCCTTTGATGGCTGGGTTACTAAAAACCGGTGGTTGGTAATGTTTTTCAGAAATTACGCATTTTTTAAATAAACCTGTTCATTTTTCATGTACAGTCATAAAAACTGTTTTATTAAATAGTCGAGGCGTTTCGCAAATTATTGTACATTGATTTCGATTAGTCAATTGAATTCACCCGCTTCAGCATGGAAACAATGTATTATTTAAAGAAGAAAAAGTTTAAACTGTTAATTTGCCTTGTACTTTTATTGACCGTTACTGTATTTTTTTACTCCATAATCTTAGGGTAAGTAATATTATAAGGGATCGAGGTAACAGAGTAATAGAAAAGCCTGGCAGAGTTTGGGAGGGTAAACTATTTTGCACACAACACAATTACTAGTCTTGGACACCCTGGCCCAAATTAGGATACCCTATGCTATACTGACCACGGACACATGCACACATAAAACCCACACACACACATACACACACACACAGAATCTAGAATGAGTCCCTTGTGACGACCTTGACAACCTTAAAGTTTTAAATTTATACCCCCACCCACTGCAGGGCACAGGCCTTTTCTCAGAGATAGAGAGTATGGACATAACGACCACGCGTGCACGTGCATACTAATATATCTAGAATAAAAAATATTATGTGCGCGAAGAGTTTCATGCATATAAGTGCTTTTTAGAAGCACACTAAAAGTTTAAAAACCTATTTAGAGGCTAAACATTTCACCCATGCCGGGATTCGAACCCGCAACCTCTGGCTATCCGTACCAGCGCTCTACCAATTGAGCCAATGGGCGACTCACAGCATCAGTGAAATTTCGAACCTCTTTACAATATTCTCTGTATTACGTTCAGGCAGCGACATCTGACTTAAGCAAATTGCATTACTTACAGCCCCGACTACCTACTTTGCAGTTAGGTTTAACATCGGAACGATATCACTGTACCCACATGATTACACTATTTTTATTTTTAATGCACTAACCCGTGCTAAGGAACAAATTTAAAAACCTATTTAGAGGCTAAATATTTCACCCATGCCGGGATTCGAACCCGCAACCTCTGGCTATCCGTACCAGCGCTCTACCAATTGAGCCAATGGGCGACTCACGGCATCAGTGAAATTTCGAACCTCTTTACAATATTCTCTGTATTACGTACAGGCAGCGACATCTGACATAAGTAATGCAATTTGCTGCATTAAAAATAAAAATAGTGTAATCATGTGAGTACAGTGATATCGTTCCGATGTTAAACCTAACTGCAAAGTAGGTAGTCGGGGCTGTAAGTAATGCAATTTGCTTAAGTCAGATGTCGCTGCCTGTACGTAATACAGAGAATATTGTAAAGAGGTTCGAAATTTCACTGATGCCGTGAGTCGCCCATTGGCTCAATTGGTAGAGCGCTGGTACGGATAGCCAGAGGTTGCGGGTTCGAATCCATGCATGGGTGAAATTTTTAGCCTCTAAATAGGTTTTTAAATTTGTTCCTTAGCACGGGTTAGTGCATTAAAAATAAAAATAGTGTAAACACTAAAAGTTGAAAAGGCCGCTACACCTGCACTTATCCTATTTTGCGCCTTTCGCATCAAAAAATGCAGATGTCTCGCTGTGGTTGCAAACAACTTCTTCCTCAACTGATTTTTACTGCTACATGCATGCTTACCTCCTTACCTCCACTTAACTCATTCTAAACCACTATTACAGGTTTACATCATCATATGATAAGAAGCTGATGATAAAATCTTCAAGACTAAAAGGACTTGTGATTGCATTTACTGCGTGTGGCGATAGATTCACTCAAGCGCTCAATATGGTGAAATCAATTGTAATATTCACAAGGTCTCCAGTTCACTTTGTGATAAGTGCCGACGATGCGCTAACACCTAAGTTTAAAGAAACATTAACCGAATGGAGGAGCGTGGTTGAGAACACGTTTGACTTTGAATTTCTGAAGATAATGATTCCTGACACAAGCAATTCTGAATGGAGTTCGTACAACATGTGTTATATGCAACGTTTGTTTTATCCTGTAAGATTGTCTTTATGTACTTCATGTTGATCAACATTGGCGTTTGACTTCCCAACGAAGTCAATGTTGATCTACTGATAGGTATTGAACATCCCAAGAGCACTCTAAAAGCCTTGCTCTTGGGGGTTTTCCGCTAATCACAACGGCTCGGGCCAACCTGCACAAGCAGGCGAGTTGCGTAGAGGTTTCATGTTGTATGTAAGAAGTGCTGCTGCCCAGCTGATGGCCATCCCTTCTTACGACACCCAAGGGAAGTAAACTTGTAGTAATATTCTTACATCAAGAACTACGTGGCTCCATCTCAATTAACTCATGAACGTGAAACCTTATGCATAATGTACTGATAAAAGTTCGAAATAGTCAAAAGATCACCAAAAAATCATCATCACCATCACATCATCGGCCTATCAAAGCCTCTACTAAGAGTGGTCCTAGCAGATGCTTAGGAGGCGTATGCCTTTAACTCTGATCCAATCTCTACTCCCATTAATAGGCCGTTTCATGCGGCCCCTTGCTATCCTACTATTTCCAAGATACTGTTCTATAATTGGGCTTTTAATCAGCTTATTGAACATCTGGTTCACGGTCACCACTCTTTTCTGCCTCGCCAGGTGTTTGCCCATTTCCACTTTAACCTCGAGATTCTTTCGGCGATGGTTTCTAATTCAGTTGTGTTTTAAATCCATGATTCCATTTTTTTCTATTTTAGGACCTGTTACCCCACATTGATGCCTTGATTTACGTGGACACAGATGTCCTGTTTCTGGGCCCTGTAAATCATCTTTGGCAATTCTTCCGGCACTTCAACGTTTCACAAATATCTGCCTTGTCAACTGAGGATGAGGATCCAGGAAGATCTTGGTATGCAAATTCGGCGCGGATTCCCTTCTATGGGAAATGGGGTAAGTTTTTAACATAATTTTGTTACTACAAAAATATACGTTTTATGCAAGCCACTTGCAGGTAGTTGCAGAAAGCTCAAGATTTACTTATGAGGGTTGTTAACGTTAATTCAAATAAGTTTTGGGAATCTAGTGAATCCGTTTCGGAAGTACTAACACTGTACCACGAGTTTTTTATCGATATCATCTTCGATATCAATGAAGAGACCCGTGCCCCAGCAGAGGGGTATATCCCCTCTGCTGGGGCACGGGTCTCTTCATTCTCTTCTTAACGACTGCCATTACTTGACAGCATGCACCAACGGCTTAGCGTGCGAAGCACGAAAGCGCTCGGAAAATGCCACTAGCGGCAGTCACGGCACGGTCACCCATCTTGCACCTGACCGCCTATTGTTGCTTAACATAAGTTATTAATTCCAATAACTCGGGACTCTTATTTTTAAGTTTCTGTTTCAGGACTTCAGGCTGGAGTGATACTTATGAATCTAACGAGAATGAGGGACTTCGGTTGGGTGGAATACATGACGTCATTGATGCTTAAATATAAAAGCAATATAACATGGGATGATCAGGTAAATAAAGCTTCTAAATTATTGTAATGTATCTGAATGAGAATGAATTTCAAAACCCAAGGTGTTGGTTTTATACAATAATATTATCGTGATTTGTTAGATACTTACGCAAAACAGTGTTACGGAATTACATTATATGCATAAAATAACATATTAACGGTCAACCCAAACCATCACCAATACATGTACATTCAGCATGATAACATCACATATCCTCAAGCCTGTATCCCAAAGGGATAGGCAGAGACCAGGGACTGCCACGATCCTGACAAATCACCTTTGCCTCATCAACGTTCATAAGCATGAAATGTAGTACAAATGTTGCACAAATTTAAAAACCTATTTAGAGGCTAAAATTTGTTGTAAAAGTTTTTAAATTTGTCCTTAGCACGGGTTAGTGAATTAAAAATAAAAATAGTATAAATGTTGCACATATAAATAAAATTACGATTCTAGTTACAATGACATTATAAGCATATTGAAATTAATTACGTTTGGTCGGAGGCAAGGCCATTTTAAATTTCGACATGATGGATATCAGGAACGCTCTCCGGATGAGTCAAAATAATGTTTTAGCAATGGGAACACATTTGCCGAATCGGGTTCTTAGCAGTAATATTTAGCCGGCAAGGCAGGATAGAAAAGGAATTGATCTTGGTGGTACGCTGGGGTAAAATAATGTCGTATAAGGCGGTCGTAGCAACTTTATTAATTATATATTTTTGTACAGCAAGTCCCGGAGTTTACGCCGCTTGCTTGGGGTTATGTACCATATCTATCTATCTAGTCTATGGGTACTCTTCCCGTCACGTCAACCCTCAGTCCCTTGCCTGTCTCATCCAAGCCAATGGGTTGCTGGTCTGCCTACCGATCGCTTACTCAACTTTGGTCACTATACTGTTACTGCCTTGGTCCAACGACCGCCTAACCAAACCTCTGCCAATCTTCATTTTTACTTGGTTATTCACGTGCCTACGTTTTCAACTTTGGTCTTTACCAATTTGGAGACTCCATCGATGAATGAAAAGTGTAGCACTAGTTTTCCATGTATGATGCACTATTTTCTTTCAGGACATCATTAACATCGTTTTCCACTACCACCCAGAGGCGGTGATGTTACTGGGTTGTCGTCACCACTACCGAACGGACCATTGCAAGTATGGTGACGCGTGCGCTGACGCAACTCGCCACGGTATCTTCCTGGTGCATGGTAGCCGCGGTAGCTTCCACACCTACAACGAGCCCGGCTTTGAGGTACCAAGAACATCCTTGACTGACATTAGACAATATTTGGGATCTTAATCAGACATAATACGTTTATATTGTCGGCAGGCGGTGTACCAAGCTCTAGATGATTACGAACTAAGCCAGCGCGAGCCCCGCGCGGTGTTGGCACTGCTGGATCAGCACCTCACGGAGGCGAAGCGCTCCGGCTGTAGCGATCTCAAACAGGCCTTCCTTAGAGTGCCTAATGAGACCCTTAGTACTCTGAATTCAACTTCTGTCTTGGATAAGATAAGATGAAGCAGAAGAAAAAGGAGAAGAAAAGAACAAAGAAAAAGAAGAAGAGGAAGAAGATATAAAACATTAATTAATTGAAATCAACATACAAAAATAATTCTACAGAAAACGGAAAAATAAAAATAAAGCAGACAGAAAAAAGCAGAAAAAAATAATGCGAAAGGCATACATTGTTATATCTGGCAAAATTTTGCGAAGCGCCTAGTAGATTTGCCTTTGAGCATAAGATTTGCCTTTGAGGCATATTTGCTGGACTAGCAGAGATTGCTCTGTCCTGACCACAGTTCTTGCCCCAACTACTCACTCGACAAATTGTACTAGTGATCAAGGACGGCGGGTCTTCGTTCGACGTCTTCAATTCATGCCTATTTTATGCTTTACGTTTATTAAATATTTGCTACGCATATGGTGTTATATTATAATTATATAAGTAATCATTTGTGGAAATGATAAAAATTAATTAATTTTTCATCAATTTAATGCTTTGCAATATCTCAGCTACCGGGTTCTTACTTCGGTTACTTCGGGTCTATTTTTTATTGGAAATAAGGCTGTTAAACTTTACTGTAAACGTGTGTTCTCAAATATCCTTACCACAATTTATAAAGCAATTTAAGCAACAATCACACAAACTAAGCAGTGGGATGTTTATATATGAACCAGAATAACTGCAAATAACCCAAATCGAAAGTGGTTACTAAGGAAGCAGAGTTCAAAGTAACAGAAATGTAACTTCATAAGACTGGCGACAGACTAGCTCAAACCTTTTCTTGAGAGGCGAGTAAGAACACATTAATTATATTTTTAAGCGGACATGTTGCTTAACGTAGATAAGACGAACAAATTATGTGTGTATGTAGCTTGTGGATTGAGTGTGTGTACATCGATTGTCACATTATTATTTTACTTTAATGAACACAGAATGTCATAGCCGTTGGTGCCGGCTGTCATATAATGGCAGTCGTTAAGCCATATCAGAGGCCTTATGGGCGGCTTGATAACTTCTGACAGTAAAGCCCGCCACTGTCTTACAATCCTCCACCAACCCGGACTTGGCCCCCGTGGTGGAGTATGGCCTAACCTTCCTGCGATGCAGGGAGAGACCCGTGCCCCAGCAGTGGGGACATACAAGGGTTGATAACGAACACAGAATATCTTAAAGGACATTACATAAGAAACAACATGTACAAAGGCGACCTTATCTCTGAAAGGTACTTTTTCCAGCAAACCTCAGAGAACCTATTTAGAGCCTGAAAATTCCACCCATGCCGGGATTCGATCCCGAGACCTCTTGCTATCCGTGCCAACGCTCTTTCCAACTGAGCCAATGGGCGACTCACCGGCACCAGTGAAATTTCGAACCTCTTTACACTATTCTCTGTATTACGTACAGGCAGCGACATATGGCTGATGTAAATTGCATCACGTACAGAGATTATTGTAAAGAGGTTCGAATCCTAATCCGTAATACAGAGAATAGGGATTCTCTGTATTACGTACAGGCAGCGACATCTGGCTGAAGTAGATTGCATCACTTACAGCCCCGACTACCTACTTTGCAGTTAGGTTTTTACATCGGAATGATATCGCTGTACCCACATGATTATACTATTTTTATTTTAGCATTAAAAATAAAAATAGTATAAACCTTAGAGAGTCCAGACAGCGGGTCTACGTGTACAAAAAAGACTACAAAATCTGATAAATGTCATTGTTAATAATAAGTTGTAGTTCTGTGAGAAACAGGCGGCAGCAGACAAATGAGAAACTGTGAGTTGTAGTTGTGGGAGAAACAGGCCACTGCCCACTGCCCAGTGACGTCAATTAATTCAAGCTGACGCAGGCGATGGACACAATACCCTCATTGATTGACATCCGCTCCGTCGGTTATCAGATTTTAAGAGCGATTGTAACAATTATAAATTAAACACGAACGGACTCTGCATTGGATCACCACTGATCCGTTAATTCCTGGCCGAATTGGCGGATTATAAATTGATTAAAACTTCTGTTTTCAATTTTAACACGAAGTGCATTAAAATTTGTGTGATACTCAAAAGTGACTGGATTATTCAATTGAACTATGATAGGGGTAGGTACTGTAATTACAAAAAATGTCATTTTGTTTAGCGGTTAATCCTTTAGCTGATAGTAGAATAATAGTTGCCACCTTAAATTCAAAGAAAAAAAAAAGAAAATGTTTTTATTTGACGACACAATACTGAAAACAAAACAAAAAACACATACACAAAACCAATACAAATTAATTACACAGAAAGCATTAAAAACACAGGTAAAAAATAAATAAACTGTGCAACACGAAAACAAAATAATGAAATACATAGGTTTTGTTGAGTCGGGCCCAATTGGGCCCGACTCAGCAAAATGTTGCAACAGAGTTGTCCGTTGCAACGCTGATTTTAAGTCGGGTCCAAACTGCTTTTTTTTCTCGCGTACATGGCTAACCATGTACGCGAGAATGGCATTAGTCTGGACGTATTTCTATGTTTGTCATGTCCTTCCCTGTTTAATATAAGAATATTTCTTATACCATTCCTACTCTAAAGAGCTTATTTTATTCTCTGAAAACAGTGAATAGTAAGCAAATGGATTTTTTTTTATTATTGAAAATAGCACCGATACTATGACTGGATGGATGTTTCAGGTCAAACTAGGTGTCGATTTCAAAATCTAGATCAAAATCCAAAATCTGGAAAAAAAATCTCGAAGCTTATTTTTGCGATTTTTAATCACTATTTTGGTGTTTGAATTTGGAACACATGAATATATACGCGACCTCCATCTCAATGGTATACAACCTCCTTGCGCAAAAAATATTCGATATAAACTCCTTGTGCGAAGCATACTAAATATATTTACAAACTCCTTATGCAAATAACTCTTCGAGATTCAATTGGTTGACATTTTCGACAGCGAGTATGTACGTACGTGTAAGAGTATGTATGTATGTCCGATTGTAATGTATGTTCCCTCGTAATCTTACCTAATCAGTAACTCATAACTCCGTCCAGAAGCGCTCGTGGCCTAGTCAAACCGAGTAATTGGGGTCAATCACTTCAGTTAAGCAATAACAGGCGCGGTCAGGTACAGGATTGGTGACCGTCCCGTGACTACCGCTGGTGCCATTTTTCCCGAGTACTTCCATGCTTCGCTAGGCATGATAAGGCGTTGGTGCCGGCTATCATGTAATGGCAGTCGTTAAGCCCGCCACTGTCTTACAATCCTCCATCAACCCGCACTCGGCCCCCGTGGTGGAGTACGGCCTAATCTTCCTTAACCAAAGGACCCAAATTCACATCGTAACTTATTGCGAAGTACCTAGGTTGGTTCCGCCTACTTAGTAGCTAATGCTCAGCATACTGGATCAGGATAGGTACTGGTTATTTTACTGCAGTCATGAATGGATTATACCAGGTATATATAGTACTTCATATTAGTTGCCAAAGCGCTCGTGGCCTAGTTGAACCGAGTGACAAAAACAGGCGCGGTTAGGTGCAGGATAGGTGACCGCCCCGGTGACCGTGGCACGGAATGACACTAGCGGTAGATCAGAGCGCTTCCGTGCTTCGCAAGGCACGTTAAATTGTTGGTGCCGGCTGTCACGTTATGGCAGTCGTTAAGCCATGTCAGAGGCCTTATGGGCGGCTTGATAACAACTGTCAGTAAGGCTCGCCACTGTCTTACAACCCTCCACCAACCCGGACTTGGCCCCTGTAGTGGAATATGGCCTAACCTTTCTGCGATGCAGATATGCGATGAAAATACCTGAGCCCCTGCGGTGGGGACATACAAGGGTTGATATCGATATAGATTAGTTGCCATTGCATCATTGCAAAGTAAAAAAAATCCCAAATTTTAAATTAGAGTCAAATGTTCACATCAGTATTCCTCTGTGGTAATATGAAAATGAGAAAATAGTTACTAATGGTCGTGGTTTCCAAATAAATACAAGTTTCACGATAGTTCCGTAAGCGCTTAATAATACATAATTAAGCACAGCCTGCTAAGTGGTGTAGTGGGCAGTCAATATTAGTAAAATATTCATGTTCAATTTAACCTGACAATGTCCATAAATTACTCTCAGCGCCATCTTCTGGCGTTTGTCAACACTGCTTACCATCCTCCTTCACTTTCGCGCTTTCAGTTAAAATTTTCACAGTTTCGACACATCATCATTTTCCTACAAAACATTTGTCTAATGTTTGCTGTAAAAGTTAGATGGCGCTAGTAGTAATTTATTGCACCACACAGAAAGGACAGTTGAACAAGGAAAAGACGCGACGCGTTAAATAGTAACTGCCTAACGTGTACAAAATTTATGAAAGAATAAATTTAAAAACTGTAAAACTAGCGTATACTATATTAATATGCATTAGGTTCTCAAGTCCCTTAGGGAATCACTCGTAGCCCCGGCTGCCTGACTGATCTTAAACTATCACGAAGGTTAAGCAACGTAGGGCGCGTACGAGGGCTGCTACTTATGTATGCGGAATAGAAAAAATAAACAAATGTATATGTCTAAATATGCTTTTATTGTTTTTCAAAGTATTCTCCACTATGATCGATGCACTTTTGCATTCGATGAAACCAATTTGTAAAACACTTTTTCCACTCTGATTGAGTTATCTCCAAAACGTGCTGTTTGAACGCATCTACGGCATCTTCACGGGTCGAAAATCGTTGACCACGTAATTTATTCTTTACATTTGGGAATAAATAGAAATCATTGGGAGCCAAATCAGGGCTGTACGGTGGATGACCCATCAATTCTATTTTTTGACCATCCAAAAATGTAGTTGTTTCCTGAGATGTATTACAGTCATGTCATACATCTCAGTCAGTCATACTTCATCATTGTCATGGTGAAGTATGATTCTGCGTCGCTGGTTGTTTTGGCGTATTTCTTCAAATACTTTCGGCAAACAAAGCAAACAAATAGTCGTGTACCACTCCGAATTAACCGTTCTGCGATTCTCCAGTGGTATTGTAGCCACATGGCCATTAATACCAAAAAAGCAGGCCACCTTTTGCTTTACAGTGTTTTTTGCACGAGCCACTTTCGTAGGGTTCGGCTCATTTTGAAACACCCAAACTGTTGATTGTTGTTTAGTTTCGGGATCGTATGCGTAGATCCAGGATTCGTAGATATTATAAACAGATTTAGAGTCGCCTCCGTTGAATTTTTTTAAGGTTTTCTTGCACCATTCGACGCGAGCATCTTTATGATCCTGAGTTAAGTTGTGTGGGATCCAACGCGAACAAATTTTTTTTACAGACAAATGTTAATGTAATATCCTATAAATGCTTGTCATATATATGCCTAGAATAGCCTCTAACTCGCGATACGTAACATGGCGGTCTTGCATTTTTAGTTTTCGCACAGCTTCAATATTTTGTGGCACAACCACCGATTTCGGTCGACCTTCTTTAACTTCGTCCGTGAGCTTACTGCAATTAAACTCACTAAACCAGTGATACACTGTCGTTTTTGATGGAGCTTCACCACCAAAAGTCGAAGTTAATTGATCTACGCACTGTTGTTGCGTTAAACCACGTCGAAAATCCTAATAAATCATAGCACGAATATTTTCACGAGTGATTTCCATTTTTTCAGCGATATGACATTTTAAACCCAACAAAAATAAAACACTAACGTATATAAGAGAAAAATATTAGCGGCCAGTATTTAAAAAAAGAACGAATTTGACCATGGAGGTCAGACATTGCGTTTAAAATTATTGGAATCCCAAATTCCGCATACATAAGTAGCAGCCTATGTATGGGTGACCGTCTATAACTAACGCTAGTGACATTTTTCTGAGCGGTTCCGTGCTTCGCAACGCACGTTATGCGGTTGGTGCCAGCTGCCGTTGATAGATGGCAGTCGTTAATCCAAGTCAGAGGCCATAAGGCGGCCGGAACACTTCTGACAGTAAGACCAGTGTTGATGTACTATTATGTGGGCATCAATACAAGTAACTACATAACAGACGCCCTTGTATTGATGCCCACATAATATTAAATTTTTTTTTATTCATGGACATAATATTACACAGATCTAGTTAGCCCTATACTAAGTACCTACAACTAAATGACTTGTGTTATAGGTGCTAACTCGACGATAGATTTAATACTATAAATACATAGATAACATCCAAGACCCAAGACAAACTAGAAAAGTTCGTTTCCTAGTTTGACCCGGCCGGGGATCGAACCCGAGACCTTCGGTTTTACAGTCAGCGTGCCAAACCGCTGCGCCACCAAGGCCGTCAACAAATATGATGGATTTTGGTGGTTTACGACCCCGGCACATGTCAAAGGTTTTTTGCATCCAATTAAAAAACAGAGTTTAGTCTTACGAGCCGCCACCAATCCGGACTTGGCCCCCGTGGAGTATGGCCTATGCGTTCCTCAAGTAAGAGACCCGTGCCACTCGGTGGGGATATAATAGTTTGATGATCATGAGGGATGTGGGACGAGGCCGCGGAAAAGACGCGACGCGTTGTGTATAATTAGCGCTACTTCTTTTTGTGTGGGCTTTCAGGCGCTAGCCGGTGCTAACTAGCATCACCAATAGAATAAAAACCATAACTTGTTTCATAACCGAAGACCTCTGAAGCGCCGCGGTAGCCGGCACCAACGCCTTAATGTGCCTTGCGAAGTATGGAACCACTCGGAAAAATGCCACTAGCGCAGGGCCGGATCTACCTAAGGGCTGCTTGGGCTGCAGCCCAGGGCCCCGAGGTTACAAGGGCCCCCCAAATCCCTCTAACACAGTAGGCGATAATTTGTATTTAAAAAATGGTTGTCTGTAAAGTCGGTTTACGGACGATATTTTTACGTGATAACGTCATAACATAACATTGGTGAAAAATTGCTTTTTTTTATGAATTGAGTCAACCTGTACTTTTTTTTACTAATTCAAAATATACAAATAAAATTATTTTATTGTTTATTTTATATTCTTATATCACTAATTTATTAGGCCCCTAAGTAGTTTCAGGCCAGGGCCCCACAAATTCAAGATCCGCCCCTGCACTAGCGTTAGTCACAGACGGTCACAATTCAGGCAGCCGTGGCTACGGGATATTCAGGTCTTCGAAGGCTTTCGAAGTCCTTCATATGTGCCCCAAGCTTAAGGTAGGAAACTCGGGAAATAATAAATAAAATATTCATGGACATATTACACACATCTCGTTAGCCCTATAGTAAGTACAACTAAATTACTTGTGTTAACTTGTGCTAACTCGACCATATATTTAAGATCTAATATATAAGATCCAAGACCCGAGACAAACTAGAAACTCGTTTGCTAGCCTGACCCGGCCGGGGATCGAACCGTCGGTTTTACAGTCAGCGTGCCAAACCGCTGTGCCACCGAGGCCGTCACGAAAGAAATCGCAACACAAAAGAGCGCTCCCTCCCCTAATGTTTGTCCTTGAAATAGTTATTGCATTGTCTCCCTATTCCGTTGCTCCAGTGACTTCGGAATTGAGTGTCTATTCATACGGTACCGTTACGACACTGAGCAGCTAAGAGAAACTAAGATAAAGGTAATTTTACTGGAATTGTCAACTCGCTCGTGGCCTGGTCGAACCGAGTGATTGGAATCAACCGCTTGAGTTAAACAAATACAGACGCGGTCAGGTGCAGGATTGGTGACCGTCCCGTGACTACCGCTAGTATCATTTTTCAGAGCGCTTCCATGCTTCGCAAGGCACGCTAAGCCATTGCTGCCGGCTGTCGTCAATGGCAGTCGTTAAGCCATGTCAGAGGCCTTATGGGCGGCTTGATAACTTCTGACAGAGAGGCCCGCCACTGTCTTACAATCCTCCACCAACCCGGACTTGGTCGCTGTGGTTCAGAATAGCCTAACCTTCCCGCGGTGCAGGTGCCCCAGCAGCGGGGACATACAAGGGTTGATATCGATCGATAATGTTTTTAATTAAAATACACATTTTATTCGTTTACTGCTCCGTTAAATAATTGCTAGTTCTAAAAACCTATTTATTGCTAGTTCGTCCTGAAGCTAGCGTCTTCGGATATTATAATGCTAGGTATGTACAGGATGACACGTATAGTTTCGTTTACTTGAAACCTGGTCTCTCCCGACAAAAATTCAAGTCATTCTAAAATTAGGTTAATAATACAGCAGGGCCTCGATAATCCGTACCCCAGCTAGTCCGAACGCCTCTATAATCCGAACGACCACCCTCACCCCTGCGCATCCGCCGTCTCCCACAGTTTCTGTCTCGCAGTGCCACGCAGTGCATTTTAGGTAGTACACGTATCGGTTGTCCGTCCGCCGCCCACTGTTTCGCCAATAAATATGATGTACATACATTATAATAAAAAAAAAATGTGTTACTTCGAAAAATGCCTACATACTATAATCCGAACAGGGTATAAATTTTCGGTGTTCGGATTATCGAGGCCCTGCTGTATACACTTATTATTATTATTCTTTATTTGGAAAGCCAACAACACAAGATAACAAAAAATATCTGCAAACAATTATTGTGACAATAAAGCCAAAAATAGATTTCACTTGTAACTATTTACTATACAATATCAAGCAGCGGAGAAAATTAAATATTAATATGTTTTAATTAAATTGAATTGGGAAGTAGATGGGGTGAGGAGAGGGAGGGGGTGTATGTGTGTACGTGTGTGTGCGTGTATGTATGTGTGTGGGTGGGTGTGAAACTACACTATACTACACATTTTTGAAAGATAATTTCATTTCATACGACCATTTTGTAATTGTTAATGATTTGCAATGCTCATACAGAGCTATATATTTAACGGGTCTAATGTCCGGGAAACGTCTAAGCACTTACATAGGAGGATTAAAACTGGTTATTTATAAAAAGTCCAATAGTACGATTCTCGACTTTGACTCTGAATAGGGACTTGTTTTGATGTCGAAAAAGGAGAACGAATATTGTGTCAAGGTTGTAGAAAGTTAAAAGTTTTTATTAAATTCTAGTCACATATTTAGAAGCTGTAAATTGTATTTTTATTGTTGACTTTTAGTCCGGATTTACTTACGGGTGTTGTAAATCCGGACTAAAAGTCTACAATGTGTTGTGCTTACGAAAGTTTTAGTTCAAAAAATTGTATTTTTATTTTCAAATAATTATACTTAGTAAGCTATTAAGATGCTTTGGGGCGCTAACTATACACAGATAATCTCAAACCTGTATCCAAGAGTGGGGGCAGAGACCAGAGACTGCCCCTTGCCGCGATCCTAACAGATCCCCTTCGCTTAATTAACGTTCATAAGTCGTTGCATGTACGCATGTCGGTTCCGGGTACTTTCTTCCCCTTTGCTAATACATCCCTTATTTGGTCGATGTATGTCTGCCTGGGACATCTCTATATAAAGTAGTGATAAAAATACCTTTTAGGCCTAGTTCTTATCAGACTTGATAGCACTCTGGGTTATAGTGCTGAAGTGGCAGTGGGCTGGCCATACCTCAAGAAAAATCGACAACCGTTGGAGTAAACGTGTTCTTGAGTGGAAACCGCGACTCGACAAACGGACGGAAATAGTGTAGGACGCCCTCCGACCAGGTGGAATGACGATCTGCGAAAAACTGCCGGCAGATGCTGGATGCGGCGAGCTGAAGACAGAGCGCTATGACGCTCATTAGGGGAGGGCTATGTCCAGCAGTTGACTAAATAATATAGCCTGAAGAAGAAGAAGACTATGACCAGCAGTGGACTTAATAATATAGCTTGAAGAAGAAGAAGAAGTTATAGTGTATATCTATGTTACGGCGAAAACTGGATAGCGGCGGCTACTGCTAATTTTAGCCGGTTAGAACTAGATGTAGCCATTGCCTCTAGGTTAAATCTAGTATTAGCCGATTGTTTTCGGGTAAAACTAGGTTTAGCTGGTATCACTCCGGCTAGAACTATGTTCAACCAAACCCTTATGGCTGATACAAGGTTTAGCCAATATCATGCCGGCTACAACTAGATCCAACCAGTCCTTGGTGGCCATTACTAGGTGTAACCTATACAGGTTGGCAACTTTGGGTGGAAGTGGTTCTACCAGGTATAGAATCAGGCGTTACTTTGAGGAAATCCATGATAGCATTCAAAAGTGAAAATTACTTTGCTAAATTCCGCCAAAAATCCCACAAGCACCCGGTTAGTTAATGCACCGCCCTCCCTTCCACTTTTTCAAGCAAAAACAAGACACAAACACACCACCACCGACACCAATACGAGAAAACATACGAAGCACTTGCACTTGTGAGCCTGAGGATGCCTCGTGTTAGAGGCGAAACGCGTCGCGTGTTTTCTCACACAAGTATTGGTGTCGGTGGTATTGTGTTCGTGTCTTGCTTCTGCTTGAAAAAGTGGGAGGGAGGGCGGTGCATTAACTAACCGCGTAGTACTTGTGGGATTTTTGGCAGAATTTAGCAAAGTAATTTTCACTTTTTAATACCAGGTTATTTTTTATTTCTAAAATTACTATTCACGTTTATTATGGAAGAGCAAGCAAAGCGCACAAGCCAGTAGTAGTCTCCAGAAAGCTCGCGTAAGGTACATTCCTGTTTTCTAAAGCTCTCAAAGCGTTCGCGGGCGAAATATCTCGAGAAACTAACTGTTTATTAAATTCGAAAACAATTTTAGCAACGCTCAAAGGGGAGGTCAAGTTTCTTGTTTAGTTGTTAGTAGATACTTTCGAATCGATTGCAGGCGTTTGCAGTTTTATTTCGCCGACTGTATGTATGTATGTATGTATGTATGTATGTATGTATGTATGTATGTATGTATGTATGTATGTATGTATGTATGTATGTATGTATGTATGTATGTATGTATGTATGTATGTATGTGTGTGTGTGTGTGTGTGTGTGTGTGTGTGTGTGTGTGTGTGTGTATGTATGTATGTATGTATGTATGTATGTATGTATGTATGTATGTATGTATGTATGTGTGTGTGTGTGCTCAAATGAATAATATTAAATATTCGTCGTGGATGTGTGAATTCTTCTTTTTCTTCTTCAGGCTATATTTTCGTAGTTATCTACACGGACGCCGGCAACGTATTCGTATTGATGATTCTTTCTCCAAATGGTGCGGAACATCTGCCGGTGTCCCGCAAGGTGGCGTGTTGTCTCCACTTCTCTTTGCAATTTTCATTAATAGTATCTCCCACAAGTTATCTTCTTCCTACCACCTTTATATACTACAAATACTACAAACAGTGACCTTGTGCGTATTTTGGATTGGAGTGTGGCACATGGACTGAACGTAAATCCAAAAAAAACTCAAGTCATAATTATTGGTAGTCCCCGATGTTATCTCCAGAGTTGATGTGAGTTCCTTACCACCTATTCTGTTTGATGGTATACCCATACCGTTCAGTTCCGTGGTAAAAAATCTGGGGATCTTGTTCGACACTACCTTATCTTGGGTTCCTCAGTTGGAAATGGTAAGTCGGAAGATGTTTGCATCCGCAGGTTCACTTAGGCGTCTCAGCAATTTCCTTCCTACGGCTACCAAGGTTGTGTTGGCTCAGTCTCTCCTTTTACCGATTCTTGACTACGCTGACATTTGCTATCTAGACCTCACAGAGGAGCAACTAAATAAGCTTGAGCGTCTCCAAAACTTTTGTATCCGGTTCATATTTGGTTTACGCAAATATGACCATATTTCTGAATATCGAACTAAACTCAAGTGGCTCCCCATTCGTCTCCGCCGGAATGCTCACATTCTTTCTCTCCTCTATTGCATTCTGTTCAACCCAGCTACCCCATCCTACCTCAAAGAGAGTTTCGAGTTTCTCCATTCTTCCCATAGCCTGACTCTTCGCTCATCCCAAAACCTTCTCCTCAAAACTCCTCTCCACAGTACAAAATTTTATGGCTCCTCTTTCACGGTTCAGGCAGTCCATTTATGGAATGATCTGCCCGTGGAAGTGAGAAAAGCAAAGTCCTTGGCTTGTTTTAAGGCATTGGTGAAATCCCACTATCTCACTGGATAAACTGGAAAACTGTTGCTTATATGTGTTTAATTGTATAAGTATTTATTTTAAGGTATTTATGTATATTATTATTTAAGTATATGTTGCTTACCTATATGTATTTAATTGTATGTTTTTTTTAGGTATTTAAGTATGTATATTATTATTTTAGGTATTTAAGTATGTATATTATTATTATTTTCATTTTCATTTTTCATTCATTTTCATTTAAATATTTGTACCTTATATCATAAGTAATCATAATCTCGCACTCTTTTGCTGTTTGTTATCAATATAATTTTCGACTTAACTATTTATGTACATGCACCACGTACCGACTATATTCTTCATGCAATCCACTCCATCCAAAGGTTGTCTGGAAGAGATCGCTCTTAGCGATAAGACCGCCAATTGTATAACATTACTTAGATTTAAGAATCATGGCTGTAATATTTTTCTGGTTGTGCAATAAAGTGTTCTCTATATATCTATCTATCCACTGCTGGACATAGCCCTCCCCTAATGAGCGCAATAGCGCCCTGTTTTCAGCTTGCCGCATCCAGCATCTGCCTGCATTTTTCGCAGATCGTCATCCCACCTGATTGGCGGGCGTCCCACACTACGTTTGCAGAGTTGCGGTCTCCACATGTGTGAATTACTATAGGTTATTTTTAAAGCTTCAAATTTAGAAATGAAAGACAAAGAGAAAGATAGGGAGAGAGAGAGGGATTTTGGCTCATATGTACATCATCAGAATAGAAATTAAATACGTTCTATAATTTCTATTCTATTTTAATTTCTATTATGTCCTTTTATTGTCGCCTTTATAAATACTTTTATAAATAAATAATTTGCACTGTACTCGACTGCTAGGCTGCCAGAGTATACTCGACCAAATGGTATTTTTTCTACTTTTGTTCTATTTTTAAATGTAGACTAACACACACATAAATTTGCAAACATTTCCTCTTTATAATATTGGTATAGTTCACGAGGCACGTTAAGCCATTGGTGCCGGCTGTCATGTAATGGCAGTCATTAAGCCATGCATTATAACTCTATAACTTCTGACAGTAAGGCCCGCCACTGTCTTACAATACTTCACCGACCCGAACTTGGCCCCCGTGGTGGAGTAAGGTCTAACCTCCCTGCTATGCAGGAAGAGACCCGTGTCCTAGCAGTGGGGACATACAAAGGGTTGATACCAATATTAGTATAGAAGATAAAAGCTAATAAAGCATGTCAGGTAGCAAAGCGAATATTATAATATCACACTATCGATAAGGGGAGGAAATTCCAATAAAAGTCAAATGCAAATACGCGTGAAGCCGTGAAAAATATGCTCGCGTAAAAAATGCAAGGTGCGCGGGAATTTTTATCCAGCGGAATGGAAGGCGCGCGCTGAGTAGACTACGTGCCTGCTTTAGACTGAGAAAGTCACTTTCACTTTTCACTTTTCACTAGTCACTTTTTATAAGTTTTTAGTCCCTTAATACGTTTAAAAGTTTACATTTTACATTTTTACATTTACATACAAGCACATACATTGCTTCTGGCCCCACACTAGGATACCCTGTGTCGTGGGTACTAGAAACAACGACATCACAAACATGTAAACTTCCAAAACCTGAGGTTTTTTTTTGTCCCCAGCCGGGGATCGAACCCGGGACCTCTCGCATGGTAGGTAGATGCACTACCGCTGCGCCACAGAGGTCGTCACGGAGTTAATTTTGTACACGTATATAAACCCATTTTTTACTGCTGCTCCGACTCTTGACGGTTCGCTGGGAGATAACTCTTACAGAGATAAGCTCGCCTTTGTTCATGATATTTCTTATTCAATATAGTGTAATATCTTAAAAAGTGTTTTACATGTTTATTCTTGGCAATTCCTTATTTATTCATTCGGTCCGTCCGCCCGTCTGTACAGCCATCCTCATCCATCCGTGCCCCAACGTAAGGATACAATAAAGGTGGATTTTAGATATTTTGTCCATATGCTATCCACCTTCCTGCAATGCAGGAAAAGACTTGTGCTTCAGCAGTGGGGAAACACAAAGTGTTGATGTCATCATCACTATCCGTTGTCCATGAGTAAAATAAAAATTATAGAAAATTTTCTTGACAATAAATGTTGAATGACAATAACTAGGCAATTATTACTTTACATTTGTATGATAATTGTGTCAATTTTCAGTGACGATACAATACGATAACCTTAACGAATAAAGGGGTGGAAAATTTCATAGTTTTGTTGGTATAGCCAACGTCGCTACGATGATATATAGCAAAGATATAGAATAATTTTTTTTTTGCAAAGTGATAGTCATTGAACTTTTTTTTAATTTTAAATCAATGATCATTACAGACTACATGTGACAGCCGCAACACAATTTTTTTAACATTTCTCAGTCTTAAAATGTAGATGGTACCAAAAAGCCGGTTTTTATCCTATACTAATTGAGAATTTCACTAAGTAAATACTAAAGTTATATTCCGTCACGCTATTTGCTATGAAATTCGAAGAGCAAAATTCTCAGTTCAGTAACTGACCGTAACCGTCTTACTACATAAAATTTTGACAGGTGTTGAGCAAGTGTTTAAAATATGTTTACCACGATACAAGCATATTTAAGCTATATTTGCTAAACAAGTGTTTTCGAGTGTTTCAACATAGTCCATGTCTAAGCCGGGTCCAGGTCTTACCCATCATAAAACACAGTATTGTGGTAAACAAATTATAAACCATTGTTCAACAATGGTCTACATTTTTGTAGTAAGAAGGTAAGTCTTAGGAGAGTCTTTAATACGACTCCATATTTGCTTCTCTATTTTTACATACCAGCAAGAAGTTACACGTCTAATATTATTCTTATGTTCAAGTTACTCGCCATCTCACGTGATCTAAACGAGGCACCGTCCGCTGAGAACGCTGTACCTAATGTCTCGGAATAAGATAAGGTAGAAAAGAACATTGGTTTTTAAAATGTTTCACCGCTCGAACGATTAACGCGGACTCGGGGACAAATTATTAGTTCCTTGCTGCTATGCTATGACGTAAAGTAATGTTTCGCTGACAAAATGTAATAAATTGTATGTGACATTTTTTAGTAGCTATTTCATTTTGTATTGACATTTTTATGTCGTTAGTTTTTTATTTTAAATTGTAGTGGATCAATCATACCACATTACAACTAAAGTTTAATGAAAATGTAAAGTAAACTTTTTCATTAAACTTTAGTTGTAATGTGGTATGATTTATATGCCTCTATTTTAGGTAGAGCACGTAGCAACATATTTTTTTTATAACAACTGTATATACTTTAAAATGTTTCCCCGCTCGAACGATTACGCGCACTTGGGGAGAAATTATTAGTTCATTGCTACTATGATATAAAGGATTTTTGCTGACAAAATGTAATAATTGTACCTATGTGACATTTTTTGTAGCTATTTAATTTTGTATTAACATTTTTATTGTAATATTATTTTTATTTTTAATGCACTAACCCGTGCTAAATGAACAAATTTAAATTTGTTCCTTAGCACGGGTTAGTGCATTAAAAATAAAAATAGTATAATCATGTAGGTACAGTGATATCGTTCCGATGTTAAACCTAACTGCAAAGTAGGGATTCGGGGCTGTAAGTAATGCAATTTGCTTAAGTCAGATGTCGCTGCCTGTACGTAATACAGAGAATAGTGTAAAGAGGTTCGAAATTCCAGAGGTTCGAAATTCCACTGATGCCCCGATGTTTCACCGGGATGCGAATCCCGGCATGGGTGAAATTTTTAGCCTCTAAATAGGTTTTTAAATTTTTATTGTAGCTTTAGTTTTTTATTTTATTAAATTTTAAACTGTAGTGGATCATTCCTTTAGTTTTTCATTAAACTTTAATTGTAATGTGACATGACTTGTATGCCTCTATTTTAGGTAGAGCACTTTTTTTTCTTTCACTTACTTTTTTTCATTTATAGCATATTATGTATATAGTTTCTTAACTCACAGATCAATGAATTATGAATTAATAGTTCAATTGAATAGTTCCTCATAGTCCTTCGAATCGATTATATGATCATCTTTTTTCTCAAAAAAACTAGTCACATAACTTCCGAAACTAGTCTTGTGGTTTTAACTTACTGTCTAGATATAGTGACACATTGTAGCCTTATTCTTTAGATAGTGATCCTTTGTAAGTAAGACGTCAAGTCAGATTCAACAAGTCGCAGCGTCTTAGGGCGGTTTCTGAATTGAGAATTTCACTAAGTACTGTAACGTTCGAAACTGAGAAATTCGTAACGACAACACTACAGTTATCTATTTACTTATCCAATTTCTCTATTATAATAGAACACCCAATATAATGACCGACTAGAAGCCGCAGAAGAGGCTTTGACCCAGAAAGGGTCGTAGCCCCGAAGAAAGTGAGTGAGTGAGTTAGTCAGTGAGTCAGTGAGTTAGTCAGTGAGTTAGAGGGAGTGAGTGAGTGAGTAAGTGAGTGAGTGTGTTAGTGAGTGAGTGAGTCAGTGTGTGAGTGTGTGAGTGACTGAGTGAGTCAGTGAGAGAGTGTGTGTGTGAGTGATTCAGTGAGTGAGCGAGTGAGTGATTGTCTTATTTATGTAGCTTCCATTATGTAGAAGAGATTCGTGCCCCAGCTAGGGGCATACAAGGGTTCAATGTTTCAATGGCAATATCCAATGTAAACTGTAAGCCTCGATGGTTTATTCAAAATTCTAAGTTAAGAAAAGAATAGTAAGTTATTTTATATTTGCTAACACACGCCTTTTTTCTCACGTCAACACGGCGATATCGGCGCAGCTATCAAACAAAATATAAATTTTCACATTGAAATATTTTTCTTATTTCTGATTTCCAATAAGCTTCACTAAAAACTATGGTTGATTGGATTGAAAAAACACATGTTATTATTCCAATTACGGGATTTCTCTTGAGCGCTCTCAGAATATCTCATTAAGGCAGATTTTACGATAAAAACATTTTGACTGGACTTAAAAGATTGACGAAACAAATATATCAAGATATTGTGGATGGAAGGGCGTGCGAAGGACATCTCTGGAGGTCATACTTCGACAAAAAAGTTGATGTATTAGAAATTTAACAAGAAAATATTATTTTTCTTCAGACGTAGCTAAGCACATTACTTGTCTTGTATAGAGCATTAATGACAGTTTAATGACAAATTTATTTACCAGCATGTCAATTAAATAGATATAGATGACATAGGTAATCCTTATTAATATTATAAACGCGAAAGTTTGTAAGTATGGATGGATGGATGGTGACAATTTTAAAAAACTACTGAATAGCTTGTTAAAATTGTCCTAAGTACGGGTTAGTGCATTAAAAAGAATATAATCACGTGGGTACAACGATATCATTCCTGTGTAAAACCTAACTGGAAAGTAGGTACTCGGGGCTGCAAGTGATGCAAATTACTTGTCGCTGCCTGTAAGTAGTACAGAGAGTATTGTAAAGAGGTTCGACATTACACTGATGCCGGTAAGTCGCCCAATAGCTCAGTTGGAAGAGCGCTTGCAAGGTTAGCCATGAGGTCGCAGGTTCAAGTCCCGGCATGGGTGAAATTTTGCGCCTGTAAATAGGTTTTTAATACTGATTGGATTATAATAAAACTTTAAAACAGCTTATACATCAGAATAACACATAGGCTACAATTTGTAAAAAATACTGTGTGAATTGTCCAAAATATTATGATGATAAGTGTCAAGTAAGTAGGAAAAAAACTACCTGATAATCCTGCGTAGACGAAGTCGCGGACACCAGCTAGTCAGCAAGCCAGCAAGATATGAAGACAAAAAGGTTTGAGCTCAAATCTTAACTAATTCACCCCAGTGTGCAATGCCGATTTTCAGGCAAGATATTTTCTTAAACGTTTTTTATTTAATATCATGTTTGTTCATATATAAAATACAGAAAAAAAAATTAAACGAGCATAAAAAAAAATCTTAATCATCTTAAACTAAGCTATACGTGTATTATATTATTAGTAAGCATAAGTTTAAGTATGTATCAATATTCAAATTGGCACTGGCTACCCGTCTTTCTAATTTCCTTCAGGAACTTTCCATCGTAAGGTTGTCTGGAAAAAAATTCTCTAAGCAATAAGGCTGCCAATTTTACTATGTATATTTGCAATTGTTTTGTATTTGTTGTTTTTCCAGTGTACAATAAAGAATATTCTTATCTTACGAGTATCTATACTTATTTAAAAATCTTTCTATTTAAGCTTTAGATAGATAGATAGAATATTCTTTATTGCATGTACACCAAGGATTACGTAAGAGACTTATAAAATAACAGTACAGTACAAGTGGCGGCCCTATTACTAAAAGTAATTTCTTCCAGACAACCATTGACGGAAAAGAAGAAACTGAAACTGAAATACGGGTAGTCGGCGCAACTAAACAATATTAGATAACATATTATTTTATAGTTGATACACATACATAAACGATACATAAATATGAAATTGCTACACATACATAAACGGTACATAAATATGAAACAAATAAAAATAAACATACACAAGGAAAAAAAAAAAACATAGGACATGAACGAAAAATATACCTACATAATACTAGAAAGAGATTTCACTAATACAGATAAAAAAACTTACATTAAGGAAAAATTGTGGTTATGCGCTCTGTTCTACCTAGATTTAGTTACACAAGAGACTGAAAGACGCACGTGCATAGTAATAATTCCAAACCAAAAATTGTGCAAGCAAGACTGATTACAGACCTAGCAGTCAAAAATTCAAAATTCAAAATATAATAATTTGTTTTAATATTCTATAATAATTTGTTTTCTTCGTTCAAGGAGTACTTCGCTCCCTGTCAACCGCATGTAAGTAGTTGCAAACTATAGTATCAAGCGAGTTGATTGCAAACAGAATGCTTTCCCTATTCTGTTGGGGATTAACATAACATAACATTTACATACAGGCACATACATTGCTTCTGGCCCCACACTAGGATACCCTGTGTCGTGATTTCTCGCGATATGTTTCTTCACTTTGCCGAAGTTCTTGTTGCATAACTCAAGTGATTGATTCCAATCACACGGTTCGACTAGGCCACGAGCGACTAAAAATTATTTTTAACTTAATAATAATATTGGCCTTTTTGCATCTACTTAATGAGATGATTTATACAGCGTCCAATGGCATCTTCACACACACTAAATGGGTGAAGGGACCACTCCGACGTTGTAGTGCCTTAACTTATAATAAAAGATAAAAACGTTTATTGCCATATAAAAAAGTACATCATATAGGTACAGACCCCACACTAGGCTATGCCTGTCCCGTGGGGGATGGAAATAATAATTGACCATTCATACTTACATGTACGGCTACATAGTTTTATAACAATTATCAAATATCAAAATCTCTTGTTTGGCATTGTTACAATACAATGCCTTTAGTTGGCATTTGCGTCTTCGTCCGTTCACAACCGGTATTACTGTTCAACCATCTATGATTTTTGACTGTACGACAAAAAACCGTAGTTACCCAAATGAAATGGAGGTCGGTTGTCAATAAAAAAAATGTAATAGTCGTTAGCTTCCACTTTGTCTGTTGACAAGATCTATCGTCTTATTGATTCCACAGCTGCTCCATTACGAAAAAGCTTTTACCAACAATCAAGACGACATTTGGAGGCGGATTATCGGCCCTTTTGTTCTCGCGTCGAATCACTTTGCTTGCTACGAGCTGGCATTACTTAAAGTTTACGAAAAACTTTACAAAGGCACGTAACTTGGAAAAAAAAGCCGGCATACGAAAAAACAGCGCTTTACCGCTACGCTCCCATCGCTCTCATATTAGAGGTACGTAACACGCGGCGGGCACACGTGGCACCTACTCGTAGGTACCTACTCCCTCTGTGAGAAAACGCTTGTGGCTTTCAGTGTGACGCTTAAAGACTGCACGAAAATATCTACAATTTTGGTGATCAGTCAAATGACAATACTGGTTTAAACTCTCGTATTTTTAGAACTCCCGAGTTTATAGTCTGTTAGCTTTTAGAATATACCTCGGTAACTATCGGATATATTCGTGTAATACATCTAGCGGACTAATATGACACTTCATTTCACATAACTTTTCAAAATAGTGAAGAAAAGTTTTATACAGAGCAGGAAGTAGTATTACACTCGTGTGCTCTCGGCGAAAACCGAAGCCTACTCTAGAGCCCGAGGTATATTCTAAAAGCTAACAGACTATACCTTCACCATTACCGAGTAGTATTGCTTCGATAACTTCACAAATGTAGATACGTAATTATACTATCTTTATTTTTAATGCACTAACCCGTGGCACGGATAGCCAGAGGTTGCGGGTTCGAATCCCGGCATGGGTGAAATTTTTTGGCCTCTAAATAGGTTTTTAAATGTACGTAACTTAGAAAACAAAGTCCGCAGTATCTGAGGTGTTTAAATACCTCAGCGCCTGAATTTGCCAATCCGCGGTGGGCATGGGTGGTAATTAAGCCCATATTCTCTCGCTGAAGGAAGGCCTGTGCCCTAAATTGGTACATTTGTTAGCAATATAAAAAAAAATAAGCTTGAGGCGACATGACGTTCTCTGTAGTGCAACGGCAGTGCATCTGCCTGCCAAGCGAGAGGTCCCGGGTTCGAACACCGGCTGTGGACAAAAAACTCCCAGCTCTTGGATGCTTACAATCACGTTTGTGATGTCGCTGTTTCTGGTTCCCACGTCACAGGGTATCCTAGTGTAAGGCCAGAAGCAATGTATATGCCTGTATGTAAATGTTATGTTTTTTTTTGTCGCTTTTTCCGACACTAGGCACTTTTCCGATAATTCCAACCATCTGCCAGGGACGGAATGATATTCCGAGGGAGCACACACGCGCCGAGGCTTTTCCTATTCTGACGAAACTAATCAACTTCGTTACGTGTCTAACGAAGCGCGGCGAACCAGAATAGGCCCGGCTGCTTGTTACCGAACTTCGTTTTAGCAGGTTCCGTTACATAAAGGCGCCTTTCCATGTTGCCTGTTTATACAGGGTGTAACAGAAGTCTGTTGTATTTTAGGGGGACGTTCTACATATTTATAGTTATTATATACTAAATATTTTCGGGGCTTAATCGCGCAGTAATTTACGCGATTAAGCCCCGAAAATATTCTATGTGTACAAGTCGCAAAAGTTTAAAATATGTTTTATACTAGATAGAATAGAATATAATATTTATTTATTGCTCAAAAACATTAGTACACAGCTTTTATAAAATGGTTTTACTTAATGCTATATACAAAATTAACGATTAGCTTCTGACGCTGTGCTAGGTTAAAAACCTGTGTTACAGCAATCAGTGCCAATTCCCCACCGAAGTGACAATGTTAATTTGAGTTTGGATTGTACAGACAATTAGTTTTACTTAACATACTAATAATTTTACTCGTGTAAAGAATATTATATATGTACTATATACCCAGGAACCATGTATATAATTATGTCCTAGGATTCAGTTACCTTAAATTAGTATATTTGTATAAAAGTAGGTGGATAGGTGTAGTGTAGTTGGTGAGTGTATTCCTCTTTTTGTGTGGTGTATGTGAGTGAGTGTGTAAGTAGTGTTATGAATGAGTGTGTGTAAGAGGACGTGTTTAAAGAATAATTTTACTTTTAGTAATAGAATAGAGAGATGATCCCGGTATATTTCGTATCACCTATTCTATAGACATGAAAAGTCTCCCTTCCCTAGGTACATATTAAACGAGTCTAATTGCGATTATAGTTAAAACGTTATATTACCTTCTTTCCCGATGTTTTACCGAATTAATAATCATGATTAGACCAGTTTTATATTATATCTATGTATGAGTATCGCGAATCATTAAGAAATTCTCTCCCTTCTCTTTCTTTCTTCCCTTGCCGTCCTCTTTATTCCTCCCGTCCCGTCCCTCCCCTCCCTACCTTTTGCCTCTTCTCCCATCCCGTCGGCGGTAGCTCAGTGGGTAGTACAATGGAGTCGGAAGTGAGAGACCCAGGTTCGATCCCCGGTGCGGGCAAGTATGACTTTTACGTTTTACCTAGTAAATAATCGCCATTAGACCCGTTTATTATATAACTATGTATGAGTTAAGCGAATCATTAAGAAATACGACTTTGTTTTCTAAGTTTTGTACATTTGTGAAGTTATAGGTTTTTTTTTTGTTTAAAGTATAAATAATTTTATTTGTATAACATGAGTATAAAGTTGTTGTCATTGTTGAGAAAGTCCAGCATGTTTTGCCATTTTAGGCGTACAAATATTTAAAATTTAAAAACTTAAAATCATTATACTATTTTCATTTTTAATGCACTAACCCGTGCTAATGACAATTTCAAAAACCTATTTAGAGGCTAAAAATTCCACCCATGCCAGGATTCGAGCCCGCGACCTCTGGCTATCCGTGCCAGCGCTCTTTCCCATTCCCAGTCGCCCATTAGCTCAGTTGGAAAGAGCGCTGGCACGGATAGCCAGAGGTCGCGGGCTCGAATCACGGCATGGGTGGAATTTTTAGCCTCTAAATAGGTTTTTATAATTAAAATCATGCAATATAGAAATACATTATCACACAATGTCACTTCAAATACATTTCATTCAATCAAATCAAAATATTTAAGTAGTCCAAGATTAATTATAATAAAATGTCACAATAATTAAATACAATGTCAATTAGCTATGTCAAGGAGGGGTCACAATATTAATAAATTATTTTTCGGTCAAAATATTAGTAGCACACTACATCTCGCTAGCGTTTAATAAAAACTTCGTGAGGAAAACTGAGCGTCTGAGGTGTTGTAATACCTCAGCGCTTGAAATTACCAACTCGCGGTGGGCACGCTTGGTAATTAAGCCCATACTCTTTAAGAGAAGCCCTGTGCCCTGCAGTGGGGCGTTTAGGGGCTACATAAAAACACCTTACCCGCCACCTCAAACACCACCTGTTTGAACACCTCAGACGCACAGGTTTCCTCACGATGTTATCCTTGACCGTTGGCGAGTGGTGTTGCTGCAACTCGGCGGCCTCGGTGGCGCAGCGGTTTGGCACGCTGACTGTAAAACCGAAGGTCTCGGGTTCGATCCCCGGCCCGGTCAAACTAGGAAACGAACTTTTCTAGTTTGTCTCGGGTCTTGGATGTTATCTATGTATTTATTGTATTAAATCTATCGTCGAGTTAGCACCTATATCACAAGTCATTTAGTTGTACTTAGTAAAGGGCAAGCGAGATCTGTGTAAAAATATGTCCATAAATATTTATTTATTTATTATTTATTTATAACTTTACAAATGTACATAACTTATCACAACATATTTATTGCGTCTTTTATGGTAGACGGGGTATGCTTGCGCCCTGTATTATGGAAGTTGAGACTGGAAAATGTAACTTTGGAACTGAGAATGTATGCTCTTCTGAATTAGAAAATAGCTAGTTTAACGGAAAAGTTGGGTAGCAACTTCGTTTTTGGGTGCAAAACTTCGTTTTGTTTATCGCACCTATAATATAACTTTATGATGGTCTTTTGTGGAAAGGAGTAAAGAATCCATGAAATGCCTTAGAAAGTATAGGAGGCCATGTTTTGAGAAACTTTAATTTATTATATGTCTTAAACATACCAATATGATTATTTATTATTATTTTTTATGCACTAATTCGTGCAGGCACGGATAGCCAGAGGACGCGGGATCGAATCCCGGCATGGGTGAAATTTTTAGCCTCTAAATAGGTTTTTATATCAAATGATGTTTTCTTCAGCACATGATCGAATCAAACATACGCGCGCCCGGGAACTTATTTACGTATTCTGCAAGTGTGTTTGTCGGTTAGTTAGGCCTGAATACAGGGGTGTCACGCTGAATAACACCTAGAACTGAGGCGCCCTTTAGAAGGGCCAAATATTTTCGTATTGAGACGCGTATCTTACAATATCGTGTTCCAGTGAGAAGTTTCCATGAGGTAAACAAGCTTTTCTCTAAAACTCTTGAGAGAAACTTAAATTAAAACATCATTTTATTATTACATTCTTTTTAATACACTAACCGGTGCTAAGGACCATTTTACAAACCTCTTTGTAAGATTATACTATTTTTATTTTTAATGCACCAACCCGTGCTAAGGACAAATTTAAAAACCTATTTAGAGGCTAAAAATTTCACCCATGCCGGGATTCGAACCCGCAACCTCTGGCTATTCGTGCCAGCGCTCTACCAATTGAGCCAATGGGCGACTCACCGGCATCAGTGAAATTTCGAACCTCTTTACACTATTCTCTGTATTACGTACAGGCAGCGACATCTGGCTTAAGCAAATTGCATCACTTATATATATGTAAGATTGCCAATTTTACAAAGTGGTAACTAAGCCCATACACTTGCTCTCTCTCTGAGAGATAACCTGTGCCCTTCAATGGGATCTATATCGGCTACCACCATATAACTATTTAGTGTAATGTTTAACGACTAGTTAGTTACGCGAAGGTTCTCGTCATGAAATTCTCTAGAAAGTTTATTTATGTTTGAGAAAAATAAAATAAAATAATTGGGAGAAGTAAAGTACATTGAAAAACTTCCTATTAGTACCACTCAATAGCCTCTCTTGCTTAACAAATTCGAACTCCTTCCTTCATTCGTTACAGTTGGTTACTTTACATGAAGCCCTGCTGCAAGTGGAGACTGGAAAGTGACGCACATGCATTTGTGTGAACACATTTTACGACTTACAAGTATGTTTGTCAAACATGACATGTATAATGGCATGCAAGTATGGCAGCATTGATTACGTTGTCTACGGGCGTTTGCATTCACTGATGTTGATAAATACAAGTAAATACACTAAATCGCTACCTTAATGAAATCACCGATTCATTGCACTTATTTTAATAATATTTACAAAAACAAAAAAATATACATGTCCATAAAATTGTACAAAGATAGTGCCTGGTCCCCAAAGTAGAATACTCTATATTATGTGTACCAGACTTCATTTATTCCTTTCCTTTTTCATTGCATTTTTATATTGTGTTTTTTATTATTATATTACACGGGAGACCGTTATATATTATAGGCTGTGTACTCAATTGACAACTGCCTACCTTACATGATGCTACGGGGAGTGAACAATATAGACTGTTCCGTACACATGTGAATAAGCTATTACGATTAAAATTAAATTGCATCTTCGTAATGAGATGATTTATACAACATCCAGTGGCGCTTTCACTCACACTAGAAGGGTGAAGGGATCACTCCTATGTTTTAGATGGAGTAGAGCAGAACTTACTCAGCCTAGCCCCCAGGAAAGAGAAGTCAAAGCGTGCGGTACAAAGTAAGAGGCGGTTTTCTTCCCAATGAAGCTTGAGTGACATAATGTAAACGTACCTCGAAGCTCTTCTTCGCTTAAGTTCTTTTCAAGATATTTGATGCAAGTGTCCTATAAAATAAACTGACCAAGTGCTAACACTATTCTTGTGCTGGTTCCGTCTTCTTCTTCTTCTTCTTCAGGCTATATTAGTCCACTGCTGGATACAGCCCTCCCCTAATGAGCGCCATAGCGCAAAGTTGTGCCATCATTGGGGGTGATGCCTATAATCCCCACGCTGGGCATGCGGGTTGGTGATCGCAGTTTGGTGGAATTGTACTGCAGGAGGCGCTGCGGCCCACCCCCAGGCTAGTATTCTTTATTCGCCTTTTACACACCCGCGGGAAAAATTTGGGTTGGTGCTATTACAGTCATTTGATTAAACATTTTAATTGACTATTTATTAGAAGTGTAACTTTATTATTGATTTATCATTCATGAATAATTAAATATGGCTTTTCAGATTAAAAAAAAAATGTTGCTGTATTTTTTATTAAAAATAAAGTTACAGCACAGATACGGTGCTTAAAACTAGATATTACTTTATTTCACATTTTCTTTTAAACATTTATTAAAGCCGCATTGGTACGTGCGGACTGACTTTTTTGTTTTAAGTATAGTCTGTTAGCTTTTAGAATATACCTCGGGCTCTAGAGTAGGCTTCGGTTTTCGCCGAAAGCACACGAGCGTAATACTACTTCCTGCTCTGTATAAAACTTTTCTTCACTATTTGGAAAAGTTATGTGTTATTTTAGTTTCGATATTTCTATAAAGCGGCTTCTAAACGGGCCATATTTTCACTGCAATATGTGGCCGGCAACTATTGGTGTCCCTCTCCTACTCATATGTTGGAGAAAGACACCAATAGTGGTCGGCCACGTATTGCAGTAAAAATATGGCCCGTTTAGAAGCCCCTTTACAGGAATATATCCGATTCTATCCGGAAGAAGCCGAGGTATATTCTAAAAGCTAACGGACTGAAGTTATACTAGCAATACCACTAGCTAACGGTCAAGGAAAACACCGTGAGGAAACCTGAGTGTCTGAAGTGTTCAAATACCTCAACGCCTGAAGTTGCCAATCCACGGTAGACACGAGTGATAATTACGCCCATACTATCTCTCTCTCTCTCTAAGAGAAGGCCTGTGCCCTGCAGTGGGAGGTTTATAGGCTAAATAAATAATTAAAGTAATAAATATATATTCATGGAGATAGATAGGTTGATAGATAGATAGATATAATATTCTTTATTGCATGTACACCATTTACGTAAGAGACTTAAAAAATAACGGTACAGTACAAGTGGCGACCTTATTACTAAAAGTAATTTCTTCCAGACAACCATTGATAGAAAAGAATGACGGGTAGTCGGCGCAACTAAACAATACTAGACAATATTATTTTATAGTTGATATATATAGATAAACGGTACATAAATACGGTACATAGATGGTACGTTTATATGAAACAAATAAAAATTTGCATACACAAAAAAAATACGTAGATCTCATCTATTACACAGATATAATTAGTCCCATACTAAGTACAACTAAATGACTTGTGTTACAGGTGCTAACTCGACGATAGATTTCATAAAACAAATACATAGATAGCATCCATAAAAAAATGAATAAATAATAATAAGAATAAAAATATTTTTATTGCCACTCACAAACTAGATTAAAATTAACATTAAACATTATCTTATTTATTACTAGTCTAGTGAGGCAAAAGGGAACGACTCAGCTAATGCTATCATGGCTCGTAAGGTGCGTGCAGCGCTGATTTTCAGTAATTCCCTATTCCCAGAGTTGAAATAAATTTTTTATTGTTTTTTTCGTAACGCGTAACAAATACAATCCAATCTTTCCAGCCAGTCAATGCCTCTCTTGTCGAGGCAATATATTTTTATCAGAGACCGTAAAGTTGTCCGTGGCAAGCCGAGGGTCTAGCTCGAAGTGAAAATATGATCTCTCAAGAGAACTGCGCCGGTCGAGCACTCTGATAGCGTGGAGGTAGGAAGTGGTGATGGACACGGATGCGGTATTAAGAGATAAAAAAATATCTATAGAATAATAATAACTTCCACATTATTATATTCTTTTTATAGCACTAACCCGTGCTGAGGAAAATTTTGAAAACCTATTTAGAAGCTAAAAATTCCACCCATGCCGGGGTACAGAGATATCATTCCGATGTAAAACCTAACTGTTGTTGTAGTGTTGCAAATTACTTCAGCCAGATGTCGCTGCCTGTACGTAATACAGAGAATATTGCAAAGAGGTTCATAATTTCACTTATGCTGGTGAGTCACCCATTAGCTCAGTTGGAAAGAGCGCTGGCACGGATAGCCAGCGGTCGCGGGTTCGAATCCCAGCGTGGATGGAATTTTTAGCCTCTAAATAGGTTTTTAAAACTTTCACATAACACAATTACTAGACGTAACTACTAACTAGGATACCTTGTACTAAGCTAACTAGGTGAGGACTTCACAAAGATGAAAATACATCCAGACTGAGGCCACTTGTACAAATATAAGGCGCCCCCCAGTGGGGATCTAACACCAACCTCTGTCTTGGTAGCCTAATGTTTCTGTCATGGTATCGACATCAACCCTTATGTCTCTCCACTGCTGGGTCACGGGTTTCTTCTTGCATCGCAGGAAGATTAAGCCATACTCCACCACAGAGGCCAAGTCCGGGTTGGCGGAGGATTGTAAGACAGTGGCGGGCCTTACTGTCAGAAGTTATCAAGCCGCCCATAAGGCCTCAGACACGGCTTAACGACTGCCATTACATGACAGCCGGCACCAACGGCTTAACGTTCCTTGCGAAGCACGGAGGCGCTCGTAAAACTGCCACTAGCGGTAGTCACGGGATGGTCACCTATCCAGCACCTAACCGCGCCTGTTGTTGCTTAACTCAAGTCACTAGGTTCGACCTCGAGCACAAGAAGTGCTCGTGGTCTCTTCTATGTAACTTTATTATTTGGTTATTATTCATAATTACGTACTGTCAGGTTCATTGCCTCATTTTCCAATTTTGCGGACATAAGTAAAGTCGCCGCGCAGTGTCTAATATAAAAACTGCAGTAGGTGCATGCCGCGAGCAGTCGAGCCCTAACTCACAAACCTATCGGATTACCTTTAATTACGTGAAGTGACCTTTTTACCAAATTTCCGGACTAACTGTACGTGCTGTGTTTTGAGATTCACAATAAACATCAGTTAAGTGAATTCCAGTGGTTTAATTCCAAAGGACCTTGTGGAGCGCCATCTTCCCCCTCTAACAGTACGCATTAATGTCCGAAACACTTCAGCTACTGTATTTTGTACATGCCATATCCAAATGTCGCTCGCATCCCCTTCGCATATCAATGTGTTTATGTGTTCGCTACAAAGTGTGCCAGTATCCGAAAAGCCTTAGGCCTGTAATATTTCGTGCCTGCCTATCTTATGAAGCCCGGAGTATGAAGAGAAAAAATACCGGGTAGGTGCTAGCAAGCGTTAGGCTGTTGGGTTCCGTAGAATATTACTTAATTTTGGTTTCAAGGAGGATGTAGATATGAGCTTTGGTATTTGCAGTATGGGACTATAACGATGCTCGGGGTGTGCGATGGAATTGAATCAGGGATCGAAAGATTCGACTCAACAGAAGTCGACGATATTGACGAAAGAGCTTCAAGACTGAAATGGAAATGGCAGGGACACCGAGGCGGGTGGACCAGAGCAATGACAGAGGGACCGCTGAGTATAAGACGACGCATAGTGGTTCGACCCCATACAAGAGGTGGGACGTAGGATGCAATAACATGTTAATATTATTTCTAAAAACCGTAATCCGAAAACAGGCGGGAATCATGAGATATTTTTATGCTAGTCTCCATACTATAGAAATGGTTTTCAATTATTTACTCATAAGTTACGGGTCATACCTAAAAAAATCAATTTGTATTTGTTATTTTTCTTTGATTATAGAATGCATTGGTAATATTTTTTGTCGAAAATAACTCATTAATTTGTTTTTTTTAAGCATCGCACCTCTTATATGGGGTTTTGCGACCATACATGAAAAGACCAGCGGCCTGATCGGACAATGTTGTTGATAAGCGGAGGGTCCGTAGATGCTGGTGGCAAAGGATCGTGAGACATCACGGACCTTTGCCAGCCGCATACATGGATTTGGAAGAATCTCTTACTTATACGAGTATACACCAGCAGCGGACAGCGGTCGGCTGATAACGACGACGATGATGCAAAATAGCGACAGTTTGTACTCCAATATCTCCTGAGTCGTCGAAGAACTTAATAAACAGTCGATGCAGAATTTGCACTTTTACCGCGGAATCCTAAAATAGGAAACTTCAAACGTCTCCTGAGTACAGTTGCCAACACAAAGACCTCAACAATCATTTACTCTATTTACTGTTAGTAAGGGCAACATTTTCACGAAACTGTAAATATTATTCAGCTGTTGAGTGTACAAAAAAAACTGCGAGTTTTTATAAGAACTTCGTGTAAGAGCTATTACTTATTAAATAATTGGAATTTATTTATTGCTCGCATCGTTCGGCAGAATTTTGAAGTAAAACACTTAATTTGACATATAATTGGAATAAACAGAAGCTTTGTTTTAGTATCAACCTTTGTATATCACCACTGCTGCGGCACGGGTCTCTACGTGCATCACAGGAAGGTTTGGCCATACTCCACCACGGGAGCCAAGTCCGGGTTGGTGGAGAATTGTAAGGCAGTGGCGTGCCTTACATGGCTCTGACATGGCTTAACGACTGTAATTATATGACAGCCGGCACCAATGGCTTAAAGTGCCTTGAGAAGCACGGAAGCGCTCGGAAAAATGCCACTGTACAAGTAAATGTCGTTGTGTACGATATTATAGTATGTTTTTATGTTTTTGGCTTTATTGTGGTGGATGTTTATTTATTTATTTTTGTAGTAAATGTTTCTTCTTGTTCTTTTTCTGACCAAAAATTAAATATGCCTCTAGGAGTTATATATTAGGTAGATAGAATATTCTTTATTGCATGTACCTACACCACAAATATTAAACGAGTCTATCGCGATTATTTATTAGGTAAAACGTAATTAGGTACCTTATTTCCCGACGTTTTTGGCAGCGTTACAGTTGCCGTGGTCTCGGGTAGACTGAAGTGGTACAGTCAATTATTGTGTTAAAAAATCACTTTTAATTTTTCGCAGCTGGCCGACACACAACACTCACTACGTCCACGGACAGATTTGGTGATAAGGCGCATGATGTGTATTTACTTAGCACTGGATTCCACGTACTTGAAAGCTTGAAACCATCCTTCCTGTTGAAATTCTTGTGTTTTTAAATTTCAATTGCTTTCCGAACAATTCTCCGATAATAATACCGATCGGTTGAGAGAATTTTCGGTTGATGTAGCTTGATCCAGGTTTGTTACGGCCTCCACTAGACGCTCAGCTATTGCGGACTTACTTACCTGTATATTTTTGATTGCAGCAATGTGCTCTTTGACCCTTCCGCGATAGACCGCTTTGTTTGGCCAATGTAGGAGCTTCCACAACTACAGTCAATCTTGTGACTCTGCAGACTGTAACCGTTTAATATATAACTATGTGTGAGTATCGCAAATCATTAAGAAATACTATGCCTCTAGGAGTGATTTAGTAGAATCGTGTTTTTCTAAATAAGGTTACGAGTAATTTCCTTATAAAGTTTCTGTCAGTTTCCACAAATCTCGGAGCGTCAGACCTCCTCAATGTGTTATTTTCTACGTTTATGTGTGGCGCACGAAATTATAATAAAAATATTCCGTATTTCCTCCATTAAGTGGTATCGCAGCGTAGGACGCCAAACGGTTCGCTGGATCGATGACCTGAGGCAGATTGTTGGCAGTAGCTGGATGAGGATGGCCAAGAACAGAGGGTAGTAGCGTGCCTTGGAGAAGGCCAGTGTTCAGCAGTGGACGAGCACACACTGATTGATACAATTTAGTTTCTAATTATTTCCATTATTGTTAAACTAATTCGGAAGTAGCCTGGCTACCCATAGCACAGGGAATCCTAGTTTGGGAGTCAGTACCAATCATTCTAACCCTGTTTTGCAATGAAGTCTTTTCATTTCATTTTATTGATTATGCGTGTACAAAACAAAGTAAGAAAATTGATTTATCCAATACAAAATACACCCACAGGTTTCGTCATGGTCCAAATTGTTACAATGAAATAATACTGAAATGAAACAAAAAACACCAATAAAACTCAACCAAATAAATCGCTCCGAGTCACATCCGTCCGGCCCAAAAGTCCCCATAACGCTGGCGCTGATTAATTTATTAGATGTGGATGCAAAGTGATTTTGTCAGTAGTCATTTTGTCAGTTTCAGCAAAGTAAATAATACTGAAACTGAAAAAACAAAAAATCTAGACATTTTTCAATATCCCGCCTTAAGTAGTAACCTCATTGTAAATTCACCTCATTTTCCCGGGGGGGGGGGGGGGTCCAAAGACCAGGGTTTGTGATATGTAACAGATATCAATTTAACACATGTAAAAACCGTCCACACAACTCAGACACTAGCCCTAGTCCAAATTTAGGATACTCTGTGCTATGGTAACCAGGCCAGGAGATCAAAAACATACATAGGTATACACACTTACTGGGGCCATTTGTACAAATTAAACACAGTGGCCTTCATTAAGAATCAAATCCAGGACCCCTGTTTTGGTAAACAAGCATGTCAACTGCAAGAACAAAAAGGTAGCCAAATACACCTCACCTGAATGTTTGTTATGGCGATTGGTTGTTTTTACATTTTACGATGCGATACCGACACAATTTCTGCATAAAATAACAACCAGGCATTAAAATCTGTTTTAACAGACTTCAAAATAGGAGGAGGTTATCAATCCGACGCGTTTATTACTTTTTTTTATAAGGTGATATCAAAAACCTATTTAGAGGCTAAAAAGTTCACCCATGCCGGGATTCGAACCCGCAACCTCTGGCTATCCGTGCCAGCGCTCTTCCAATTGAGCCAATGGTCGACTAACCGACATCAGTGAAATTTCGAACCTCTTTAAAATATTCTCTGTATTATGTATTTTCTGTATTGTCCTTAGCACGGGTTAGTGCATTAAAAATAAAAATAGTATAATAAGATGATATCAGTCAGAATAGTTCTCTGTACGTTTATTTCTGTTTTTAATTTTGTGTCACTCGAAACTACACTTGTAAAAACAATGACTATTGAATATTGAAAGAATTCATTAGTTAAAGGACGCAACGGAAATATGAATTTTCTACCGGAAACAATTATAATTTTGCTAGACAAGTCCGATTCATGTTGAATAGAGACGAAACTGGCTGACTATTTTGAGCCACCAAGGCGGCTAAATGCATGGCTAAAATGGTTCAGTAGCAGTTTAAAAACGTTTCACTAAAGAAGATAATAACTATCATCATCATCAAAATCTAGCCACAAGGAATCCACTGGTGGACATAGGCCTCTTGCATGTATTTCCAGAAAGATGGCTGGAAGCGGCTTGCATCCATCGTTTTCTTGCCTCTTGGGTGAGGAGATATATATATATAATTATTATCTCGTCCTTTTGAACTCGCCCAAGAGGCAAGAAAACGATGGATGCAAGCCGCTTCCAGTCATCTTATATATATATATTTTTTTCATTTCACGATATCGTGTCGTACGAATGTGAAAATCAATTTCAATGTGGAAATCGAACCTCAGTTAATTAATTAAGTATGTTTTAGAAAATCAGTGGAACGTGATCAAATCGGCCTACTGATTAAAACGTAGAGTTCGGAAGTGTAATTAGCTTAGAGCTGGCCATTAATATTTTGGATTCCCGATAGGCTCCGCAGTCTATACTCTTTATATCAGTCTTACAGTAGTTTTTGCATGCTTATTTTTGACGACCTCTGTGGCGTAGCGGTAGCGCGTCTGCCTACCATGCAAGAGGTCCCGGGTTTGAATCCCGGCTGGAAACAAAAAAAAAGTCCAGGTCTTGGATGTTTACATGTTTGTGATGTCGTTGTTTCTGGTTCCCACGACACAGGGTATCCTAGTGTGGGGCCAGAAGCAATGTATGTGCCTGTATGTAAATGTTATGTTATTTGTTATTGTAATAATCATAATGATGACAAGAATATATTCCTTGTAAAAAGGTGACTTTAAACGTCATGACGTAACAAGAATAATAAAAGTAGTAAAGTAGACTACTTAACCCACCAAACTTACTCCACCAAACTGCGATCCCCAACCCGCATGCCCAGCGTGGGGATTATGGGCATTACCCCCCAATGATGGCACAACCTTGCGCTCATTAGGGGAGGGCTATATCCAGCAGTGGACTAATGAAGCCTGAAGAAGAAGACTACTTAAACTACGGGCTGTACAATTTCAAAAGCTAGACGAGGACATTTTGAAAAAACTAGGTGGTTGCATTATTTTAGGTGATTGCCCACAAAATTGTATTGTTAAAATCTCAAAAACAGCTTAGAAACCAAAAAAAAACTTCAAAAAAAAACAAGAAAGTCTATGACGACAGAAAGACAGGCCCAAAACACAATTGAGTAACCTAGAATGAGCCATTGACCACTTTAAAACCTAGCTTGGTATATTCTCTGACCAGGGAGCCAATTCTCACTTAATTAGTAAATAAGTCGTATGCGACTCTAAGGCTTACGACTTGGAGTTTTACGTAAAAAGTCGAGCGACAGCCGAGATCTGTGTTCTGAACGCCATGTTAAGTTGAATTCGAATTAGAAAATTAAAGTCTAATGACGCTGTCGAGTTATCTTATACTATTTTTATGCGACAGATGTTTAAGCTTTCGAATATTTTGCGTCTACGCTTTCCATTCGCACGGGCGTGAATCGGCCCCCTGGTCTTAAGATGGTCGATAGTGATAGCAAGGTTTATACATTTTAGAAAAGGTCAATATACGCGCGATATTTCTTCGTGTTTAATTAGTAATTCTTTTGGTTTATGAAATTAGTTTCGTCTTGCCTATTTAGTAATTGACATTCAACAAACAGAATGTAAATTCTCTGTGTTGAAGTAAAATTTTTGATTTCCCAGTCTGACTGGTACCAAAAGATTGTCTAGTTTCTTTGCTGAATATCAGACATAAGAGAATTGAGCTGTCCAACATTTACGGAAAATATCAAGTAAGTAAACAAAGGAACAAACTATGACAGGCAATAGACAACACGCAAAGTTAGAAAACGTCTGATGTGCCACTGGAAAATGGTCTCAATGGATTCAGTAAAAGAGTTTGCTATCAAATAAAATGTCCTGCTGTTGCAAATGCGGCGGTTTTCCTAGCGACACTTGTATTCACTCAAACTTTGTCGCTCGAGGGATAGAGCATGCATTTCAATAATCGGATAAAACTTCAGGAAATCTTGAGAAAGAATACTGGAGCAACAGAAAAATATACTTTAAAACAGAAACAAATACTGAAAGAAGTTCAAGCTAACGCCGCGAATGGAAGTGGTTTACAATATCTCAAACAAAGATATTGAAACTGTCTAAAGTAGCTACTTCTTGCTAGTTGCAAGAAATTGCTATATTTGTTTTCGGTATGGTATCCGATAGATAACTTAAGCAAAAATCCCCGAAGGACATGAGATATGATTTTATTAATAACAAGCCGACTCAGCGAACTTCGTACCGCCTAACAGTCGATTCTTAATTCTTTTTACTTTTTTTTCACTCCGTAAGAACCATCTTCGTACTTCAAGGAATATTAAAAAAAAAAAAGAATTAGTGAAATCAGTTCAGCTGCTCTCGAGATTTGCGCTTACCAACACATTCAGCGATTCATTTTTATATTATAGAGAAGATAATAACTGCCACATAACACAATTACTTGACCTGGTCCCAAACTAGGATACCCTGTACTGTAGTAACCACGCAAGAATTTCACAAACATGAACACACACCCAGACTAAGGCCATTTCTACAAAGTTACGGTGGCACCCACTGGAAATCGAACCCACGACGTCTGTCTTGGTTTACAAACGCTTTAACCGCTAGACCAATGAGGCAGTCAACATTTTTTTTTTCAGCTATTTGGTTACATTACTAAATTTACGTGCTGTTTGCTGTCAGCCGGCCTAGAGAATAGCACCAACCCAATTGTTCCCGCGGGTGTCGTAAAGGACGACTAAGGGACACAAACCAGGGAGTGGGCATCAGCGCCCCCTGCAGTAAAATTCCACCGAACTGCGATCCCAACCAGCATGCCCAGCGTGGGGATTACGGGCATAACCCCCTATAGTGGCACAACGTGGCGCTCTTTAGGGGAGAACTAGTATAGCCTGACGACGACTAAATTTACGTGTAAAGGAATGTGATTTATCGCAGCATCCTCCACCAATGTGTCCCAAAATAGTCTAATCGTCAAGTCATTTGAGTTTTTGAACTGAAAATTTCGTAAGCACAACACATTGTAGACTTTTAGTCTGGATCTACTTACGGGTGTTGTTATATCGGTAGAGTCCGACCAGGTTTCGCTCCGATTCGCAGAGCTTAATCATGGTGAGCAGAGACGGAGCTCGCGTCGTCGGTTGCTCGTCTCACAGATCCGGACTAAAAGTCTACAAAGTCATTTGAGTTATTAATTTGTTCGTTTAAGTTATTTTTTAGATGAAGCGCTCGTGGCCTAGTGGAACCGAGTGATTGGAATCAATCACGGGTTCGATAGCAGGCGAGTTCAGGAGCTGGAGAGGTGACCATCGTGAGCCTAGCGCTAGTGGGATTTTTTCCGAGCGCTTTCGTGCTTTCCGACGTATTTATTAGGAGTGTGTATTAAGCCGTTGGTAAATGTAATGTCATTCTTTAAGCTATGTCAGATGCATTATAGGCGGCTTGACAACTTCTGACAGTAAGGCCAACCACTGCCTTACAATTCTCCACTAAGGTCTCTGCAGGAAGAGACCTGTGCCCCAGCAGTGGGGACATTATAAAAGGTTGATACCGAATAAAAACCTTATCAATCACAACTTAGCATTTATAAGAGTGACACCGCTGGACACCTCTAAATGTTTCTTAGTCTATGGTGAAGCAAAATTTCGGCACACCGATTGATACAACATTTTGTATAGTTAAAGCCCATTTAATTTAAAACGTATTTGAGAGCGATATACAGCTAATTCGTTACTCATTCAAATACTGATTTCGAATTCTATTATGCGTTTAAATGAGCGTTTCCGCCGATTGCCAGGTTAATTTTAGTCACAAAAATACGAAAAATATTAAATAGCGTTTTTTAAAAGCATCGTGACATGACTTATTGATTAAGTTAACTAGGTGTCGATTTCAAATCGTTAATCATTTTCAGTATCATTTTGAAAAAATTGGACAAAAAACTCTAACTTAGAATTTTCTTGGGGGTTTCCTTAGTTTTTAGTCCAATGTTTTCATAATTTTACGATACATAGAACTCATGCATTGTTCTGGCTTTTATTCCAGTCATTATTATCATCGAAATAATCTTTAATGTTTAATGTAAGCCTTTTGGCACAAAGTATACTTTACCCATTTTTTTACCCATATTTACCCATATTTACCCATATTTATAAATGAAAAGTTAATAAGGTATTATGTAGTACCTGTTTCAAAAGACAAATGTGTACTGAAAATGTTCTTGATTACTTTTTATACGATAAATTCTAACAAAAAAATTCCACAAATGAAATAACAAAAAAATATACTTTCCAAGAATACATTTCATAAAAAGGTCTTTATCAAAATATTTAATAGCTAGAAAGCGCTTATTGTTTTACTTTATGCAAACTCAGGGCCCGATCCGATTCCTAAAAAAAAGTGGAATGATATAATGAGACTCATAAACCACGAGGTAAAATGGAACTAAGCAAAGAGCACAGAAGACGCTTTAAAAAAAACGGCTAAGTATAGTCTTAGCTTTTAGAATATACCTCGGCCTCTAGAGTAGGCTTCGATTTTCGGAAATTTTTGCCAGTTTTCGTAGTGATGATCGAGTTCCGTTTTCAAAATATAATTAAGTGTCATATAAGTTCCAATTTCGAAATTAAGTGTCATAATAGGTTCCGATATTTCTTTTACACGAATATACAGAATTCTATGCAACAGTAGCCGAGGTATATTCTAAAAGCTCAGAAGCTCTAAGATCACATAAGACGCTTTTAAAAAAAACGGCTAAGTATAGTCTGTTAGCTTTTAGAATATACCTCGGCCTCTAGAGTAGGCTTCGGTTTTCGCCAATTTTTGCCGGTTTTCGTACTGATGATCGAGTTCTGATTTAGAAACATAATTAAGTGTCATATAAGTTCCAATTTCGAAATTAAGTGTCATATAGTTCCGATATTTCTTATACACGAATATATCCGATTCTATCCGATAGTAGCCGAGGTATATTCTAAAAGCTTACTGACTACGGGGCAGTTGATTGTCAAAATAAACAGCTTAGAATTATAGTATGTGCCAATGACTTTGTTTTCTAAGTCATGTATATCCCACCAAAGACATTCTGTAAAAACTACCCAAGTCTCGATGGAGCTGCTCATTTATCTCTAAAAAGGAATGAAATCTAGACAAACACGTGCCAAGTCTAAAGTTCCTTCGTCGTCAGGCTAATACTAGTCCACTGCTGGACATAGCCCTCCCCTAAAGAGTGCAACGTTATGCTTTCATAGGGAGTAATGCCCATAATCTCCACGCTGGGCATGCGGGTTGGGGATCGCAATTCGATGGAATTGTACTGCAGGGGGCGCTGCTGCCCACCTCCCGGTTTGTGTTCCTTAACGTTCCTTACTGCGATTTTTTTATTATAATAGTTAATATTGTGTGACTTGGCCATTGAAGGGTACACAAGAGTACAAAACCAGGTGCTCCGTGATACTATTGCACCAATCTGTCATTAGAATCACCATTGACGATGGAAAATTGCCGCTTCGAAAACGTTGATTGAATAACCAGTCAATTGTAGGCTTGATAAAGCTGCGTATGTCAATAATACTTATGTACAAGCGAGCCACAAACAAACAGTATAAAAAAGTATTTCCAGTACAGACGGACTTCTAATCACGGCCAAGTCACACAACATTAAGTATAATAATGTCGCGGTCCTATCCCGAACCATCTAGAAGAGAGCCTTCTGGAAGCCTATCGAATAGTCGCTGCATGCTGCGTTTTAGTAAACAATAAACGCTGCAAGCAATAATGACTCGTATGTCCACTAGCATAAGGTTCAAAACTCTTTGATATGAAACTGTTCGAGCGACGTTGCCGCGTGTACAGAGTGTAGGTACGTAGGTACGGGAATGTTCGAGAACCCTTTCCGGCGGATATAAATAGCGGCCGCCGCGGCGCGCTGTCAGTCCCGTTTGGAATAGCGAAGAGTAAACTTCGAGCGAATATAACCTGCGATACGAGCGATAACCTACGACCTCAGTGATACTATTGGACTTCGATTATTCGGACTAAGAAGTTGTCATTGGCGTTTTACCTCCAGATCTAGAACCCTAGCCCGTAACAATAATAAAGAAATTGCAGTAAGGAACCTTAGACTTGGCACGAGTTTGTCTAGATTTCATTACTTTTCAGAGATAAACGAGCAGCTCCATCGAGACTTGGCTAATTTTTACAGAATGTTTTTGGTGGGATTTCACTTCTTTTTGAAGAAGCGTGGGCTTATTGATTTATTTTTTTAAATTTTTTTTATAAAATAATACAATCCCCCAATCAAGGGCAGTAGAAGAATGTCGGAAACGACTGTAACGCGGCCGGTTGCCACTTCGCCACATAAGGTTATCGGAAAAACAAAACGTAAGCGCGTTTTAAAATGCAGTCAGCGCCTTCTAGCGGCGTGTGCAGGTTGATGAAGAATTACAAATACCTACAGTACTACACATCATAAAAGTCCCTTCGGGAATCTACGTTCGCGCAGACTAGGAAGAAGTATAACGAAAGTACCCGAGGCTATAAGTACATTCAACATGATCTTTAACCCATACGGTTAACGTGCAGAATTGATTGCCGCAGTAGAGCTACCTATTTCGCTCACGCTAATATTGCCAAACTAATAGTCACCTGCATCGATGACGTTGAATCAACCAATAGCAACAAAGGCGCGGCCTGCCATAAAATGAAACTATCTGATTGGTCGATCAACTTGCCGCACATCCAAAATTTGGTCATGTGCGCAGGTACATCCGTGAGACTTATTTCTTGTGTAGCACTGTACCTACTTTTCTTTCGTTTACCAGCTTGCGTAGCGAGGTAGGTAAGTCCAAAAAAGTACTGTTTTCAGAGAACTCGGCTATAACCTCGATTATGTTTCTCACAGCAAACAGAATGAGACGAAGTGAGACTACTGTGTATTAATATTCTTAGCGCAAGCACATTTTCATGTCATTTTCTTCAGAAATATTTTATTGTTAAGGGGGAATTTAGATAAATGTGTGCCGGGTTATGAGAATATACGTGTTTTGTCACCATTTCTGACGCAGTGAGTGGGGCGTCGTGTTTTTATAACGAAAATGTATTAAATTCCATCTTATTACAGCGAAATCGTATGAATTCTTCAGTCGTATACAGACGTAGGTAGTTAGGTTGTTCTTTCTTTCGTGAGTGATGCAATTGTATTGTATTGTTCATAACTGATGTCCGTACATGTAGGCAGTACTTGTGGGTCACTGTTAATAATTTGTTACTTATTTATTTAGTACATTATCTATAATATAAAAATGAATCGCTGAATGTGTTGGTAAGCGCAAATCTCGAGAGCAGCTGAACCGATTTCGCTATTTTTTTTTTAGAATATCCCTTGAAGTACGAGGATGGATCTTACAGAGGGAAAAAATATAAGAATCAACTGTAAGGCGGTACGAAATCCGTTGGGTCAGCTAGTTTAATATATAAGTGAAAAAAAAAATTGTTGTAAAACCAACTTCACTGGACAGATGCGACTGGGTGTTGTGTTATTAACACAACACCATTAAATCACATTGAACACGGTCTATCAGATCTGATGAAATCAACAGATGCCCTTAGTATCTAAGTGACAACAGAAGAAGGGGAGGGACGCAAGTTGCGTTGCAAGCATGTATAATCTGTGCTACCACAAAAATCAACCTTAAAATCAACTTCGGGCCGCTGATTCAGCGGAATTAAGTAAATTAAAAGTTATATTATTTTTAATGCACTAACCCGTGCTAAGGACAATTTTAAAAACCTGTACCCAATACAGATAATATTGTAAAGAGGTTCAAAATTTCACTGATGCCGGTGAGTCACCCATTAACTCAGTTGGAAAGAGTGCTGGCACGGATAGCCAGAGGTCGCGGGTTCGAAACCCCGGCATGGGTGGAATTTTTAGCCTCTAAATATGTTTTTAAAATTAAAAGTTGTAGTTTTATGAAGGCGCGCCATTTTTTACTGCATTTTTTCGTGCAAACTAACTCGCAAAAGCGACGTACCTACTATTGATTGAACGGTATGCTACATTAAGCTATTTGCCTTCCTCTATTAAAATGCCGGAACTTTTATCAAGAAAGCGGCGCCCCTCTTCGTAGGTCTATAATTGGACTGGCCTTTTGATTCCTTAACGTAAAGAAATCAAACTTGAATATTTCCTTTTTGCCTTTCAAGTCAGACTCGGCCTCTATAAGAGCGAAGCTCACTGGGACGACTCCTTTGAGAGCAGAGCTCTTACAAGAGTGCTTTAAGCTCTTATGGGCCAGGAAAGCCTAATTAGTAGAGTGCAATATCAATGTCAATGTCTTTTGAAATATGTACCATAGTTGATAACTTCTTTGTTGATATAGTGGTTAGCGTGTTTGCTTAAGGCGATTCGGGCGCTAACTACCGCCACCAATGGAATAAAAAACATGACTTGTATTCTAATACGTTTTTATCTAAAAGTGAACTTGAGAAATCTTAACAACTGTGACAACTATTTTTAGAACCTGCAGTCTAGAACCTAGGATCAACAATCTAAGACTTTGTAACGGTGTAAACCTCTTTACACTATTTTTTATTTAAAAAACTATTTAGAGGCTAAAAAATTCACCCATGCCGGGGTTCGAACCCGCAACCTCTGGCTATCCGTGCCAGCGCTCTTCTAATTGAGCCAATGGGCGACTCACCGGCATCAGTGAAATTTCCAACCTCTTTACACTATTCTCTGTATTACGTACAGACAGCGACATCTGGCTTAGGCAAATTGCATCACTTACAGCCCCGACTACCTACTTTGCAGTTAGGTTTTACATCGATATCACTGTACCCACATGATTATACATTTTTTTATATTTCTTTTTCTATCTATCACTTTCAAATATTTAAAATTACGTCACTCAATTTTCGGTTTCCGTCATTTTTCATTATTACAACTTTACCCATCGACTAGATCTGACTATTTTACCTGCTTATCCGTTTTTATCCAGTTTTCTGTTTTATTATAAAATAAACAGTACCAATAAAGCAACAGCTTAAGTCGTTCCAGTTTTATTATTAATAAAAGTTTTACAACATTACAACTTAAGTCGATTTCCACCAAAAACGGCCGTTTTCAGCGGAAATCGATTAAAGCCCTAGGATATTAATACTACATTCTAAACTATAAATAGGCTAAAAAAAACACAGATATTAAGATTTTTGACGTTTACTTTTTGAAAAAACCTATTATAATTTCCTTTTATTTAAGAAGAAGAATTGTTTTTTTATTTTATTTTGGCCTTATATTTTAACAGATGTTTTTTTTTTTGTTTTGTTTCGTTTTCAATCGATGTTCTATTAGTGGTTAGTTAATTAATACAGCCCTCTTAACATTACTCCCGTACGACATCTTAGGGAGAAGGCAGTGGCTGAAAACCAGCGCTGTCTGGGGCTGACCCGGGTCAGCACCAGCTGAGCCACTACCTTTTGCCTTATTTTATAATACCTAGTTTTAAGTTCTTACGTTGTTTAAGTTTTTTTTGATATTCGTTGACGGCCTCTGTGGCGGAGCGGTAGCGCATCTGCCTACCATGCAAGAGGTTCCGGGTTCGAACTCCGGCGGAGCTCAGTTGAAAGAGCGCTGGCACGGATAGCCAGATGTCGCGGGTTCGAATCCCGGCATGGGTGGAATTTTAAGCCTTGGCATAGGTTTTTTAAATTGTCCTTAGCACGAGTTATTGCATTAAAAGGAATATATCAAAGGTCACGTTCAGTGAATGCATGTATGACCGTCTAATGACTGACGCTAGTGACTGCTATACCCTATTTATTGAAGCTTGAGACAAAAGGTAAACAAACAATAGAAAGGGTAATTTATTATGCCAAGTTTGTTCTTAATCAGAAATAAAATAAAAAAAATCGACATTGATTGTTAAAAGTATCGTAAAAATATATAATATATTTGAAAAATAAAAAAAAATAATAAAAATATTTTATAATATTTTAATATTTTATAATATATTATATTTTATTTGTTATTAAGGGTGTTATTTAAAAATGTACTGGTATTTTTAATTTTTTTCAATTTAAGTTTAAATGTAATTTATTTACTTATTTATTATTATATCACAATTGTATTTTATTTTGTTTCTTCTATTGTTAATTAATTTTAATTTTAAAAAAATATGGATGTAATGTCTGAAATAAATTTATTGAATTGAATTGAATTGAAAAAAATAAATATAAAATTTAGTTTTCATATTTTGGTAAATAATGCATTTTATATAAATTTTATTTTAGTACATAACTTTTTAATAGAATTGTGGCACTATAAATAACCCAAAAAGTCATCGTTTCACAAATTTTGAACGTATTATAACACTGCTCATTAAAGATGTAATGTAATGCAAACGTTCTAATTTCAAAGATGCTATTTTATTTTTGTTGACGCGAGCGTGCTGTTTCTTCCGATAAAAGTTTGAGAATAACTATTTCTGTGTTTACCTTTTGTCTCAAGCTTCAATAAATAGGGTATAGCGGTTCTGTCCTTTGCAAGGATGGTGCCTTTTTTCACATATAGTGGGATTCGCGAATCACTTGTCATTTGTTTTATTACTGTCCCGTGTTCACAGTTTTTTTGTAATAAACGTTTTTATTATTCAAGTCAAAGTGCCTTCAGTTACAATAACTTATACTTTTATGGCAATTCAGCTGCAACTCTCCCATTTGATTCGGTAATGCCCTCTTTAAGCGTCCAATTTAGAATTAACGACATCTTACCGGCAAACAGTCACTTTAGATAAAAGGTCGGGCGCCTTTTGTACCCAAACACAGGCCTTTCTCTGGAGGGCGAGAGATTTATTTTGCATTGTTGTGAATACTTTACCACTATACAGGCTACCATACGGCCGCCACTATATTAATTCTATGTGCTTAGTGTCGAGACCACTGTAAAAATTCATAAGTGTATACCTACATAAGTGTTTCTTAATAATTCCGATTGTTGGGTAAAGGACCCACTTAAATACTAACACTTAAAAACTAATAAAAACAAGGCACTTACAGTTCAATTCTGTCTGCCACACCAATTTGGGCCAACAAAAGCTCCACGCTTTCCAATCAAAAAACAAGGGGTCACAGTGTGCACAGACTCATCAGACAACTGTTAAATACAGTGTTGCCAATGATCTGAGCCAAAATCCTCAGATCATAGTTAGATAATAGTGTCATAATCAAACTTCTAATCTAAACACCGATACTTAATAACACCGATAATTTAAAATGTAAAGTGTAAATATGGACTAATTGTCTGAAATAAATAAATTGAATTGATACTCATACTCGTACATACTCGTACTTAGTTGTATATAAAACGGCAGACATTAGGCGAAACGTAATGACCGCCGTTTCGGCAACGTTGCGTTAATCTGTCGCTGTTTCTGGTTCCCACGACACAGGGTAACTAGGATACCCTTCTATTCTAAACACCGATAATTTAAAATGTGAAATGTAAATATGGACTAATTGTCTGAAATAAATAAATTGAATTGAATTGATACTCGTACATACTCGTAGTTACATAAAAGACGGCAGACATTAGGCGAAACGTAATGACCGCCGTTTCGGCAACGTTGCGGTAATCTGTCGCTGTTTCTGGTTCCCACGACACAGGATATCCTAGTGTGTGACCAGAAGCAATGTAGATAGATAGATAGAGAGCACTTTATTGCACAACCAGAAAAATATTACAACCATGATTCTTAAATCTAAGTAATCTTATACAATTGGCGGTCTTATCGCTAATCAATCAATGTATGTGCCAGTATGTAAATGTTATATTATGTTAATCTGCGTGTTTATTGTCTCACAAAAATTTTAAATGCTTCATCAAAGAATTCAATTAATAAAGTTTCAGTTAATCAAGCAGAATCTACTTTCAGGCCAAGCAACGCTTAATATGTGTGTTTACTGTCCTACAAAGATTTTAAATGATTCATAAAAAAAATCAATTCACAACGTTTCAGTTAATCAAGCAAAATCTATTCACCGATGCTTTCGGGCAGGTGCCGTTTAATCTATGTGTTATTACTGTCTCAATAACATTTTAAATGCTTCATCATACATTTGAAATTGCTCTTAACAATAAGGCCGCTAATTGTACTGTACCTTTATAATCATTTTATGTTTGTTTTTGCCTGGTGTACAATAAAGAATATTCTGGTTCTTATTCTTAAATTCATAAATTTTCGGTTCACCATCATCATCAGCCCGGTAAACGCCACTGCTGGGTATTAATAGGCCTTTTCATTTCACAAAATGTCAGTTATCAAGCAGAATCTATTCACTGACGCTTTCAGGGCAAGCGCCGTGTAGTCTTTGACTAAGTAGTGTATTAACTATCTTAGTAAGATTTAAAAAGCTTAATCAAAAATTCAATTCACAAAGTTTCAGATAATCAAGCAAAATCTATTCACTGACGCTTTCAGGGCAAGCGCCGTGTAGTCTTTGACTAAATAGTGTGTTAACTATCTTAGTAAGATTTTAAAAGCTTAATCAAAAATTCAATTCACAAAGTTTCAGATAATCAAGCAGAATCTATTCACAGACGCTTTCAGGGCAAGCGCCGTGTAGTCTTTGACTAAATAGTGTGTTAACTATCTCACTAAGATTTTAAATACTTCATCAATAATTTTAATTCACAAAGTTTCAGTTAATAAAGCAAAATCTATTCACCAACGCTTTCAGGGCAAGCGCCATTTAATATTTGACTAAATAGTGTGTTAACTATCTCAGTAAGATTTTAAAAGCTTAATCAAAACTTCAATTCACAAAGTTTCAGTTAATCAAGCAGAATCTATTCACCGACGCTTTCTGGGCAAGCGCCTCACCCAAGTTTTCGCCCGGAGACGGCCTCCTCAGTTCACCTGCTTGAGATAATTGGGTAGCCACTCTAGTGGCCGGGGGTTCCGCACAATTTAATAAGGTACCCGAGGTCAAGTTTGGTGAGGATCGGCACGCTTTTCGCCGATAAACGAAGCAGATAAAGCTGGGAGGTGAAACATTTCACTGAAACTAGTTGTTACTTATTCAACAATTACTTCGACGTCACTTGTAAACTAGTTATTTATGTGTAGCGATTACAAAAGTTTTGGATCGGTAATCCTTAGATTAGATAGACAGATAGAATATTCTTTATTGTACACAGAAATTACAGTAACAGAAATTACATAAAAATATAGTAAAATTGGCGGCCTTATTACTAAAAGCAATATCTTCCAGGCAACCATTTTAGACCATTTATTTCCTGCAGGGCACAGACCTTTCCACAGAGAGAGAGTGTGGGCTTAATTACCACGCGTGCCCCCCGCGGAATGGTCATTTCAAGCGCTGAGTTATTTGACCACCTCAAACGCTCTGGTTTCCTCGCCATGTTTTCCTTCACTTTAGCGAGTGGTATTGCTGTATTCCCGTCAGTGGTATTCCCCAGAGAGAGAGAGAGTGGGCCCCGTGGCGGAGTATGGCCTAACCTTCCTGTGATGGAGGAAGAAACCCTTGCCCCAGCAGTGTTGACATACAAGGGTTGATATCGAGTAGCGATAACGTAAGTTTTGGTCCCGTAATTAACACTAAATACTCGTACCTAACATTCGTCATTTCGACAAATACACGATTAAAATAGGTATAGGAACTTATATTTGTGTAAAAAAATAAATAGGTACTTACATTACTTAGTATATGTACTGTAAAATAATTAAATTAAACCTTAAGTTATAAGAGCGCAACGCCAACAAACTGCACTGCAGTTTGGCGAAATTTGCAAAACCAAAAACGTAAAGGTTATTTTTTGCTATTAATAAAAAATAGGTTTTTAAATTTGTTCCTTAGCACGGGTTAGTGCATTAAAAATAAAAATAGTGTAATCATGTGGGTACAGTGATATCGTTCCGATGTTAAACCTAACTGCAAAGTAGGTAGTCGGGACTGTAAGTAATGCAATTTGCTTAAGTCAGATGTCGCTGCCTGTACGTAATACAGAGAAAATTGTAAAGAGGTTCGAAATTTCACTGATGCCGTGAGTCGCCGATTGGCTCAATTGGTAGAGCGCTGGTACGGATAGCCAGAGGTTGCGGGTTCGAATCCCGGCATGGGTGAAATTTGTAGCCTCTAAATAGGTTTTTAAATTAATAAAAAAGAAAAATTGTTCTCTCATTTTTACGATTATTAGTACAAAATAGCAATTAGTGGGGAAGATAACAAAAGAATTGTCGAAACTGGTTAAGATAAAAGAAGGAACACACGCGTCAAATTGAGAACCTCCTTCATTTTTTTAAGTCGTTTAAAAATTGTTGTTCTTCATAAATTGAGGTAATACAATTAAGTTTTATTTTACCTGCTATTCTACTAATATTTATTGAGATAGATAGATAACAGAGAACACTTTATTGCACTGCCAGAAAAATATTACAACCATGATTCTTAAATCTAAGTAATGTCTAAACCTGGTCGGACTTTTCCGATATAACAACACCCGTAAGTAAATCCGGACAAAAAGTCTACTAAGTAATGTTATACAATTGGCGGTATTATCGCTAAGAGCGATCTCTTCCAGACAACCTTTGAGATTTGTGATGTTCACTTTTTTTCAAAGACGACTTAAAATGCCTATGCTTTTGTTTTGTATCTTTTGTATTTTTTCTACTTCCTCTTTTTGTATAGTGGTGAAGGTCCTTGTGGTTTTAATTAAAATATTTTATGTTTCCTTCTAAAGGTACAGGTACCAATGAAAATTGATGAAGCAAACGAATATATCAGAAGTTTTTCGAGATTTTGAGTTTTCCTAAATTAAAACTTGTCGTATTGGTCAGTAGAAACCCCAATATTGAATGTATGTAGGGGTACGTCGAACTCTAAAAGTCATTTTGTGTCAACTAACTGAGACTCAATTCACCCATAAAGTTGGCCATTTCGTGGCCAAATGCAATCACTGCGCGACCAGGACGTAATCGCGAGTTAATTTTGTGATTAACCACTAGAACATAGGAGTCTTCCATTTCACAGCAAACAAACATTCAGACTCGGCCAAGTACTGCACGCTGTTTGTGAGAAACAACGAGGAAAGAATATAGGTTGGAGAAGGCAAGAAATACGACGTAGTGTGCTCACCAGCTCCGGGACTGATGGCAGAGTGCAGGATTGCAAATTCTTCTTCTTCAGGATATATTAGTCCACTGCTGGACGTAGCCCTCCCCTAATGAGTGCCAAAGCGCAACGTTGTGCCATCATTGGGGGGTGATGCCCATAATCCCCACGCTGGACATGCGGGTTGGGGATCGCAGTTTGGTGGAATTGTTCGGTTTGAATTGTTTGGTACTGCAGGGGGCGCTGCTGCCCACCTCCCGGTTTGTGTCACTTAGTCGCCTTTTACGACACCCGCGGGAAGAATTTGGGTTCGTGCTAACTTCTGCTGTGTGGCCGACACCACACAGCAGAATTAATATACACAAAACCGTTTATTTGTAGAATGTAGGTGAATATATAAGTTAATAAGTACAAATTATGTTCTGTACATTCTTCTAAAAAAAGCGTACAAATAATTTCTTTACTTAATTCATTATATAGCCAAGGACGAAAAAATATTGATGTAGGCCTGCATCTGATTGATATAGATCTAGCCGTAGAAGAGCAGGGGCTAGTTGAAAAGAAGTATATTTAATTTTATACACTTTTCCCTGTGTGTTAATATATTTTTATACACTGTTAATGTCAAGAATTTCATTGATAATCTTACTAATATTATAAACGCGAAAGATTAGATGGATGGAATGAAGACTGGTTCTTTACACAATATCACAAGTTAGTTTGCTACACAACAGAAAAAAATATGCCACAGCTAATTTTAAATTGTTTAAAAGTTAATTTGAAATGTTTGAAAGCTAATTTTACATGTTTAAAAGAGTTTTTCGTACATTTTCATGAAAAACCACACTACCGCATCCATTCACCACTGATGACTCTAAAACGCAGCAACAGACAACTTTGCGATTCGCATTGATCAACACATTACCTCACCTTTATTTCGACAGTCCTAAAGGCCACATTCCCCTGCGCACAGTGAAACCGTTAAGTTTGCAGAAGTCTGTATTTGCGAGCCTCTCGTATGCTCTCATCTTCATTCGGTCCGTCCACTCACCATATTCGAGGCGGATTGTTCCAGTAAAGTTAAGAAAAACTACATGTGCGAACAATAGATAAATCAATTAAATAAAAAATCTTCACTATTATACCAGCATGGGCCGCTGCTAGTCGTGCGTTTTGAATGTCAACATTTTTGAATGTGAATGTAAAATTTTTTTAATGTTTTGAATGTGCAATAATAGTCAAATTCTGATATTTTATCGCCGCGTGATTCGTGCAATCACCACCCGGCGTTTCATAAATAAAACTACAATTCATAGTTTATTACAAATTTTTGATGTACGTTGTATCATAAGAATTTGTAAAGATGACCACGGTTTAAAATAATTTTTGGTCTCAATGAATGGAAGAAATATTAAATCATTTATTTTTCGACCAACTTGGAACATACAAATTATGACAATACAGGTGTTAGAAATTGAAATAAATATTCTTGAAACTATAGTAAAAAAAATAATTAAATTAACTTAAAAATTAGCCACCAAGGATGTTGTAACATAAACTCCATGAAAGATATTACGCTGATTGGCGAATACTTTAAGCACGCTGGCTTGCCATTGACACTCTAAGAAGAAGAATAAAATACATTAGATTCGGGACCAAAATTTACTATTGCAAAGAGAGTGCAATACAAAAAATCTATTAACAATATTAGAGCGATAAATATTTAATAAAAAAATTAAATAGTAAGATTTTTTTGTCAGGTCACAGAATTAGTTTGCTAAAAATTATTCTAGTAAGTTCCTACATCTACACTGCATACAACATATGAAATAATGTCTTACTATGTAAAGGTTTCTTTAACATTGGATTTTTTCTAGGTATTTTGTAAACCTAAGAAATAAATGTAAACTTACATGATTGGATATGTCTAGTGTAATTGTTTTGAAGATACATACAAAACAGCGACGTGTCTTGAAAGTAGGTATGTCCAGAAGTAAACAAATATACTGTTAAAAAAGTGGGTTATGGATTAAGGTTTAATATTATTGTTCTCGAAGTATTTCTTGCATAAACTGTAGCCTTTCTCCCGTTTTTTTCAAATAAATTGGGTTTATGATTTTGTTACATCAATGTTTACATTCATAAGCCTGCCTTCTTGACATTGCGCCTATCGGGAAACGCCCAGCTGGCCGCCATTTTGATTCTCTCATTTGAGTTTAGAACGTGAATTTTAAAAGCCGTTAAGTTGATTGCCAACACTCCATTGTGGATGGGTCCTTTTAATTCTTGAGAGTGGATGAAAGGATTTTTGTTTGAAGCACCTTAAAGGCTTAGGGCCTTATTAATAAAAAAATATAAGCTTATTTATTTAAGGCGCTGCTCTAACGTCGCGTTACTCGCTTTGCTTCCGAGAAACAAAGAGAGCGGCCTTAATTAGGACATCCGATATCTTAAACGAATGAAATGCATCAATGATAAATGAAATGCAGATATGAAGAAAATAATGCCTCTACTTTGATAAAAATGAAACATGAAATTTTCGACAGAAACTTTCGGCTTACAGGGCCGGATCTACCTAAGGGCTGCTTGGGCTGCAGCCCAGGGCCCCGAGGTTACAAGGGCCCCCCAGATCCCGCTAAAAACAGTAGGCGATAATTTGAATTTAAAAAATGGTTGTCAGAGTGCTTAGTGCGAGTTTTTTAACTACTCGATCGCGTTAACGTAAACTCATATTTCTATGGCATCGAGGAAGCGCCACCTAGCGACAAGCATGGAAATTAAAATTGCTGAGTGCGAGTTGTAACGGTTTACGTTGAGAAGTGAACACGTTTACCAGCCAAAGCACGAGCGCGAGTTGTACTGTGACAGCGTTTTGCCAGTTCGAACGGTTCACTTACTCATACTCACTACTCAATGCTCGATTAACGCGGTAGTAAAGTTATTCGATTGGATCTGTGAAACTCGCACTAAGCACTCTGTAAAGTCGGTTTACGGACTATATTTTACGTGATAACGTCAGAAGAAAACGTTTATGCAAAATTGCATACTTTTATGAATCGAGTTAAGGGGGGAAATACGTGTAAAATGATGTTTTCATGCTGATTTTCATGAGTTTTTTTAAGTATAAAAAATAAATATTATTTATTGAAACATAAACAAAAAAAAATAGTACGTACACACACACACACACACACACACATTTTTGGGAAATGTTAAGTAGTTTCAGCCCAGGGCCCCACAAATTCAAGATCCGCCCCTGTCGGCTTAGCTGGGTATATAGAAGGGCAGAGTCGTGGGTATTATTAAAATTCTATATTGACATCAACCCTTTTATGCCCTGACTGCTGAGGCACGGGTCTCTTCCTGCATCGCAGGAAGGTCAGGCCATAAGTCCACCACGGGGGCCGGAGGCGGGCACCAAGTCCGGGTTGGTGGAGGATTGTAAGACAGCGGCGGGTCTTACTGTCAGAAGTTATTAAGCCGCCCACGAGGCCTCTGGCGTAGCTTAACGACTGTCATTATATTATGACAGCCGGCACCAACGGCTTAACGTGCCTTGTGAAGCACGGAAGTGCTCAGAAAAATGCCACTAGCGGCAGTCACGAAACGGTCACCCATCCTGCACCAGACCACGCCTGTTGTTACTTATCTCAAGCGATTGATTCCAATCACTCGGTTCCACTAGGTCTCGAGCGCGAGCACGAGTGGATGTAAAATTTACTATGAAACATGATTGAGAGATTATACTGGTAGTTTTGGCGATGCAGGAAGAGACCCATGCCCCTGCAGTGGGGAGATACAAGAGTTGACATTGACAGGGACTGGTAGTTTTTGCAAAACGATATGAGTTTTGCCCACTGATGGCGCTGGTTTTACTGTACGGAACCCCTTAATGTAATTTCGTGAAATAGTGGTCGACCCACATCCCGTAGGCGTGAGATAATGAGCGTCAGTATAACTTACATCATTATACCGAGATGGAAACGTGAAATAGGCGTCAGAGAAAGAAAAGTTATACGTAAGGGCTGCTATAACGTCAGAATTCCCTCTCGCTAGCATATTCTATCGTTTTAAGGATTCCGTTACAGATGTGACTCACTTTTTTAACGTTATATGACAGCCGGCACCAACGGCTTAATGAGCGGTAGTCACGGGACGCTCACCCATCCTGTACCTGACCGCGCCTGTTATTGCTTAACCAAGTGATTGATTTAAAAACCTATATAGAGGCTAAAAATTTCACCCATGCCGGGATTCGAACCCGCAACCTCTGGCTATCCGTGCCAGCGCTCTACCAATTGAGCTCAATTGGTAAAAAAATTTGTTCCTTAGCACGGGTTAGTGCATTAAAAATAAAAATAGTATAATCAAGTGATTGATTTCAATCACTCGGTTCGCCTTGGCCACGAGCGCTTCACTTTATTTTTAGGAGTCTTAATTCAAAAGTTAATACTACCTACCATGTTGGCTACTGGTTAAATTAAGGTTCTGGAATGTAATGATATAGCCACATTATGTCTGGTGCAAAAGTTGTTTAGGCTTCTTCCATGTCACACACTTTTCGACTTATCTAATGTGACAGAAAGTAATGTATATTAATATTCCGACCTCGGTGTTCTTAGATAAAGCCTCGGCGTGTCAGGATTATAAGATATAAGGCTCAATTCCGTGTGAGGCCGGCGTAACACTAATATAATAAACCTCGTTCTAACGTTTCTACTTGGGAATATTAGGCTCAGAGCAGACTAGCTACAGTTTCCAGCATTCTAATTTGGTTCTTTACGGCCTAGCGATTATTTCGCCTATTTATTAGGTAAAAGGCTGTGTGGTGTCGGCCTGGAGAATAGCACCAACCCAAATTCTTCCCGCGGGTGTCGTAAAAGGCGACTAAGGGACACAAACCGGAGGGTGGGCAGCAGCGCCCCCTGCAGTACAATTCTACTAAACTGCGATCCCCCAACCCGCATGCCCAGCGTGGGGATTATGGGCACTACCCCCTAAGGATGGCACAACCTTGCGCTCATTAGGGGAGGGCTATGTCCAGCAGTGGACTAATATAGTCTGAAGAAGAAGAAGATTAGGTAAAACGTATTTTTTTTATTAAACCAGTTGTCTCGGGCTTATAACCCGTGACAATACGTGAGACAGCGGCCTTTTTATAACCATAACACACATTGGCATCAACCTACGTTATATTATAATAGTTACAAACTGCTTGTGTCTGCATGTTAGTCTAGTATATTATTACAGTCTGTGTTAGTTAAGTGTATTTAAATCTTCCGTTCTATGTTGCCATTCATATTGCTTGGTCTATTTGTGTCTGCATGTTAGTCTAGTATATTATTACAGTCTATGTTAGTGAAGTGTATTTAAATCTTCCGTTCTATGTTGCCATTCATATCGAATGGTCTATTTGGTGTTATGTTTTGGTGGTGTTTGGCGCGAGACCGTGCTGGTTGATGTGGAAATGAAGAGGCCAGCAGTGGGATTTACCGTGCTGATGATGATGATTTTGTGTTATGGTTTATGAATAAACATTTGCTACTTACTTACCTAATTTTTCAGTCCAGCTGATCTAGAATATTCGTCGTCGGTAGTACTTCATCAATTATTTAATTTCCCGACATTTTGGCAACGTTACAGTCGCCGTGGTCTCAGGTAGACTGAAGTGGGGGGTACCCGCTATAATTGACTGTACCAGCTGATCAGCTGGACTGAAAAATTGAAAAAATACGGTTACACAACACTCACTACGCCCACGGACAGGTACGGTGATAAGGCGCGTGATTTGATAAGAAATACACATTGCAACGGTGCAAATCTTTTTAAAATGAAATATTAAAAAATGGACAGTGACAAAAAAATGATCTATTAAATAAAAATAGATTTTGTCTACAATGAATGGACGTCTTCACTTTAACATTAGTTGAAGACAATGCTAGATGATGCATGCTAGGGATGAATGATAGATGATGAATGAAAGTGGATCTGCCTAACGTAAATATTCATTGTAAATATCATAGACATAGACATCTTTATTCGTAATTATAATTTACACGTCAATTTACAATAATTTGGATTCAATACTACAATTAAAAATAACATAATAATTATAACGCAACATGTACAATTAACAATCAACACACTTGTTTAATTGTGAAATGAGTATTAGTATAGCGCTCACTCACAGGTTCTTATACATACTTATTTTATGTAAGTATAATTAATTAATTATCTTAAATACTCAGAACAGCTAATTGAGTCAGCCATCAAAATTATAAATTGTTTGCTTGACAAGCCACTTTTTTAATTTAATTTTAAAGCACTGAAGGGATTTTGAATCAACTATATCGACTGGCAGACGGTTGTACACTCTCGGTCCCATAACGTGAATTAACTTACCTGATTTAGTAAGTTTGTGGGACACAGATGACAGTTTGTCCATGTTACGAGTGTTGTACCTATGGCGGTCGCTACGTCTTGTGTAGTCTAGCATATGCTCCCGAGTGTACACAGCTGCCTGCATATTAACCATTGCAGGCACCGTCAGTATACTATACCTTTCGAAGTACGGTTTGGCGGATTCGTCCTTTGGAACTCGTGCTATCGCTCGCACAGCTCGCTTCTGCATTCGGAAGGCTCGCATCCAGTCTGCCGCGCATCCCCAGAACTCAACCCCATATTGCAGTAGTGAGTGTACCGTTGCAAAGTAACATGACTTTACAGTTTCAGGAGGTAAGGTCCAGCTCAGCCTGCTCAGAGCAAAGCACGCGCTAGCACGCGCGCACCGAGTCTACCGCATAGGTAGACTCATCAATCACCCACACACTCTAAATTTTCTTCATCGCCCATCTTTAGATTAGGCATACTTTTTTATATCTAAGTATAAATTTATTTACGAACCCATCCCCCACCTTCATTGATCTTACTTGGGACTCTTGAATTTAAATTTTATAATTTTACTCAACAAATTTTTTCATACATTTTTTTAAATATATTTTTTTTACCGGCTGCCCCCCGGGTTAGTGTAACGGTGCAAACCCTTTTTTACCATTTTTTATATTTCTTTTTAAAGAGCTTTGCACCATTACAACATGATTGAAATAATAATAATAACTAGTATAATAATAGCCTTTATTGAAACAAAACATAGAGAACATTTTAGAAGCCTCAGAAGTCTAAAACTTGCCACACAGCAGATAGACAAAGACCTGTATGGAGTTGATAACCTAGTAATGCGTTCCCGTAGGATAATATTTTATTGTTAGGTACCGAACCTTTTTTGAAAGAAAAGAAAGAAAAAAAAATCAATCAATCAATCTGAAATATTTATTTATTGCATTGCTATGGCAACAAGAATCGTATAAATTGATTCTGTGGCGGTACGAAGTGCGACGAGACAGTTAGTATGTAATAAATGATTAAAACACTTACATAGTGCGTTATCAACCCTTGTATGTCCCCACTGCTGGGGCACGGGTCTCTTCCTGCATCGCAGGAAGGTTAAGCCATACTCCACCATGGGACTCAAGTCCGGGTTGGACTTACATAGTAAACATTAAAAACTAATGTCCCAGAGACTGCAGCGTCCGAGTGGTCCCTTCACTTATCTAGTGTGAGGTGCCACAGGACGCTGTATAAATCATCATGTAGATGCAGGTGCCAAAGTCATCCTTAACATACCTTACAATTCAGTCACTGATGCAAAGGCCAACGTTATACTTAATTACAATTCAGTTTCTGATGCAAAGGCCAAAGTTATACTTAACATAATACGTTAAGTATAACTTTGGCCATTACATCAGTGACTAAATTGTAATATGATATATTATAATATAATATATTACAATTCAGTCACTGATGTAATGGCCAAAGTTAGACTAAACAAACATTACAATTCAGTCACTGAAGCAATGGCAAAAGTTATACTTAACATACATTACAATTCAGTCACTGTTGCAATGGCCAAAGTTATACTTAACATAGAATACAATTCAGTCACTGATGTAATGGCCAAAGTTATATTTAACATACATTACAATTCAGTCAGTGATGCAAAGGCCAAAGTTATCTTCTTCTTCTTCAGGCTATGTTATGAACTCTACTGCTGGACATAGCCCTCCCCTAATGAGCGCCATAGCGCCCTGTTTTCAGCTTGCCGCATCCAGTATCTGCCGGCAGTTTTTCGCAGATCGTCATCCCACCTGGTCGGAGCGCGTCCTACACTGCGTTTGCCGTTTCGCGGTCTCCACTCAAGAACACGTTTACTCCAACGGTTGTCGGTTCTTCGCAAGATATAGCCAGCCCACTGCCACTTCAGCTTGCGGACTCTCTGAGCTATGTCGATAACTTTGGTTCTCTGTCGAATGCATTCGTTACTTATCCTATCTTTCAGAGAAACTCCGAGCATAGCTCTCTCCATAGCTCGCTGAGCGACTTTGAACTGGTGGACCAGCCCTTTCGTGAGTGTCCATGTCTCGGCTCCGTAGGTCATCACAGGTAGGACGCACGGATTGAAAACTTTCGTTTTCAAACATTGCGGTATGGATGACGAGAAGACGGCGTAGTTTCCCAAACGCCGCCCCGCCCAGCAGGATCCTCCTCTTGGTCTCCTTCTCGAAATTGTTTTTACCTAACTGTAAAATCGGCCCGAGGTTAGTGTATTCAGAAACGATTTCGAGAAGATGACCATGTACGACGACCGGTCCCGGATCAATGTGGCTATTGATCAGGACTTTAGTTTTATCCAAATTCATGCCAAGACCGATACGTCGCGAGGCTGAATCTAAGTCGGTCGGCATCTGGTTCAGCTCCTCTAGCGACTCCACCTTTAAGACTCTGTCATCTGCGAATCGCAGGTGTGAGATGTAGTCGCCCATGTTAATGCCCTTTCCTTTCCAATCCAGCGTCTTAAACATGTCTTCCAACGCGCTTGTGAACAGTTTCGGGGATATTACATCCCCCTGTCTCATTCCTCTGCTCAGTTGGATTATATTGTATCTTTATAATTATTTTATGTTTGTTTTTTCCTGGTGTACAATAAAGAATATTCTTATCTTATATTACAATCCAGTCCAGATGCAAAGTCCAAAGTTATACTTAACATACATTACAATTCAATCACTACAGGGAGGTAAAATTGATTCGCATCGAACAAATTGAACTGTGTCTAATAAGAGAGCACCCGTATTGCTACACCGTTCAGCCGGCAAGTAGACAGATTTGTTTGCTCAAGACCTTTCGGTTCGTCCCCCGGATTTGTCTTGATCTTTTGGGACGTTATTTAAGGCGCTACGTAGTGCTAACCAGTGCCAGTAATAAAAAAAATCTTGTTTTATATACGTTTAATAAAAACTGTTTTTATACGGATTTTGCTCATTTATTAAATTTTTTACAATTTTCCGACTTTTCGGCACTTTTTCAGTTGGCGTGGTCTCGGATGACCGTATAAAAACAGTTTTAATTATGTCTAATGCTCGTGTTAACCTTAGAAAATATAATATACGTTTGTTTTTGCAAAATCTAAAGATCATGAATCTTTACAACTGTGAAGATTTACAATATTTAAAAAACCTATTTAGGGGCTAAAAATTCTACCCGTGCTCGAACCCGCGACCTCTGGCTAACCGTGCCAGCGCTCTCCCAACTGATCTAATGGGCGACTCACCGGCATCAGTGAAATTTCGAACCTCTTTACAATACTCACTGTATTACGCACAGGCAGCAACATCTGGCTGAAGTAATTTGAATCACTTGCAGCCCCGAGCTTAAGTTTGCAGTTCAGTTTTACATCGAAATGATATCGCTGTACCCACATGATTATATTCTTTACAATATTAAGATTTACAATATTTTAGAACCTACAATAAAGATTTAAGAAATTATGGTTGTAATACTTTTTTTCTGGTCTAGAACTTAAGATCAACAACCTATAGCTGTAATGGATTCCCGATTAAGACGGCCGTTTTTCGTAAAACTGCTACGAGTATCTTCTTTTCTTCTTCTTTAGGCTATATTAGTCTACTGCTGGACATAGCCCTCCCCTAATGAGCGCCATAGCGCCCTGTCTTCAGTTTGCCGCATCCAGCATCTGCCTGCAGTTTTCGCAGATCGCCATCCCACCTAGTCGGAGGGCGTCCTACACTACATTTGCCGAGTCGCTATAAAGTTCAACATGTTTGGACTCCTCCGGGTTCTTGTCAGGAGGTTCGAAAAAGAACTACTATAGTTTATGATGTTAACTTTTTCCAAACACGCGTTAAAGCAGAAGATGTTTGACATGTTTTTTTATAGTTATCACCAAGTAGCGCCTTAAAGATCTGCGGTCGAGTTTGTGTACATTTGCTCTAAGCTGTGGTGTGAAACTTCAATCTGTCAATAGAAAACTGTTTAAGGGAAGTATTTGCAATGTCTATTTCCTCTTTATTCACACAAATAGGGAGCAGTTCTGTTCTGTAATTAAATGCAATGGCAACGCTTGTCTCAGATCAAAGGAATTCTGAGTTTGGTTCTGGTTCTGGCACGTGGATTAGATAAGAACTCTTTATTGTACACACAATATCAACCCTTGTACATAGGCTGCTACTTATGTATGCGGAATCTGGGATTCCGATAATTTTAAACGCATTGTCTGACCTCCATGGTCAAATTCGTTCTTTTTTTAAATACTGGCCGCTAATATTTTTCTCTTATATACGTTAGTGTTTTGTTTTTGTTGGGTTTAAAATGTCATATCGCTGAAAAAATGGAACTCACTCGTGAAAATATTCGTGCTATGATTTATTACCATTTTCGACGTGGTTTAACGCAACATCAGTGCGTAGATCAATTAACTTCGACTTTTGGTGGTGAAGCTCCATCAAAAACGACTGTGAATCACTGGTTTAGTGAGTTTAATCGCGGGCGTATGTCCCTGCCGCTGGGGCATTCTTCATGCATTGCAGAAAGGTTAGGTCCACCACGGGGGCCAAGCCCGGGTTGGTGGAGGATTGTAAGACGGTGGCGGGCCTTACTGTCAGAAGTTATTAAGCCGCCCTTATGGGCTCTGACATAGCTTAACGACTGTCATTACATGACAGCCGGTACCAACGGCTTAACGTGCCTTGCGAAGTACGGAAACGCTCGGGAAAATGCCATTAGCGGTAGTCACGGCATGGACCCCATCCAGTTCCTGACCGCGTCTCTTGTTGCTCAAGTGATTGATTCTAATCCCTCGGTTCGACTAGGTCACGAACGCTTAGGGAATACAAAATCAGCTTGTAAGTATATTTGAACCTTACCTATATGGCACTTAAAGTTATTGGTGGTAATAATGGAATCTTATTATTTAGTAGCAACTAATTCTAATGTAACCAGAAACAATAAGGTTTAGGATTTTTTGAGTTTTAATTTTTCCCGTTGCCTTTTTCTCCACTGTGACTTGAAGGCAGTGGCTTACATTTTACTTTACACGTTGACATTTAGCAAACAGAAAGTCAATTACACTAACCCGTGCTAAGGACAATTTTAAAAACCTATTTAGAGGCTAAAAATTCCACCCAAGCCGGGATTCGAACCCGTGACCTCTGGCTCTCCGTGCCAGCGCTCTTTCCAACTGAGCTAATGAGCGACTCACCGGCATCAAGGAAATTTCGAACCTCTTTACACTATTCTCTGTGTTACGTACAGGCAGCGACATACGTAATACATGCCGGGTGCGAATCCCGGTATGGGTGGAATTTTTAGCCTCTAAATAGGTTTTTTAAAATGGAAATATATGTTTTTTTGTCATATCAGAGTTTTTTATACATGAGTGAAAAATAATATAAGTAATTGAACTATTGTGATTTCTTATTATTTATTTACAAGCAAAAAAAAATCGATATGAAATCTGATACGTACATTGTGAAGTTATATTGAATTTTAAAAATCAATGGTTATAGTATCAAAGCCTCTCACTAGCCGTGTAGGAAAACAACGTGAGGAAACCTGAGCGTCTAAGGTGTTCAAATACCTCAGAGCTTGCCAATCCGCGGTGGGCACGAGTGGTTATTTAGCCCACCCTCTCTCTGAGAGAACGACTACACCCCGCAGTGGGACGTTTATAGACTACTTAAAAAGTTACAAAAATTCACTTCTTCTTCTTCAGGCTATATTAGAATAGAATAGAAATGGTTTATTTATGACACACAAAACACAGAATAATTTTAACACAGTATAACCAATCAAAGAAATACATTAGACACTTATAACTAAAAACTTATATGAAAGCAAAACTGTGTGTCGTGGCAATAAATGGGTATCTGACTCAGCATGTGTTACGAGTTTTCCCGTAACGCTGGTATTCTGTCAAGAACCAGGGTGACAGTCACGAGAATCAACAAAACAAAACAATAACTTTATGCTTCCTTACAAACAAAAGACGAAGTGAGATTAAGTACGTGTGTAATTTACATTGTATTTATATTAATACTTGCATATGTACATTAAATTATTGTGGAATTACATATTATAAACGTAACACTAAACATATTGAGGTAGCTCTAAATATATACACATATATCCGGTGCAAGCTCCTAAATTGGGCTTTGGGATTTTATTTATTTATTTTTATATTTATTAGTCCACTGCTGGACATAGCCCTCCCCCAATGAGCGCCATAGCAACCGCCCATTCAAATACAGGTACAAACATTGCTTCTGGCTCCACACAAGGATACCCCTGTGTCGTGGGAACCAGAAACAACGACATCACAAACATGTAAATATCCAAGACCTGGGGTTTTTGTCCCCAGCCGGCGTTCGAATCCGGGGCCTCTTGCATCGCTGCGCCACAGAGGTCGTCAATAATATTTGGTATGGAATTAGCTGACACCCTAGATTAATACATAGGCCACGTTTTACTGCGGAAAAATATCTTATTTCCATAGGAAATTTATTTACAGAGGTCGTCAAAAATGAAAATAAATCTCGAGCTATTTTAAAAACCTATTTAGACGCTAAAAATTCCACCCATGCCGGGATTCGAACCCACGACCTCTGGCTATCCGTGCCAGATCCCGGCATGGGTGGAATTTTTAGCCTCTAAATAGGTTTTTAAAATTGTCCTTAGCACGGGTTAGTGCATTAAAAATAAAAATAGTAGGTATAATCTCGAGCTGTTACCGAGGTCTTACCAGTCTCAACCCGGCAAGAATATGAGGGATGTCAAACAAAATGAGCAGTGTTCCACATAATTGGCCCAGACTAACTGACGCATTCATGTTTTATGTAGCTACACGAAATATCACGTTCGCAAAGGCGGTTTTGGGGAAAGTGATGTGCGTTAATTATATTCCCCATTTGGGGTTCCTCTGGAGTAAGTTCGGAAGCCGATTTCTTTTTTTGTTTGCGGACACAAAAGAGACGGATACACTTTCATAGATTCTTGGGCCTGGGTGTAAAAAGGTGAAAGAGATGTTAATTTAGAGCTTGTTTATTAGGAAACACAATTCAATTCAATTCAATTCTTAATTAATAGCTACCCTAAGGATTCTGCCAATGTCGAGTTTGGAGATAGCGACAATTTTTTCTTTTTAAAATTTATATTTAAAAAAAAAAACACCCGCAGGTCGGTTGTATGTAGAGCTGTAATACCTATAACAAAATACACGAAATACGTAAATAACTTGATACATTAGCAAACAATCACAGTCGAATTTTGTTAGTTTTTATAAAATTACATAATATTTTAATAAATGGAGAGAATACCAATTTTAACACAGAACGAAAATTAGTGGGAAGAGGGAGAATGGAAGGAAGATAATTATATAGAGAAGAAGATAATTTTGAGCAGTTAAAAAAGATATGATCCGGAGACCCCTCGTCCAAACCGCACTCACACAGTGAGTGGTCCCTAATCCGAATTTTCGCTAGGAAGGCTGGAGTGCAGGCATGGCCCAGGCGAAGACGGCATACTGTCGAAGTAACCTTTTTATCCGCATCACGAAAAAAGAAAAACCGTGGTTTCGGAGGTATTGACTCTTTGATGGAGCTGTACAGTGTTTTTTTAGACTCACAATGGGATTTCCATTCTGAATTCCAGGCGTTACATAAATCAACAGCCGCTAAAGAGCGTAGGTCATGAGTGAAGATGTGGCAATAGGTATTTAGGCCGGATTGCACTGCTCTTTTGGCACAGGAGTCTACATATTCATTGCCCTGAATCCCGGAGTGACCCGGAATCCAGGCAATTACTACATCTATGTCACTACATTTGCATTTATACAAAGCATTTCTGATTTTAAAAATGATGGGAAATTTGTTTTTTGACTTTAACGGATTTGCGAGTATAGCCTGAAGACAACTAAGTGAATCTGAAAAGATAATGGCCTTCTGGAAGATGTTTTTATGCGATTCCACGAATAATATGGCTTCCAGGATGGAAATTGCTTCAGCTGTGAACACGGAAGTATAGGAGGGGCATTTATATTCCAGTATTACGTTGAACCCGGGGATCCAAACCGCGGCCCCAACGTTTCCATCATCGATTAATTTTGAAGCGTCACAGTAAATAGAAACCCAACCAGCCCATTGGTTCGCTAGTATCTCTCTAAATCTATAATCGGCATCCGGAGAGTGTTTACTAATGTCGAAAGAAAGGAGGATTTTAGGAGTATAAATCAATGCATCAAAGTCAATAGAAAAGAGGGAAAGTTTCAGACTGATATACTGGATCCTTGAGGTCTTGAAATTTTAAATAGCTTTTAACCATGCACGGAAGATCTTTATGTGCCCAATAATCTGAAGAAGAGAGTCGAGATAAAGAGGCGAGTATTTTGAGAAGGGGGTGATCTATAAATTGAGCAACGTTTGAGAAGAACCTGTCGGAAAGATACTGGCGCCGAAATTTAAGGGGGGGGTCTACACATTCCACTTGGAGTGCTGCTGTTGGAGAGGATCTCATAGCACCAATTATTAACCGTAAGCACCTATATTGCATCTTATCTAATTTCTCGAGTGCCATTTTGCTGCAAGGTTCTAATAAAAAAGAGCCGTAGTCAAAGTGGCTGCGAATAATGGCATTGTATATAAGTTTTAGAGAGTAAGAGTGAGCACCCCACCAAACTCCCGCCAGACAACGCAAGACATTCAGGCCTCTTTCACATTTTTTTAGAACATAATTGAAATGAGGAATGCCCGTCATTTTTGAGTCAAGTATCACACCTAAAAACTTCACTTCGGTAGAAACTGGGATCGGTTGACCGTTGACTAAGACATTAATTACCGGAACATTCCTTTTTCTCGAGAAAACTACAAGACAACTTTTAGATATGGATAGAGAGAGGCCATGATTAGTGAGCCAATCATCCAAGTATAACATAGCAGAGTTAAGTTGTTCCGAGCCATCCTCAAAGTCTTTTACGGGAAGGTACAAGGCCAGATCATCAGCATACTGTAATATATTGCAGAAAGAGGTAACAGATTGTTCCAAATCATATGTGTATATACTATATAGCAAAGGGCTAAGAACAGACCCCTGTGGCAGCCCCCTCCAGACCGATCTCGGGGCGAGGAAAGAGTCAAGATTGCGTATAAGAATGGTTCTCGACATCAATAAATTACATATGAAATTTACCAGCCTCACGGGGATACTCAGCTGAAACATTTTATTTCTGAGTACTGGAAGCAAGACATTGTCATAAGCGCTTACGATATCAAGAAAAATTCCAATAACAGACTCATTTTTTGTAAACGCTAAACGAATCTCGGATGATAGGATGCCGAGACTGTACATTGTACTAGATCCCTTTCTAAATCCATATTGGGAGCTAGCCAATAGCCCCTTCCGTTCTACGAACCACTCAAGTCGATACTTCAACAAGTGTTCCATAATTTTAGCCAGCGTGGAAAAAAGAGCAATAGGGCGATAGCTAGAGGCGTCACTAGGATCTTTACCTGGCTTTAAAATAGGGACCACGATTTGGGTTTTCCATGCATCAGGTACTATGCCCGTTAAGAAGAAGTTATTTATAGAATCCAAATAAAACTGTTTAGTGTGGGTACTAGAGAATTTAAGAAAAGAATACGGAATACCGTCCACATCAGGTGAAGAATCCACAAGGGAAGACAGGACACAAGCAAGTTCCGAAAAGAAAATATTTCATCCAATCTGTGCGTGAAGCTACCTGAGGAATAGTGGAGTAGACTCTCTCTCATTGGAGCAGAAGGAGGGGCGAGTCTCATTGCAAAGCTCTCAAGCCATGATGTTAAGTCGTTTGCTGAAGTAACGTTATTGCTCAAGGAACCGCGGAATCTTCGAATGCCTTTCCAAATTAACGTCGAAGGAGTTCTGGGAGAGAGCCCCTCACAAAAATTTATCCAACCCTGTTTCTTTTTTTCTGCAAGTAACCGTTTTGTCTCGGCTGCAATTTTACTATAGTTATTGAAGTTTTGTTGGCTCATATCCCTATTATAAACTTTCTCAGCGTCTTTTCTTTTTTGAACGGCCGTTGTGCACTCAGAATCCCACCAAGGTGGCGAGGCTAAGTTTCGCCTGGCAGTTTTTTTTAATGGAAACGTAGCTTTAGCAGCATATTCAAGAGCCCCTACTAAACCGTTATAGGAAGGAAGAGCATTATCCTGTGAGACAGGAGGAAGAACTCCAATCCTTTCATCAGTCAAGGAGGAAAACTTGTCCCAATCAGCACCTGCAATTTTGTATTTAAGAAGTGGCATGTACTTTCTTATAGGGACCGTCTTGGAAGGAAAAGAAATTACAGATGGAAAATGGTCGCTGCCATAAGTAGATGACAGGATTTGCCAGGTCAAGAGGGAAGCAAGTGACGAAGAGCAAAGAGACAGGTCCACAGCTGAACTTGGATTTTGGTTGGGATAAACCCTATGAGTAGGAGAACCATCATTAAGAATACAGAGGTCAAAGTGATCGAGAAAGTCCAAAAGGTCGTAAGACACTGAATCATTTTTGTGACTTCCCCAGAGACTGTTGTGTAAGTTAAAATCTCCCATGATAACTAAAGGACCGGGAATGGTGGAGAACACCGAATCAACTTCCTGTATGATAGAAGTAGTAGGATGAGTAATGTAAATAGAGACAAAGGAAGTATTAAGTGACCTAACAGCTACTATCTGAAAGTTGTCACTGTGTGTAGAAATATTAATACGAGAAAAAGAAATATTATTATTGACCAACAAGGCAGCTCCTGCGTACCCATCATCCCGGTCCTCCCGTAAACATGAAAAACCAGAGACCCGAAAGTGGGAATCAGGCTTGAGCCACGTCTCAGAGATGGCCAGGATGGTAGGCTTATATTTGTTGATCAAATAAGTCAATTCTCCTCTTTTATTTTTAATACTGTGGCAATTCCATTGAAGGAGCTGAGCCATTGTTATAAATTTGGACTAGTTGGGACAATTTTTGTGCAACGTTGGACGGTAGAGGGCAATCATCATATTTCATGAGAATATTAATTTATCAGTAGTGATATGAGGATATCGATGAAATTATCATTCTGAGGGGAAGTGGAACCTTCCTTTTGCAGTGCACAACCATTGTTCATTGAAGAGGCTGGAGTGCTGGTTATGCTATGATGGGCTTGTTTATTGTACCCGCCTATAGATGCTGGAGCCCTGGGGCTACGGGGAGTAGATACAGTTTTTTTATAAGAGAAGCCAGGTGAATCCGATAAAGTAGGCAACTGTGTTAATTAGGAGCCAGTGACTTCTGAAAAATACATGGGCAGAAGGAATTTTTGCCGCAGCATCTCTGTATGAGACAGATTCCTGAGACATAACAACTTTGATGTTTTTTTGTCGTATGTGCTCAGGACAGCCAGTGTCTGTAGCGAGGTGATTGCCGGTACAGTACAAGCACAGTGCTGGTTTGTCACAACTGTCTTTGGAGTGAGGCTCAGAGCAACGGGGGCAGCGTGTCTTGGATCTGCATTGTGCTTTTACATGTCCGAAGCGGCAGCAGTTCATGCACTGTATGGTGTTATACACATATGGGTCTACATTGAGGGATGTGTAGAAACAGTAAATATGTGGAGGAAGAAACTGGCCTGAAAATGTGAGAACAACAGACTGTGTTGGGATGCGGGCACTAATGTCATCATTGTTTCTTCTTGTAATTCTTCGTGCCTTGATAATTTTTCCACAGCCCACCGGAAGTTCCTCTGCCTCCACAAGCTGGGCCATGGACCAATCTGTGGGGACGTTCCTTACAACTCCCATTCTTGTAACATTGTATGTTGGAATGTTTGCCAGATATTTTGCTCCAGGTAAAGCCGGATGATTTAGAAACTTGTTTGCGTCTTCACCAGATTTAAATTCAACTGAGATTCTATTTCTGCCCACAGATTTTATTCCACCTAAGACTATGTTTCCAACCTTATTCCATGCCAAGAACTGACCTAATTTAATTGGTCTCAGGGTTACCCCTGAAGTCACGTCTGCATCTCTTTCCTCTTTACGAACATGGACAATATACGGACCTTTGTCTTCCAGACCATACCTTTTGGACTCCGTAAATATGGGGCTAACAAAAAGAATTGGGGAATCATCCACATTTATAATCGGAGATGAACCATCCACGACAGCTTTTTTGTGAACGTGAGAGACATCAGCCTCACGGTCGTGTAAAGCACGCTTCCGTGAAGCCGAAGGCTCGTCCACTATTTCCATTTGTTGGGAAAACACAGGGGGACTTGAGTTAACATTGCGGACACCGCCGCCCGGGTCGGGCGGCTCCCTAGATCCCATGAAACCACCACCTACTTAACGAGACAACACAAAAGCTCACCACAACTAACTAATCACTGGAAATAAGCAGGTTACAGCGAGATAAATTTGGAAGAATTCGTGGCACGTGCGATAACCAACACCACAACGAGCAGAATCTTAGGAAACACACTAAACGATACGAGAAGACGAGCGATTATAGATTGAGTCAGGGAGCTGTCACGCCTGTCACTGTTAGGTGTTAGCACAGACACAGATTAAAAAAATTACAGTTGACAAACACGGGTTAATACATGCAGACTACAAATAATTGATTCAAGTAATCGGCATCCTATTTTATTAGGGACATAAACTTTTAATTCTGTCTTCCAGATTGTGAATTGAGCTCATATTATATATTTTAAAATAACTATTTTTTAACAATTTTTTATATAACTATATACAGCATGTATACTAAAAAGATTTACATATTTACAAATAAAAGAAAGGTTTAAATAAAAAAGTCTACACCGCTGCCAAAGGGGAGAGTCCCCAAGACACAGGCAGCATTCCCTCTCTGAATGGCCAAGCTGATGCGCTGGCCGAGGTAGCTACCGGCTCTTGGGTCGCCCGATGAGTCGATGAGGCGCGTCGCTATTTCTTTTTGAAGTTTACGCGCCTCGGGCCCCCACGGACCCATCGTCTCGACCCCAAACGGCGCAAATAGGTAACCATCCCCAAGGAAAAATATTCAACAAAAGATATTCAACATTACATTGGCGCCCAACGAATAAAGATGCCTAGCAACACCCCACGGCTTGATACGCCCAGACGACATCGGCACTGCCCACCGCGACTACGCTGCGATTACGAGGAGTGCACAATCATCGAGCTGCTGCCACTTCCTACCCACGACCCTTGCAATCATCATACGTGCATCCCCAGGAGCTGCCCAGCCTTCCATCTAGATTCCTTCGGACATTATAAGACCTGCAAGATTTTTTTACGTCAAATGGACTCCAATGTAAGCCAAATGGACCCCTAGGCCCATTTGGCTCCTAATTGCGTCTAATTACCCTATTAAAAATAACTTAGAATATCCAGTTCACCAGATACAATCTCATGAGTGTAACAAAACACAGCAATTCACCCTACTGGACCCTCCGCAAATAAGAAAAACCAACAACTACGCGCAGCCAGCCCGATTCCCGAAAGTCAAATAAGCTGATATTACGAGCTTATTTATTTAACGCGCTGCTCTAACGTCGCGTTACTCGCTTTGCTTCCGAGAAACAAAGAGAGCGGCCTTAATTGGGACATCCGATATCTTAATGCTGGAAATAATGCCTCTACTGTAGTAAAAATTAATCATGAAATTTCTATAGAAACTTTGGGCTTAGCTGGGTATTGAAAACGGTGGAGTCGTGCGTATTATTAAAATTCTATATTGACATCAACCCTTTTAATGTCCCGACTGCTGAGGCACGGGTATCTTTATGCATCGCAGGAAGGTCAGACCATACTCCACCACGGGGGCCAAGTCCGTGTTGGTGGAGGGTTGTAAGACTGTGGCATGCCTTACTGTCAGAAGTTATCAAGCCGCCCATAAGGCCTGTGACATGTCTTAACGACTGACATTAAATGACACGCGGCACCAATGGCTTGACGTGCCCTGTGAAGCACGGAAGCGCTGGGAAAAAATGCCAATAGCGATAGTCATGGGATGGTCACCCATCCAGCACCTGACCACGTCTGCTGTTACTTAATCCGAGTGATTGATTCAAATCATTCGGTTTCACTAGGTTACGAGCGTTTTTTAGCAATGAAATAGTTGTAGGTAAATGATAAGGTTAGTTTTTCATATAAAAAAAAATTAACATTGCCCTTGGAAGACCTTCTCCGATAGACCATATCTGAGTATTCTCAGAGCTTTGATAAAATCTGGCGCAAAGTAATGAACTTACGCTACATGAGTTTAATATGATTATCAATCTTACAGACAATTTTCTTCATGGACTGCCAGACATTGTAACCTAGTATTCCACTTCCCCTTGATAGGGACTTTGCCAGTACGATATTAGACGAGGGTTGACTTCCGCCACATTGTCTTCCCATCGCTTTGAAAACACAGACTAGTTGGTAACATAACATCTGATTACCACGCTGTAGGTCGTAAGTTTGATTTCTGGTGGGGTCGCCCGCCAGAATATTTGTACAAGTGTACAACAATTCTCGAGAGATAAATAATGAACACTGATAGATGGATAAGAGTAAAAAAACGTTTTATTGTAGGTAGATAAAAAAAGAAAGTTACACAGATATTTCTTAACCTGCGTGTAAAGAAAACGGCCTTCTTACTAAAAGCGATCTCTTCCAAACAAGCTATGGATGGACTGGAGCAATACATTGTTAAAAGAAGTAGATAATGTTGGTTTGTGATTCTAGAAGCTAGAATCCACAACTAAAGCCTTTAATCACTTTCCGCCAAAAACGACCGTTTTTAGCGGAAATCGATTTAAGTTCTAATCTATTGATCATAGGTTCTAGACTGTAAGTTTTAAAAATATTTATCACAGTTGTTAAAATTTTTCACTTTCACTTTTTAGATAAAATGTATTATAAACAAGTACAAGTTAAGATTTTTTTTCCATTGGTGGCGCTAGCGCCCCGAAATGCCTTGAATGAGAGAAATGTACTAACAAACTGTATAACTTACTTAAGCAAGTAAGTGAATCCGGGATTAAGTTAATGAACTTAATGTTTATTACCATATTTCATTATATAAACTGTTGTGTATTGTATAGAGTGTACTCCGAAAATCACGCATAAACCTCCCAGGTTTTTGTGATTTTGATTTAATTAAAACTGTTTTTATACGGATTTATGCTCGTTTATTACATTTTTTACAATGTTCCAACGTTTCGGCACTTTTTCAGGTGCCGTGGTCCCGGATGACTGAGGTGACAGGTGTCTTTTAGAAATCATTAACGGTTAGTTTACTACCTTCGGCAAAAATTACAAAAGTTAATTATGAAGTTATGTTCCAAAATAGACAAACCAATTATTTTTTATATAAAGTCAACAATATTGATTTGTTTAATTTAACTGTGTACACTTATGTGCCTTCAATAAATAAATTTAAAAAAAAAACTATTTGGTCCTATTAAAAAGTATTAAGAGAGTCTTCTAACTTTTCACATAGGTACCTATATATCCGTGTGCAAAATTGAAATATCGGTCTTTGTCGTACAATTCTGTGCCTTAATGTCAGATAACAACGTAAATACGGTATTCACTATGTGTGATACGCCTCATATGTATATTGCAGAGCAGAGTATACACTCCGCTTTTGTATACAGATGTAAACGTGAAGAGTTCAATACCCTGTTCTACCCCTCAGCCGGTTTAAAGTTCACAAATCAATATTTTCCTTTTCTGAATTTTGTTTTACATAGGTATAGGTAGAGACTCGACGGCCTCGGTGGCGCAGTGGTTTGGCACGCTGACTGTAAAGCCGAAGGTCTCGGGTTCGATCCCCGGCCGGGTCAAACTAGGAAACGAACTTTTCTAGTTTGTCTCGGGTCTTGGATGTTATCTATGTATTTATTGTATTAAATCTATCGTCGAGTTGGCACCTATAATACAAGTCATTTAGTTGTACTTAGTATAGGGCTAACGAGATCTGTGTAATATGTCCATGTATTTATTTATTTATTTATTTATTTATAGAGAGCATTTAAATGTACATAAGTATGGAATTTACACAGATATTTTCTTAACCTTAGTGATCTCTTCCGGACAAACTTTTGGATAAACTGGACTAATGTATTAACATTAGAGAAGGAAGTAGATGTACGTAAAAAGATACAAAGTGTTAATTGCAGAGGTATATAAATATATGCCCGAAATAACAGTGTGAATAAATTAAGTTATCAAGAGATACACACAAATATTTTAGCATTAAAAAGTTAAAATTACTTTGCTGAATTTAAAAACCTATTTAGAGGCTAAAAATTTCACCCATGCCGGGATTCGAACCCGCAACCTCTGGCTATCCGTACCAGCGCTCTACCAATTGAGCCAATGGGCGACTCACGGCATCAGTGAAATTTCGAACCTCTTTACAATATTCTCTGTATTACGTACAGGCAGCGACATCTGACTTAAGCAAATTGCATTACTTACAGCCCCGACTACCTACTTTGCAGTTAGGTTTAACATCGGAACGATATCACTGTACCCACATGATTACACAATTTTTATTTTTAATGCACTAACCCGTGCTAAGGAACAAATTTAAAAACCTATTTAGAGGCTAAAAATTGTGCTGTAAGTAATGCAATTTGCTTAAGTCAGATGTCGCTGCCTGTACGTAATACAGAGAATATTGTAAAGAGGTTCGAAATTTCACTGATGCCGTGAGTCGCCCATTGGCTCAATTGGTAGAGCGCTGGTCGGATAGCCAGAGGTTGCGGGTTCGAATCCCGGCATGGGTGAAATTTTTAGCCTCTAAATAGGTTTTTAAATTTGTTCCTTAGCACGGGTTAGTGCATTAAAAATAAAAATAGTGTAACAAATATTTTACACAAATCATGACTATAATCAACAGTTATATGCCTATTAAACGGGTCAAATCGCAATTATTTATTAGGTAAAACGTAATTACTTTATTTCCCGACGTACTATAATCAACAGTATTAAAAGCCTATTTAGAGGCTAAAAATTTCACTCATGCCGGGACTCGAACCTCTGGCTAACCGTACCAGCGCTCTCCCAACTGAGCTAATAGGCAAGTACCGCCGGCATTAGCGAAACTTCGAATTTACAATCATCTCTGTATTATTTACAGTATGTGCAAAAGCCCAAGTCGAAGTGAATTGTATTATACGGTATCACGCACGCAGAGCATTAGTGAGGGTTTTTTTTATCACTAGGCGTTGTCTCGCCGGGAATATAGATAAAACTGTAGCTTGCGATTTCGTTACCGGGAGGGTCCTGTAAGATTTAAATATTTCGATATCAACTCTTTTATGTCCCCACTGCTAGGGCACGAGTCTTTTCCTGCGTCGCAGGAAGTTTAGGCCATACTTCGCCACGGATAATAAGTTGGTCTTATAACGATATAGATGCGATGCGTATATAATCTATATATAAAAATTAATCGTGTACGTGTTGGTAAGCGCAAATCTCGAGAGCAGCTGAACCGATTTCGCTAAGAATCGACTGATAGGCGGTACGAAGTTAGCTGGGTCAGCTAGTCTATAATAAAAAAAAACGAATCGCTGAATGTGTTGGTAAGCGCAAATCTCGAGAGCAGCTGAACCGATTTTGCTTATTCTTTTTTTAGAATATTCATTGAAGTACGAGGATGTTTCTAACGGAAAGAAAAATAAAAAAAAGGATTGACTTTTAGATGATACGAAGATCGCTGGGTCAGCTAGTTAATCATATAATTATACTTTTTTGTAGCATATAAACGTGCCACTGCACAAAGGCCTCTCAGAGAGAGAGAGAGACAGAGAGAGAGAGAGAGAGAGAATACGGTTTAATTACCACGCGTGCCTTTTTCTATTTAATTGTTCTGTGCTTTTTCTCCACTACACTACGGCCCGAAGGCCGCAACATTTTACATTGCACGTTGACATTCAGCTTACAGAATGTAAATGTAGTATTGAGATGATCCAGCAATGGTATAACGAAGCAGTAAACGAATCAATTGTGTATTTTTTATAACATTATAAATAATAAAAGTAGTCGGATGTTTGCTATTTCTGATAAACATCAATGACCTTCCTAAGAATATTGATGATACGTGCATACTGTTCGCAGATGATATTTCTCTTCTCACATCCTGTCAGAACGATACAAATATAAATTCTAAACTTTTTACTATGATAGACAAAACTAATAATTGGTTTACCGATCACAACCTCGAAATCAACTTCCGAAAAACCAAAATAATGTCCTTTCATCCACGCCAAAAATCCCCCCTAAATATAGAGATTTCTTATAATAACATTAAACTAGACGTAGCTAAGAAGTTTTCATTACTAGGACTAATTGTGGACAAACATATAAATTGGAAGGCTCACGTCCAAAAAAATAAATCAAAAATTATCGTCTTTTGCCTATGCATTACGTGAAGTTAAAAAAACTACCAACACAGAAACAGCAATAGTAACCTACTACGCGTACGCCTACTCATGGTTAAGTTACGGTATTGTTCTGTAAGGAAACAGTACGGATGCTCCCGTACTTCTTAAGCAGAAAAAAACTTGTCAGAATTATAGCAAATTTTAGTAAAACAGATAGCTGCAAACCCTATTTCCAAAAATACGATATACTCACGGTGCCTTCATTATATATATTAGAAATATGCAAATTTGTAAGAAAATATCCTGAATTATATACAAGAAGACAAGACATAGCAAATAGGCCATTAAGAACAAAACACAACAATAAATTAATTTTACCCAACTCAAGGATGAAGCTTCACTCTACCAGCGCATTGTCAGCGTCAATAAAAATCTTTAATAAGCTGCCAAACTACCTTAAAGAAATCCACAATGATGAACAATTCAATCAAGCACTAAAAAAATGACTAATCACAAGATTTTATTATAAAATGGAGGAATACCTAGAAGATAATACATTCAACTAATCTACAAAAGAAGTGTAATGAATACAGATTAATCTTAATTGTAATAGAAATTTATTGGTAATCAACAAGAAATGATTTAATAATTGTATTGACATATATATAAAATAAGTATATAAGAATTATTAAGAAGCACGTGTTATATTATAATAGTTTATAATAATGTTTGATAATAGTACAATATAATTAGAATTAAAATGTCTTAGGCCTAACTTATAAAGGCTTACTGTAATTTATAATATTGCGTGCCCTGCAGGGTCCACAAAGATCCATATTTTTAGCTATGTCATCTGTATATCGTCCCCGTAGGGCGGAAACTCACCAACTCGAAAAACACCGTTTCGAGAAATCGACGTTCAAAGTTTTGAAAACGAAAAAAAAATCTAGCGTCTGTTATACAGGAGATATTTTGAATGTTAATGTCTTAATGCATTTTTACTACAACAGAGCATTGTTTGATTTGACTTCTAAGTATACCTAAATTTACATCAATTTAAAAGTTATGATGGATAAACAGTTTTTCCCTTTAATATTTTGATCTCAATCCCGAGTTAGTGATTTTCTACCTAAAGTTAGTTAATTTCTACCCAGATTTGACTATTATAAGCAGAAGTAACTCGTTTTAGTGAATTTACAACTAGTCTCTGGAAATGCATAACAGTCTCGGACATAACTAACTAAATTTGTTTTTTTGCGAACCAAAGAAGAAAACACTACAAAAAACTTCCAAAACTTTATTCAAAAAGGAAAAAGAACAAAAAGTTTCATAAATGACCATAACAAAGAACAATGGCTAAATGTCTTCTTCATCGTGTTCATTAACATCGGGCTCGGCCAGTCTATCAATGGTGAATTTAACAGTAGGAAGAGAAGCAAAATTAAATGAAAAGGTTTTATTCAAAGTAGCGCAGAAACTGCAGCTTAATGAACGTTAAAATTCAAACTGGGTGTCCATTTCAAAATCTAGATCATTTTGAAGAAAAAATTACAAAGTTCATAGTTAACAAAGTTTAAATATTTATTATAAAACATAGAACTCATGCATTATCTTTAATTCCAGACATCATTGTCATCTAAATAATCGTTTATGTTATAGAAGCCCTTTTGGCACAAAGTTTGCTTAGCATTTTTTGAACCGCGTTTCAGTTAAGCTTAATACATCTTCAGGGATTTTATTATAGAAGCGTATACAATGCCCTATGAAGGACGTATTAACCTTTACCAGCCTAAATAGAGGAAACAAAAGTTTATGTTTATTTGTAAGTAGTTTTACATTGTATTGGCTACTTAAAGTTTTAAAGTTACTGGTATTTTTCCTGACATACTCGTTACGTTGACATACGTTAACGTAATGTTTTTATAGACATACTGACTGGCAACTGTCAGGATGTTAGTTTCTTTAAAGAAATCTCTTTACGAATATCTACTGCCTAGCTTATAAATGAATCTGATCGCTCTCTTCTGCAAGACAAAGATGGTCTTAATGTCTGCTGCCCGTCCCCACAGAAGTATGCCATAGGACATAACACTATGGAAGTTATTAAAATAAACAAACCTTGCAGTTGCAACGTCAGTAAGTTCCCTAAATCTTTTAACTGCATATGCTGCTGAACTAAGCCTATTTGCATTTTTTTCTATATGTGGACCACATTGAAGCTTTGATCCATTGTGATACCTAAAAATACAGTTTCATTCACAAGTTCTAATTTGTCATTCCCCAATATAACATTGCTATCAACCGTTTTGACATTTGGAAGTGTGAACTCTATACATTTTATCTTTTTTGAATCTAATAGTAATTTATTAGAAGTAAACCAATTTAGCACCCGACAGAGAGCATTATTTGTATTGTCGAAGTCATTTTTTTGTCTCTTAATTTTAAAAATAAGTAACGTGTCATCTGCAAATATCACTGTCTCTGACACATTTTGAACCATGAACAGCAAATCATTTACATATACGAGGAAGAGGAACGGCCCCAATATCGATCCTGTGGCCACCTCTGACCCTGAAGATTTAGTTCTATTTATTTATATCAGCTCTTTGAACTCTCCCTTCTAAATATGATGTTATAAGTTTTAGCTAAAACCTTTAGCTAGACCAAAAAGGTATTTTTGGTCTATGCCAAAACTAACTAAAGTGGCTTAGGTGACGACGAGACTGTACTTTTTGTAGGCATAAAATAATTAAGTACATTTAATTAATTGTTCCTTTTAATGTGGCTGTAAAACATTGTAATTAGTTAATTTTTGAAGTTTTTAAATTTGGAACTATGGCTCCTTTGAAAAAACTGGTTAGACAGAAATGTAGAGAATAAAAATGCGATCCTAATGCTACTAAACGCTCATTTTCTCCTTAAGTCGACTTGGTGAGTTTCCGCTCTACGGGGACGATATACTTGTGGAATGCAATAAATTATTGAGTATTGAGTAAAAAAAAATATTTACGTATTTTTTTTTGTTGGCTTCATTGTATTAATTGATCTTTAACTTCTGTTTTAGAACCGACAACCGTTGGAGTAAACGTGTTTTTCAGTGGAGACTGCGACTCGGCAAACGTAGTGTAGGACGCCCTCCGAGCAGGTGGGATGACGATCTGCGAAAAACTGCCGGCAGATCCTGGATGCGGTAAGCTGAAGACAGGGCGCTATGGCACTCATTAGGGGCGTGTTGTGTCCAGCAGTGGACTAATATATCCTGAAGAAGAAGCAGAAGAATTTGGAAAAAAACGTTCTATAAAATAAGTTGTGATTTTGATTACATTTGTCGTGCTAGTGACTGACAAAATTATATTTTTTTTTAATGCACTAACCCGTGCTAAGAACAATTTAAAGAAACAATTTGAAGAATCTGTTCGTAATACAGAGAGTATTGTAAAGAGGTTCGAAATTTCACTGATGCCGGTGAGTCACTCCTTAGCTCAGTTGGAAAGAGCGCTGGCACGGATAGCCAGAGGTCGCGGGTGCGAATCCCGGCATGGGTGGAATTTTTAGCCTCTAAATAGATTTTTAAATGACAAAATTGTTCGGCTCGGCGAAAAGCGTAGACCCACATTTAATATCGTTTCGTTTCAACGCTCCTCAATAACATGCACGCTAAGATGCCAGCTAGAATGCACTTGTTCATTTTGTGAGCTTTCTCTCGAAATGAGCATTCTTGAGCAGATCAAAAATGTTTCCGAGCGAATTTTTGCTGGTTTAAATTGCACACGATATGATAGCTAAAACGCACTCGTTCATTTTATAAGCTTTTCCCGGAATAAGCATTCTTCTTGCTTATTCCGGGTAAAAGGTTTCTTCTTAAGCATTTACAATGTTGCACCAACCTGGACTTGGTCCCCGTGGTGGAGTATGGCCTAACCTTCTTGCGATGCAGAAAGAGACCCGTGCCCCAGCAGTGAGTACATACAAGAGCTGATATCGATGTAGAAGCATTCTTCAGCTTTGTATCCAACGAATTTTTGCTAATTTAAATTTAAATTGCACGCGATATGATACGTCGCGAGTGAAAACACGTCCTTTGCTGCAAAAACTTGGGAGCTAATCTGCAAAAGTAAACTCAGAGTCGAGCGAGAGCTTCCGAAACCAACTAAACCTCAACTTTTTGGCCTCCGAGGGTATAACAAAGTGGAGAGGAGGAACTCGAGGAAAAAAAAAACTCTTTTTACATGATTGTGTTATGTATGTATGTATGTATGTATGTATGTATGTATGTATGTATGTATGTATGTATGTATGTATGTATGTATGTATGTATGTATGTATGTATGTATGTATGTATGTATGTATGTATGTATGTATGTATGTATGTATGTATGTATGTATGTATGTATGTATGTATGTATGTATGTATGTATGTATGTATGTATGTATGTATGTATGTATGTATGTATGTATGTATGTAGGATTGCATGTTCCTTTAACTTTTTAACTAATGGTCAGAGTTTAACAAATAAGAGATCAATCGATTTGTTGTATTTGTCATAAGCTAGAGTGGCATAAGCTACATGGATTGGGCATAAATGTATAGAAGAAAATGTTGAAACCACAAAAAACGCTAAAACAAAAAACTGAAAATAAAATTACCTTACTGTAGAGCATTAACTAATTTCAGATATTATTTGGAATCAGGCGTTACTTTGCGGTAATCCATGATAGCTTTTAAATGAGAAAATTACTTTGCTTTTGGAATTTTTGGCGGAATTTAGCAAAGTAATTTTCTCATTTTAATGCTATTAACTAATTAGCAGACGGGACCACAAATTGAACAATATAACTAGATTGGTCCCGTCTGCTAGCATTAACTAATTAGCAGACGGAACTACAAATTCATCAAAGTAACTAGATTGGTCCCGTTTGCTAATTAGTTGATGCTTAGCAGTTGGTTTTTTATTCATTTTTCAATGCAGTTTTTTTATTTGACTTACGGAACTCCGAAAAAATAATAAATTACAGAAGTAGCATCCTCCGCGTCTGCTTCTTTGTGTACCTCGACCAATTTACGTAAACACACTCCGGATACGCCAAAACACACCTTATTTCCTCGCCCTTAAGCGTCATTGTAAATGAATAAGTGGGCGGGTAGATGGTATTTTATTCTCACGTGAATGTCTTAAAAAAACGAAAATGCTTTTGTTTCTTATTGTTTTGTTTTCCTTTGTCCCGCAGCGGTAATTCCTTTTAGGAAAATTTGTCCCTTTAGCAAAGTTTCCAGTGACATTTGTACTTTTGGTCAGTTGGCTAATTAACACGTATCAGAGAGTTCCCCTTTGTGATAAAAAAAATAAAACAGACAAAAGGCAACCAACAGACAAAAAAGCAAGTTTATTATGATGGTCTTTTTAATTAAAGAAAAATATAGGTACTTACAAACGACATTTACAGGCTTAAAAAAGTTTACTTAAATAGGTGTGTTGGAATACTTCGTTGAATCAAAAAAGAAAAGACATTGTCATGTAATAACCAGACGAGACGAAACGCTTGTGGACTAGTCGAACCGAGCGATTGGAATCAATCACTTGACTTAAGCAAAAACAGGTGCAGGATCGGTGACCATCACGCGACTACCGCTAGCGGCATTTTTCCGAGCGCTTCCGTGTTTCGCGAGGCACGTTAAGCCGTTGGTGCCGGCTGTCATGTAATGCCAGCCATGTCAAAGGCCTTATATTTTCTGACATTAAGGCCTGCTGCTGTCTTACAATCCTCCACCAACCCGTATTTGGCCCCCGTGGTGGAGTAAGGCCTAACCTTCCTGCGATGCAGGAAGAGACCCGTGCCTCAGCAGTGGGGACATACAAGGGTTTATATCGATGGGTTACTTACGTGAGTTCTGAAGCCGTTTGGATGATATTTGATTCACCGAACACGATTCGTCTATGTAACTACTGTACGAAGTTTATTTGCACCGAAGTAAATTACACCTTTGTAACGTTGCACCGAATTTTGATCAATAGAATTTTGTTTGCTCTAAATATCTTCAGACCTATGTAAAGCAACAACAAGCGCGGTCTGGTGCTGGATGGGTGACCGTCCCGTGACGGGACGGATCATCATAATCAGCCGGTCCATCAACATTTAGTATAAGTGCTTTTCGTCTCAACGGGCAAATATGAAACAAGTGGCTTAAAACCCCTGTAGACACATAAAAAACCATTTAAAGTTCATGTTGTGAAACTTTTGAAACGAAACTGCGATAATTTAAAGCTTAAATTATATTATATTTTAGACTTTACCTTCTGGCACTAAGTGTTATGTACAACGGCACTTAATACACTCGAGACAAGGGCGATATTCGAAAGACAAGCTATTTACCCTTTAGAGAAGCATACGGCACCATCCTGCAAGCAACGTCGGTAGCTACGTAAGTTACCAAGTTTAGCAGAGATAATGGGGGTATGTGTTCGGGGACCCGCTTGCACCAAACTCATTATTTTGCACTGTGTTCGGCGGTTTATTGGTGATAAGTAAAACGCACACAACTGTCTTTCATCGAGCTATCTATTCCACTGATCTCTCTAACTTACGATACCATACAAATCCCGTGTCGACACGACTACCCTCTATCTCGTTACTAACGTGTACCTTGACTAAAGCATACTAAGGTTAAAAAGGCGAAAGTTTATGAGTGTATCCCCCAGTTTCTCGTACACTAACAATCTGTTAATCTACTGTTAACAGCTGTCAAATGTTTTTTCTGTATGCACAATGGCCACTTGACAGCTGTTAACATTAGATTAACGGCTTGTTAGTGTCTCAGAAACCAGGGGTATGTTTCTTACTTTTTCAAGTTTTCACTTTTTCACTGGAGCGATTTTATTAAAATTTGGTGTGGAGTTAGCTGACAACCTGGATTAACATATAAGCTACGTTTTACCGCGGAAAAATATTTTATTCCCATGGGAAAATCTATACACTGCGGGTGACACAGCAGTGTATAGATTTTCCAGGGCACAGCAAGTAATTTTATAATTCTGTATAATTTTTCTTTTGATTGACTCTCATATCACTCATTCTGCAATAATCTTGTTGTGACCATCTCATTACCTAGTTTCTTGTGGCATTTTTATATTATACTTCGTTTTACCCGTTTTCCATTAGTTGTCTTCATTATACAGTCCATCCCGTAACACCGGCGCCAGTGGCACGTTTACTCACGCTAGATCTGTCATCCGAGCGAAAGTTCAAGCGCTGAGGTATGTGAACATCTTAGACACTCAGTTTTCCTTAATTCAATTCAATACAAAACTCTTTGTTGCACAAAAAGGGGCTTGTACAAAAGCGGGCTTCATACTAATCAGTTTTTTTCCAGTATTTTTTTATGATCTTTTCCTGACGGTTAACGATTGGAATTGCTACTATAAGTTCACAAAATGTACTTAACTAAGAAAACAATGTTAATTTTTAAACTAAAACTTTCGTAAGCACAACACATTGTAGACTTTTAGTCCGGATTTACTTACGGGTGTTGTTATATCGGAAAAGTCCGACCAGGTTTCGCTCCGATTCGCAGAGCTCTCTCGATTCGGAGCGAAACCTGGTCGGACTTTTCCGATGTAACAACACCCGTAAGTAAATCCGGACTAAAAGTCTACAACAATGTTAATGGTACATGCCGGAATTCGAAAAGATTATGAAAGGCGTTTTCAAGTAAAAAATGGCGTTTCTATTGTTGTAAACAAGGACTACAAGCCTACTAGCAGAGTGTGGATATGATAGTAAAACGCTAGATGTTACTCGGTTGATTATATTTTCCGCTTCATAAAGTGTCATAAAGTGTCATACATCATAACAAACAATAGTATCCTAGCGATATTCAAATCGGTGTCAGCCATGTACTGGGATAAGATTATAACTGGCCAATACATGTGCATATACCACCTTCGATGGTTTCTACCCGAAAAGGGGCTAAACGAGAACTTACCAAAGAATTTAAGTTACGTTGGTGCAGGTGGCCCCGCACATCTGTGACGTGGGGACGATATTGTCCCATTATTTCTGGCACTTGGAAACTTGCGTGTGCGGCACTAGACAGACACTTTGAGGCTAAATTCTACAGATGAACCGTTAACGTTTCGCTGGTAAGTTTACATCGTCATCGTCAGGTTATACTAGTCCACTGCTGGACATAGCCCTCCCCTAAAGAGCACGTTGAGCTATCACAGGGGGTAATGCCCATAATCCCCACGCTGGGCAAGCGGGTTGGGGATCGCAGTTCGTGTCTCTTAGTCTGCCCACCCTACGGTTTGTGTCCCTTAGTCGCCTTTTACGACACCCGCGGGAAGAATTGGGTTGGTGCTATTCTCTAGGCCGACACCGCACAGCAGTTTATATGAGACGTCGCTTTTATGTCTTACCGTCCCGGCGAACTTTGAGCCGCCACAAAATCCGTTTATACTCGTTATCAACCGTTGTATGTCCCCACTGCTGGGGCACGGGTCTCTTCCTGCATCGCAGGAAGGTTAGGCCATACTCCACCACGGGGGCCAAGTCCGGGTTGGTGAAGGATTGTAAGACAGTGGCGGGCCTTACTGTCAGAAGTTATCAAGCCGCCCATAGGACCTCTGACATGACTTAACGACTGCCATTATATGACAGCCGGCACCAACGGCTTAGCGTGCCTTGCGAAGCACGAAAGCGCTCGGATAAATGCCACTAGCGGTAGTCACGGGCAAATAATGGCAGTTTATTTGACAGCCGGCACCAACGGCTTAACGTTAAAATCCTTTTATACCATTCTTGTGATTTATGTATTTATTACTATCTTAATTTAAACACCCGACCCCTGGCTATTCGTGCCAGCGCTCTACCAACTAAGCTAGTGGGCGACTACCGAGCATCAGTGAAGTTTCGAGTATTGTAAAGAGGTTCGAAATTTCACTGATGGTGGGCAGTCGCCCATTAGCTCAGTTCGGAGAGCGCTGGCACGGTTAGCCAAAGGTCGCGGGTTCAAGTTCCGGCATGGGTGGAATTTTTTGCCTCTAGGTTTTTAAAATCTCGCGTCTCTTGCCAATGAAACCCGGATTCGTCATTTGTTCCATTTAATTACGTACCTGACCTTTGTGAAATGGACGGATACTCATATCTGGCTCCATGTCTACGCGTGTTCTACTGGTCTACTTCATTTAACTTCGAGCCGCATCACGGAGCAGTATTTCTTTTTATTTCGCACACCGGTGTTTGCGAACTAAAGCAATTTGGCCCGCGATGCCCCGCTTTATATCAGCCGATGTTACGACCTTAACGAGTTAAAGTGGCAAGCATCTTCATAACAAACTCTTACCCAGCTCATTACATGGTGTGAGCAAATGCTGTAATTCACTTGCAAATTAGATGTAATAAATTACTTAGAAGTAATCTAGGGTTCCCCGAAGGAAGGCCTGTGGCATGGATCGTACGGTTTTATTTTGCTAGTGTTGCTTAACGCTATGCTATTGTATGCTTTTCACTGCAATGCTATAGTATGCTTTGCTATGCCAAACTATGTTACGCTATGTCGTTTGGCACACTAAAACGAATTAGCACGCTTCTGAGATGCTGCAGTTTAATTAGAAAGCATTTACCTTATTTAAAACATTATTTATTTATACAGTACAGTCTGTACGTAAAACAGAGAATATTGTAAAGAGGTTCGATATTTCACTGATGCTGGTGAGTCGCCCATTAGCTCAGTTGGAAACAGCGCTGGCACGGATAGCCAGAGGTCGCGGGTTCGAATCCCGGCATGGGTGGAATTTTTAGCCTCTAAATAGGTTTTTTAAAATATTTATACAGTTTCGAGAATCATCAGCTAACAAAATTATGCTAGAAGAAGATATAAGTTACTAAGAGCTAATAACGATTCCCGTTTATATATACAACGCAATCAAAAAATGTATGGACTTCATGCTTGGCGCTTCAAACACTTACAATGATGACTTTACTATATCTATAATATAAAAATGAATCCCTGAATGTGTTGGTAAGCGCAAATCTCGGGAGCGGCTTAACCGATTTCGCTGTTTTTTTTTTAAGAATATTCCTTGAAGCACGAGGATGGTTCTTACGGAGAGGAAAATAAAAAAAATTAAAGAATCGACTCTTAGGCGGTACGAAGTTCGCTGGGTCAGCTAGTATATTCATATATTATAATATTTAAACACTAGTATGAAATGAAATATCGTCATCATTATCAGCCTACCGCTGCACACTGCTATAGGTACTCGTATATTTATATCTTTCTCCCAAATGCAATATCTCACGTCTCTTGTCGATCGTCTTGCTAGCCGGACCACGGACCCTCTCCCAACTTAACAGCATTGTCCGACCATTGGGCCGCTGGTCAGACCACTAACCGTGTTTATTACGTATTATGAACCAAGTCTGTAATCGCCTAGCAAATTCGTTTTTTTTAATACATACAAGCACCAACCCGGACTTGGCCCCCGTGGTGGAGTATGGCCTAACCTGCCTAAGATGCAGGAAGAGACCCGTGCCACAGCAGTGGGGACATATAAGGGTTGATAACGACGACATACAAGTAACACCAATGGGTACCAAATATTCTTTCACCTTTGGCCTTTGGCATGGCCTGGAATGGCCTGATATGCATAAGCAGATGACAATGATGTCTGTAATTGAGGCCAGTTCAATGCATCAGTTCTATATTTTATAATAATTTTGTAAACTAGGTTAATTAAGGACTTTGAAAAGGAGTTTTTTTGTCCACGTTTTCTCCAAAATGATCTAGATTTTGAAATGGTTTGGACACCTATTTTGACTTGTAACGTTCATTAAACCGCATTTTTTGCGCCACTTTGAATAAAACCTTCTCATTTCATTTCATGATTATTCTAGCTATGCTTAATAATGCCATGCCATGCCATGCTATGGTATGCCTCTCGGCTTTACTATGGCACGCTATCGTGTTTGCAAATTAAATCAATTTGTTGATTATTTGACAAATTTGTTGAGACTACGATGCTACGCCGTATCATAACTAATATCGTCAGTTCGTCTTTTTATTTGTTTACTAGCTGACACAGCGAACTTCGTACCGCCTAATAGTAGATTCTTTAATATATTTTTTTCTCTCCGTAACAACCATCCTCGTACTTCAATGAATATTCTAAAAAGAGAATTAGTGAAATCGGTTCAGCTGCTCTCGAGATTTGCGCTTACCAACACCTTCAGCGATTATTTTTTATAGTGTTCGTTATTTTTTATTTTATTTCTCTCTCCTTAAAAACCATCCTCGTACTTCAACAAATATTCTAAAAAGAGAATTAGCGAAATTGGTTCAGCTGCTCTCGAGATTTTCGCTTACCAAACACATTGTTTATATTATAGAAGATTGAAGATATATGTTCACGTTGTCTGCTTTCATTCAGTTTTGTTCAGTAAAGAGGGGTAGGTAACTGTATAAATTCAATCGATGTCAAAAAACGGGATTCATGAGTTAATCATCCATTTTTTTAATTTACACGTCATTTCGGACTAAACATACTCATATAAAAATACAAATAGAGCCTGTTAAAATTTGCTAACTGTTCAGTGAGGTACGCACTGAACAGTTAGCAAATTTTTAAATTTATTTAATTTTAAAGGCCGTTTCTTTTATCGATTTGTATGGAATGCAAGGTTTGCAAACTAAGGCTTGAGGCTTGAGGTTTGCAAACTAAGGCAGCGATTTTCAACTGTATCTTAGCCGATGTTATGTCATTAATGAGTTAAAGTGGCAAGCATCTTCATTATAAACTTTACATGGTGCCACAATATACAGTAATCTCTTCCCAAAGTTATAAAGAACTAATGTGTAAATGCACGTTGTAAATGAATACGATGTTTTCCTTCATCGTACAAATAATCAGGTGTGTCTAATAATGTGTCAGAGGGTTCACATATCTGGGTCCATGAATTTATATGTGTATTTCATTTAATTGGGGTTTTTACTAGAATGTGTACAAACCGTTGAAAGATAATATAAAGTTATATATATTAAATGGGTCTAATCGCGATTATTTATTAGGTAAAACAAGCCTAAAGTTAGTTATATATTAAAGACCCGTTTTATATATCATTCTATGTATGAGTATCGCAAATCATAAAGAAATAGTAAGAAAATATAAAGACAGAAAATTATCAGTTATAAATCTATTTGATTGATCCAATGTCATTCATTCATTCATCTTATTTACTAAACAAATACAATATATTCAACCTCTTGACATTGATAGCTTATCAAAAAGATCCTGTTTCACATCGAGAAAAAAGTTGACGAAATTAAATATATTATATCTAAAATGTAATAGTATCGTGTCTCAGTGTTTGTTATCGGAATCCTTCGAAACTGAATCGCCGATTTTTAGGATTTTTAATAATTTATTTTTAATGAATAATTGTTAGGTTGTAGGCTAATTACATGTCGTCGTACATGGTCACCTTTTCGAAATCGTTTCTGAATACACTAACCTCGGGCAGATTTTGCAGTTACGTAAAAACAATTTCGAGAAGGAGACCAAGAGGAGGATCCAGCTGGGCTGGGCTGCGTTTGGGAAACTACGCCGAGTCTTCTCGTCATCCATACCGCAATGTTTGAAAACGAAAGTTTTCAATCAGTACGTCCTACCTGTGATGACCTACGGAGCCGAGACATGAACACTAACGAAAGGGCTGGTCCACAATTCAAAGTCGCTCAGCGAGCTATGGAGAGAGCTATGATCGGAGTTTCTCTGAAGAATAGGATTCTTAACGAATGCATCCGACAGAGAACCAAAGTTATCGACATAGCTCAGAGAGTTAGCGAGCTGAAGTGGCAGTGGGTTGACCATGTCTCGCGAAGAACCGACAACCGTTGGAGTAAACGTGTTCTTGAGTGGAGACGGCGACTCGGACCGGTAGTGGAGGACGCCCTCCGATCAGAAGGGATGACTATCTGCGATAAACTGCCGGCAGATGCTGTATGCGGCAAGCGGCGCAGCTCATTAGGGGAGGGCTGTGTCCAGCAGTGGACTACATAATATAGCCTGAATAAGAAGAAGGCTAATTATTATAGCAAAGCATCGTTCACGGGATCAGGTAGTATAATACATATGAAAGATGTTAGATCGATATAAACCGTTGTATGTACCCCACAGATGGAGCAGTGGTCTGGCTCTGTACCGTAGAAAGGTAAGGCTATACTCCACCAGGGTCCCAAGTCCGGGTTGGTCGAGGATTGTAAGAAATGGCGGGCCTTACTATCAGAAGTTATCAAGCCGCCCATAAAGCCTCTGACATGGCTTAGCGACTGTCTTTACGTGCCTTGCGAACATGTTAAATCGCTTGTATTGATTTTAAAAAAGACATGGAAAAACCACACTTACTTCATTTATGAAACTGCTAAGGCAGTTTATATATTGGATCTGGAAAACAATTTATATAGCTAAAGAAAACACCACATCTTCTGAGACTACGTCTCTAGATGCGGATCGCGTCCTTACTCAAGGGCTTGGATTATAAATTGTATTTGTAGAAAGTTTAATTTATATCATGTTAGAACTTTACCAGAGCTCTCAAAGTCATAACATTAACTCTGTTACGTCCTCTCACATATAATCATGGATGGGTGCGTAAAGATACGTATTTTCATATTTGTCTTTCTCATATGACTAAGTATTACTTCTATTGTTTTTAATTCTCTATTGCTCAAAGGATAATGTGCAAAAGAAAGACTATCAATCTATCTGTCAACACGCAGGAGGCGTAAGACAGATTGTAAGACTTTGGCGAGCCTTACTACCAGGAGTTATCAAGCCGCCCATGAGGCCTCTGACATGGGCAAACGGACTTCCATTACATGACAGCTAGCAACAACGGCTTCACTGTAATGGCAGTCGTTTATCCATGTCAGAGGCCTCATGGGCGGCTTGGTAACTCCTGAGAAGCACGAAAGCTCTCGGAAAAGATGCCTGGCGGTAGTCACGGGATGATCACCCATTCATTACATGACCGCGCCTGTTGTTGCTTAACCCTAGACACCTAACCTTCTCACATAGCTCATTATACCTAACCATTCGTCAATTCGACGACCATTTTTTGAAGTGTTATGTTTTAAATAAAAATTTGTTGTTTTTGGTACGTTTATTGCACTGAGATTTCAAGCATATTTTATATTGTTTAATAAAATAATTTGTTGTTATTTATCACATACTCTTACTTATTTTCCTTTCTGTTTAAAATGGCACGCGTTTCTACAGATAAAACCTACAGACATTTTTATGAAAAATTTAATTACAACCGAAATTTAAAAAAGTAGTTGTTTTTTTTAAGGGAAAACTTAAACTGTAAACATTAGAAAAAGAAAAATGTTCTTTTTTACGCCCATTCAGTACAAAAATAAAATTTATATTCGCGACAATTTGCGATTTTGTACGTATTTTTGTAAAATTTCAAAAAAACATGGTACTTGGCAGCCGGAGTTTATTGCCTCTCGCCAACCCGCGACGAACGCCGAGTTGACAAGAGACACCACGGTTATCCGCACACGCACCAAAAAGATACAAGAATTTTTCTGTCGCGTATTCGTCGAAACGACGAAGGTTAGGTGTCTAGGGTTAACTTAAGTGATTGGTTCGAATTACTCTGTGCGACTAGGCATGTCAAAGGAAAACAATAAGAAAATCAAATAATAAATAAGTAATTAGAGTGATAGATACAAATCATGAACTTTGTTTTTGAGGATGGCTGAGTAAAAAAAACGCTTTATTAAAACCGTCAGATCGTTGGATAGCTGGGTAACAGCCAATTAGTTGCTTGGAAACCTCGACGAATGACTCCGAGTCTTCAGCAGCAACTTCTGGTCGGATCGAAGTGCCCGACTGTGAGTGTCACTGATACGGCCAAATACTTTTTTTTTCGAAGTAATAAGGAAATGAAATAAAAAGGTTTTATTCAAAGTAGCGCACAAACTGCGGCTTAGTTAACGTTACAATTCAAACTAGATGTCCATTTCAAAATCTAGATAGTTTTGGAGAAAAAATGGACAAAAAAACTCCAAACTTAGTCTTTTCAAAGTCCTTAATTAACAGAGTTTACATAATTATTATAAAACATAGAACTCATTCATGCATTGTACTGACTTTAATTCCAGACATCATTGTCATCTAAATAATCCTTAATGTTTTAGTAACCCTCAAAGTGTACTTAACACATTTTTTGAACCGTCTTTTAGGCAAGCTTAATATATCTTCAGGGATTTTATTATAGAAGCGTATACAATGAAGGAGGCTTAATAGTGGGAACGAGAGTTTATGTTTATTTCTAGTATTAAATTGTGTATTAAAGGTGCAAAGTTCCGCCTATATTGCTCCGAGAACCATCCAATTACCGCACTGAACAATCCACTCTACGGTGCCATTAAGCGTTCGGCATTTCAACTAAAAATGCGGATCATTATAGCTTTCAGGGGCCGATAGCGACCGCATCCCCAATTAGGAGGCCTGATGCGGCGACGCCGAGGTAGGAAGCAGAACTTGGTACGTGGTATTTTTAATGATCTAGAATGGATGACGTCATTTTAATTTTTTGATTTAGATATAATAGGGCAGAATGAATGAAATGTGCAAATAGCGTTGAGAGTTTTGCATTATTACAAGGATGTTGTTACAAGGCTTCGAGTACAGTTATTAAGTTATGAAGCTTACTTTTTAATTTTTTTGTCACTACCTGTGTGTTTTTACGACTGCGCTGAAAGAAGGGTTGTTTTTAATTTAGGACAAAACCAGACGCTGACTAAAATAAAGAGCCACATAGGAAATCGACTGCTACTCTTCTGCTTATTATAACTCGATTGTCATGGAATTATGTACCTACCACTTACGTTTAGCAATTACTCTTGTAAGCTTCTTTAGCCTCTAAATAGGGGTTTTAACCCTATTTAGAGGCTAAAAATTCCACCCTTGCCAGGATTCGAACCCGTGACTTCTGGCTATCCGTGCCAGCGCTTTTCCAGCTGAGCTAATGGGCGACTCACCGGCATCAGTGAAATTTCGAACCTCTTTACAATACTCTCTGTTTTACGAACAGATTCTTATAACTTCACGTATGGTCTAAGCTTTTGGTCAAAGCTTTAGTTTCCTAGGATAGCGGTGCCGTCACTAGAACGTTGTCAATAAGAACAAAATGGCGCGGTTTCTTAGAGAGCGGTAAGTGACACCGTGACGTCAAAAAGCGGTGTCGCAATTTTATGATGGCCGTCTTGACGGTGTCAGATAGTTTCGTCAACGTTTTCACCAGAGCTTAAGATACATACGAATACACCACGTCTCACCACGTGACTACGGCAACGCTGCCGAAACCTCGGGAATTACAGTAACTGCGTTTTGATTAATAATCGCGATTAGACCCATTTAATTTATAATTAGATACCAAGATTGTAAGATACGAAAGGATGCATATTTTTTTTAACGGTTTTCGTTTGGGCGCTTTGTTAATATGCTAAAAAATGACAAACAGTAAATGTTATTCAGATTCTGATTTTAATTTACTTTGTATTTTGGGCCAGCTTCTGAATGGAGAATTAATCCGCGGTGGGCACGCGTGATGACTGTGGGGAGGTGAGGGCAGTTCTGTAATGACAGTCGCTAAGCCATGTCAAAGGCCTGATGGGCAGCTCGATAACTTCTGAAAATAAGGCCCACCACTTTCTTGTCTCCACCAAACCGGACTTGGCCCCCGTGATGGAGTATGGCCTAATCTTCCTGTGACGCAGGAAGAGACCCATCAGCTCACTGATGCGATAGTAAAGTAGTCTCAATTTTTAACTAAAACTCTACGTAACACTAAATCCGCATCTATCCCTTATATTCTTTCTAACATCCATGTAAAGTCTTCAGTTAAATTTGTTAACACTTTATCAGGTGTGGTCTTGTAGCAACCTCCTATAGTTACTCGGAGCTTTCCTGGTTCAACTAGTTCAACTCCACATCCATCCCTATATTCTTTCTCACATCCGCGTAAAGTCCTCAGTTCAATTTGTTAGCACTAAATTGGGTGCGGTCTTGTAGCAGCCTCCTAAAGTTGCTCTGAGCTTGCCTTGTTCAACTAGTTCAACTCCGCATCCATCTCTAATATTCTTTTTCACATCTATGTAAAGTCTTCAGTTCAATGTATTAACACTAAATTGGATGCGGTATGGTATCAGCCTCCTATTGTTCCTCGGAGCTTGCTTGGTTCAACTAGTTCAAATCCACATCCATCCCTTATATTTTTTCTCACATCCACGCAAAGTCTTCAGTCCAATTTGTTAACACTAAATTGGATGCGGTCTTGTAGCAGCCTATAGTTGCTCGGAGCTTCCCTGGTTCAACTAGTTCAACTGTAAATACGGATCGAAAACAGACAGGTTTCCCTCCAAGTTTTAACTGGGAGAAAATAATCGAGCTTCCATTAGAGAGTTTGTACTGGAAACGTGGCTTGTTTCGTTTCAAAACGTTGGTAATAATTAATAGATTGCTTTTGTCTAGTAATGTACTGATGCAGCTTTGTTTAGCTTTATCAATTGCCTCGTTCGTGTAGCGGTATCACATTGACACCGTGTAGGAGGTCGTGGATTCTATTTCCAGTAGAGTAAGCCGTAGATCTGTCTCTATATTTCATATTATATATGTGATTTTTAGAGCGGTGGTAGCGGAGCGGTGCAGAACGCCGGCTTCTCAATCGGGAGGTCGTGGGTTCAAACCCCGGCATGTACCAATGACTTTGTTTTCTAAGTTAAGTACATTTGTGAAATTATAATAGCAATACTACTCGCGGTCGGTGAAGGACAACATCGTAAGGAAACCCTAGTGTCTAAGGTATTAGCATACCTCAGCGCTTGCTATGTACAATGGCCCAACTATGAGGCTAAGTGCGGAAATCTCAGGTCTAACTAACTAACTATATGTGATTGTGTTTTGTGGAAGTTATTATTCTTACATATATATATTAAATAGGTTTTTAAAATTGTCCTTAGCACGGGTTAGTGCATTAAGAGTAAAAATAGTATTATTATCTATCAGTTTTTAACGCGCAAAAAACATTTGTTTTACCTTCTTTTCCTTATTTTTTTCAGGCTATATAAGTCCACTGCTGGACATAGCCCTCCCCTAATGAGCGCCATAGCGCCCTGTCTTGAGCTTGCCGCATCTAGCATCTGCCTGCAGTTACTTAGCCTTCCCTACCAGCTAAAAATGTCTTTCGCAGGAGACAGGAGAAAAAAAAATTTAGCAGGAGGCGCAATTTTAATCCCCTTATCGTGCTACTTTGTGTTAGTAATTAGGTATGTAAGTTAAGTGACCCAGCTCTGTAGTCCCTGGTCTCTGCCTACCCCTCTGGGATACAGGCGTGAGGTTATGTATGTATGACAATTAAATTGAAAATTCTGTATTGGTGAAAGAGCATAATACAGAAGAGTAAAAGCATTTTATGTATTCAAAAAATGCTTTTTCTCAAGCATCGTGAGAAAACATGAGTCTCTGAACTGTTCAAATACCTGCGCTTGCAACTGTGGACACGCGTGGTAATCAAGCCTAGCCTCTCTCTGAGAGAAGGCCCAGCAGTAGGACGTTTATAGATTACATTAAACAAATGTAGGTAGATGGATAGATAGAGAACACTTTATTGTACATAAAAAAGAAAATTACACAGCATTAGCACGGGTTAGTTCATTAAAAAGAATATAATCATGTGGTTACAGCGATATCATTCCGGTGTAAAACCTAACACCAAAGTAAAGTACTCGGTGCTGCAAGTAATGCAAATTACTTCAGCCAGGTGTTGCTGCCTGTACATAATACAGAGAGTATTGTAAAGAGGTTCGAAATTTTTCTGATGCCCGTGAGTCACCCATTAGCTCAGTTGGGAGAGTGCTGGCACGGTTAGCCAGAGGTCGCGGGTTCGAGTCCCGGCATGGGTGGTATTTTTAGCCTCTAAATAGGTTTTTAAGATATTTCTTAGCCTAAGAGTAGAAACCAGTATCCCAGCGATCGACTATCAATTTGTAGCTCAAACGACTACTGTGTAACTACATTTTTCCCGAATCCCCAAGCGTCGAAAAGAATCTAAATCCGGAACGTTAATAAACGGGGAAAGAAAAATACGCGTTATAAAAACAAGAAAAGAAAACCAATAAAGGATTAGAATAAATCCCCAGAAAAAGCCGAAGTAAAGTTGTCGAGGGAGAGGTGTGTTTACATTGAGAAGGTACGACAACGATACGGTATAAAAATATCAAGTCTGAAATTGTAGTATACTTACAGATTACACTTATTTGGTTTAGTAGAGGTCTAATAGAGGAATCGCTCGTCGCCCCGGCTGCCTGAGTTAACTTAAACGATCACCAACGTCTATGGCAGTCGTTAAGCCAAGTCAGAGGCCTTAGGGCGGCTTGAAAACTTCTGAGAGTCAGACCAGCCACTAAGCAACTAGCCTTGCAAGCCTCCACCAATCCGGACTTGGCCCCCGTGGTGGATAACATTACTAATAACTGGATTGTTCAAACTGAATGGCTTGCATTGTAATCTCAAGGTGAAGCCTTGGATTATACCTTCCTTAGGGAAGAGACCCGTGCCGTTGGTGGGGGCATAATCGGCATAAGAAGAAAAACAAAAACATGAACAAATATTAGGGACAAGCAGACAGACAGACGGTCATGGCGAAACTTAACGGCTTGCTAGTGGAATACGAAACCCTATAAATTGATTTTGAATGTTTATTGGTTGTTATTTGCTGGATCTTATACCTTTATAGGCCTTTTAATAGGTAGCAACTGATATCATAATATTACGCTTAAGATGACTTGAGAAAATACGGTCAGAGTGGAGTTTTTTTTCCACTGCTTCTCCAATACACTACGGTTCGAAGGCAGCGGCTCACAACTTACATTGTACATTGACGTTCAGCAAACTCAATGTAATTTCTTTACATAGAAATAAAAAAATTGATTTGGTCAAACATAACACTTACATACAAGCACAACCATTGCTTCTGGCCCCACACTAGGACACCCTGTGTCGTGGGAACCAGAAACAACGACATCACAAACATGTAAATATCCAAGACCTGGGGATTTTTCTGTTCCCAGCCGGGATTCGAACCCGGGACCTCTTGCGTCGTCAAAAACGACGGACAGACAGCCAAACGTCGTAGGCATATTAAAAAGGTCCCGCTCAAGGTCGGAACAATAAAACGTAATTAAAGTCATCCCAATAAAATACCTACTAACATAAATACGGGCAGGCACCCGAGTAAATACGATTCTAGAAAAAATCACAAAGTTTTTTCGAGTGGAAGACACCTCACTCTCGGAGGGAATCGCCGGGATCCATTGCCAGCGATCGTGACAAATCTCGGGGCATTTATTCGGCAATCGTTCTGTCCCAGTTTTCTTGAAATATATTGTTAGTAATAACCAGGGACTGGCGGAGCGGGAGTTTTTATCCAATTTTTGTTAGGATCCGTTACGAAATACGGGGGCCCGTGGATGGAATGGCGAGAGACGAGATCTAGTAATGGGCAGAATTGAGCTGATGAGGACGATAATGATGATGATGATGACGTTACGAAAAGCTGAAATGAAATGACATGAAAAGGTTTTATTCAAAGTAGCGCAGAAACTGCGGCTCAATGAACGTTAAAATCCAAACTTGACGTCCATTTCAAAATCTAGATCATTTTGGAGAAAAAATTGGACGAAAAACCTGCGGTTTTACTAATTAATAATACTATAACTGGATTATACTATTTTTATTTTTAATGCACTAACCCGTGCTAAGGACAAATATAAAAACCTATTTAGAGGCTAAAAATTTCACCCATGCCGGGATTCGAACCCGCAACCTCTGGCACGGATAGCCAGAGGTTGCGGGTTCGAATCCCGGCATGGGTGAAATTTTTAGCCTCTAAATAGGTTTATAACTGGATTGTTCAAACTGAATGGCTTGCATTGAGATCTCAAGTTCAAGTCTTGTAGAAGCCTTATTTATCTTTCCTGAGCGCCGCATGTTTCGATGTCAACCCTTTGTATGTCCACACTGCTGGGGCATGGGTTTTTCCTGCTTCGCAGGAATATAAGGCCATACCCCACCACGGGGGCCAAGTCCGGGTTGATGGAGGATTGTTAGGCAGCGGCAGATTTTACTGTCAGAAGGTGTCAAGCCGCCTATAAGGCGTCCGACATGGCCTAACCACTGCTACTACATGGCAGCCGGCATCGCAGAAAAGTTAGGCCATACTCTACCACGGGTGCCAAGCCCGGGATGGCGGAGGATTGTAAAACAACGGCGAGCCTTACTTTCAGAAGGTATCAAGCCGCCCATAAGGTCTTTGACATGGCTTAACGACTGACACTCCATGGCAGCCGGCATTGCAGAAAGGTCAGGCCATACTCCACCACGGGGACCAAGTCTGGGTTGGTGGAGGATTTTAAAGCAGTGGCGGGCCTTACTGCCAGAGGTATCAAGCTACCCATAAGGCCTCAGACATGGCTTAACGACTGCCATTAAATGACAGCCGGCATCGCAGGAAGGTTAGGCCATGCTCCACGACGGGGCCACGTCCAGACAGAACCCCATGGAGGCTCATAGGTCTGGGGACAACTCAGTAAAAATATTATTAGTGAACTTGGAGCAAATTAAGTTCATCCATCTCAGGACATAAGCGGCAATCGACAAAGAAGGGTGCCTCGGTGAAATCACCCACTGCAAGTTCGGGCGGAGTTGAAAATGGCTCGTTTCCGAATATATGAACGTTTTTTGTAGGGATCAAGTTTTTGTGTGGACTATTTCAGTCAAGCATAATGTGAACTGACAGCAAAAAGTTTTGGTGGTACCTTCATTAAGGGCGAGGCGTATTAATGGAAGGGTTATTTATGCTTTAGGTATTACAGTTTTTCTAACAATCGTACCGGCCGCTCGGCGCGCAAAAAATGTAATACGCGCGTGACAGGATATTTATCAAATTGTTATTTTATTTTTATTTTATTTTTATTTTATTTTTATTTTATTTTTATTTTATTTTTATTTTATTTTTATTTTATTTTTATTTTATTTTATTTTATTTTATTTTATTTTATTTTTATTTTATTTTTATTTTATTTTTATTTTATTTTTATTTTATTTTTATTTTATTTTTATTTTATTTATTTGGCACACAAAACAGGTTACAGACAATATTACACAATAAAAACAAAGAAACAACTTATTTGCAACTAGTCCATAGCCCAAAACTTATGCGCACAGCATGATCAGAAAATATTTAGGTCATGAAAAGAAATGTTACAAAACCAAAACAATAATACTAATATGTTCATTGATTAATATTTTACATTAATTTATATGTTCCGAAGTTTGGTAAGTCTTCAAAGTATATTTTAATTTCAAATAAAGGATTTAAATCATGTTTGTTTTCTTAACATTACAGATAATACATTTATGCTATATTGAAATCTTTACTTTTAAAAGATATTAACTGATTCAGACGTCTGTTTCCGTTACGAAACCAAATGTACTATTATTTTTCGCTATTTAGACTTGCACTGTGACTAGTTCAATTAAACATTACTTTAACTGTGAGTTAATAATAATATCACATGTAAATTAAACTGCTGAGATAGATGGTCAAGCTAATTTGTTGTTATTTTAAGAAGACTACTGTTTGATTTGTGAACTATCTGCGATTGGTTGAGGTGCCATATTGTTTTGAGCTAAGTAGGGGGTGTTAGCAAGGGTATATAACCTGATGTAATGCACTAGCATGGCATATTTTTTCGTATTCGTCTTGGGAGCCAGAAACTACCATGTAAGTTATGTTTTACGTTCTAATAACTGTTGCTAAATATTGTGTTCCAACTGCTATTTTTAATCATGTTTTATTTTATTCTCTGTGTCTGTGTAATTTGTGTTAAAACTATTTTGAAATCAATACACCCCTGTTGCTGAATTATATTTGGTTTATTTTACTGTCCCACAGAGTAGATAACATATTTTCAGAAAATAATATGTAGGTAAAAGATAAATTTACAATAGTAGGTATTCCAGGATCCTATTAATTAACATTTCACATAGACTTTTGCATCTACGTAATGAGATGATTTATACAGCGGCCAGTGCCACGTTCCCTCACACAAGATGGGTGAAGGGACCACTAGGACGCTGCTGTGTCTGGAACATTGTTTTTAGATAGTGTTCATTACTATTCATTATTTGCTTTTGCCTATTATAACCTTTCAAATTCTTCTGCTTTCAAATAAGTAAAATTAGTTCTCTTACTATGGGTCTTATTAACAGATTGAAGTGAACTTTTGATATTGTTTTATATTAAATCTAACACGCGCGCGGACGTTTGAGGCATAACATGGCCGCGCGACGCGGACGTTTAAGTGGTTAGTCTCCCTATAGACTAACCACTACACATAGTAGGGCTGTCGCTGTCAAATCAGACTTTTCAGTCATTTGTTAAAGTGTCAAACAATTAGGCTCATCCATAAAGGACGTAGATGCCTGTGATGATGAAGAATTAAATTATCTCTGCCTAAGTAGCAAGACACCCAGTGATGAAGGAAAGTATCGCGGAAGAGGTTCTCGTCTAATTTTGTTGGTGGCTTTTACGAGAGTAGCTATCATCCGTTTCAAAATCCTGCAAGATAACAACGTAATAAAAAACAAACAACTACCTCCACCTCAGGTGTGTCCAATAAACTGATCAGGAGTCACAGACACAGTATTCTCTTCCAAGGAAAACAAAAATCAAATTTTTTGAACTAAAACTTTCGTAAGCACTGTAGACTTTAGATTAGATAGAAAACATTGTAGACTTTTAGTCCGTATTTACTTACGGGTATTGTTATATCGTACTTGGGAATAATAGAACTCTGTCTACGCAGTGGCTATTTTCTCTGGAGAGGAGATTTTCATACAGACCAATGGAGTAGCGATGGGATCTCCCATAGCACCGGTTGTAGCCAATATATTCATGGAGTGGTTCGAGCAGGCAGCTCTTAGTAGTACATCAAGGGGACCGAGGTACTGGTGGCGTTATGTGGACGACGTATTTGCTGTAATCGACAGGGATGTGCTAACTTCGTTCACAGAGCACATCAATGATATACATGCGAAGATAACGTTTACTCTGGAGGAAGAAAAAGATGGGAAACTGCCGTTTCTAGACGTGTTAGTGTAGCGCGAACCGGGAGGCCAATTAACGCACACGGTGTATCGCAAGCCGACACACACGGACTGCTATCTAAACGCAGACTCACACCATCATCCAACACACCTTTTCTCTGTCCCCCGTGGCCTGATCAATCGAGCTCTCCGGCTGTGTGACCCACAATACGTGGAGGATGAGCTGCGCCATGTTAGAGGAGCACTGGAGGACAATGGCTACAAATGGAGACATAGTATGCGCGTAGCCACTTCGACGCCAGCGCAGCGTAGAGTCGCTACGGCGAAGCGAGTACCAAGTTTCTTGCCTTTTGTGAAAGGACTTACGGATAAGGTCGGTTTGTTGTTACGCAGGCAATACAACATCAAGACGATCTATCGCCCCCCAGCAAGAATCAGACAGTTACTGCGCACGCCGAAGGATAGCGACCCACTGAATGTCCCCGGAGTGTATATGATACCGTGTGACTGTGGCAAATGCTACATAGGTGAGACACAGCGAAATATCTCGGTCAGAATTTCGGAGCACATACGCTGTATGAAAAACCGAAAAATCGATGGCTCGGCGGTAGCAGAACACGCGTTGACCCAGGACACAAGTCACTTTATCCGCTTCGATAAGGCACAAGTATTGTCCAAAGACAAGTTTTATGTGCCACGAAAAATGCGCGAGGCAATTGAAATAAGTCACCACCTGAATTTCAATACAGACAGTGGATGGGCTCTTCCGCCGGCCTGGAAACCGGTTCTACGAAAGTGCAGTGATAGTGAATATCGAAATCGACACTGCAAGAACGAAGATGTCGTGAGCTGTGTCTGTGCCATCATGCCTAGTGACATTGACGACGGGAAAGCAGTAGGCGCTGCGGCGCAAGCCAGCGGGAATCCCCCGCAGCCAGTGTCGGCACCCGCCCCCCCTATCTCGGCGCGGGCGCGCCGCGCGCTTGCCCGTAGTGTGAGACGAGCAACCGACGACGCAAGCTCCGTCTTTGCTCACCATGATTAAGCTCTGCGAATCGGAGCGAAACCTGGTCGGACTTTTCCGATATAACAACACCCGTAAGTAAATCCGGACTAAAAGTCTACAAAAATCCAAGTATGAAGAATTGTGTTATTAAGACTTGGGACATTTATAAATAATAGTTGTACGTAGTATCACCAAACCTTGCCTTAATAGGTTTACTCGCATCCATCCATCCCTGACGCAATGTCTCTATTTTATTAATATTATACTGAGATGTAATAGTTTATATGGATGTTTGTTATTCAATCACGGCAGAGCGGCTGAACGGAAAGAATAATTTATTATCACTTATAAATTACATCACAAAATTTAAAACATTACGTAATAATACATGTCACAAATATTAAGGTAAAAATGTCAACGCAAAATAAAATAGTTACAAAAATGTCACACTTAAAAAAAAAAGTACTTGCACAGTAAGATATCCTATAAATTCTGCGTCAAGACCACATAAAATATTTTAAAAACCTATTTAGAGGCTAAAAATTCCACCCATGCCGGGATTCGAACCCGCGACCCCTGGCTATCCGTACCAGCGCTCTATCCAACTGAGCTGATGGGCGACTCACCGGCATCAGTGAAATTTCGAACCACTTTACACTATTCTCTGTATTACGTACAGGCAGCGACATGATGTAAGTGATGCAATCGACTTCAGCCAGATGTCGCTGCCTGTACGTCATACAGAGAATAGTGTAAAGTGGTTCGAAATTTCACTGATGCCGGTGAGTCGCCCATCAGCTCAGTTGGATAGAGCGCTGGTACGGATAGCCAGGGGTCGCGGGTTCGATCCCGGCATGGGTGGAATTTTTAGCATCTAAATTGGATTTTAAAATTGTTCTTAGCACGGGTTAGTGCATTAAAATAAAAATAGTATAATCAGTTAGTATTGTTTTTTTTTTGTGTGTTTAATTATAAATATTATTTTATGTTATACTATTTTTATTTTTAATGCACTAACTCGTGCTAAGAACAATTTTAAAACCCAATTTAGATGCTAAAAATTCCACCCATGCCGGGATTCGAACCCGCGACCTCTGGCTATCCGTGCCAGCGCTCTATCCAACTGAGCTAATGGGCGACTCACCAGCATCAGTGAAATTTCGAGCCTCTTTACCACACTCTATGTACCCTCTCTCTGTACTACGCAGCCAACGGTCGCGGGTTTGAGTCCCGACATGGGTGGAATTTTTAGCCTCTAATAGGTTTTTAATTGTCCTTAGAAGGGGTGAGTGCATTAAAAAGAATATAACAATGAGACTTTTCAAGAAACTTCATACACAGGTAGACAATCTCCCGTGAGATAACTTACAATCTTTCCCCGGATACTGCTGAAAGTTACAAGCACAGCTAGTTTGCAAGAAGTACCCGCTTTATACCTGAGGTGAAGTTTTCATAATATCCCGCCCCGCTGAAGCCAGCCGTCGTCTTGCGCCGTAGAGTTTTGAATCAGAATATTTTATACTTTAAGTGGAATCGAGGTGGAAAGAGTCTCGAGTATATACTGCGGACGGAAGTTTGATTGCCTTCTGGTTAAGACGTAGAAAGTGTAACGACACGATTTACTCGCTTTACCAAGAACATAAAAACTTGACGACCTATTTAGAGGCTAAAAATTCTACCCATCTAACTGTGCCAGCGCTCTCCCAACTGAGCCAATGGGCGACTACCGGCATCAGTGAAATTTCTAACTCCTTTACAATACTCTCTGTATTACGTACGGGCAGTGACATCTGGCTAAAGTAATTTGCATCACTTGCAGCCCCGAGTATCTACTTTGCAGTTAGGTTGTACATCGGAATGATTTCACTGTACCCACATGATTATATTCTTTTTATTGTGCTAACCCGCGCTAAGGACAATTTCCATCTCATCAATACCTATTTCCAGCAGTGCTCTCGACTTGTGGCATTCAGATGAAAGTATTCCGTGAGCTTAATGGCAACTAGCGGAGCCCGCAAGTTCTTTAGAGTGGAAATCAGATTCGATATCAGCCCTTGTATGCCCCTACTACTAGGGCAAGGGTCTCTTCCTGCGTTGCAGGAAGGGTAGGCCATACTCCACCACGAAGGCCAAGTCCGGGTTGGTGGAGGATTGTAAGACAGCGACAGGCCTTACTGTCAGAAGTTATCAAGCCGCCCAAAAGGCCTCCGACATGGATTAATGGCTGCTATTACATGACAGCCGTCACCAACGGCTTAACGTGCCTTGCAAAGCACGGAAGCGCTCGGAAAAATGCCACTTGCCGTAGTCACGGGACAGTCATCCATCCTGCACCCTGACCGCGCCTGTCCTTGCTTAACTCAAGTAATTGATTCCAATCACTTGGTTCGACTAAGATTGGTGGCTAGGACACGAGTGCCTGAAAGAGTTGATCCTATACTTATGTAACAATTTGGTCCGTTTTCAGGTGGCAATTTTATACGACAATCAGTTTCTCTTTTTCTGCGTGCTACTTCCCGTAGTTTCCGCCTTTTCTCAGTGAATTTGGCGGGGGTTCGTTATTAAATTTGCATAAAACGCCAAACTTCACTGGTTCTGCAAACAAACCTGGCGAAAATTGAAGTTTTCTTAAGCAATCCCTGTCGATTAGGAGCTCAGCACCATAATCAGGCCCTAAATTCTGTTAATGCATTGTAATACAATAACTATTGCATGAACTTGGCGATTTTATTTTAATGAGCAGTTTTCAGCACAAATTCTCGAAGTAATTCATAGATTTACTGAATTACAGGCGTGGCCATAGAAGAATCGGAATACGGCTGTCAAAATTAATCAGCGCTGAGGAAAATTTGACCGACGTGTCCCTGTTCTTGTATTCTTCTTCAAGCTAAATTAGTCTACTGCTGGACATAGCCCTCCCCTAATGAGCGCCATAGCACAATGTTGTGCCATTATTGGGAGGTAATGCCCATAATCCCCACGCTGGGCATGCGGGTCGGGGATCGCAGTTTGGTGGAATTGTACTGCAGAGGGCGCTGCTGCCCACCTCCCGGTTTGTGTTTGACACCCGCGGGAAGAATTTGGGTTGGTGCTACTCTCTAGGCCGACACAGCAGTGTTCTTGTATGAGCACGCCTATTAGCGGCATTTATGAACTGCTTTGTCAATTTGTGATGAAAGCTTCTCATTTCTGCTTTAGGTCTAAACTCGCACACGTATCAAATCTTCTAGGCGTCACTGTAGTGTACCTAATGCACTTACAGAATTTAGGCCAGTTCGTAACAAATCAAAAATATTGGTAGTTAGCCAGTGTCGGCTAGATCTACCTCACGATGGGATGATTGAGAGAGCGGAATGGGAGGTGATGTGAATGGACTTACTTGGTGATGGTGGATGTTGGATCGCTTTGAGCTGTTGGGCAGATGATGAGCGGTGATGGATGAGCTGATGCGTCCAGCGCACGGGGAACACTCCTGCACTGTTCACTTGTAGTCTAATATTGTTCTTTGAGCTGATAAAGTTTATTGGTCACCAAATGTCTATCACTTCACGAGAATTCGAGCACTTATCACGCGCGTATGTCACCGTGCTAATGTGTGTGCAGATGGATAATAGCAGCGCGACCGAGTGGCCGGCACCGGAACGAATGAGTGGTGAATGAGTGACCACAGATTCATGATTACGTCGCGCGATCGATTCTCGCGCGAACAAATATCATCATCATCAGCCATTTGACGCCCACTGCAGGACATAGGCCTCCCTCATGTTTTTCCAAGCTTCCCGGTCTTGTGTCGCCCGCATCCAGGCACTCGCCGCCACCTAAACCAGGTCGTCAGAGCATCTGGTGGAGGGTCTGCCCACGCTCAAAAATATGCGATTATAAAATATAAAATAATAGAATACAAAAGGTTTATTCCAAAGACAAGACACACACAACACAACAACAAAATTACAGTAAAAGCATGGTGCTCACAGTAAAAGTACGTTTTGTGAGTTAAAATTAAACATGCACATAAAACATCAACTTAATACTACATTTTGTTTTCTATCTTACGTACAATCGACAGCACTTCAACATTTACATACATGCACTGTAATAAGTTACGTTAGTGAAGACTTTGCAACGAAAATATGAAGGACGACCTGAGTGCTAAGTGCGAGTTTTTTAACTACTCGATCGCGTTAACGTAAACTCATATTTCTATGGCATCGAGGAAGCGCCACCTAGCGACAAGTATGGAAATTAAAATTGCTGAGTGCGAGTTGTAATGGTTTACGTTGAGAAGTGAACACGTTTACCAGCCAAAACACGAATAAACGCGAGTACGATAGGAGTGATCGTTGCAAAGACGAACCGTTTTATAAGACCGTGTTGTGTTCCGCAACGATAGGACCGTTTTACGTTTCATTATAAAGCAGTGCCAGAGACTCTAAAGCAGTGCCAGCGTTCGTTCGTCGCGAGACCAGTCCTTACATTATTTGACGCGGATATGTCCTTTAGTGCTATATTAATAGAGCCTAGAACGTAATGAGATCATTGCGACGTCGTCGTCGGCTCCTTGCTCGTTCCGTTCGTTTTGGTCTGTGATACAATAAAGTAATCTTTATGTCTATGAGTATACAGTCGAATATCGTGTAAAACAACTTATTTTTTCCGATGTTTCGTGATTTCGTCTCGTTCGCACTCGTTTGACCGTCCTCTGCGACTTGCTCGTTCGCATACAATGAAACCAGTTGCGAACGAGGACCGTTTCGAGGACCTGTTTTCGTTCCAGAAAAAACGGTTGCGTTTCGTCTTTATTTACGTTGCCTCGGTGGCGCAGCGGTTTGGCACGCTGACTGTAAAACCGAAGGTCTCGGGTCCGATCCCCGGCAGGGTCAAATTAAAAACCAACTTTTCTAATTTGTCTCGGGTCTTATATATATATATATATATATATATATATATATATATATATATATATATATATATATATATATATATATATATATATATATATATATATATATGTCGCGTTCGGGTTGGTGACAGTATTCAGGATAACATAGGATACCTACTAAATTGAACAACAACTTTCTTTATAATTATTTTTTATATAAAACCGTACTTTGAAAATGTTCCTATTTTATCGCAAAACCTGTACCTGTTCTTCAGTAGCAATAAGTTGATTTGATTTCCATGATATAGAATATTATTCATATTATTATGTTGGCATATTACGCAGAATATGATATCCTAAATAACATATTTTTTTTGTTTGCATACATACATCGGCGGGCAACGCGGTCAACTTGTATAATAATTTGCTTTTTTAATTTAAAACTATGTGGTGTATAAGCAGGCTTCTCTCAGAGAGATTATCGACTTAGTCATGCGTACCCACCATTGATGAAATTCCCAACTCCACCAAAAACTCGGTATTTCATTCACTACCTTTTCTTTCGCTCCTACTTATTTTAGGTCACCAATTTGAATAAACTCTACCTTCAATAATATTATTTCTATTAAAATTTTCTTCCAAGGTACAGAGTTTTGAGTCCGGACGCCATCTTGGATTCGGACCCGAGCGCGATTGTTTGTTCTGAAAGTGAATTTATGGCTGTCAGGAGCAATTTTATTTACGGTCAAGAGGGACTAGAACAATCGGCCCGAGGTAAGTTAACTCGAGCCGATGTTATTGTTCTGGCAGCGCAAGGAAACTCACCTTCTAAGGTACTTACAGGGAAAAATACATGTGGTTAGTTCCGGGAAATGTTATATTTTAACTTCCAGAGGAACCTTTATTATGTAACTTTCCACGTATTCATCTATGTGAAAAAACTAAGTATCAGGGTTCTAATCCCGGCTGGGAACAAAAAAACCCTAGTGTGTAAGCCACTCACACATTCTTAAAGTTTTCTGCTGACAGCGCTTACACGCGCGACCTATTAACTTCAACGCTGTTAAATTGTATATAATTATTTATAGTGCATTATAGACCGTCTGACACATCGGTGCATTCTTATTTTTGACAAAACCCTCTCTTGCATTCAATCTCACCCCCCTTCGGGCTTGACCGTAGCAACCAACCCGAACACCTAGGTCTTGAAAGTTTACTTGCTTGTGATGTCGTAGCTTCTGGTTTCCACGACACAGGGTATCCTAGTGTGGGACCAGAAGCAATGTGCATATGTAGTATGTAAATATTATGTTATGTTATCTACTGGACTTAGTCGTACATGGCTCAATATCACTGTCACGTATCAGATATCCATTGAATGCTGTATCAACTATGTGTCATATATAATTATTACGCCTTCTATACGGCTTCGCTAGGTAAACATTCCGCTTTTGCACACAGATGTACACGTAAAGATTTACATAATTAAAGCGCAGTAGCTGACAGGTGGTTCACTGCCTTATGCAACTAATTGTAATCATATATATTCAAATCAAATATACAAATATTTTTATTGAGAAATACAATTTGTCACATTAAATTATAAAGCCCTTACTCCCGAACTAGGAAAACCTGTGCATCAGAAGCAAGTGCTACAAAGTGCTTAACCTTAACAAAGTGCTACAGTTGAATACAAATTAAATCTAAACAATTGACCACACATTTTTTTTTATATAAGTATGTCTTAAAGACGGCACTTTAAGTCGTTGATGCCGACTGTCGTGTAATGGCAGTCGTCAAGCCATGTCAGAGGTATTACGGGCAGCCTGATAACTTCTGACAGTAAGGCCCGCTACTGTCTTACAATCCTCCACCATCCCGGACTTGGCCCCCGTGGCGGGATATGGCCTAACCTTCCTGCGAAGCTTGCCCCAACATACAAAGGGTTGATACCATACTACAAGTTACACCTAGAGTCCTCACTACATGTGTATTTATTTTGTCAACGCCCCAGAAAATATCTATTTCTGGGTCAACGTTGGCAATCCGCGCGAGATACCTGGGCGCCTACTCTGACGTTCGAGATTCTTATATTTTCCATTCTAAACAATTACACTTTTTTATGTAGCCTATAAGCGTCTCACTGCTGAGCAGATGCCTTCTCTCAGAGAGATAGTATGGGCTTAGTTACCATGTGCCCACCGAGGATGGGCAATTTCCAGCGCTAAGGTATTTGAATGCCTCAGCATTCAGGACATTCAGGCTCACGATATTATTCTTCACAAGCTTCAGCTTAAGTATGTATAAAATATGGGCTAGAGAAAATAGAACAACTTTAAAAGTTTAAAAACCTACTAAGAGGCCAAAAATTCCACCAATGCCCGGATTCAAACCCGCGACCTCTGGCTATTTGTGCCAGCGCTCTTTCCAATGAGCTAATAGGTGACTCACCGGCATCAGCGAAATTTCGAACCTCTTTACAATATTCTCTGTATTATGTACAGGCAGCGAAATCTGGCTGAAGTAATTTGCATCACTTGCAGCCCCGAGTACCTTCTTTGCAGTAAGGCTATACATCGGAACGATATCGCTGTACCCACATGATTATATTCTTTTTAATGCACTGTCCCGTGCTAAGGACAATTTAAAAACCTACTTAGAGGCTCAAAAATCCACCCATGCCCTAAGCACGGGTTAGTGCATACAAAAAAAAATATATAACTTTAAAAGTGTTAACGGACTAGGCTATTTTAGTCGATAGCACAGTAGTAAAGCACTGACCAATTACGACACTAACTTAAGGCCTGCCATTAATCAATGTTCGACCACTTCTGAACACAGGCCTTTTCCAGGGGTTCCTGGTGGAGTTGGATCGACAGTATTATACCTAAATAAATACCAATACTTTATTGGATAAAAATGTGGTTTATTTATTGGTACTTTTACTCGTATTGCACTTAAATTTAATAATAATATCGTATATTGTGGCGGACTAGAAAATGCCATAAGCTTCTTCTGCTTTTCATCTGCAGGAGGTAGGAGAAAAATTGCTAGGTAATGTAAAATAATACAATACACAGTCACTCATACTTGATATTACGATTACGTATATACTAATATCATTTATACAAGTACAGTGCTACACAAGAAATAAGTCTCGCGGATGTACCTGCGCAGATGACCAAATTTTGGATGTGCGGCAAGTTGATCAACCTATCAGATAGTTTTATTTTATGGCAGGCCGCGCGCCTTTGTTGTTGTTGGTTGATTCAACGTCATCGATGCAGGTGACTATTAGTTTGGCGATATTAGCGTGAGCGAAATAGGTAGCGCTACTGCGGCAATCAATTCTGCACCTTAATCGTATCAGTTAAAGATTATGTTGAATGTACTTATAGCTTCGGGTACTTTCGTTACACTTCTTCCTAGTCTGCGCATACGTAGATTCCTGAAGGGACTTTTATGATGTGTAGTACTGTACGTACCTATTTATAACAATTATAATGTGATGTGTGAGAGGTGAATGGTAAGAGTCTAGGAATGACTTCTTTACGCAAGATAGGCTCATTTAAAGTCTTGATACGGGAACCCTACACATCTCTAATACAAAAAAAATGACCTGAAGAAGACAAAGAATAACAATAAACTTTATTTGACATAATTAATTACACACAATAGGTACATACTCAAATGAATACTTATTACTTTTCTCAAACACGCTCGGAAATGTTTGTGTTATTTATTACCATGAAATAAAGTCACAAAGTTTCTCTTTTATGACTCCCACCTCACTTTACTGGCCTAAGCCAGTAAAGTAAGTATGAAAATCCATTACCGCCCGCTGCTCAAACTTTTTAAATTTACTTACTAAAATTAAACTGACCAAGGAAAAATTACATACAGCCAACCACCTACTAAGTTCTGTAAGCATATTTGCAAGATTAAAAAAAAACAATCTATGGTATTGGTTTTTGTGATTTTTGTGTTAAACATGGTGCTCAAATATGTTAGTGTATTTAAAAAATAAAAAAGGCGGCAAACTAAACAACTTTTTTCTGCTTGTTTTTTCTGGTAATCATTTCATAGAAAATATTGAAAATGAGTTCTAGTGACGAGAGTGATGCGGAAATTATGGACTGTACTCCGCCTAATTTGAGAAATGAAGCAAAATTAGCTATGGAGAATCTGTTACCGGCTAAATGTAAAGAAAAATACATTTTTACGTTATTTTTTCCTAATAAACTATTATTTCTTAATTACCTAGTAATTAATTTAATTACACTATTTTTATTTTTAATGCACTAACCCGTGCTAAGGAACAAATTTAAAAACCTATTTAGAGGCTAAAAATTTCACTCATGCCGGGATTCGAACCCGCAACCTCTGGCTATCCGTACCAGCGCTCTACCAATTGAGCCAATGGGCGACTCACGGCATCAGTGAAATTTCGAACCTCTTTACAGTATTCTCTGTATTACGTACAGGCAGCGACATCTGACTTAAGCAAATTGCATTACTTACAGCCCCGACTACCTACTTTGCAGTTAGGTTTAACATCGGAACGATATCACTGTACCCACATGATTACACTATTTTTATTTTTAATGCACTAACCCGTGCTAAGGAACAAATTTAAAAACCTATTTAGAGGCTAAAAATTTCACCCATGACGGGATTCGAACCCGCAACCTCTGGCTATCCGTACCAGCGCTCTACCAATTGAGCCAATGGGTGACTCACGGCATCAGTGAAATTTCGAACCTCTTTACAATATTCTCTGTATTACGTACAGGCAGCGACATCTGACTTAAGCAAATTGCATTACTTACAGCCCCGACTACCTACTTTGCAGTTAGGTTTAACATCGGAACGATATCACTGTACCCACATGATTTCACTATTTTTATTTTTAATGCACTAACCCGTGCTAAGGAACAAATTTAAAAACCTATTTAGAGGCTAAAAATTTCACCCATGCCGGGATTCGAACCCGCAACCTCTGGCTATCCGTACCAGCGCTCGAGGCAGGACTCGTTCTAGACGGCCTCGTCTACGACTCGGCCGTCTATCCCAAACTCGTCCAGCAATCCCTTACTTCTCGGCCTCTGCAGTAATGTACTATTGATTACAAAAAAAATCTAATGTGAACTAATAAATCCACAAGCACAATATACTTGTACGTACAAAAAATATGCTATCAAATATACAAAATAAATATAACACATACACCCACCCACACACGCGCACACACCCTCACACACAAAACACACACACTCATACACGCTAAGCATTAAACTGTACATTAGGGTTATGAAATTAAATTTACTATTTTTATTTATGTTTAAAAACATCAGTGAACCTTCTGTGCTGATTTGTCTTGGTTTGTATCAAAAATTTTCTATTAACCCACGCACGGATGATGTTTTATACCATCTACCCTTGTATTATTTAGGTTTAGTATTTTAAGTAGTTTTAAGTATTTTAGCTTTAGTTAGGTAAGTGCTGAAAATCAGCGCCGTTGGAAGGCGTGAAATCCACGACGTCTGACGGCCCGCGCTGAGCACTGTGCCTTTTGCTGCCAACTGCGTATATTATGGGTCACTGTTTTTATATAAATTATAAAAAGTGCCAATGCACCTTATAAATTATTGTTACCTGGCTGAGACTAGTTGGTAAAATGTGTATTTTTAAAAACCTATTTAGAGGCTAAAAATTTCACCCATGCCGGGATTCGAACCCGCAACCTCTGGCTATCCGTACCAGCGCTCTACCAATTGAGCCAATGGGCGACTCACGGCATCAGTGAAATTTCGAACCTCTTTACAATATTCTCTGTATTACGTACAGGCAGCGAAATCTGACTTAAGCGAATTGCATTACTTACAGCCCCGACTACCTACTTTACAGTTAGGTTTAACATCGGAACGATATCACTGTACCCACATGATTACACTAATTTTATTTTAATGCACTAACCCGTGCTAAGGAACAAATTTAAAAACCTATTTAGAGGCTAAATAGCCTCTAAATAGGTTTTTAGAATAATTTAGCCTCTAAATAGGTTTTTAAATTTGTTCCTTAGCACGGGTTAGTGCATTAAAATAAAAATAGTGTAATCATGTGGGTACAGTGATATCGTTCCGATGTTAAACCTAACTGCAAAGTAGGTGGTCGGGGCTGTAAGTAATGCAATTTGCTTAAGTCAGATGTCGCTGCCTGTACGTAATACAGAGAATATTGTAAAGAGGTTCGAAATTTCACTGATGCCGTGAGTCGCCCATTGGCTCAATTGGTAGAGCGCTGGTACGGATAGCCAGAGGTTGCGGGTCCGGCATGGGTGAAATTTTTAGCCTCTGAATAGGTTTTTAAATTTGTTCCTTAGCACGGGTTAGTGCATTAAAATAAAAATAGTGTAATAAAATGTGTATGTTAACCAAATGTAAACTTTATTCTTTCAACCAGTGTTTTGTTGGTGGCAATAAATATCTTTTTACTTACTTACTTACTTTCTTTCTTACTTACTTACTTACTTACTTACTTATTTATTTACTTACTTACTTACTCACTCACTCACTCACTCACTCACTCACTCACTCACTCACACACTCACTCACTCACTCACTCACTCACTCACTCACTCACTCACTCACTCACTCACTCACTCACTCACTCACTCACTCACTCACTCACTCACTCACTCACTCACTCACTCACTCACTCACTCACTCACTCACTCACTCACTCACTCACTCACTCACTCACTCACTCACTCACTCACTCACTCACTCACTCACTCACTCACTCACTCACTCACTCACTCACTCACTCACTCACTCACTCACTCACTCACTCACTCACTCACTCACTCACTTACTTACTTACTATTACCTTATTAATTTGAACCTACTATGGTAGGTACTAGTCAAATGAGTAAACCACAGAACACATTTTATTAGTATCAGCTACTAGCAAAATGTGTTCCTAGAAAAACCAAGTTGTTAAAATGGGTCAGTCTCAGCATGCCCATTAAATTAATAACATAATTATAGTACATTACACAACTAGGGTGGTAATACAAAGAAAGGCCGAGATCGCAGAAGTTTGCGGCCCGAGCTGCAAGCGAGGGACGTGAATATGCGATCGAGAGCTTTCTTTATTACCTCCCGTGTTGTGTACATCTTTTTATGTCCACACTTGGCCAGAAAGCGGCTTTTTCCGTACGCGCAGCGTGCGGAAAAAGCCACTTTATTGCCAGGTGTGGCATAAAAGAATTTACAACACAACTTTATAAATCAGAATCCGGGTGCCTGAGTAGGCCTCCTAGAGCTCTAGATGCGGTGACGTGATTCAATTCGGGCCGAAAGGAGCGCAAATCTGAGGGGTCTTGTGTGCCGCGCGGGAAAATTGGATTCGGTCAAGACGAGCTTGCCTGGGGTGGTGCCTATTCTGTGAGCTCACCGCTTTTCTCGTCCCTAGCTTCTTATAATTTTAGCCTTTGCATCTTTGTTATTATCATCACCATAATCAGCCGGTGTTAGTCCACTATGACCCCACTAAGACACGCCACTGAGCCCGATCTTCGGCTCTGCTCTTCCAGTCACTGCCCCGCATACATTGTTTCTGGCCTCACACTAGGGATACCCTGTGTCGTGGGAACCAGAAACAGCGACGTCCCAAACATGTAAACTTCCAAGACCTGAGGTTTTTGGACTAAAACTTTCGTAAGCACAACACATTGTAGACTTTTAGTCCGGATCTACTTACGAGTGTTGTTATATCGGAGGAGTCCGACTAGGTTTCGCTCCGATTCGCAGAGCTTAATCATGGTGAGCAGAGACGGAGCTCGCGTCGTCGCCTGGTCGGACTCTTCCGATATAACAACACCCGTAAGTAGATCCGGACTAAAAGTCTACAACCTAAGGTTTTTTTTGTCCCAAGCTGTGGTTCGAACCCGGGACTACTCGCATGGTAGGCAGATGCGCTACCGCTACGCCACAGAGGTTCTCTACATATAGAAAACTACACATTTATTGCTTTACCGCCTTAGGATCTTAGCTAAATTCTATTGGCTTGTTTAAGCGTCGATTCATTGTTTTGTATTGATTGGCCAACGGTATTGCATCAAAGTTCCACATTGTTATATATTAAACGGATCTGATTGCGATTAATTATTAGGCACTATGTAATTACCTTAATTTCCGACGTTTCGGCTGCGGTGCATTAGCCTTGGTCACGGGTAGGTTGAAATTGCGAGCACAAAACATGGTTAATAGACGATGCTCATACAATCTACTAATTTTATCATGTGAATTTGTGATCACGCAATAACAGTTGAACTTGACAAACTGATAGAAAAGATCAGAGTTGAAACGAAGATAAACTTCAGACAGGTGACAGTGCCCAAATTCATATCCCAAAGGGGTAGACTATACCAAGGTCTGCCATTTACCACGATCCTGATAAATCTTGTTCGGCTCATCAACATTCATTAGTTGTTGCATGCACGCCGCTTCACTAATATTCTAGGGCTAACTAACAAGTTAAGGTCCAAATCTTCTTCTTAGCATGTTAATGGCAAGCGTGGTGAAAGGCTTTGCCAATCAGCGTAAGGGACTCGCTGATTGTTGCCCAGGGTGCGCTAGACGTACGGTACATCATTCCGGGAGGATTCCTTTATCTATCCATATATATCTTTAATCAGCCTAAATCAGCCCACTGCTGGGCATAGGCCTCCTTTTTATTGCGCCGTTCCTCACGGTCCTGTGCTAATCTGATCCATCTCTTACCCGCAACCCTCACAATGTCGTCTGACCATTGTGTCGGTGGTCTGCCCACCAACCTCCTTCCCTCCCTTGGCCACCACTCCGATACTGCCCTGGTCCACCGGCTGGCTTCCCTTCTAGCCAAGTGTCCCTAAATCTAAATTATTAAAAGGTACTCAGTCGTAGGCACTGTCAGAATAAGGACACCGAGATGGGTTTCATAACGAAGGTGCTTGTCCGGCCAAAATATTAAATTATCCTCAGCACCACGCTGTCAGAAAATCCCACCACAGACCGCAGCTTAAAAGCCTTGGCATTACTAATTCTTTGAAAGAATTCGTCGTCTGGGTATGAAATTACAAAGCTAAGAAGCGTGCCAACTGACAGTGTGAGAATAAAAATGTATTAATTTCTAAAATTGCACTTTTCAAACATTATTTTAAACGTTGAGAACTTCTTTTAAGAGTGCAATACCTAGCCAGGAGATTCCGCTCTTCCGCAACTATTCGTTTGAGTTTTAAATAAGTAGGTACTAATATCTAATATTTATTGTGTGTGTGTGTGTGTGTGTGTGTTTTTGTGTGTGTATGTGTGTGGATTTGGTGTTGAGGTTGTTGTTTTTGTAGGTGTGTTAGGTTATTTTTTTCATTCTAATTTATTAGATTAAAAAACTTTTTATTCACCAGATCAGATTTACGTATTTTGTGTTAGTAACCTTATTTTTTTATTCTGTTTTTTACAATGTCTTTACAGTCAGTTTTTGAAAGGTTTGCAGTTTTTGAGAGTGCATTTGAGCGATGTATATGCAAAAGTAAATTTTATTTTTTTATATAGTAACAAATGTGTAACTACCAACTTTGAAGGTCGTCAAGTAAAAATTTTGTTTTTATAATAAATAAATATGCTGTAATTGATTTGATTTACCTATAAATTTCTACAATTCACAAATTACTATTACTTATAACTCACATTCTGCCGCGTCACAACCGATCAACATGAGAAATCGTGATCTCACCTTTCGCATAAATTCGCGGTGCCTTTTCTTGATCCTATTTCAAAACCACATCAACAATTTCCTTTAATAAAAAGGATCGGTTCCTTGTACAGTCGCTGTAAAAAGTGTGATAGAATGTAGGAAAGAAAAAAGTATGTTGTTTTTTTGTATCCATGTGTATAATAAAGAACGCAGATGAAAACAAAAAAGAGATTAAAATACACTCTGAAAAATGTGATTTTATTCATTTTAATGTACTAACCCGTGCTAAGAACAATTTTAAAAACCTATTTAGAGGCTAAAAATTCCACCCATGCCGGGATTTGAACCCGCGACCTCTGGCTATCCGTACCAGCGCTCTTCCAACTGAGCTAATGGGCGACTCAGCGGTATCGGTGAAATTTCGAACCACTTTACAATACTCTCTGTATTACGTACAGGCAGCGACATCTGGCTGAAGTAATTTGCATCACTTGCAGCCCCGAGTACCTTCTTTGCAGTAAGGCTATACATCGGAACGATATCGCTGTACCCACATGATTATATTCTTTTTAATGCACTAACTCGTGCTAAGGACAATTTTAAAAACCTATTTATCATATCTGAAAAATGTGTGGTGTAAATTTACAATGACATCTATTTGGACTATTACTTTTTAGCATAGACGTATAAAAAAAAAATATGTGATGTCTTATTGGATTTTAACTGCATAAACTTACTGGGCTTTTTTTCGGGAGAGTACGACCAGAATCGACCAATGATTTCCAACCTTGCTTCGAAAAACTCTTGAACGTCCCGCTGAACCGCGGCATGAGCTCACCACTTTGGCTGACTACTAATGGTTCTCATAGATTCTAGTTTCATCACCATCATCATCATAATAATGGTCATAAATGGAATGACTGCGGTGAGATGCCTCCTTTCAAAATTGTTTTTCAAACCTGAACCTGATTTGGTTATTTGTAAGATTGTTCTTTATT